>CM019070.1:70507464-71249964 GCA_009667805.1 Leptobrachium leishanense | reverse complement strand
TTTTTTGATTGCTTATTTATAGATCCAAACTGCACATTTTCTTTCCATCCAAAAGTACTCACTTTGTAAGAGTAAGCAGCCTTTAGGATGTACGAAAGAGTCAAATTCAAATTTAAAGGAAATAAATTTGTAAAAATAATGAACAAGATAAGAAAAGTGATATTTAGCCGGTACTGCTGCATTCAAAGCAGAACCTCAACCCATTTTCAAGCTGGATGTGTTCATGAAGCATGATGTCACAGCTTCTCTTTATCCAGCAAAAAAAGAGGATTGGAGGAATTCTTTCATTTAACAGAAGCAGTAAAATGCGTCAGCAGATCGATATCAAAATAAGATATGATTTTATTGGTGTTGGGAAAATATTGTATTTCACAAAATACCCAATTAAGGATTAATGTCACAACAAATATGTTTTGATACAAAAGTATCTGGGCTATCCTTGATTCTTAAAGAGTTGTTTAATCTAGGATAGTCAAACATAAACCATATAAATATAGTTAGAAAAATATGTAGAAAATCAGTTGTATGTGTAGGGTTGTTCATAATTTTTATTTTGTGGGCATTGAAAATCAATTTTGTAGACTCTCTAAGGAAATGTTACCCAACCCTGTCCTCAGGACCCACTAACAGGCCAGATATTAAAGATTGTGGGCCCTATTACAATCTTCGCCTTAAAACGCTCGCGCAACCCGTGAATTTGTGCGCCCAGCGTTAATCATTAACGCGTGTAAATCAACGCTGGAATTACAATCCTCGCGCATTTTTTCATCTGTCGAGCAATAACGTGCGTTAAACAGACGCGCACAAATGGGCGCCCAGTAACGCTGCGTACACAAATCAGTGTGCGGACTGTTTTTTTCACGCGATTCAGCCAATCAGAATTAAGAACCACAATTACCTCACGTTAAGTTTTTGCGCCTGCCAAAGTCAATCTGCGCATATATGCTGCAGCAATAATAAATACACACACGACTTCTCAAATTATTGGTTTGGTATGTTTACAATGTGTAACTATACTTTGCTGTTTTTTCTTTTGGGGCTGGTGTATTTGGTTTTGGTCAGGTTGATAGAATTTGCCTTTAACACCAGCTTTTAGGAGTTGGTAAAATTATGCGGCAAACGTCTATGCGTTAATTCCTGCGCATAGATTGTAAGACCATCCGCGTACCTACCAGCACACAAATGTTAAGTATAGGACGCGCAAAGTACAGTAAGCTCGCGCAGGGTTCTCGCAGGTTCACCCGCAGTAGACATATACGCGCGTTTGTTGTGCAGACATTGTAATACGACGTTCAGCGCAAAAGGTTTTGCCCCTCGCATTAATGCGTTTTTGCGCCGGCGCAAACGTTTGCACGAAGATTGTAATAGGGCCCTGTGTTGGGGCAATGCAGATTGAATCCTGCAATCACTGAGCAGCAAATCATATCACTGTGCTGTGCTTCAGATATCTCAATAACCAGGCCTGTAAGGGGTATGTGAGGACATGTTTAGGAAACGTTGCTCTAGGGTCATGTGGCTTATTTTGCTGGGTATAATTCACACAGGTTTGGAGTTTCAGAGTATTTCCTGAAATTTGCTCTTCCTTTACAAATTTGATGCTAAAATTCAGGATTACATGAAATTTGCTTTGAATGTTTTTTTCTGGTCATGAAAAATTTATTTTTTCACTTTAAATCACAAAAAAATAAACATTTGCTCCCATTTTCAATATTTGTTTAGCAGAAGCGTCGTAGGTTTTAATCATCATGTGTCTATGTTATGTTTGTTCCTCATCATCATGTATAGAAAGCTACTTTTTATAATACATTGCAAAATTTTTAAAGCAGCATCACCATTACATATATATACAAATAAATTATAAGTATACATACTAGTATTT
The DNA here is from genome assembly GCA_009667805.1 of Leptobrachium leishanense. Taxonomy (NCBI): domain Eukaryota; kingdom Metazoa; phylum Chordata; class Amphibia; order Anura; family Megophryidae; genus Leptobrachium; species Leptobrachium leishanense. The sequence goes on along the minus strand of CM019070.1, from coordinate 71,248,085 downwards.
CTCTAACATCTTCCTACTGTTTTAGGGGATTAGTTAAACTTAAAATGATTTAATTTGAAATACAAAATGTTTCTCGAGCTTCATTCCAGTACAAACAATAAATTAATCCTGTTTTAAATAGAAAACGTGTTTAAACAATAATCAGTCCTATTGATGGGGTAATCCGAGACAGATGTTTAAATCAATGAGATGTCACTCAACTCTGTGATCATGTGTGCTACATTTTCAATCCCTCCTTACACCACAAGTTTGCCAAATATACTATTCTACAAACAAAGAGTGAATGTCCTCAGAACCTCATCATCAAGTGTCTTCAAGAAGTAATCATGAAATTAGCTTTTGTGTCACTCACACAGGATACAAATCACGATAGTGGTAACTATACAAATGTATCAAAACTCTTAAACTAAGCCAAAAAATACCCAAAACAAACGCCATTATAAAGTTTTAAGACCAAGTGGGTAATACACGTAGGTACTGAAGAACTATACTGGGCATAGAAGAGTCACAACTGGAACTTTTCACCATTAATGAAGCTCATATAAGTTTGGCAAATCCTACACATCTTATTCAAACCACAGAACCTCTTCCTATTGTGGTGTGAGTCTTTATGTTGGCCAACTTTTCAACCTTGACCTGAATGACCTGTAGTATTCCGGAATATATGTCTTCCATAATTATATAGATTCACAAATGTGTGGCAGAAGCAGAAGGGGAATGTAACCATTTGAAATATGCTTTAGGAAACCCTGACCATATGCCAATGGAAATATTTCTGGTTTCACCAGAAGCAACCAGTTTTGCTCAAGAGAGTCCGTATACACCAAACACAACTTTTCTTAGAATAAATGTGAAATATAAAGTGCAAGACAAATATATTTTCCCTGCTACTACAGGAAATGCCAATAGTTTGAAAATCTCATGTTATTGATTGGATACACTCGACGTTATGTCCACGTATTCATAGTGTATGGTGGTAATGTTTTATCTGATTCTTTTTAACAAATGTATCTTATATGACTATGTAGATACTCGAGTACACCGCTAGATTTTGGTGGCAAAAATTTACCTTAAAATTGGAGGGGACGCGTTATATTTGAGCCATCTGCATTGCTTGTAAAAAAAAAACTTGCCTTGCTCTGGATCCCAAGTCTCTCGGAAGTTCCGGTAATCTCGCTGAAGTTAATGCGGGCTCCCTGATGCTTGCAAACACTTCAGGAACTCCCAGATTCAGGAGAGGTGGGATCCATCATGGCCAGAGGGCACTCTCGGTTTAAGCCAACCTTTCACCTCACTTGCCTCCGCCGGCCATCTAACTGCTAGTAAAGAAGTCGGGTGGCCAGCGGCTTCATACTTAGTAACAACTGCAATCATTCTAGAGCAGAGCACCCTGGCCTGAGGGGGAGCCTGACTGTGTTAAGAGAACCTCAAAGGATTTTAATTGTTTACCGGTAGAGTATAATTTTGTTCCTCGCGTTATATTCGAGTCTTGAGTATTCTCTCTTTTCCATAATCAATCTCTACCCATCGCGTTATATTCGGGTCGCGCTATACTCAAGTATCTACGGTATAACATATGTTTGCTTTGAATTCTTCAGGAATACAAATAAATCCAAACATAATGTTTACAAGCTTTCTTTTATCGAAAGAAAGGAATAAATGTAGTATAAACAAGGTCTATTCCTGAAAATTCTTGGCCTTTTTTTGTCCTGCAAAAACTTTACTCAGTTTTAGTCAAAACTCAATTAATCAATAACACAAAAACAGATATAAACTTTGGTGAAAACCTGTGGCTATAATTTTGATCTAAACATAATCTCTCTAGTGATGATGCTTTAAAAATATGTACTTCTTTGATTTGGTCTAGAAATAGCATTCATTTACATTTGCACATACCCTCACATTGGGTAACAAGCATTTAATCATCTCGCAAGTGGTGGCATGAAACATTTCATATATAACAATTTCAAAATGTTTCAGTAGAACGTCCATTGATGTTCTCTTTTATCAGCTACATCTCTTAAATATGCCGAAGCAGTGTCACTGTATTATTTTTTTTGGTAGAGCATAGAGAGCGTATATTTTTTGAGCATCTACAATGTAAGAATAGCAAGCAAAAGCAGATACATTCTGTTGCCTCTACTCAAAAAGCGGTTCCGATTTCCATTCTGGATTTGGCTGTGATGTGGGAAGAGTTAGGGCATAACCAAACATTTTGGTATATTTTTGCTGATGTGGCACTCAGCCCTATCTTTATTTTCTGTTCAGCTTTTCAGTTTACCGTATACTGAAGGGAATCGGTGTCTTGACAAAGTCGATAACGTATTCTCTTTTCCACTTGGCGCTTCTAAATATGTTTTCCCTATAAATCCTGAGCACTCTACATGTAGGCAATGACACTTACTTCTGTTGTCTCATAAAACATTGAGATTTGTTTCTTTTTACCTCATTGGCTCCAGTGGTAACACGTGGAATATTTGTTTGGTAACCATAGTCTGCTTCACTGTATTGTTCCGGATTGTAGTCAACTACATTGACCTGGGTGGAAGAAAGAAAAAAAGTTGTAATGTTAAATGAGATAATTCAAGGTTTTAAAAAAGGTTTTGGAAGCAGGAGTCGAGAAATAGTCAGGTTATAGTATTAGCCAGAGGTTTGGTAGACTTCCAGAGATGTTAGGGCAGAGGTGGTCAGTCTGCAGCTTCACAGACGTCGCTTGGTTACAACTCCCATCATTCTCAGCCAGGAGGATGGAGGCAGTTAAAATCTGACCACAACTGCAAAGCTGCATGCTGGCATCCCTTGGGTTAGGGCATTTCATTTCTCATGAATGATCATAGATCTTCAGAGCTGACCCTGCTGAAGATCTTGATATCTTTGTCTGCTACCTTTACCCCTATTCTCTTTCTTGTTGACGGCTGGTATTTGGTCCTGCCGTTCTTCTTCTTAGGTGGAATAGATTTTTTGGGCGTGACCTTTGGGGATTTTTTCTTTGATTTAGGGGGCACTGGATTCTTCTTCGATTTGGAATTGGATTTCTTCTTCTGCAAAAATGTGTTGAAAGACCGGATGGAAACCATGAATGAAAGAAGGAAGAAGAAGAGGAAGCATGGAGGAGGTTTAAGGACAGGCTACACCCCCTTCTGTAAGTCATAGTGACTATTTGGTGATATACTGCTGAAAACATTGTGAATCTACTAATTTATCTAATCTACATTAGCTAAAGCTAAATAATAAACCAGATTCACACTGGATACACAAAATAAAATATAAAATTAGATCATTACGATATCAGTATCTTCTAACATAGATAGATACATATGTTGAGTATTAGTGTACACAAATGCTGTCATCCATTGAAAGAACCCACAGAATATATAATCCTGCAGTTAAAATCTAATACTAACATTAACATTAGGAGATCGAAGTTTTCACCGTTGACCTAGAAACTATGGCTCTCACTGATTTGAAGACAATTGTACTCTCTTTGAAACACCTATAATACCAGCCAAATGTCTGATTACACTTGCTTAAGATTGTCCTGATCTCTGATAGGTACCTTGATGACCATGAGCCCAACTCGCTCAACTAACATGGCTTATATAAAATACGTCAAAGGATTGCCATGTTGTCAAACAATGACCATCTGAGCGGCCTGGTATTTTTTATCAAGACAATGACCTGATACATATCAATATAAAAAAAATCTGTCATATGGTCATAGAGAAACTTGACTTGAAAAATTATGTCATATCTTGTGCAAGAACATTAACATGACTCCTGGTCTTCATCCGATAAAAGATACACTGGATATGGAGACCAAGAAGACATGTTATGGTCACTTTATTTTGTCTTAAATACTGGCCAGTTCTTGAAGATTGCTTTGAATCTATTTCATATTTATTTAATCAAATGTAACCTGGTGTTTAGATTATTTCAAGATGGTTTGATAATGCACAACCCGTTGGCAGCAAGTATACTCAAGCATATGACTGGTAGTGTGTATACAGCAGCACGTTAATACCACAGTCAAGGATTGCCTGTCTTTAACTTCATCCAACTTCCAGATTTAGGAGACTACAGATGAGCAGGAAGGAGAGTACTAGGACACCACACCAGATGATGAAGGACAGTAGTTTCTTGTGGGACACACAGTACACAGCACATAGAGTTACTGTACCTCTGTCTGAGCTACATAATCTTCAGATAGTAAAGGTGCCTCTGTTACAAGATCCTTGTAATCTCCATACTCATAGTCATACTCGATTATTTCTTCAGGTGCATACTACATTGCAAAAGGGAAATTTGTTAGGCTAGGCTTGGTTAGTTAGCAGCTTCTGTCTCCGATAAGCAGGATAATCAATCTGTCACCCTCTACCTATTATTGCGCCATTAAATATCCCATCCCAAAGTTAATCATACCCTAAATGAAGTTGAAACAAGAAATGGTCTAAAGTTATTTAGTGAGTGACAGATTGTTATTTCCTGCACATGTAGACAGTCTAAAATGCAACGTTATGTTAAAGCTACATCGGATTACAATGTGCAGCATGATGTTGCACCATTGCCGATGATGGCATACAGTGTTCATTGTGACAAGAAGCAAAACTGGCATTAAATCAAATTTACAGAGCAAGAACAAGGCAGATTATGGGCCATATTACATAGTTGGTGCTAACCAGAGCTGTTGTAAGCTGAAAACCTCCATAGGCTATAATGGCTCTGGTAAATTTACAACAGCTCTGGTTAAGTAGCACCAGCTTTGTAATACAGCCCTATATCTTTAAAAAGGGTATAACTCATTAATTACCATTTAATGCATGTCAAGTCTTTTTAGCATAAAACAAAGTTTTTCAACATCGGTTTTGCTGAAGGCCCAAAGGTTTGGAGAGTTACATAATTTGTTTTAAAGAATTTCTAGTGAATTGTGTATATCTTTTATTATGCGATCTTGAAATTCCAAAAGGTTTGCAATTGATGACCAATGTCGAGAAACTCTGGACTAGAGAAAAAAATCGACTTGAGCAACTTTTAGAAAGCGTTAGATGAACTTATAGGATGTCTAAAAGCATTTTGTAGCAATAAAGCTGCTTAAACCTATACAGTATCTAGTTACATAGGCTAAAAAGAAATAACAAAATGTAAAACTATTGTCTTCAGATGAGGGGTAAGAAACCTGACACTTTAACACCTCAAAACGGACTACCTCCATACACAAGTGAATCACGTGTAGTTCATGAATGTCTCAAGATTTTATGTCAAGAGTAAGATGTATGAACAATAAATAATTGTCTCTGCCGCTCCCCTCTGCGAGTCCCTTCACTGGCTCCCCATCCACTGCAGAATTAAGTTCAAAATCCTTATCCTTACCTACAAAACCCTCACTAACTCAGATCCCCACTACCTGTCCTCACTAATCACCAAATACACCCCAACCCGCTCCCTAAGGTCAAACAGTGACCTGCAACTAGCTTCTCCCCGCATCACCTCTTCCCATAATAGACTGCAGGATTTCTCACGCGCAGCCCCCACTCTCTGGAACGCTCTCCCTCGTACTGTCAGACTTTCCCCTAACTTCTCTTCCTTCAAACGCTCCCTTAAAACGTTCCTATTTAGGGAAGTCTACCACCCAACTCACTGACGCAACCATCAACCACTCTCACCTTACAGTCCTCTCCTCCTGTTTCCAACCCCAACCCTCCTAGATTGTGAGTTCCTACGGGAATAGGGCCCTCATCTCCTCCTGTACTGTTTGTCAAATGTTGTTCAATGTATTGTATTGTAACCCTGTCTATACTGTGCCTATTGTACAGCGCTGCGGAATATGCTGGCGCTTTATAAATAAAGAATAATAATAATAATAATAATAATAATGAAGGATGTTATTAAGGTACTGCCGGAGTTTGCTGACATTACAAACACTCTTTCAATTCGCTGGTGTAGCATCTCCAAAAATACACCACCATATGGCAAAAGTTAGTGTCTGGAGAAGCTGAACTGAAAAGTTTCTCTTGACACTTCTCGGATTCAACGTTTGTGAAATGGCAACTTTTTTCAGAATTGCAACACCAGCGTTGTACACAGTTGTTTGCAACTTTGACAAACATTGGCGGTACCAGGCTAACGCCCAAAATGTTGGTTGTTTTAGTAAGTAAAGGCTTTTTCCCCAATAAATATGATTTTTATTAACTAGTGTACAGTATAATTTGTGAAAAGAATAGCACATATACCTGTTTTATACAGTAGTACTCGACAGATTGCTGCTATGCTATATTATACTGCTGTATATTACCATCGTGTTTAGTACGTGGTTCGTGTTTTTTTTATTATGCATTTTTTTTAACACAGGGATGACTAAAATGGGAGTTGTGTTGACTTTTGCCTAGTTGCTTCAAATGTTTTGTCTAATATTGCCAATGTGAGAAAACCATCCAAGCAACCTTAGGATATTTTTCAAATCCTACATTTTTAACCCAGGTTATTCAATTTTTGTTCTATCGTAAATCACTCTAGTGTGCAGTATCACCTTAAGGTGGCAAGAAAAAGTATGTGAACCCTTTTGGATTACGTGGAGTTTTGCATGAATTGGTCATAAAATGTGCTCTGATCTTCATCTAAGTAACAACTATTTGAAAAACACAGTCTGCTTAAAATAATACAACACAAACATTAGATGTTTTCATGTTTTTATTGAACATAACATGTAAACATTCACAGTGCAGGGTGGAAAAAGTATGTGAACCTTTGGACTTAATAACTGGTTGACCCTCCTTTGGCAGCAATAACCTCAACGAAACGTTTCCTGTAGTTGCAGATCAGACCTGCACAACGATCTGGAGTAATTTTGGACCACTCCTCTTCACAAAACGGTTTCAGTGTAGCAATATTCTTGGGATGTCTGGTGTGAATCGCTCTCTTAAGGTCATGCCACAGCATTTCAATCGGGTTGAGGTCAGGACTCTGACTGGGCCACTCCAGAAGGCGTATTTTGTTTTGTTGAAGCCATTCTTTTGTTGAATTACTTGTATGCTTTGGGTCATTGTCCTATTGCGTCACCCATCCTCTGCAGAGCTTCAGTTGGCGGACAGATGGTCTTATGTTTTCCTGCAAAATGTCTTGATAAACTCTGGAATTCATTTTTCCATCAATGACAACAATCCGTCCAGGCCCTGAGGCAGCAAAGCAGCCACAAACCATGATGCTCCCTCCGCCATGTTTTACAGTGGGAATGAGGTTTTGGTGCTGGTGTGCTGTGCCTTTTTTTCTCCACACATAGGGCCATATTACATAGTTGGTGCTAACTTAACCAGAGCAGTTGTAAACTTAAAACCATATTACATAGTTGGTGCTAACTTAACCAGAGCTGTTGTAAACTTCCCAGAGCCATTATAGCCTATGGAGGTTTTAAGTTCACAACAGCTCTGGTTAAGTTAGCACCAACTATGTAATATGGTTTTAAGTTTACAACTGCTCTGGTTAAGTTAGCACCAAGTATGTAATATGGCCCATAGTGTTGTGTGTTTTTTCCAACAACTCAATTTTGGTTTCATCTGTCCACAGAATATTTTGCCAGTAGTGCTGTGGAACATCCAGGTGCTCTTTTTCAAACTTCAAACATGCTGCAATATTCTTTTTGGACAGCAGTGGGCTTCCTCCGTGCTGTCCTCCCATGTACTCCATACTTGTTTAATGTTTTCCTTATTGTAGATGTGTCAACAAAAATGTTAGCATGTGCCAGAGATTTCTGTAAGTCTTTAGATGACACTCTAGGATTCTTCTTTACCTCATTAAGCATTCTGCGCTGTGCTCTTGCAGTCATCTTTAGAGGATGACCACGCCTAGGGAGAGTAGCAACAGTGCTGAACTTTCTCCATTTGTAGACAGTCTGTCTTTCCGTGGACACATGAACATCAAGGCTATTGGAGATACTTTTGTAACCCTTTCCAGCTTCATGCAAGTCAACAATTCTTGATCATAGGTGTTCTGAGAGCTCTTTTCTGCGAGGCATGGTTCACATCAGGCAGTGCTTCTTGAAACCAGTAAACCCAAAACTGGTGTGTGTTTTTAAAAGGCAGGACAGCTTTCAGCAACACATCCAATAATATCACACTGATTGGACTCAAGGTTGGCTCACTCCTGGCTCCAATTAGCTCTTGGAGAAGTCATTAGGCTAGGGGTTCACATACTTTTTCCACCCTGCACTGTGATTGTTTACATGTTATGTTCAATAAACACATGAAAACATAAAATGTTTGTGTTGCATTATTTTAAGCAGGCTGTGTTTTTCAAATTGTTGTGACTTAGATGAAGATCAGAGCACATTTTATGACCAAGTCATGCAAAACTCCACGTAATCCCAAAGGGTTCACATACTTTTTCTTGCCACTGTATATTGTTAGTGTTATCAAGTCAGAAGCAGCTGGTTAGATATAGGCTTTCCCATCTAGTAACAAAGCATTAAATCGGCTTTATTGTCCGGCAGTACTTAGAAGCCTTTAATTCACTCTGAAGCAGCTAGTGTCTTTTAAAATTAGATCTGACATTGTTATTGTGGGTTAAAGATGGAGATTTTTTCAACTTTATACATGTTGAATATGTAAGTATGCATTTTATTAATGAAGAAATATCTGTATTGCCTCCATTGTGATAATAATACACTGAAAAATAATTATAACTACTACAACATAACTCTCATTCCAAACGTTGTATTTTGGAAACCGCAACAATTTGTTGATCATCAAAAAATGTCCATCTAATATTTGATTGGTTTGCCTGGTTTAGGCTTTCACATTCTTAACAATTTCTTAATAACTGGATGGTTTGCCTGGTTTAGGTTCTCAAGCCATCAACAATTTCCATTTCTGCGTTTAAATCTGAAACATGTCATAAATTTACATTAAAGAAACATTTTGCTATTTTTTAAACAGAAAAATACAGACAAGAAAAAGCAAAGCATTAGATTCAAATAGTTAAAGGAATGGGTCATCTAGCCTTTATATGCTTTGATTATCCCCAGTTCCGAGTCACTTAAAAGCTGTTTCATTTTTTCTAGCGGTTTAAGAATCTAGAAAGTATCTTCGCCATGATACAGAACGTCTAGTGTTAGAAGCCAGAAGCCTCATTAACGCACTGTTCTGAAAAGTGAGTTCCCTTAAATTAGATTCTCCACGATAACACATTTATCGAGAAGCAATTCAAACCTTACTGAGTTGTTAAGGTGCATATTTCACATTCATGACACTTCTTCTCACATAGAAAACAGATTTTATCTCCTAAATCCTTCAATTCCATGGTATTTTCTTTAAAAATATTGGATATAAATAGTTGAAACGTGGGTTATAAGCTCATACTGTATGTAGCAACATGACAAAAAATATCAATTTAAAATGCAGACATTTACACATTTTTTGTGAGTGTATGTATATATATATATATATATATCAAAATCAATGTCATTATTCCCCTAGATAGGTAATTTAAAAAAATCTCTACTATTATGTATAACTGAGATGCAGAACCATTAAGGCCAGGTGAATGAAATCTTTGCAGTGTAGGACTCAACCAATTAATTTCAAACGTACGAGCCAGTAAAAGAAATAGGTGCTAACTACAACTAAAGTACTAGCAAGACTAGTTTATGACTGCTTAACCCACTTTCTATCCTCCAACACCTTGCTTGACCCCCTTCCAGTCCGACTTTTGCTCCCAACATTCAACAGAAGCTGCGCTCACCAAAGTTACTAACAACCTCCTCTCTGCTAAATTCAATTGCCATTACTCTATACTGATCCTTCTTGACCTCTCAGCTGCCTTTGATACAGTCAACCATCCACTCCTCCTAAAGACCCTCAGCTCTCTTGGTCTCTGCAATACCACTCTCTCTTGGCTAAACTCTTACCTCTCCAATAGATCCTTCTCAGTATCCCATGCTGGAAATTCCTCTGCTTTTTTCAATATATACCTCCTCACTGGGTAAACTCATCACCAGCTTTGGCTTTAAGTATCACCTATATGCTGATGCCACCCAGATCTACCTCTCCACTCCCGATCTCTCTCCCTCTGTTCTCTTTCAGGTTAGTGACTCTGGTACCTCTTCCTGGATGGCATCATTATGTCTAAGACTGAACTCCTAATTCCCCCCTACAGCAATACTCCGATTTCTGACTTTTCTATAACTGTTGACTGTATCAATATCCTTTCTTCAACCCTAGTTCTCTGCCTCGGAGTGATTCTTGACTCCAGTCTTTCCTTCAGCCTCCACATCCAATCACTCTCCTCATCTTGCCGTAATCATCTCCCTAATATTGTCAAAAATCATCCAATTCTGACTGTTGATACCACCAAGCAACTTATTCATTCTCTTAAAACTCCCACTTAAACTACCACAACAACCTCCTGACTGGCCTCCCTCTCTCCCGCCTCTCCCCCCTACAGTCCATCCTAAATGCATCAGCCAGGCTTATCCATAACACCTGTCGCTGTCTCTGCTGTCCCTCTCTGTGAATCCCTGCACTGGCTCCCCATCCAGAGAAGAATTAAATTCAAATTACTCATCTTGACGTAAAAAGTCCTCGTTAATGTTGCTCCCCACTACCACCTAACTCCGTATCAAATGTTCAACCTACCGAATTTCTAGCTCATGTCTCTCTGCAAAAACATCATTCTCATCTGTGCAGTCCTCCCCTCCTTTTTCTCACCCCTCCACCTATCTTGATTTTAAATTCCCATGGGTATAGTGCCCTCAATTCCTCCTGTATATGTTTATTGCATTATTGACTTGCCTTTTTTGGTGTATTGTAGAATTGTATTGTCTTTTACCCATTGTACCTGTTCTAAGCACTGTAGAATGTGATGGCGCTTAATAAATAATAGTATTGGGGAAAAAAATTTAGAAGTCGGGCACTGTTTCCATATCGATTTGCCTACGTTTATGCTGAAATATAGAAGCCATAGGTAAAATTTACAGAGTCAGATGCTTATTGGCTGCTGGGGCTGTCTAACTCTGGTCTAGGTCACCTCTGGGAAATGACAAGTAAGCACAGATTATCAAGAAAAAAAACTTATTATTTGAAAATTTCCCTCTGGTAGCCAAGACCCAGCACCCACTCTGTGAGCTGTGAGATAATCAAAGATACATCTTTACGTACTGTACAAAAAGGCAGGGCTGCCATAGGAAACGTTGGGGCCCTTAGTGAGCCATTGGTCAGGGCCCACTTCTCTCAACTTCCCATTTCAGTAAACTAATTAAAAATGAAACATTTTGCCTCTTCTCCCCTTACCCGATTTTACAGGAAATCAGCTAAATCCCTGGTGGTCCATGACATTTTTTTTTCTGGTGGGAGAGCATTCAGTCTGCATTCAGACCATACTGATCGCTCCCTCAGTGATGAGTCACAGTGCTCTTACTGGCCCCAGATGCTCCAGAAACTTTGTTGGAATCTTGGTGGGTCAGTCTGGATGGCATGGAGGTCCCCTTATATCCGAAGCACTTAGACGAACTGTACTGGGTTTGGCAAGGGCCCGGGCCCTTAGAACAGCTGGGCCGCTGAACATATTATGGGCTGTCATCACCTTTATGGCAGCCCTGCCAAGATGTCCCAAGATCAATCAGCTGATGTCACCCTAGGCGCTTGGCTGTCACAAAGTGTCACAAAGTGTCACAAAAAAGGCAATTCTCACGGGGGTTTGATTAGCCAGGAAATATATTAATATATTGAATGTGAGATATGCCATTAGAGGAATGCATTAGGGGGAAAAAAAAACTAATCCAGGTGAATTATATAAACTAAATCACAATTTCCATTTCAGGCATAAATCTTCTATTGTAGGAAAGGGTTAAAAACCGTCTGAAGCCACTAATTACACCAACGTGGAGACATTGTCTGGAAAACGCATTAGAGGTGAAGGGGTATTTAAACATATATTTTCCCTGTATGCCTCAGAATATTTCCACAGTGATCTCAGCACTCCTGTTTTCCACACAAAGCAGCGTTATCGTGTTACACAGTAGCTCAGCGAGATGTTTGTATCAATGGATTGTACATTTAAGAAGCGGGGGCCTCCAGAGAGCTCTCCCATGGCAAAAGACACATGGTTCTCATTTGGAAAGCAGTGCAACCGAGAAGCACAGAGCAGACACAAAGGCAGCATGGGGTCTTGTGGTTAAAGCAGCAATGCTCCCACTCAGATAATCATTTTCTCTACGTTACCTATGGCAGGAGGACCTCCCAGGGGCCTAATGTCCTATAACCTTGCCTCTTATTACTGAAAATACTGACAACTGATAAACCACTCAGCTCCTACTCATGGGTTCAAACAGAAAAAATACCGTATATATAACAGTTTAGCAATCTGTAAAAAATCTGTTGGAGAATGGACTAGGGTCAGTGCTACAGCTCACATCGTACACTGTCATTCACTTCTGGAATTGACAATGACATGTAATGGTCCAAAAAAAGGTCCTTAAATTTTTATATATTTTTTTTATTTAATTATAAATATTAATTATAATAATATGTAATATATAAATAATTAAATGTAATTAATAATTTACTGACTAAAGCATAAAATATATGTTTTCGGTGGATATTCCACTAAACATATTTCAGATTTTGCCATAAGTTTAACTTCTATATTTACAAAGAGCACATCATTTAGAAATTATGTAGAAAACTTCAGGGAACTATAGCAGCTGAAAAAAATGATACAAAGCTCTTTTCAACCAGAACGTAGCAAACATCTGGGCTTTTACTGGAGCTCCAGGAAAGGAGATATATTACTCTGGTTCATATTATTGGGGTTTTTGACTATTGGTTCTACACATGTCTTAATGTTACAAAGTAGACTCATATAAGCAGTTTGAAGTCACATAGCTTTGGGCTAATAAAATTAGGATTTTTTTCCCCCCCGAATGCATCTCTGATAGAAGAAGCAGCAGCATATATGTGGCAGAAGGATTGAAAGCGCCATCTGCAGTGATTACAGTGTTTTCCTTTACTGTTGAATAAACAAAGCTCCTTCCCATATGTTGACACATTTTAGTGGCAAGACAATGATGGTTGTCAAAGGCTTAGTCTTAAAATGTCATAAAACACATGGCAGACATGAAATCTACATAGGTGGCACTGTCGAAGCAGCTCCGCTGCATCCCTGATGTCCTGTTGGAAACCCTTTGAGAACTGACCTGATGGTTTATGAAACGGCATCATAGACATAAAAGCATAACTTAATCTCATTACATCACACTGCTTTAAAATATTACACAATGTACACTATATGCCTTTGATTCTTTAAATTTAATTTCCCGATTTACATGGCAGAGAACATTTATTTTTTAAAAATCACATTAAGAACTCCGCTGGATAATGAATATGCATCTTGAGAAAGATGTTCAACTTTTGGATCTGAAAATCTGTACCGGGTATAATCTGAATCTATGGGATTATTTGCATGATATCTATGAAACTGGTCTTCAAAAATCCAGGGACCACAGGCTCCTAGAGTCCTAAGCAACTTGGAACCATCTAGGTAATTCTACTCAAATCATAATAGTCTATTCCTGGTTCCTGAAATGTCTAGAAACATAGAAAAATGTCGGCAGACAAGAACTTTTCGGCCCATCTAGTCTGCCCAATTACATGGATACTTTACCTGGATTTATCTTTTGTTTAGGATAGCCTTATGCCTATCCCATGCCTGCTTAAATTCAATTACTGTTTTGGCCTCTACCACTTCAACTGGAAGGCTGTTCCATGTATCCACCACCCGCTCAGTAAAATAATGCTTTCTGATGTTACTTTTAAACCTTTGCCCCTCTAATCTAAGACTATGTCCTCTTGTTTTGCTACTTTGTTTCCGTTTAAATATACTCCCTTCCTCTACCTTGTGGATTCCCTTTACGTATTTAAATGTTTCTATCATATCTCCTCTGTCTCGTCTTTTTTCCAAGCTGTACATGTTAAGATCATTAAGCCTTTCCTGGTAACTTTTCTCCTTCAAGCCGTACACCATTTTAGTAGCCCTTCTCTGAACTCTCTCTAAGATGTCTATATCCTTCTGGAGATACGGTCTCCAGTACTGCACACAGTACTCCAAGTGAGGTCTCACCAGTGCTCTGTACAGTGGCATGAGCACTTCCCTTTTCCTACTGCTAATACCTCTCCCTACACAACCAAGCATTCTGCTAGCATTTCCTGCTGCTCTATTACATTGACTACTTAGCTGGCATCTACAATGGTTTACTGCAGGTGTGCTCAACCTCGGCCCTCCAGATGTTTCAGACTTACAGCTCCCATGATGCTCAGCTACTTATTAGGCTTCTGGAGACTTTGGAGAATGTAGTTGCAAAACATCTGGAGGGCCTAGGTTGAGCACCACTGGCTTACTGGCTTCTAAGTTTGCTACAAACCAAACAAGCTTTGATATAAAAGACCAGTTTTAGGGCAGATTTTTAAGTGGGTCAAATACAGGCTTAAAGGAACGCTCCGCTCATCCATTCCTGACCACTTTATCTTTTTAAAGTGGTCAGGATCTGTAGAGTCTTCCTCTACCTCATCTCTCCCCCCTGCTTCACCGATTCGAAAGAAAGGCTAGGTGAAGTTGAGGAGTTTCCTTCACCCACCCCAGTGTTACAAGGAGCCAGGATTTTGAATTTCCCAACTGCCAGTCACCAGATCAGTCTCGGAGAAGCAACTTATGCATCGGATCTGCATACACGCACAGCTCCAACCCATCATTCTACACAGGCACTATGGAAGTTTTGTACGAAAGTGCGCAAGCCCGGAGCGGTGCGCAATTTGCAGCTTTTGAGGTATGCAAATTACGTATCATGCCTTGGAAGACGAACCTGGAAGCCCTTGAGCTGAAAAAGAGAAGTTCCATGTGCCGAGCGACAAAAGGTGAATAAAATCACCTAAAATAACAAAAATATTAGATAAAAAGAGACTGTCAGTAGCATCTGCACAATTAATATAAGGACGAAAAAGGGAACTCCAATCGTAATAGAGTATCCCTCTAAGTCTAACCTGTAAGTGACTCTCTTACGTGATGTTTGCTATCTCCAAGGTTTCACTCTACAAATGTGCACTGAGTTTCATATTATAGGAGGCCATTGGCAATGCATTTAATTGACAAGAGAAAATACAAATTGTTTGCAGCTTCCTGATCAGTTGAAGCAGCTGTGCTTGCTTAAAGAGAACACTAATCATCCTTGTCTCGCATTTGTCTGCCTAATTTAACCCTGCTACCAAAGGCAGAATCCAAATAAAAAAAAAGAATTTTAAATACAAACAACAAACAGAGGAAATGCAAATGTTTAGAACGTAAACATCAAGTCACTATACATGGGTAACCAAAATACCTGGCTAGTCTTCCCAAATTAACTGTTAATTACTGGATTTTGTTCTGCCTTTTTAAGACATTTTAAAAAATTTGTTCCAGTTTTTAACTAGTGACAGGATCCCAAAGTGACGTTTTAAATAGGAATGTCCCTGTTTAATCCTTACCTCATCCACTTGTGGTTCTTGAGCCTGGGGCAGGTTGGGAGCTGGGGTGTCACAGTCTGGCATATAATGTTCACAGTAGTCATATGCAGCTTTGGGGTCGTCGCTTATCAGTAGCTGCTGGATGTCTCCCTGGGGGAAAAATGGTGGTAAAATCGTTATGAAAGAGTAGCATTAATTTTTAACACCATGGAACAACAACTTCAACTTGTGTCTCCGCTGCAAAGGTTTGTTTATATTTATTTGTTTCTTTTTTGTTTCAGTGGATTATTTGAATAACATGACGGATGGAACACATATCTTTTATTAAGTAACATGTATAATATTACATAGCCCTTGTTCTTGTAAAAAAAGTCATTCAAACTGCGTCATCTTCATGTTGATAGACAAACAGAATGTTTATTATTAGGCTCCACGGATCATATAAGCTCACCAAAGGACTACTTGTACAGTATAAAATATTTCACCTACAGCAGATCATTTAATTAATTGATTAGTATCTAAGAATAATTATTGCTAAAGAAAAGTATCTGCATCCTCCAGCCATCTCGCATATCAGAGGTCAGCAGTCTTGGCCCCCTAGATGTTTGTTGAGCTACATCTCCGACGAGGCGAAGATATTGTGGGCCCTATCACCTCTTTAACGCTAGCGCTAGTAACTAGTCACATAAATGAGCGTTAGCGCTAGGTTAATTGAGGTGATAGCGTTATGCCTGTATCACCTCCCGATCGCTAATGGGTTTAAAAAAAATGTTAGCGCATCGGTATTAGCGCTTTTTAGCACCAGCTTACTGTACTTTGCTCTCCCTATGCTTAATATGGGGAGCGCAAAGTGCAAGCAGAGATTAATTAGCATTTTTAAAGGATATTTTTTTATTATTTAGACGCATTTTTATGCATTTTTATTGATTTAAACATCTATTAGAAGAATACCAGAGTTCCTTTTTTTTCCTGCAGTTCGGCGGATTTCGGCAGTCCTCGGCGCACTTCGGTGACCCTGCAGTGAATGATGAATTCACCACTGGGTCAGCGAAATGGAATCGACGAAGCGCACCAAAGTGCACTGAGCTTTAAAGCACTGAGATTTCGGTGCTTTCTGAAAAACCTTAAATGTTAAATTTACAAACATATAGGAAGCATATGGATAAAAGTGGAGGCACACAGCACCACTATGGGCATCAATCAGTGACCCTTAACCCCTTCACTACCGAGGTCGAGATATCTTGGGCTTCAAAGGCACCATCTGGTCCCCCGATATCGAGATATCCCAATCTGCTGATCTGCAGCCCAAAAGCAAATGAAATTTGTTTTCTGCAAACAAATTTCATTTGCTTTTGGGCTGCAGAAGGTGCCCCAAAGTTTTAGCCCTGTGGGTATAATTGTAACGTTGGGGGCTTCCAGCCTTTCCGGTGTGCTTGACGGCAGCATGTCTGATGCTGCTTGCTCACCAACACCCGGTTTAAATTGAAACAGGCAGGGAGGTGGCTGCATGAGGTGCGGCTTGAGAGGGGGGTGCGGTTTGGTGAAGGTCTTTTAAAAACCAACAGTTCCTTCTAAGCAGTGCCAGATCGTGGTTATCCATACCTGAGCTCCTTGTTCCTGAATTCTCTCGTGATTTAACCTGTTATTGACCTCTGCTTGTTTTCTGACTATTCTGCCTTCCGTTGCCCTAGACTATTTTCTTGTACTACGCTTCTGCACTGATATCGACCCGGCTATTCCATTTGACTATTCTATACTCTGTATTCCTGATTCTGGCTCGTCTGACTACCCCTGTGTTGCTGACCTGGTTTTGTATTACGACATTGTCTTTGATTAACCCTTTCTGTCTAGCTAGTATACCTGGCCAATTCTAAGGACCAGACAGTTAGGGATTCTTCTACGGCTACCCTGTTGGTAGCTTTTGGGCTCTGTGGCGTGTTGGGCTTTAAGGACTGCGTGGTGGTATCCGGGAACCGTGACAATAATGCCGAAAGTGCTAAAACTGTAAAATCAGCTGGGGAATGCTCTGAAATATCGGGCTTTCAGCAGGAGTCAGCAGCTAATGCAGGGGAAAAAAAATAAATAAACCTGCAGCTGAAACCTCTGTAACTCAATTTGGCACTAGATGGTGCCATCTACTGGTCAAATAGGTTATTTACAGTAATAGCTATGTATTACTGTATAATTACTTAAAAATGATTTTACTAAAAGCCACTGGTTTCTGACAATGGTTATTTTGGAAAATAAACAAAGTAGATCTCCATCCGGAGTACCTACTAGATTGAGAACATTAATATTTAGGAGAAAGTCATTAAACACTCAATTTTGTAGACAGAAAAATGTTCCTCCTCGTAGTTGAGAAGAATATCTCCCTTCTGATTGTGGTACTAATACAAATTAACCTTTATTTGATTATTAAGAAATATGCATTTGCACACCAAACAAGTAACAAACAATTATTCAGCAAGGTGCATGTGGTTTGTCCATGGGGGTTGTAGCTCCCGAATAATCCAGTACCAGGACGTTCATGATCCACAACATTTAAATCATATATAGACAGGACACATTAACAGAATAGTGCCGTGGATGGTTAATTTTCCAATTTATGTTATATGTATGGATAACCAAACAGCAAAAAACAATTTGTTGTAAACGACACACTTGGATCAACTTAAGCATATAGATATCCAGGTACTAATGAAAATTCTAGTGCACAGGAACATTGGTAGAAATCAACACTTCCCTCAAATATTTTCAACTTTTCACACTCTGGGCAGCAAAACATGGAGAAATAATGAAAATTCTAGATAGTGCACAGGACATTAGTAGAAATCAGTTCTTCCCTCAATTATTTTCAACTTTTCACACACTGGGCTACAACACCCCATGAATAGAGACCACTATTGGAAAATCACTTGCTAGTGAAGAGGCTAAACAGTGCTAATATGGTGACTCGGTCAACAAGGAGCCATTATTAATGAGTGTCCAGTGGATAATGGCTTGCACGCAATTTATCCATTAGCAAGCCGTTATGAAAGGCTCCATTGGAATACACTGGGCCACATAGAACACAACACATGTCCTAGTTCCCTACCTAATGCACAAAGTGCTTTGTATGGTGAACACTACCAGCGTGCATAAATCAGAGTGGTGTCTCCAACCTTTGAATTATTCATATAGCTAATCCAACACAAGACAGGATCTCCCATAAGCATACTATGACTTGGCAGGAGAATGATGGACGTGGTCTACTAGTTACCAAGACCAGATGTAAAATAGATGTAAAATGCTGAATATGAGAGATGGGAATATGAAGAAGTGGTTGAAAAAAAAACAGAGGACTGCACTAAGCTATTGAACGACAAGGTTACATGTACATATATGATATGCATCTACTGGAAGATACAGATTCAGACACACTCTATAAAATAAGTTGACAAGACAGATGGTAGTTATTTGTGAGTTTAGTTTATAACATGTTTATCAGACTCAATTTATCATTCATGCGATAAAGAGACCCACTCAATTAAATGTTAACATTTAACAATAAAAATGAGAACTGTGAGCCACTTCTCGGAAAGCTTCATATCTGCCATTCTCTGAACCGGACAGCTGAGTGGAATGCCCCCTTTCTGGTAATACAAATGTTACACGTTAAGGATACATTGCTTTGACAGCTCGTAAATCTATTCCTGCAACCTGCACTTCTCTCTACAAAGTAGAAGAACTATATTGATTTTTTTTTACCTAAAACCACTCACTTCTTAGAGTCAAAACCATATAGAGATCATTCTATATTTTATGGGGTTGTTGCTGATCATTTCTTGTATTTTATGTTTTGATATAACTATGATGTGATTTTCAACATTATTTTCTTTAAAAAAATAACTTAAACGCCTAAACGCTAAAGATATGATTCATTACTCTCCTCACCCTGATGGTCCTTTAAAGAGATCTTAGGACATTTTACAAAATGCTATCAGGGTTATTCAAAGAGCACTGAAATTCCATTCGAATTACGGTGCTTTCTCATGCCCCGCACTTCGGGGAGTCAAATTTGCTAACTCTGCGGTTTTTCATTCAGCATTCACCGCAGGGTACCTGAAGTGCAGGGAAAGAATGCTGAACGCACCCGATGATCCACCGCCAAACTGCCAAATAGAACAGAAAAACCGCAGCAAAACATGCAAAAAAACCTCGGATTGATCCGATAAGCCACGGAAAGAATGGCAAATGCACCTGACGATTCGTCGCAAAACTGCCGAACACATCCAAAAAGAGTCGATTATCCACCAATCAGAGCTTCAACCAGCCGCTGGAAAAAGCCGACAAGCCGCCGGACAGGGTAAAGAAAAGAAAAACACCGCAACCTTTAGGCTAGGGACAGATGAGCGCATTTTCTGCGGCCACCGTCAAAATGTACGTCGATGCGTGCGCACGCATTTTTTCACGGAATACGCTTAAGTGGTCAGACGATGCGCAATTCTGGACGTATTTCATGACGATGGGGTGAAAAGAAGTCTAGGGAAATCCGGCTGTTTGAACGTTATGTTGGCCGCACACTAGCAGCGTCTGACATCTCCTAATCACGCACACACGCCGCTATGCGGCCGCAGCGCACTTTGTACGTCAGTACCAGCGGTTTAACGTTCTCGAAAAAATGCGTTCATTTTCCACTTGCGTTGCGCGGCCGGACTTTTGTGCGACCGTACTTCGTATATTGGCTGTCATTGCCCGGCATCTGCTGCTAGTGCGGCCGTGATTATGTGCGCCAGAACGCGCGTTCGCACTGCCTCAGTCTGACCCTAGCCTAAAAATGCGTTTGGAAAAAAAACTACAGTAAAAAAATGCCTGGAAATAATATATGAGGCCCTATGAATAATAATAAAAAGGTCGGTCAATTGAATTTAAGCAGGAATGGGATAGACATAAGGCTATCCTAAACAAAAGATAAATCCAGGTAAAGTATCCATGTAATTGGGCAGACTAGATGGGCCGAAAGGTTCTTATCTGCCGACATTTTTCTATTTTTCTATGTCGGTTACAGGAAAAAAAAATGCTTTTTAAAAAAAAAATGGAAAAAAATTTGCAGAAAAAAAATCACGAAAAATGCCTAAAAAATCCTAAGAAATGAATAAACAAAGAGACTTTTGACTGAAATTAAAATAATAAACCGTTGAATAAATATTTGATAAAAAGACAGGAATATTTTTTACTTTTAAACCTATGAAACTCTCCTGATTAAACCTGCAGAATCAAACCACCGAAAATTAAGGCATTTCACTGACATTTCGGTGATGTTTGGTGTTCTCTGAATAAATTAACCATTGCTTCTCTATGGGGAGTTCATTGCCATCGAACAGCACCGTATTGCGCTGGCAATTTGCTAATATTTGGCGAACTGCCTGCTTTTTGAATAGCTGAATGGCCACGAAATTGCACCATACAAGGAAATTCACTGTTCGGTGCAATTTCGGAGCCAATTCGGCTCTCTTTGAATAACCCGGTATGTTTCTTAGGCATGTTGTATTAGCGGGATCTAGAATTTTAAAGAACACTCAGTCTGTAACTGTCTGTTTTGACTAGGGAAAAGTTTGTTGATGCAGAGAGAGAATATTACAGAATGCCAGGTAAAGTTTCGTGGCTGAATCTTCACCTGCCGTAATTTGACATTCCCCTTTGAGAAAGGCAAAGTTTACCGTGGCTGCAACAACAGTGATTTCCACTGTTTCCAACAATGCCAATTAATGATTACCCCCTCCAGCCCCTCTCTGCTAATAGTTAACTATCCTCTGGTTTGATTACATTAAGCATGCTTGCAAGTATGGCGACACAGAACTGTGCTTCAAGTATTGATCACTCCAGAGACACATCATGGACCTGGTACATCACCCTATAAAGTAAAAACCACAAGATTACTTTGCTTATCAGATCTTAATGAAGCACAGCTCTTTGCTACTGACTTGAGTAAAACTTTGTATGGATCTAATCATGGAGTGTTATTAAAAAGAAAACCTGCTGACCTCATATGGAAGCCATAGGTTACATATGGTCATAGGTAGGTCCGACTCATCAAGTTCATTCATTCAGCTCAGATTTCTATTCTAGCTCAGCAATTAATGGGAAGCCACAAAAAGGAACAGTCACCAATGAGCTGATAACCCATAGTGACTCCCAATTGACGGCTATATACCATCATAGGACTCATACCGGCATAGGACTCCATGGAGATACCTTCTCGTTATTGCTTGTTACTCTCAAGCTAGACACAAAATAATGTTAGCTATACAAAGTATAGGAAGCATTAATTTACAGTAGAGAAGTTATAGTTGAGCCACAAGCAAAGTTTGCAACTCATCTGGAACAGAGACTCTAACCAAAAGCGTTAACGTGTAAGCTGTTTAGTACGATGGCCCCACTCATTAGCCTAATGACTTGAACACAATAAGGTCCACAATCTGTGACAGCCCAAACGTAATCAGGGGAAGTGGAAATTTTGAGCTAACACTTGTAGGGCCACATTACATTCTTGACGTTAACGTTAACGCTCACTTGCATGAGCATAAAAGTTAGGTGCGGTGTTTACCGCATATTACGATCCAAACGCAAACGGGTTAAGTAACCCATTTGTGTTTGTTATCTTGCACTTTTCAGCGTGAGGTTACTGTACTTTGTGCTCCCTATACTTAACATGGGGAGCGCAAAGTGTTAATCAGAGTTAGGATTACAAAGTCCTAACGCTGATTACCGTCCGGCTCTGATTAGCGGAAAGTTAACCAGAGCCAGGACTTGGTGTTAACGGATTCCGCTTCTGCAGAATCTGTTAACACCAGCCTAAAAAAACAAAAAACAAGTCAGATACTCACCTCCTGTCCCTCGGCGAGGACCGCGGCTCCGACCACCTCCTCCGTCCGGCGGGAGCAGGGAAAGACTGGGGGAAAAAGTCCCCTTAGTCTTTCCCTGCATGTCACTATGCCGACCGGCCGGATCTCGCGAGGCGAGATCCGGCTGGTCATGTGACCAGCAGGAGGAAACTCAATGGAGTCCTTTGGACTCCATCGAGTGATTGCTCATGGCTGCGCTCAGCGCTGCCGCGAGCATTCCGTCCCGTAGCACGCGGTAACAATCCAGGCAGCATTTTTTGCATTGCATCGCAATCTAGCGTTAAAACGCGGGCGCAAGAGGGCAAACTGCGGGCACAGTTTTTCCTCCCTTGCACCCGCGTTTTAACGCTAGGATCGTAATGTGGCCCGGAAGGTCTGGTAACCAATCCTGTAGAAGACAAAAATATAATACTTATCCAGCAATAGTAAAAGCAAAAGCATTTCACCAATATGAGACTCAATGAGATCAGGAGTGGTGTCCAATCCAACCTCCCTCCCAAAATAGCAAAAAGAAATAACATACTAGTAAGTGAAAGTATTTTACAAAAGATCACGTTTGAATTATCATTGTGTTAGAGTATTCTACATTTTTTTACACAGATTATTAACATGTTGAGCATATGGTACAATGGTACGATACAGCTGGATGCCATACCACATGCACACATACATACAGGAAACTCACTATTAAGGGGAAATTCTTCAAGTGTTCAGTTGCACCTTAAATATATTATATTCGCTGCTACCCAACCGCATCATGATTCTCCTTACATTTTTGAAAAAGCTTACCAAATAATGGTATTTTTAAAATGCAGAATGCAGGAAGCCTAAGATTGTTTGTTGCTGCCATCCCTCTGCATTTCACATATTTATAACCTGATCACCATCTCCTTCCTTCTTAAAACTGAGAAGAGCAAAATTGACTTAAGAGATAGGATAAATACCTTGTATGCAGAAAAAAGTACTTTTAACTACTAAAATGCTGATTTTACCAAACTGAGTGCACTTTCACTTGCCCTAAGCTAAAATGGGTATGCTAAGGGGAAAAATTTGCAGTCGCAAATCTCCCCTTAGCATACCCATTTTACAAGTACATTACGAGGCAGGCGTTGAATTCAGCAGCCTGCCCTGTAGTGGCCGCTAGCCTCCAGGATGCTCTGGGCAGTGCAAACTCGCTGCGGCAAGCATCCCCTCCTTGGAATCCATTAAGCTAGTGGCACAAGCTGTTCAACATGACTCCAGCCACTTAAATCTCCAGAAGCACACAATTCAGAAGTTGCGGCTGCTCACTGTAAATTAACTGCTCCTGTACTTTATATAGGAGCCCTTAGCTTGCACCCATCTAAAGCAGTGGTTCCCAACCCTGGTCCTCCAACAGGCTAATATTTGAAGCACAGCACATGTGATATGATTTTCTGCTCAGTGATTGCAGGATTCAGTCTGCTTTTCCCCAAAGTGATCCTTAAAATCTGGTCTGTTACTGGGTACCTGAGGACCAGGGTTGGGAACCACTGACCTAGAAGACAGCAATTTGTTCTATGGCACCTCATTCTCCTTGAATGAGCTGGAATTCAGAAATGTATACTGGCTCTCAGACCCTTGCTTTTGCAAAATCCCTTAACACTGAAATGAAGCGCTACTAAAAAAAAAACAGACTTATCAAAGGTCCTGTCATGCAGAGGGTGGTGCAATCCGCCATGTGCTCTGGCTACAAGCAGTGGAGGACATTGAACAAACAGTTCCCAGCCTAACGCGTTTCCTGCCTGACCCCGCTCAAGCGAGCTCATTCAGATATTGCGCAGAGTCGCTCTGGGCTCCATGGAGTTTTATAATACTATTCAGATGTCGGTTTTGAAATTGGCCATGTGTGTGTTAATATAAATGACAAAGAAATATTATGGGCCCCATTACATTCTTCACGCAAAAAGGCACGCGCAACGCGTGAATTTTTGCGGGAAGCGGTAAACGTTAACGCGCGTAAATCAACGCTAGTATTACAATCCTCCCGCATTTTTTCATCCATCAAAAAATAACACGGGTAAAACGGACGCGCACAAATGCGCGTGCAGCAACGTTGCGTGCAGATATCAGTGTGTGGATGGTTATTTCCACGCGCTTCAGCCAATCAGAATTAAGAACCACAATTATCTCACGTTAAGTTTTTGCGCCTGTCAAAGTCAATCTGCGCATATATGCTGCATCAATAAAAAAAGCACGCACAACTTCTCAAATTTATTGGTTTGGTATGTGTAGAATGTGTAACTATACTTTGCTGCATACTTTTTTTTTGGGCTGGTGTATTTGGTTTCGGCCAGGTTGATAGAATTTGCCATTAACACCAGCTTTTAGGAGTTGCTAAAATTATGTGCGCAACGTCTATACGTTAAAAAATGCACATAGATTGTAATACCATCCGCGTACCAGCGCACAAACGCATTTGCGCTCACAATGTTAAGTATAGGATGCGCGAAGTACAGAAAATTCGCGCAGCGTTTGCGCAGGTTCACCCGCGGTAGACGTATACGCGCGTTTGTTGCACTGACATTGTAATATGACGTTCAGCGCAAAGGGTTTTGCCCCTCGTGTTAATGTGTTTTTGCGGGTGTGCGAACGTTTGCGCGAAGAATGTAATAGGGCCCTGTGTGTACTAAGATTTTCTAAAGACTAGCTGGACCCCTAAGTAGCGATATAACTCAAATGGATCGGAGGAATGTACTGTTAAAGCGCTTGGTGATAAAGAGTTACCATAGGCATCATGTGCTGGTTTACCACATATTTTGCAGATCAGAGGTTGCAGGTGAAAGGGTATTTTGAACAGTACAAACTTGTAGCTGGTTACAATATGCTCTACACTGGCCTGTATTATTTTCAGATGTGTCACAGTTTCTTCAACCAAAGACTTCCCATGGTTATCACTGATCAGTAGGTTTGTGGATAACAAAATTTTTTTTTTTTTTTGCTGAACATAACTGAACTGGAAATTTTTTGCAGTAGAGATAATCACTCAGCTTGACTAATTTGGTATAAAACCTGAAATTCCAGTGAAATTATCCAGAACTTCACACCTAGAATGCAAAGTACCTAAGAATCAAGGGGACTGAAAGTATAATATCTGCCAAACCAAATTCCCACAAACAATAAACGTCTTTAATGCAGAAAAAATGACTTATCTATGTGTGTGTTATTAAGATAATATTGTAAAAAAAAAAATATATATTCAACACTATAACAGATATTCTTTACCCTATTGAGTGTTACCTCTAATTAACATTTGCAGAAGTTATTTTTTTGTATTCTCGCTTCTGCCCTGTTGCACTGAGCGGATTAAACCTCATCAGGAAGGAATGTTACAGGACAGAAATACAGGAAAAATACTCGTCGGAGACCTGTAAATTTCATCTCTGGGAAACTCATTATATGTCCCTGCTCTCTGCAGCCCAAAACTTGAGTGCCCCTCCGTGCCAGAACCAGAGACGCTCAAATAAATACGCTAGACGGGATCAGATTAACACCAACCCTGCCAGGGACTCTGTGGGAGAAGAAAAGTCAAAACAGAACTTAACTAATAGAATACTGGAAGTTCCGAAAAGGATAATATACTTATCCTGGCAAGACTACGGAAAAAACTGAAATCGATGCACCACCCCTGTAAAAATATAGAAAATGACTAACAATACAATTTTAACATAGATATTTGTAATTTAAATTTTGCCTTTAAAAAACCCCCCAACAAAATACTAAGGGCCCTATTACGATCTTCACGCAAACGTTAACTGTCACTTGCATGAGCATTAACGTTTGCTGCGGTGTTTACCGCATATTACAATCCAAAAGCAAACGGGTTAAAAAACCCGTTTGCGTTTGGTACCTTGCGCTTCTCTGCGCGAGGTTACTGTACTTTGTGCTCCCTATACTTAACATGGGAGCGCAAAGTGTTAATCAGCGCTGGATTACAAACTCCTAACGCTGATTAACGCCGGGCCCTGGTTAGCGAAAAGTTAACCAGAGCCAGGACTTGGTGTTGACGGATTCCGCTTCTGCAGAATCCGCTAACACCAGGCTTAAAAAATAAAAAACAAATCACATACTCACCTCCTGTCCCGCGGCGAGGACCGCGGCTCCAACCGCATCCTCTGTCTGGCGGGAGCAGGGAAAGACTGGGGGAAAAAGTCCCCCCAGTCTCTCCCTGCGTATCACTACACCGACCGGCCGGATCTCGCGAGGCGAGATCCGGCCGGTCATGTGACCGGCAGGGGGGAACCCAATGGAGTCCCAATACTTGGGTTTCTCTCATTTGGGTTTCTATCAAGAGTCTGAGTTTTAAGACTCATGCTTATATCATGTTGTGAGTTTGTTTAAAAGCGAATACGATAAATGTTCCACTAAAAAAGTTTCACGTCTGTGTTAGCAACGTGGTTCCATTGGGGTGACCTATTCATTGACATAAGGTTGGAATCCTTATGGCAATGGACCCTTGATAAATTTGACTGCTTGGATCAGGGATCACAAACTCTGGCCCCCCACATGTTTCTGAGCTACACCTCCCATGATTCTCTTGCCATTTATTGCATTCAAAGAATTCTGGGATTTGTAGGAAATAAACATCTGGGGGGCCAGAATTTGAGATCCCTGGTTTAGATACACTAAAATGTGCAAAAAAGGCCATTCAGAGCTGTGAAAAGTTTAAAAGAACTGCAGCGGGTACCATCATTCACTTCCGACATTTTACTGGATCCCATATGAGTCATTAAAAAAACTATACATTCTTCTGGTGCATTATCCTTAATGTGTGCAAGTTCAGTGCACAATTCATAGATGGAAGAAGAGAAAATAGGTGTGGTGTAGAGTAGAGCATTAAAATAGGGAAATCAATTAGTATTTTATATATATGGTTATGTTCCAAAGGTGCTGCTCTCTTGATGTGTGATGACATAAACCTTGCAATGTCATTTGTCCAAACACATACATTATATTGCCAAAAGTATTCGCTCACCCATCCATATGCGAGTCAAGGCAGGTGAGCGATTACTTTTGGCATTACAGTGTATGTGCTTGATACTGTTGATTTGGAAGGGGCCTTGGTGAATCACTGTGCATTCAGTGGAAAATTCAGCAAGACAGGAAAGTGCTCACATGGTGTTTTTCCTGTATAATGGCTCAAGAAATACTTTATGTATTTCTTATGCATTGACCTCATTAAGGGCCACATTACATTCTTGTTGCTAACGGTAGCGCTCACCTGCGTGAGCATTAACGTTAGCTGCGGTGTCTACCGCATATTACAATCCAAAACGCAAACGGGTTAAGTAACCCGTTTGCGTTTGGTACCTTGCGCTTTTCAGCGCGAGGTTACTGTACTTTGTGCTCCCTATACTTAACATGGGGAGCGCAAAGTGTTAATCAGCGTTAGTATTACAAAGTCTTAACGCTGATTAATGTCCGGCTCTGGTTAGCAGAAAGTTAACCACAGCCTGGACCTGGTGTTAACAGAATCCGTTACCACCAGCCAAAAAAAAAAAACAGAATGCTATACTCACCTCCTGTCCCGCAGCGAGGACCGCGGCTCCAACTGCCTCCTCCAACTGGCGGGAGCAGGGAGAGACTGGGGAAAAAGTCCCCCCAGTCTCTCCCTGTGTATCACTACACCGACCGGCCGGATCTCACGAGATCATGTGACCGGCAGGTGGAAACTCAATGGAGTCCTATGGACTCCATCGAGTGGATGCTCGCAGCTGCACTCAGCGCTGCCGCGAGCATGCCGGGGGTTAATGCCCACAAATAATGTAGGCAGCATTTTTGCGCCTTTATGTAATCCGCTGTTAAAACGTGGGCGCAAGGGGGAAAACTGCTTGCGCAGTTTTTCCTCCCTTGCGCCCGCGTTTTAACGCTAGGATTGTAATGTGGCCCTAAGTATTTTAACAACAATATGTTGATGTCCACAAGTAGGAAGAGATCCACAGCACAGGGCTGGACTGGCCCCCCAGGATGCTGGGAAATTTCCTGGTGGGCTGTAGCATCTGTTGGCTGCTTAGAGGCTCTAAACAGGGCTGTTTGCAGGTACTTGGGCTGGCCGTGGGCCCATCACCCATTGACATCGTTGCTATCTTACTCGTACCTCTGTGACTGTCAATGGTGCTTCCGTGAGATGTCAGACACTTTTGTCTCACTGGAGTGCCGGTGAGAAACACAAATCTTCATGTAAGGGAGCATATGCGCGGTGCCAACAACACAAACCAAGGCATAAAGGGCAGCCAATGCAGTGTAGCAGAAAAGGGCATTTGCGCTTGATGCAATATAGGCTGGTCAACAATTTTTTTTCCAGACTGCTTTTTATTTATAAGTCTGGCACAGCATCATAATAATGTTACACGCTTCAGGATACAGAAAGATCTTTTTGCAGATCTGGGGCCTTACACAGTAATTCAATATTTCTGCTTCAACCATAATCAGTATAAAGATGCATATTAACTTTCCTTTCATTTAATCACTTTGCTCTCAGTAAACTAACCAGTGTACTTTTCAAGTTGAACAACATGTCAAAAGCTCAGGATTCCAAGTAAAATATACTTTAATGCACGCATTTTGCTTACAAAGTCATTCAGTGAGAGATTCTAATCCTTTAAAATGACATTCTAGTGAATTTTTAAAGTAAGTCTTAATAATTCTTCTCTGGAAATGATATATAATAGCAACTGAAATTATTAAATTTTTGCCTGCCAGAGGTTAATTCTATTTTTTGAGCAGCTGCCGGTATCCTGCCGACTACGGCTCTATTCCATGGCTGTCACAGAAAGGTATAAGGTAAGTAAAACAAATCTGCTCCAGCAGTTTTTACTTACCATCCCCCTTTCACCTCAGCTATTCTTGGGGAAGGCACTGCCTGATATCGGCAGCTGCACCGTGCAGGTATTATCTCTCCCGAGTCCATAAGACTCCATGGAGCTCAGTGCGTCCCAGACGAGAGCTCTGATGAAGTCATTGCAGTGCCGACAAATGCTGACATTTCACAACTATAATCTAAAGAGCAAAGATTCACAGTAAAAGTTTCTCCTGTCTCTCTTTAGATTTTAGTTTTGTGAAATGTCAACATTTGTCGGCGCTGCGATACCGGTGTTTTATTGCTGTTATTAGCTGTATCAGCAAGCACCGGCAATTTGTGAATAACCCGTTTAGTGTACAGTTGTGTTCAAAATTATTCAACCCCCAATGCTGTAAAGGGTTTTAGGGAATTTAGTGTACATTTGTAATTGTATTCAGAATGAAATCCTACAAGGACTTTTTAAAGAACCATATGCAACTAAAATGACATCAATTGGTTTTGTAATACAGTAGTAAATGTTTCTTTTGTGAATTCTTCATTGACACAATTATTCAACCCCTTAAAGACCACCACTCTGAGGAACAGAGGTTCAGGAAGACAAGAGAAGAGGTGATTACTCTTCACAGGAAGGGCAATGGCTATAGGAAGATTGCAAAGATGTTAAACATACCAAGAGAGACCATAGGAAGCATCATTCGCAAATTCAAGGCAAAGGGCACTGTTGAAACGCTACCTGGTCGTGGCAGAAAGGAGATGCTGACTTCGACTGCTGTGCGCTACCTGAAGCGTAGAGTGGAGAAAAGTCCCTGTGTGACTGCTGAGGAACTGAGAAAAGATTTGTCAGATGTGGGTACTGAAGTTTCAGCTCAGACAATACGGCGCACACTGCGTAATGAAGGCCTTCATGCCAGAACTCCCAGGTGCACCCCCTTGCTGTCTCCAAAGAATAAGAAGAGTCGACTGCAGTATGCCAAAAGTCATGTGGACAAACCACAGAAGTTTTGGGATAGTGTTCTGTGGACTGATGAAACAAAATTAGAACTGTTTGGGCCCATGGATCAACGCTATGTTTGGAGGAGGAAGAACAAGGCCTATGAAGAAAAGAACACCTTGCCTACTGTGAAGCATGGCGGGGGGTCAATCATGCTTTGGGGCTGTTTTGCTTCTGCAGGTACAGGGAAGCTTCAGCGTGTGCAAGGTACCATGAATTCTCTGCAGTACCAGGAGATATTGGATGACAATGTGATGCAGTCCGTCACAAACCTGAGGCTTGGGAGACGTTGGACCTTTCAACAGGAAAATGATCCCAAGCATACCTCCAAGTCCACTAGAGCATGGTTGCAGATTAAAGGCTGGAACATTTTGGAGTGGCCATCGCAGTCACCTGACTTAAATCCGATTGAGAACCTCTGGTGGGACTTAAAGAAAGCAGTTGCAGTGCGCAAGCCTAAGAATGTGACTGAAGTAGAGGCTTTTGCCCATGACGAATGGGCGAAGATACCCTTAGATCGCTGCAAGACACTTGTGTCAAGCTATGCTTCACGTTTAAAAGCTGTTATAACTGTAAAAGGATGTTGTACTAAGTACTAAGATTGAATGTCACTTGGGGGTTGAATAAAACTGATAATGATGTGAGCACAGAAAAGACATTTGTGATTATTTCATTATAAATGTTATGTTATATTTGTCTGACCTACACGTGCCTCTTTGATTTAATTGTAAGCAAGATGACTGAATGATCAAAATCAATGTCAAACTGGCCAAAACACTCAATTTCAGTGGGGGTTGAATAATTTTGAACACAACTGTATATCTGAAAACTACAAGAATATCTCATAAAGGAAATGCTGGTAGTGGTCTTAGGCAAACGATGAAGACTTATTGCCCGGATCAGTGGATTCCTTTATGTGCCATACGACAATCCCAAGCTTTGTTGTGAAGCACAGAGTAATGACCAGTCACTAAAATGGTAAAATCATCTGTAATCTGAAAAATTTGCCTTTACTGCTACAAAACAATAGCAGTTATTGTTTTGAAAAGCAGAAGCTCATAGTACATATTTATCATTTCAATTTGCCTTTGAAGAATAATTGTCAGAGTGTTTGTACAACAAATTGTATTGGACGCCTACATGATGTGTTTGCAAAATGAGTCCCATCTGGAAGCTGGAGTTAAATTTCTGTGCTCTGCCACAAGCAGCTATAACCAAGGGAGGCATCGTAAATCACCCTAATAAACACCCAACTTGAGATACGTGGATACCAGATTGCAGACATCCTATAAAGTACTGCGCAGATGCCTGTGTGGCTTCCTTTAAACTCAGCATCACAGCAGAAGCTGCTTACTCATTTTAACAATGATAATTACTTTTTTCATGACTGCTGACCTTTAAGAATACAAAGTCCAACTCAGAAGACAGTTCCTTACATAATCTGCCAAAAGCAATTACTTACATGCAATACATCTTTCATTAGTGCTAATAAAAAGGGAGTTACATGAAAAAGTGGATTTTGGTTAAGATAAAAAGAGCAAAATAGACTGAAAATGCAGAACACAATATGATATAATTTAGGTAAATGATGTTTGGGATATACTTTGATTAATCAAATGATGATGAAAGTGTTTATAGAAAATGCCATTAGAAGTGAAGGAATTAAATTAAATTGTAGCGCATAGAAGACTAAGTTGGTGCTAACTTAACCAGAGCTGTTGTAAACTTACTAGAGCCATTATAGCCTATGGAGCTGTTAAGTTAACAACAGCTCTGGTTAAGTTAGCATCAACTTTATAATACTGCCCACTATGGGCACTATTACATCCCTAACGCAAACGTTAACACTCACCTGCGTGAGCATTAACGTTTGCTGCGGTATTTAACGCATATTACAATCCAAACGCAAACGGGTTAAAAAACCTGTTTGCGTTTGGTACCTTGCGCTCCTCTGCGCGAGGTTACTGTACTTTGTGCTCCCTATGCTTAACATGGGGAGCGCAAAGTGTTAATCAGCGCTGGATTACAAAGTCCCAGCGCTGATTAACGCCTTGCTCTGGTTAGTGAAAAGTTAACCAGAGCCAGGACTTGGTGTTAACGGATTCCGCTTCTGCAGAATCCGTTAACACCAGCTTAAAAAAAAAACACATACTCACCCTCTGTCCCACGGCGAGACCGCGGCTCCAACCACCTCCTCCATCCGGCGGTAGCAGAGAAAGACTGGGGGGAAAAGTCCACGCAGTCTCTCCCTGCGTATCCCTACGCCGACCGGCCAGATCTCGCGAGGCGAGATCCGGCTGGTCACGTGACTGGCAGGGAGGAACTCAATGGAGTCCTATGGACTCCAGAAAAGTGGATGCCCGTGGCTATGCTCAGCGCTGCCGCGAGCATCCAGCATTGTTACGCTCGATAACAATGCAGGCAGCATTTGTGGCGCCTGCATTGTAATCCAGCGTTAAAATGTGGGCGTAAGGGGGAAATCTGCAGGCACAGATTTTCCTCCCTTACGCCCGCGTTTTGACGCCAAGTGTGTAATAGGGCCCCATGTCTTTGTATGTATTATTTTAGCCCCCAAAGGAAAAATAAATTAAAAGGAGCCAATAGAAAATAAACCCCTTCACAAAGGGTGGGCTGGTACGCATCGCTGACAGGTTCCACCGCAGGCCTCTTATTTGGCCCGCCCATGCAGTCGACGCACAGCATGTGTCATTTGCTGCAGGAGGACAGCTTGAGTTCAGGCCGTCCCCCTAAAGCCAATGGCGTGCAGCGGTGGCCGGCTTCGTTGAGGTGCTGAGATGGCTCATTGAAGACAGCGGGGCGTACATGTACACCCAGCATCTTCAAAGCCCTCACACCGCAAGGACGGCATAGCACGTCCCGTGGCAGCAAGGGGTTAATAGTATACAAAACACACTGACTGGTCAAAACAAAGTCACCACCAAGTGAAGAAGATTGTAGGAGAAGTGTTATGATCTGGATTTGCTTCAGTTGTTCAGTTCTAGGGTTCAGCAACATTACAGTATATCCACAGAAAATTTGATCAGCTGACTACCTGATAATACTGAACTATCAATGGATTGTTTCTTCCTGGGCACATTCCAAAATTACAATGCCAGAATTCATCGGGCTCAAATTGTGCAAGAGTGGTTCAGGGAGCATGAGACATCATTTTCACACATGGTTCGGCCACCAAAGAGTCCAGACCTTAACCTTATAGAGAATTTTTTAGGATGTGCTGTAGAAGTCTTTACGCAGCGTTCTGTCTCCCCTCATCATCAATACAAGATCTTGGTGACAAATTAATGAATTAATGCAACTCTGGATAGAAATAAATATTGTGACATTGCAAAAGATGATCAAAACAATACTACGGAGAAAGCGTGCCGTAATCTAAGCAGGAGGCTGTCCAACTAAATATCAGAGTGTGTAACTCTTTTTTTTACACCTGGCAGTGTTTATTTACTAATGGTAAGTGACAAATACTGTAGTAAGAAATTGTGAATTTTATTTTTGTGATTATAATAACAAATAGTTTAGTGCAAATAACCTATCTATATTTCTATCTCTTATTTTCATGGTCCATCAGTTGGTCTTAACAAAAAATACTATAAAACCCCATGTTCACTGTTCCTTACCTCAAATAACTCATCATCGTTGATGCGAGATCCAAATAAAGTAATGCCAGCTACATTCAAGATAGACTTTTCACTTCTGGGGAGGGGTTTTGTGGTCTTCTTCTTGCAGTCCACGATCATTGTGACCGTCTTCTTTTCCACGCTGATCGCAATCCGGTGCCACCTGACAAAAAACAAAGAGCAAAAATGTTGAATTCTCAACTGTATATGGCATATTTTGTACGTATCACTCTAACCCGGAGCACCTGGAACAAAGTCGAAATAATATGGTATATTATCCTTGGTTTATCGTTCCACCATGTTCTGCTACTTTTAATGCTGCATGATTACATTTCCAGTTGCGAAAAATGGACTTGGCTCAAAAATCTGTGGATTATCTTCCGAAGAGATTAGTTCCATTATTACCTAAAAAATGTGTTACACATCCTGATACAATTAATAGAGGATTAGGACTTTTCTAGGTGCAATGTAATTATCAAAATTACTAATTTGTGTACAGAGTTTAGAGATTGTGAAAGCGCATAACTGTATTAGGGAGAAAAAACTACTATATAGTAAAAAAAAAAGTAATATCAAATGATACCTAGATGATGGTGATGATGATTATTATTAAAAGTTTAGCCCAACATTCCAATGCAGTTTGATTCAGACCATCCTCTAAGCACACACATTCATATTGGAAGTGTCTAGTGTGCCCAGTCACACCATAAGGTTGTGTAGATTTGTCTTGCACGTTGGGGCAGATTTGTCTTGACTGTATCCTTGTATGCAATGAGTTATTGACATGCAAAACCATACATCTTGTGCTTAATTTTCTAACCCTGGAACACCCTAACATTGGATAGATTAGTCGTGCCTATCACCCAGTTAAGACGAGCTCTGTAATTTGAGATGCTCCGTATCTGTGTCACCTTATGTTGTCTACAGAGCCGAGAGATTGTGCAAGTGGTCAATTGTATTGGGGGGAACCATTACATGCTAAAAGTGATTTAAAATTCTCAAACGATACCTAGATGATGTTAGTGAAGTTGTAAATATTATCGTTAGTTTAGCCATCCATTTCGATACGGTTTGATTTTGAAAATCCTGGTACACATTCACATGGGATTTGTCTGGTGTGCCCTGTCACACCATAAGGTTGGGCAGATTTGTCTTGACTGTATCCTTGTATGCAATAGGGATGTGCGTTTCGGGTTTCGGAATTTCGGAATTTTCACGAAATTTCCCGATTCGTGTTTTCGGATGCGGCCGAATTTCCGAAAAATTTTAGATCCGAAAATTTCAGATCCGAAATGTTTTCCGAGCCGAAACGAATTATTTTCGGATTTTTCGAATGGACTTGAAATGTGTCAAACGAGAAGAACAGATTTTCCGAAAAACAAAAATTTTCCGAAAAACTAAAATTTTCTGAAAAACGAAAATGTTGTAAAAACGAAAATTTATGAAAAACGAAACTTTTGTAAAAACGAAAATTTCTGAAAAACGAAAAGTTTTCGAAAAAACGGAAAGTCGATACAAAAAACGGGCAAAATGACACGAAAAATACGAAAAATGGTCGATATTCCGAAAAATGTGCAATTCCGAAAAACGAAAATTTCAGAAATTACGAAAAGTCGATACAAAAACCGACCACAGTGACACGAAAATACGAAAAATGGTCGAAATTCCGAAAAAAAAAATGTACCCGAAAAACGTGCCGAACCGAATCGAATCGAAACCGAAATCGGTCGAAACGAGCCGAATCGAAAAGTTTAAAAATCCGAAAAATTTAACCGAATCGAACCGAAAAAAAAATCGGTGCACAAGCCTAGTATGCAATGAGTTATTGTTAGGTAACACCATACATTTTGTGCTTAATTTAATCTACACATAAATGTATCATTAATAAATGTTCAATTAATGCACACCATAATAAAATAGGCTGCACCAATATGTCTGATTAACTGGTACTCTCCATGGATTAAAATCTTACATTTTGTCATCCACCTAAAGTTCATAAACTCCACTATGATGGCCCTAGGGAGTGATTTATTGACTGTCCCAGCTTTAAAATAACTTGGATGCAATCCAAAATGGTCATTTATGGTACTCTAACAATGGTCAAACCCTCAGTACAGGGAGCTTAAGTGGAGCTTTCATGGAGATAAAGTTACAACATCCATATAACTCAATTTTAAACAGAACTGTCTAAATGAAATGCAGGATTGGTGCAAAAGACAGACATTGGGTATCATGAGGTGTTAATGAGTGAAGAACAGGTCCTGAAAAAAAGCTCCACGGAAGGTGAATTCAGGAAGAAGGGATTGTCTTATGGTATCATAAGGTATGGAAAAGTACACCTAGAAATCACATGGTTTTATCCAGGTAAAGTGCAGGAAAACCATGCATAGTGCATTGCTATTGGGTCGATTAATACTTTTTCACAGTCACAGCCATGTGTTAGCTGTCATAGTATTTTAACATTAACAATATGCTTTCCAATGGTCCCTGATGTTCCCTGTAAGAATGGTACAGCAGAGAATACTGGAAGAGATGGGATGCAGGAGTTCTTGTAAATTAGTAGGGATTTATTGAACAGATGTTAAAAAACATGTATTTTTTTCCATACAGTCTACTTGACAAAAGTTTACATCCAGATGAAGTATTGAATGTTGAGGGGTGAAGACTGGATTGCCATCAAAATTCTTCAAAATATACAGGGCAATCTGCTAGTTACTGGGGTTACATCTGTGTAAGGGGTAGGGAACAGATGTTTTTGAACTCAATTTTTGTATAATATTAAGAGAATAATAAGGTTTTTGTGAGAGGGATTTGTCTGGTGTGTGTGTGGGGGGGGTTGTTTGTCAATGGATTTGGAAATGGGAGTAGCTATATTCCTTTTCTATACAACACTCATGCCATTTCTTTCTAGTCACCAACTAATGATTTTCTTTCTATAACTCACAGTCTGTAGTCCATATTTTGCAGATCACAATAGAAAGTGTCTCATATAATTTCTCCTTCTATTAACCTAATGTCAACTACCTTTTCATCTGTCATTAATCATCTCACATCCTGTCCCTTTCATTTTGCGCCATTTGTTTCATTGACCTCTGATTTTTCACATAATTCCATCTTATTGTTCTTTCCCTGTTTATATTACAAAATGTATTGATCGCCTTCACTATTTTTGTTAGCTCTTCCCATTTTATCTTGTCTCTCCCCTTAATTGTATCCATTATCCTGTTTTTTATTTTTCAAGTCATTATTATCCCTTCCATGTCATATCTTAGAATTTTCCATCTTTAAATACACCATTCATTGAATTTTAAACGGTTATTGGTGACTGTTTATGACACTTCCTTCTCCCCAATGGATGTCCCACAAAGGCTGATTCTAAATGGGGGACTTGCTACACGCGAAAATGTGTCAATCAGTCTGTGCTGAACTAACTTTTAGAGTTTAGGCTGGACATTTCTGACCTAAATATCAGAAGGGTATCTCAGCACACACTGATAAGGTGTATAATTAATGGCTCACATTGAGAGTGATTTGATTGGCGTGCTACTTGAATGTGTGCCCAGCCCCTGCCCTATTCCAACATACTACACCTTGGAAAGCAATGAGGTTTTGAAAGGGTTACAAGAGTTAAAAAGGGGGAGGTCAAGGAAGTAGCAGGAGTGAATATTAGTTAGGTGTGCTGTGCAATAACATAGAAACATAGAAACATAGAAAAATGTCGGCAGATAAGAACCTTTCGGCCCATCTAGTCTGCCCAATTACATGGATACTTTACCTGGATTTATCTTTTGTTTAGGATAGCCTTATGCCTATCCCATGCCTGCTTAAATTCAATTACTGTTTTGGCCTCTACCACTTCAACTGGAAGGCTGTTCCATGTATCCACCACCCTCTCAGTAAAATAATGCTTCCTGATGTTACTTTTAAACCTTTGCCCCTCTAATCTAAGACTATGTCCTCTTGTTTTGCTACTTTGTTTCCTTTTAAATATACTCCCTTCCTCTACCTTGTGGATTCCCTTTACGTATTTAAATGTTTCTATCATATCTCCTCTGTCTCGTCTTTTTTCCAAGCTATACATGCTAAGATCATTAAGCCTTTCCTGGTAACTTTTCTCCTTCAAGCCGTACACCATTTTAGTAGCCCTTCTCTGAACTCTCTCTAAGATGTCTATATCCTTCTGGAGATACGTTCTCCAGTACTGCACACAGTACTCCAAGTGAGGTGTCACCAGTGCTCTGTACAGTGGCATGAGCACTTCCCTTTTCCTACTGCTAATACCTCTCCCTACACAACCAAGCATTCTGCTAGCATTTCCTGCTGGTCTATTACATTGACTACTTACCCTTAGATCCTGATGAAATAATAACCCCTAAATCCCTTTCCTCAGATGTTGAGGTTAGGACTGTATCAAATATTCTATATTCAGCCCTTGGGTTTTTACACAACAGGTGCATTATGTTGCGCTTATCCACATTGAAACTCAATTGACACAGCTCCGACCATTGTTTTAGTTTACCTAAATCATTTGTCATTTGGCTGATCCCTCCAGGAACGTCAACCCTGTTGCAAATCTTTGTGTCATCAGCAAAAAGACATACTTTTCCATTAATACCTTCTGCAATATCACTAATAAAAATATTAAAGATAATGGGTCCAAGTAATGACCCCTGAGGTACCCCACTGGTAACAAGACCTTGCGCCGAATAAACTCCATTTACCACAACCCTCTGTTGCCTGTCACTCAGCCACTGCCTAATCCATTCAACAATATTGGAATCCAAGCTCAAAGATTGCAATTTATTGATAAGCCTTCTATGCAGAACAGTATCAAAAGCCTTACTGAAATCTAAATAAGCAATGTCTACCGCACCACCTGTGTCTATTATTTTTGTTACCCAATCAAAAAAATCAATAAGATTAGTTTGGCATGATCTCCCTGAGGTAAACCCATGTTGTTTCTGATCCTGTAATCTATGTGTTTTTAGATGTTCAACAATCCTTTCCTTTAACATGGTTTCCATTAATTTCCCCACTACTGACATAAGACTAACTGGCCTATAGTTCTCCGATTCCTCCCTACTACCCTTCTTGTAAATGGGCACAACATTTGCTAATTTCCAGTCTTCTGGGACGACTCCCGTTAACAAGGATTGGTTAAATAAATCTGCTAACGGTTTTGCTATTACACCACTAAGCTCGTTTAATAATTTAGTGTGGATCCCATCAGGCCCCATTGACTTATTTGTCTTTAGACAGCTGCTGTAGAACCTCCTCCTCTGTAAACTCATATGTAAATGTCTCGTTAGTGTTTCCTCCTAACTGAGGTCCCTTTCCTTCCTTTTCTTCTGCAAAGACTGAACAAAAATATTCATTGAGGCAGTCAGTGAGACTTTTATCCTCTTCTACATACCTTCCTTCCTTTGTTTTTAATCTAACTAATCCTTGTTTTACTTTTCTTTTCTCGTTTATGTATCTAAAAAATTTTTGTCCCCCTTTTTTAATGACTGAGCTATTTTCTCTTCTGCGTGTGCTTTGGAAGCTCTTATAAATTGCTTTGCCTCTTTCTGCCTCTCTTTGCTTCTTGTGATTGTTCTCTTGTCCTTGTTGCTTGACAGTCTAAAGTGGGGTCAGCAACCATGGCCTTCCAGAGGTTTTGGAACTGTATCTCCCTTGACGCTCGGACTCTCATAAGATTGACAGAGTCATAGGAGATGTAGTTCCAGAACATCTGGAAGACCAAGGTTGCTGACTTGGGTCTTAGGTCTGGTAATCCCTCAAGAAATAGTGCTTTTGGCTGCGGATTAAGTGGTTTGGCTTAAGTTTGGGTTAGAGCAGGGATGTCCTAACTCCGGCCCCCCAGATGTCCATGAACTACAACTCCCATGCTTCTCCATCCATCTAATGCAGTCAGAGATTTCTGGGAGTTGTAGTTCAGGAACATCTGAGGGGCCGGAGTTCAGACACCCCTGGGTTAGATGGTCTTACGTTTAATAAGGATTTAGATATTCAGAATAATGGAAGTTACAATGTACTCAATTTGGAAGACAGACTATTACAGTATTTGTCCAATATCCGTTAGACTAATTAAACAAATCACTACCATATAAACTCACCTTAACCTCCCCACCTTAATCTATTACCTTTTACCTGAAGTGATCCAGTATGTTCTTACTTCAGCAGACAGTCAGTAGCCCCGGTTAGATATTGCTTAACCCTAAGACAGTGCTAACCTTAACACTAAACATAACCAATCCGGAAGCCCCTAAATCCTAAACCATGCAGGGTAATAGGAATGCATATGCATGACAGCACTGCATGGTAAAGCGCAGTGTTATGAGGAGAAGGTATATTATTATGCCAATGACATTGTACCATTAATGTAATGTCAATTTAAAGGAATTGTTGTTGTCTTTTTCCTTTAACCTAAATATTGACTTCTTTAGAACTGAGCATAGTAAGAAATGTATTTTTGCCAACAGTCAACTTTAGTATCAATTAATACTCACTTGCCGTCTGCAACATTGACAGTGCTAAAAATTGGGTATTGATCAGGAGTAGGCTTCAAATTCTGATCTTCATATACGAAAATGGGTGACCTTCCGACCTCCACACCCAGTTGTTGCTTGCTTTGATCGCTGTACATTGACAGGACAAATGCCTGCAGGTTCTTCTTAGGCTTCACTGTCAGCAGGATTGAGAAATCTCTTGGGAATGTTCCCCCTGAAAGTAATACCAAAACGGTCAATAATTTCACCCCATAGTTTACAATACTAGAAGTAGATGATTTCTATTCTGTAGCATCAACTCATCAGTGAACATCCAAGCCAGTAAAGAATAGATACTACGTATAAACATAAAGGGGTGATTTTAAACATATGGTTCATGTTTAAGAACTGTCTCGTTAAGGCACTGGTTTAATATGAATAAATTAATGATGGAAAATGGCAACATTTTTAAAACATCCCTACATTTACTGAATACAATCCAAACTGAAGTGTCAAAAAGATTAGTAAATCAAGGAAAACAAATCTTATTTTTCAGAGAAAAAAAAGTATTATCCAGAGGGGATTTTGAAGAGACAGAAAGATTATCTTACCTTGAGTATAGTGACATAATATATTTATGTAACATAAAAAGCTAGAGAATTCTAGAGAAAACATGTAAAGACCATCAGTTTTCTGGAATAACACAATGGCTGCCTCGCAGTTTAAAAATGACACCAGAATTGCCTTAGGGGGTTATTCAGAAAGTGCCAGTATTTGCCGAAGTAGCAAACAACTGTGAATAAGGTGAGAAAAGTCACAGTTTTTTTCACACAAAAGTGAAATCCAAACAGCAGCAGGAGAAACAGAACTGATGAAGCTTCTCCTGTCGACATTTGATTTTGTCTTTTTGGCATGCTAACTTTGTTGCTGTTGCATAAACTGTGGTTTTCATTGTTGTTTGTGGCATTGGCGAACACTGACACTAGACATGTGCAGCCAGAAAAAAAATGTTTCAATTTGTTCCATTTTGGCCGGAAACCTTTTTTGTCAGAAACAGAAATTTTGTTTAATATTGATACGTTTCATCTGAAATTTCGTTTTGTATTTTGCAACGATTCAAATCAAATTTCAGCACCACCGGCAATGGACAGCGAAATACGATTTATTTAGCTACACTTCAGTGCACTTCGTCTATCTGTGTCTGCACGTCCAGGTATCAATTGGCCTGTGGTGCTGAATCTAATTGATTTAATTGATTCAGCACCACAAGCCAATAGACAATGAAATACGATGCAGTTCGGCGCAGTTCAGGGGCAGCAAAATTGTCCGATAGAAAACCATCAAATGATTCTTCTATATACAGATCGTCGAAGTGCGGCGAAATGCACCGTATTTCATTGCCAGTTGCCAGTGGTGCTGAATCCATCTGAAATGATTCGTACCGATTACTTTCGGATTATGCGGCTGTGCGATTTGTTTTTCGGAAGTATGAAAACAAATGCCCATGTCTACCTGACACTTCTTGAATAACCCCTCTTACTTTCCCTGTGAGTATGGATCCAGTTAGACTAACATCCCTTACATGTGAAATTATTACATTTTAAAGAAATTTGACTTAATAAATATAAACGATAATCGACTCATTTTACAAAATAAGACAGGGAATACTAACAGTCAGTGAGCAATCTACCATGGCTTTTGAGTTTTTGGTATGGAAATAAATAAATAAGTGAAACATTCAAGAATATAACTCGAAGTAGTTGAAAAACTACACTGTCTTTACCTAACAAGAAAAAGAAAGAAGAAAGGAAAATAACTCTCAGGATAGCTATAATATTTTCCTTATCAAGAACAAAGTGTTTTAATGCACGTGACCAAGTTGTGAATCAATAACTCAGGTCACCAAACAAGAGAGTTTGTACTCTTTACTAATTGCTATTGATAGTTTAAATAGCCAACATGCTGTTTATCATTAAAATATGTATAGCCTAAGCTTGGTGATGTCTGGACACTCTGGACACAATGAAGCAGTCTAAGCTGATGCATGATCACAACATCAACTCCATTAATACTACCTCAAGTGGGCCAGGTATCATAGAATATGGGAAATCTCCATTCTAATTGTTGGAATTGAAGATGAAGTGTGCTTATGTATGACTAGATGGATCTTATTGTGGCTCATCCTCCTGCACAAGTTTGGTCTATATCGGTGAAATGACATCGAAGGGTAAAGAACTGCTTTAAAGAGACACTATAAAGCAGGGATCTCAAAATCTTCCCCCCCCAGAGACGTTTGTTGCCTATAATTCCCAGAAATATTTGACTACAATAAATGGCCAGAGAATCATGGAAGGTGTAGTTAAGAAACATCTGGGGGTCAGAGTTCGAGATCCCTGCTCCAAAGACTGGGACAACTCGATAACAGTGTAACCGTAGCAGTGAACCGAGTGTTCTCACCCCAAGTGCACTTCTAGGTGGAATCTCGGAAGGCTAATTTAACCCTCTGAGTGTGGGGATTAGCTCAGATCAGAAGCTGAGGTCAGGGATTGCTGACCTCAGCTTCATGGATCTCTTTCATAAAGTGTAAAGCTTTAGGGACTCATCTTTAGTTAATCCCACTGGTCATGTGACATCTGCGGCTTGAGAGGATGCCTCAATATTTCACTTAGATTGCAACGCTGAAGAAGCCCAGTACTGGAATAAAAGTAAGGTTAATAATACTCTGGGATTAAAATGGGAGAGGGGGCAGTGCAGGGGGTCAGGAGGGGGTTAATGTTTAACCCACATATTTCCCCATTTCCCATTTAAACCCTAGGCCAGGGCCATGTTTCTAAAAAGACAACTCCCATGATTCCCTGGTCATCTATTACATTCAAAGAATTCTGGGAATTTTAGACCATCAACTTCTGGAGGGCTGGAGTTTGACACCCCTTCTCTAGAGTATCCCTTTAGTGACATAGATCGAACATACAGACTAATGAAGCAGACCTTCTACATAACTGGCGACCTGACTTCGAACTCTGGGATCCCACATTATAGAGCATTATAGAACTTAGAAAAATCTATGCTGCTCTGTGTCACTTAACAAAAACACAAGCTCAAAGCAAAGATAATCCTTTACAAATTAATGTCAGATTTGTACAAAATCTTCTTTGAGTTTATAAGCAACAATACAAAAGTAATTCATCCTGGTGGACTCGATCTCCATGAACCATATTGCACAAATGCTGTTGTATGGCACCTCATTGGGAAAGAGGTCTAGGAATGAGCTGTGAGATCTCATGGGGATCCATCAGCCTTAAAAAGTTGTAATGACCAAGGGCTGGATTCCCTAAGGGTCGGATCTCTATAAAAGCGACTGGTAATTTGAACTTTTTAAGGCTGACAGATTCTATTGAGATCTTACAGCTCATTCCTAGTGATGGCAGGGATTTCTAGTGAATCTAACCCAAAGCTTACAGGCAGTGCATTCTAGGAAACCTTCTGGGAGCTGAAGGGTTAATAATAAAATAATACATAAAATCCTTCCTAAACCATTCTTTTTAATGCCTGCACTTTTTGAGCTTGACTGTAGTAGAATATCAAGAGAGTTGTACGTGTTCATATTTCAAAGAGATGCTTTTGCAAATCAGATCACTGATTCTGGGTATCATTTTCCGTCCCCGCGGGAGCCTCTCGCTTTCCCTTCTGCTGTCCAAATGTTTATTTTTCTTAAAAAACTACAATCCTCTGCAAATATTTATACAACTTCCAAAAGCAGTCAGCGCTCATTGTTACTGATAAATAAAATGAGCGGAACAAATGAAAGCCGCGGTGCAGTGATCCTGCTCTGAATATTGACCTTGCACTCTAACGCCTGACATTTTTCCTAGCAGTTGTATTAAACAATACGATAACCTATAAACTCCAAAAAATGTTTATTTAATTTAGAATATGTTACTGGCATACTTTACATCATAACTTACTTGGAAAAGATGTCTATCCAGTTTTATGATCCAGTCTATAGTTAATATTTTTTTAATTAGGCATCTCAAGCATCCCTATGTGTCTGCTCATCTAATAAAACATGGTTGCATAAAATACTGACTTGCTATTCTCTTCATGACTAGCATTTTCCCTTTTTTTCCACCGTTCCTT
Organism: Leptobrachium leishanense; assembly: GCA_009667805.1. NCBI lineage: Eukaryota > Metazoa > Chordata > Amphibia > Anura > Megophryidae > Leptobrachium > Leptobrachium leishanense. The sequence continues at coordinate 71,203,651 of CM019070.1, read as the reverse complement.
TTTTTAAACATGATGGGCAATATTCAAACGTTGGTGCTAACTTAACCAGAACTGTTGTAAATTTAACAACCCCATAGACTATAATGGCTCTGGTAAGTTTACAACAGCTCTGGTTAAGATACCACCAACCAACTATGGAATAGAGTCCGATATAGCTTACAAACTTTACATGCTGCATCATCCATTAAGAAATACTGTCCAACTAGAGATTGCTTTTAGATCAATGCTTCCCAAACCTGCCCTCAGTACCCGGTAACAAGCCAAATTTTAGGGATTAACTTGGGAAAGTGCAGACTGAATACTGCAATCACTGAGCAGCAAATCATGTTGCCTGTGGTGTGCTTCTGATATCTGGCAAACCTGGCCTGTTAGTGCTCAGTCAGAACAGGGTTGGGAAACATTGATTTATATAATGTCCAGTTTTCCCCAAGTGACACTTTCTACAATGAAAAATATAACTGAAAATTGAAAAATGTTGATGTACTGAAAAAGATCATAAAATACCCCAAAATAGCATATTTTCCAGGTGCTGGCCGAGGACTGGACCTGTCCGAAAGCCCCTTCCTTCTCTTGAGTCTTCCTGAAGTTGCGGGATGTCCAACTCATGGATGAATTTACAGCCGTGTCCAACGACACGCTCCCGGCTTACTACAAGACACGGGCCCCTTGGCTGGCCTGGATGGACTCTTGAGGGGTTGGGGAGGGCTTGATAAAGAGGATTTGTGATACGGTGTTCGACCACTGTTGTCGGGGTGTTTAGCCTTCCTGAGTACTGATGCTTTTTGTTTGCTAGATCTCTTGTGGGCGTTCTTTGTTTTTCTTTGTTCTTATTCCCTTCTTTTCTGTTAGTGCACCTTTCCAGGTGCTTCATCAGTAGCAAAAAAATGTTTTTTTTCTACTGATGAAGCGCCTGGAAAGGAGCGAAACGCGTTTAGCTGCATGCCCCTATGTTTTTTTATCGTTTTAATGTTCACCTATATATGAGAAATTAAAAGCCTTTCGTCGAAAGCCAAAAAAAGAAAAAAAAATCTCTCATTTGTTGCTCCGAGTATTTACCAGTTTGGGAGACGATCATTACCAGGAGATCCATCCACCTGGAGACACGGGTAATCAAGTTGGCCCATTAACACTTGAGAGGCGACCATATGAGAGCTGGAAGCTCTCGTAAACCATGAGTGCCCACTTGGCAGTTAAAATATTGTTAATGTGTTTATCATACAATATTACGCTATGTAGTATATTTTTTCTCTCTCTCTGAGGTATACACAAGATATTACGTGCATGTAATGGTGTAAGCACATTACCATCCATTGTTTCTTTAAGGACACTTTTTACCGTGCATCTGCCATGTTGTTACTTGTGTTTTTTTAACTTTACAATAAAATAGCATTTACAATAAAAAAAGCATATTTTCGGAGAGCATCAGGTTGATTTTCACTCCTAAGCATGCCTATTTGACAATTACTGTTTCATTGAATGTTTCAGTATGATTTTCTGTTTCCCTGTCTGAAAACCCATTTATCAATCACTTTCTGCACTTGATATTCTTTAAAAAATCTACTGAAATTTCTTTTAGCAAGTATAGGCTCAAGTGCTGATAGTTGAGCCGAGTTATTGACAGACATCGTCAAGCTGGTAAGCTCTTAATTAAATCTGCCGAACCGAAAAAGCAGGAGTTTTTGCTGATCGAGTCAAATTGAAACGAGCCCAAAGTCGGATGCGTCATACGAAATTCAGTTATTTAATAATATGACTAAGCCCAGATCCAGGAGTAAACACCTAAATAGCAAAAGCAAAAACAATGTATTGAGCCAAATGGGCACTCTGTTCTCGCTCAACTTGACCTCTGGCATACAGCATCATTAACTCTTGAAACATCAATATTATACATACAGGTCTATTCAATAAAGGTGAAACTTAGGAGAATTTGCAGAAGAAGAGAACAATCTAGACCACATAGCAGATTTGGAAAGAGAGATAAATGGGAGAATTTTTCTGATTTGGCTATTTTAGAATTTTTATTTCTCCAGTCATTGTCCTGAGTTTCACCTTTAGTGAATAGACCCGATAGTGTTGTTGACTGAGACTATATACATGTAATAAAATATAAATAAAATGTGCAGAACTCACCTGGGAATAGTTGCTTGGTGGGGGCGCTAAGCTGGGCATGTTTATTAACTTTGTATGCTGTGTCTGATCCTTTGGATGCCCTTCTGTTTGTGCAAAACCCTGCTGTTGTTGACACACCTTCTGGTGATCTGTGAAATTCTAATGCTCTGAGAACATCCACTGGTCCAGCTGAAAAAGAATGGAACACAATGTGTCAGAAGAACATAATAAAATGATTAAAGTCCCAAAGGAAACCAATGAGGCAATTTCAATTGTTTATCCAAGTACCGCAAGTACAGATTGTTTTACAGGTGACTTTTTGCCATTTATTTAAAAAGCAGAACCATAAGTTTCTTAACCAGCTAAAAGAGTAACGCCCCTTCAGAATTTGTTTGGTTACACATAGGACCTGATTTAAATAGTTTGACTAGTTTCGATCAATGTTTTTAACGAACTATCGGCTGAACCAGCAGAACAGGTTTAATCACAGCCGAATTCCAAAAAATTCCAAAAACCTTTTTGGAAAAAATCTGGGGCCAAGTAAGTCTGAAATGACATGTTTTCCGTCATAATGCTTAGTTATTAGCAAGTCATTTAGCATAGGATATCAATATAATTGTGTGTTTACCCCTTTCTGTGCAAAACAGGGATGCCCATTGAGATACCAAGATGTCCAGAGCAGTCACCACCATGTCTAACCCCTCGGGTACTACTCTCCAGTCTTTGTTGTCTCTATGTCAATTCTGTACTCCAGGAGCTTTAAACAAGACTCCAAGCTTTAGAGTGAGAAGGGGTAAAACCAATAAAATTGAGGGTTTCAGTTTCATCTTCCCTGTTTCTCTACTCGAACAGACATTTTTCAAAATCCGTCATACCGGTAAAACGGGATTGACTCCAACTGATGCCGAAATTTCCATTATGGAGAATCAGGGAGTATAGGCATGAGTGTCGATAACTGAGACATATTTTAAATAGGAACAGTAATGACAATATACCCTTATTTATGCGAGCCAAATCAAACAGTCATTTTCGACTTTTGAGTTGAATTAAATCGAGCCCAAAGTCTGGGGTTTTTCTTTTATTTATTTTTTTATGTACATACAAAACTACTTGGTTTAAAAATATAAAAACTAAGTAAAATAATAATTATTTATGTGTTTGTTTTTCTGGTTCTACTAGGGCATGACTTAGCTAGACAAGACAGGAAGAACATGCAATTTGTATAATGCATTATTTAGTTATTCTGTGATACAGCTAATATTTCAAGGCCCAGCTCTCAAAGAAACGAAAAAAACAATTTCCTGTCAGAGACTCAATTGTATTATCTGCCTCGCGAAATAACATAAGAGTGTTATCACAGTTTTGGACACCAAATGCACACATTGAATAGATAAAAGATAGAAATATACAAGTGGGAGGAACCAATTTATACTCCAGATGTCTTAATACTATATAAGGACAAGTTAAACTATAGCTATACAAAAACTAAATGAGTCTGAAGCAGCCAATGTAAGTGCTCCAATAAAGTTTTGGGGTAAGTGTTAAAGGGACACTCTATGCACTTTGACTACTAAATGTAATGTGAGTGGTCACAGTGGTTGGACAGCAATCACCCTTCTCCCTATCTGATAAGAGGGGGTCTTGGAGGGCTGATTCATCTGTCTGATTGTAGGGCATTAGTCCTGAACAGAACCTGAGATCAACAATTGCTGCTCTCAGGTTCCTGGATATTGGAAAACCTAGGACAATGTTTTTTTATGCACTCGAATTTAAAGCCATTGGCTCGACAGGATGCTCACGCAGGAGTCCATTCTCTCTGAGGTCACAGGAAGTGGACAGCTCGTCACGTCTGACTAGCACCAGGGTAACAGAACTTACGGTATGCATTAAACAATCTAAAGGTTTAAAATAAAAGCAGGGGTATGGAGGGGGTTCAGGGTGGGTTAATGTTTAATTCATTCTTTCCACCCTCTCCCTATTTACACCAAAAATATCCCATTAAAAAGTACAAATCAAATATTATCCCTAATCTATTCACCTTTTTAAAGTACTGAAATTATGGTGAAAAAGATAAAATTTATCCAGAGTCACCATGTCCTCCATGAATTTTTATGTGTCAGCCATTTAACACTTGTCCACCAACTCTTCCTTAGATTGTGTAAATGATCATGTCCAGCATCTACTCATTGGCATCCTTCAGTGTGGAGTTAGACCACTACAATCTGCAGGGGAGTATAAGTCTCTTCGACTGAGGAAAGTCACTTGCACTGTAGTAACTAGTGTTAATTCAGCCGACTAATAATTTTCGTCAAAGATTTAGTTATGATCTAATTTTCGTCACTGAAAAAATGTAGTCAACTAAGTTATGGCTAAAACTATGCCAAAAATCTATTGACATTTTACTCAACCAGTAAAAACAAGGCAAAATTTAAGAGAGGGAATCATTTTAATATACGGGGTTATTCAGAGAAAGGTGAAACTCTGGAGAACTTTAGGAGAAGTGGAAATTGTAGGTCAAAATAGCTGATTTGGAAAGTGAGATAAATGGGAGAATTTTTCTGGTTTGGCTATTTTGAAATATAATTTTCACTTCTCCAAAGGTTCTCCAGAGTTTCACCTTTCTCTGAATAACCCTGTTAGTTTTAGTCGTAGTCTTGTGACTAAAATGCCATTTAGCTTTATTCATGTTTTAGTCAATGACTAAAACTAAGACGCAAACCTATTGACATTTTCGTTGATTAATAAAGAAAAGTTTTAGGGAGGGACTAATTTTTATTTCGTTTTAGTCATTGTCCTTTGACTTAAATGTCATTTAAACTTTAGTCATATTGTAGTCGACTAAATTAGAGATGTGCATTCATTTCGGAAAAATTCAGAATTTGGAACGAAATTTGATAATTCGTATTCGGAAGTACTTTCGAATAACGAATCAATGCGATACGAATTCGAAACTAAACGGTATATAATGAATTTATTTCGTTTTACACTGTGTCATCATCATAAAAGAAAAATTTTAATAACTGATATCAACTATTGAATTTGAAATGAACTATCAAATTGATATCAACTATTGAATTTGAAATGAACTATCAAATTGATATCAACTATAGAATTGATCTTAACTTACAATACAAGTACTAGTCAGCAAAGGACTTTACGAAACAAATTAATTTTGTTTCACTGTTTAAATAATTTTACTCAAATACTAAATCAGTGACACAGCTTAAAAGTTAAGCCTAGCTTTTCTTTTAACAGCAAAATTTGATTAATTGGGGTTTTACCTTGTGATCCAAAATTCTAATTGATATCAACTATCGAATTGATATATGAGATTTCTAATCGCTTCGAAACTTCAAATCGATCCAAACGAAACGAAGTACGAAACGAAATTAGTTACGAAATTCCCAAAATGAAATGATTTAAAATCGTAAAGGAACGAAACTAAACAAAACTAATTTTTCAGCCATGCACATCCCTAGACTAAATCAACTCTACTAGTAACAGTTTTTGTCATGATACATCATTCAGGGTAAAGGGGTTAAGTAGTAATGGTGGCTAGAGTATCACATATCTTATAGCTCACTGTGTATCAGAATAAAGACAAAAAAGAAAAGGGCGCAAGATAGGTGGAAATTGAAAAAATACCTCTGGAGCACCCCGGATACATCTCTGGCTTGATTTCTGGCGTTCAGAACTTTGCTCAATGAATTTCGTGGGAGCTCCTGAGGAAGTGGGTGTGCCCCACGAAATGCATTGAGCAAAAGTTCTGTATGCCAGAAATCAAGCCAGAGACCAAGCCGAATATCCATGCTGAGCAAGTGTTCCATTCTAACGAACTTCAGTTTATGCTGAGCCAGCGTTCCATTCCAATCCAACGGGCTTCGATCTATATGTTGATGGACTGCAGACCGGAGGTTTGGAGTACAGAAATCGGGAGGTTCTGGCCATTGTGGCAAATGCTGTTTTGCACATTTATTTGTGCTCTATTTTTTGCATGCTATATTAACCAACTAAGAAGCAAAAGCGCTCTTTAAAGATATCAATCTACTGTGAACCCTAGGAGTACCCTAACTGTATTTGGGGTGCTCCAATCTTGCGCCCTTTTCTTTTTTGGCTTTATTCTGTCAATTAAGGGTTAACAAGGTACCCTCGTTAAGAGGCTGCAGTGGGAAAGATTGTACCTGTGTATTTTTTGCTATCACTGTGCATCAGGACATTATCTACACTGCAGAGATTTCTGGTAGTTGTAGAAACACAGATTTACACAGATCCAAGTATTTTGTTTTCATCTTATTACTAAAATGTATCCCTTCAGCCTCTGTTTATTTAATAATATTTTACAACAGAAGCCATCAGATAAACGGTAAATCTCACCATCCTAATAGAGAAACATGGAGTCATTACAAATTGCTGAGTAACTCCATGTTTATTGAACTCTTGCTGCTGAAAGCTGTAAATCAATGAATTTGCTGCAAACTGTGGAAATTTGAAAGTATGTCATTAATTCTACTTTTTTTGTATATTGCATATATAATGAAATAAAAATAACGAAAATTGGTCAACTAAAGCCTGGAGTATCCAATTACAGTCGCAAATAAGTGCTTGAGAGGAACGTTATACGTATTTCAAAAGAACAGTGTGTCGATTTAATAATGTAGATAATATTACAGCCATCAAATATTTTCATTATCCCTTTACATAAGAAAGCGGCATCTCGAAAAGATCCAACCGGTTATTTCCCAAATACGGAAAATTAAATCACATTTAGAATTAAATAAGGTTTATAAATTATTTTGATGATGTTTTTTTTTCAGGAGGTAAATTTCACTCATTCAGATCAAATCATGGAAATAGGCAGTTGCCGTCTGGGTAGGTTTTTCAGCAGATGTTAAAGTAAATTGTGTCTCCGAATGAAATCAGATCCTTTTTTTCTCCTCTCATTACAGAAGAAACAGTAAAATTAAGGCTCATGTTTCCTAATGAAATGCGGCATCTGAATCCTGACACCTTTTTTTTTTAGTTTTTCTCTGGTGATCAAACTAGCCAGAGAGCTAGCTCTCAAATGCCAAAGCTAAGGAGATCTATATGCCCTAATTAAACTGTGTTAAGTATGTAAAATAACACTACAAATACTGTCAAAAAATGTGTTTCATTGGCAGCTGTCATCCCTACTTATATATTAGTCTTCTGATGAGTATTAGACAAATAGGATCCAGCACAATAGGTGGACAAGCGAGGGCCAAGTAACATCATGGTTTTATGTTGATGACTTACAATGTCACACAAAAGCTGAAGGGCCAAATTACATACTTGGCGCTAACGTTAGCGCTCACCTGTGTGAGCGTTAACCCTATCCCAAGTATTTACTGCATATTTCAATCCACACGCTAACGGGTTAAGTAACCCGTTAGCGTTTGGTACCTTGCACTTTTCAGCGCGAGGTTACTGTACTTTGCGCTCCCTAATCTTAACATGGGGAGCGCAAAGTGTTAGTCAGCGTTAGGATTACAAAGTCCGAACGCTGATTAACGTCCGGCAGCGGTTAACAAAAAGATAACCAGAGCCAGGACTTGGTGTTAACGGATTCCGCTTCTGCAGAATCTGTTAACACCAGCCAAAAAAACAAAAAAAAGGAATCAGATACTTACCTCCTGTCCCACGGCGAGGACCGTGGCTCTGTCCGCCTCCTCAATCTGACGGAAGCAGGGAAAGACTGGGGGGAAAAAGTCCTCCCAGTCTCCCCCTGCATATCATGACGCTGACCGTCCAGGCGAGATCCGGCTGGTCATGTGACCGCTGGCATCTGCTTCAATGGAGTCCTATGGACTCCATTGAGAGGATGCGCGCGCCTGCGCAAAGCGCTGCCGCGTGCATCCCGGGGCTTAGCGCCCGCAAACAATGCAGGCAGCTTTTTTAGGGCTTGCATTGTAATCTAGCGCTAAAATGCAGGCGCTAGCGGGAAAACTGCAGGTGCAGTTTTTCCTCCATAGCGCCCGTGTTTTAGTGCTAGGATTGTAATTTGGCCCGAAGGCTTTAATCCAGGGCTTCTCAACTCCAGTCCTCGGGACCCACTACAGGCCAGATTTTAAGGATCACCTTGGGGAATTGCAGCTGAATCCTGCAATCACTGAGCAGCTAATTATATCACATGTGCTGTGCTTCTACTGTCCCGCAAATCTGGCCTGTTAGTGGTTCCTAAGGACTGGAGTTGAGAAACACTGCAAGTTTAATTGACCTATTTGAGTAGACATGCAACCAGCTCGGTGGACTCCACCAGAAGGCCTGACTTTTTACGAATAAAAATAAAGTGATTCATACAAAAACTAAAGAGCCCCGCCGATGTCAGCATGAAAAAAAATTAACACGTGGGTATGATGCATTAGGTCGTGGGGACGATCCACTAAATTGTGCTCACGTGTTAACTTTTTTCATTAGCGTGCGCACAATTAAGGCTGGGGTCAGACGAACGCAGTGCGAACGTGCGTTTAGCCGCACTTTATAACAACCGTGGTAGCAGCAAATGACGTCCAACGCAGGCCCACACACGAAGTACAGCCGCACGAAAGTTCGGCCGCGCAACACAAGCGGCAAACTAATGCATTTTGGCAAGAACGTTGAACCGCTAGTACCGACGTACAGAGTGCGTTGCGTCCGCAGAGCGGCGTGTGTGCGTGAATAGGAGACACTAGACGCTGCTCATGTCCGTTCTACATAACGTCCAGACAACCAAAGTTTCCTGGTTTGGATCCATATGAAATCACAGCCGAAATTGCGGATCGTATGACCGCTATTAAGCCTTCCGTGAAAAAGTACGTCCACGCGTTCGGACACACTGTTTTGCGGACAATGCAAAAAATGTGTTCGTCTGACCCTAGCCTTACCTGTTCCGTGAGCACGCTTAAGAGACACAGAGTCCCCTCCCCAAGCCCTCCTACCTCAGGACAGGGCTGCAGCCTCCCTGGCCAGCCGCAGCGGTTTGGTTACAGCAGTGATCCCTCACTAGGCAGGTTTGTGCCCCTGTGTGTGAATTGGCACTGTGGCGCAATAGGTTTATGTGCCTGCCTATTAAACAAGAGATCCTGAGATTGAATCTCAGCAAAGACTGTGTTTTTCCCCCACATCTATCTGTGCCTTATATATTATTATATATTAATAATGCTGCTATTATTATTATTATATTATTTTATTATGAATAATAGCAGCATTATAATAATAATATTAATATTATTATTAAATAAATAAAACAAAGCATGATGTGGAGAAGACATGGAAAGTTATTCCCTGGATATTCACTTAACAAATAAATAATGTGAAATCAACCCTAGGTGATAGCTGGGAGGGGGGTAAATCAAGATCCTAAACTCCCAACAACTGGGGGTACCAGGGACTCATTTGGAGGAGTATATGTGAAATTGTCCGATATACTCCCTCCCAGTGTAGATCTATCAGAGCCAGAAGTCATGTTACAGGTGTTATTCAAGCGGCAGCACATACTGCAAAAGCATAACATAACAAAAGCTGCATGAACATGAGCTATAAGCTGCATGTTATCTATGTAAGGTATGTGAATGCATATGCTTCCTTATGGTTCACTGGTAGTTGATGCAGCCCCCCGCTGAAAGCCATCCTATGATCTCTATGGTTCTGCATCAAACTGAGACAATGTTGCCTGATGTTATTAATATTACTATTATTTATAAAACGCCAACATATTTCTCACAATAGATAGGACAAAAATTCAAGTTCGACACATGAAAACAGTAGGAAATGAAAACCCTGCACAAGGTTACTCATGAGTGACATATAGATAAGTACAAAATCCTAGAACAGATACAATTTTCTTTTGTTTACAAATATGTCTGGGATCAGATGCTTTGCGTTGCTCTTGGCATCCAAAATCCTCTTATCAAATGAATATGAAATTTAAACAAATATCCGTGGCATATCTGGGCCATTTAAATAAACACAATGTTACGTAGAAGGGAAGCAAAGTACCTAATATACTCCAAATGTGCTCCAGAATAATTTAATACATGAAAAATGTATGGAGTTTTATTGCGTTTCAGCTCTGTTATACATCTGCACACATCCAATATATTGCTGCAAGTCTAAGAGGAGGGAAAAAATGGAATGACTGAATTTAAAAATTTTTGCATTTCTCACTTTAACTGCCTCTGTTTCTTTCACTCGATACGTATTTGTTTTTGAATAGTTTTGCATAGTTTAACCCCTTGCTGCTGGGAGGTCCTGGTGGCAAGGTGGTAATTTAAAGCCGCGGAGTGGCATAGCACGCCCTGCTGTCAATGAGGCCGGCCTACATTGCGTGCTAATTAAATCAGCCAATGGCATGATCAGTGCGAGCGCAATGTAGGTGGGCTGATCACGTCTATCAGAAGGCTGCGAGGCATGTTATGCCGACCTGTGGCATTTAGGCACACCCACCGTGAGGACGACATAGCACTCCCCACGGCGTGAAAGGGTTAACTAAGCCTGCTCCCCTCCAATCTGCCATCCAGGACCAGGACTCTTTAAACTATGCAAAACTATGCATTTACTTCGGTTAGAGACAATCAACACGGATCGAATAGAATAGATATTGTCACGGACCTGGAGACCACCAGAAATTTAAAACTTTATATCTCCTTGTGGGACATTTCCCCCGTGTGTTTCCCCTGGATTGTGACATTGCCCTGCTGTTTCCCTCATGCACCAAACTTGTTTGCCCCCTTGGGACTCCCCAGGATTGTCCCACTGTCACCGGGATTCCCCTTTTCAGAATGACCCCAGTGTCTGGAGGCAAAAACTTCTAAGTCCAACCACTCCGTTCGCCTACATGGGAACGGGATGCTCTTTGGGAACAACCTACGGAATGCTATCGGTTGCTGCCCCATCAAGCCTTGGGATGAGGCTCCTTGGGGAACCTAGAGTTTGGGACCCCGAGATGGCACACATTGGCAATCGTCCCTCTTTGGTGCTATCAGGGTGATTTTTGGATTATTTGTTCTTGAGACTCTGGGCTTCCCGGGAATACTTGAACCATCTTGCTGCGCCCCTGTGAATTCCCCCATTTAATGTACCCGTTTCTTTCTGTATGCGCGAATACTGGGTTTTTCCAGGTGCAGAAGTGTCTGGCGTCTTCCACTGTTCTTGTTAATCCCATTATGTTTATCTGATCGTTTGTGTGTATAAAAAGAGCGGCATCTCTGTACCAAATAGAGCTTGTTTTTTTTTTTTTAACCTAAAATCTGTGTCGCCTGGTTCTTGGGAATAGCCCTGCTTTAAACACTGTACTTTCTCTGTTATTTCGCTAGCGACGAGGTAAGGCGGATAATATTAATGCTAGGGTCAAACAAACGCATTATTCACAGCGACCGTCAAAAAGTGCGTCCGAACGCATTCACGTATTTTTTCACGGAATGCGCGAAAACGGTCATACGATGCAAATTTTTTAGTGATTTTTACGGATCGTCAATAAAGCACTTTTTGCGTCTGGACGTTATGTAGGCTGGACATTAGCAGCGTCTGACCTCTCCTAATCATGCAAACACGCCGCTAGCGGACGCAGCGCACTCTGTACGTCAGTACTAGCGGTTCTGCGTTCTCGAAAAAATGCGTTCATTTTCCACTTGCGTTGCGCGGCCGGACCTTCGTGTGGCCATACTTTGTATATTGGCCGTCATTGCCTGTCATTTGCTGCTACTGCGGCCGTGATTAACTGCGCCTAAACGCACGTTAAAATTGCATTAGTCTGACCCCAGCCTAAATCGGAATATTACAGATCCGACACAGATATAAATGCAAGTTGCGGCAATGCCAAGAAGCAAACTTGAAATGCAAACTTTTGGAAAGGTACTGCAGTGAGTTCCAAAAGCAAATAAGCTAATGAAAGAGCGATTGATGAAGTTACTTAACCACTTAGTGACCAGGCAATATAACCATTGTCTGTCCAAAGGTACCACCTGCTGTTTTTACATTTCTGTGCTGTTTGTGTTTAGCTCTTACTGGTTTATGGAACCCACACATATTATATACTGTTTTTTTCACCATTAAATGGACTTTCTAAAGATACCATTTTTTCTATCAATTGTATAATTTACTATAAAAAAAATTATGAGCTTTAATCCCTAAAATTTAGAACCGTCAAAAAAGACCCCAGCTAACTAGTATCTAAATTTTGTCCTGAGTTTAGAAATACCCAATGTTTACATGTTTTTTGCTTTTTAACCCCTTCACTGCTGAGCCATTTCACCTCTGTCTACTGAGCTCATTTTGACTGTTATGTGCACATCATGTTTAAATGAGATTTGAAGTCCTGTTTAGTTATATGACCCAGACAAAAAAAAATTGTTTATTTTTTTATTTTTACATGATCAGTCTTTCCAATGACACCAAACATGACCCTCTAGCTGCCACGGATCAGGAGATACAGGGATCCAGGCAATCCTTCTAGCTCCACTTGGCAGCTAGGGGGTTAACTGGCCAACTGACGTCATTGCACATATGGTGACGACGTCAGTGGGTGGGGGGTGACCTGTAGGCTTAGCTGTTATCCAAGATGTCAGCCACCTCTGGGAGAAAATAGTGATCCAATGGTGATTGGCGCAGAATCCGGCAGGGGGTTAAAGAGAGGCATCACTGGGAAGGGCAGACTCTGCCCTCTCCAGCAGTGTCTTTTTGTGTTGCTGATCTCTTACATGTGCTTTGTTTTTCTCTTGTATGTTAAGTTAAGAAAATATTTTACTCTATATGTGTCACTGGGTGCATCCATTGTGTGATATTTTGTGAGGTTAGCCCCCCTCAAGAACCTTAAATCACTTGCTCCACACTGTGTGACAATCGCCATAGAATGGAGTGAATGGGTCGATTACTGACTCAAATCATTGTATTGTGTGGGATGTATTCAAAGAACTTTACCAGGGTGTAGATTAGAAATCTTTTTAAGCTCCCTGTCATATCTCATTCAGCTGCTATTACTTATCTCAGGTAGCTTGGAGAACAATACACCCCTGCTTCTTTATTTACACCTTCCCTCCTCCTCCTCATTAACTGTTAAATACTGTAGATTAGATAAACCACAACCATAAAGTAAATCATTCATTTGCACAGATTTAGTAAATGGTGCATCATGGAAAAAATCCATAAAATGGAAACAGGTGATAGAAAATCTCAACTTTATTTTTCCTTTTTACATGCAATAATTTTAAAAAAATGGGAAACCAACCGCGGTTCTCAAGTACCCCTACCAGGTCAGGTTTTAAAGGATTCCCTTGGGGAAATGCAGACTGAATCCTGTAGTTACTGAGCAGCAAATCATAACACCTGTAATGTGCCTAAGATATCTGGCAAACCTGACCCGTTGGGGGTACTTGAGGACCGCGGATGGGAACCACTGCACTAAATGAAGTTTACCACAGTTGCAAACAATGGTTAAAGTCACCATTAGTGAATGTCCATCAGTGATTTTAAATAATTAACTGTAAAAACACAACTGGCCCACACACTAAGAAGCCTTTATTATAAAATTTTAGTTTTATCTTTCCCTTTAAATCACAAAAAATATATGTTATTTAGGATAATTGTCATCATGATTATACTTTTCAGTGAGCAGTGGGCTAATGATGAGTTGAAAATTGTTACTTAGACCAGAGACATGGAGCCTGATTCTGACCGAGTTGGTAACAGGGAGCTGCTATGGAGAAAAAGTGGGGCTAGCCAATAACCAGACCTGTTACCAGCTCTATTATGACCGAGCCAGTGTATCGGTGGATTGGGTAAAAAATAATAGAGAGTCACTAACTGATTCCAGCAACAGCGCAGTATGCCATGGCTAGTATTGACTCCTCGGGTCCATAGTACCTCATTGAGAGAAGTGTAACCCTGCCTCGACCTCGCAGAGAGGGTGATGCAGGGACAGCAGAAGAACACTGCAAATTATTTTTTACCAGTCATATGCAGCTTCCGGACAGAGGTAGGGGTGGATCGTTCTCTGCTCCCTTGGGATAAGAAAGTAATTTATGATTTTTAGAGGGTTTGAAGGGAACTGTTAAGTAATTTTGCAAAAGCAAAATAATTTAGCACCAAGGTTGACGAGCCATTGCTGAATACCAGCTCAAGCTGTGTGGAACAAGAGAGGTTTGAATAGCTTGTCCTACTTTAGGTAACTGCAAATTAATTACTCCTGGTCTAAATATAGAAGCCATTAATTTACAGCAAGCTGTTGCAATTTCCAATACGCTTGTAACACGATTGCCATAATGGCCAGGGGAGGACTGACAACTAATGGAGCCCCCAGACAATTGCAGATCATGGCCTGGTGTGATGATGTCAGTTTCAGGTGCCCCCAGGTGCCAGCCAGGAGAGTGCCTGAAAGGGAGGAGGTTCCTTTGGACCCCTCTTCAACCGATCGGGAGGAGATCCAGCTTAAAGAGAGGAAAGGTCACAGTGCGAATACATCAGTTGGGAAGTTAATCCCCTTTAAACAACTGTATTTCCAGGGCCGGTGCTAGACTATTTTGCGCCCTAGGCAAGACCAGCTATTTGCACCCCCCCAAAAAAAAGATGGATATAATATATTGCCCCAATCTCACATGGGTATATTTGCCCCCAGCTCTCACATGGGTATATTTGCCCCAGCTCTCACATGGATATATTGCCCCCAGACTAGCTCACACATGGATATATTGCCCCCAGACCAGCTAACACATGGATATATTGCCCCAGACCATCTCACACATGGATATATTGCCCCCAGACTAGCTCACACATGCATATATATGCCCCAGACCAGCTCACACATGGATATATTGCCCCAGACCAGCTCACACATGGATATATTGCCCAAGACCAGCTCACACATGGATATATTGCCCCAGACTAGCTCACACATGGATATATTGCCCCAGACCAGCTCACACATGGATATATTTGCCCCAGACTAGCTCACACATGGATATATTGCCCCAGACTAGCTCACACATGCATATATGCCCCAGACCAGCTCACACATGCAGATATGCCCCAGACCAGCTCACACATGCATATATGCCCCAGACCAGCTCACACACATGGATATACTGCTCCAGCAGCTCACACATGGATATATTGCCCCCAGACTAGCTCACACATGGATATATTGCCCCCAGACTAGCTCACACATGCATATATGCCGTAGACCAGCTCACACATGGATATATTGCCCCAGACCAGCTCACACATGGTTATATTTGCCCCAGCTCATATGGGTATATTTGTCCCCAGCTCATATGGGTATATTTGCCCCTAGCTCATATGGTTATATTTGCCCCCAGCTCATACGGGTATATTTGCCCCAGCTCATATGGTTATATTTGCCCCCAGCTCATATGGTTATATTTGTCCCCCCAGCTCATATGGTTATATTTGCCCCCAGCTCATGTGGATATATTGCCTCGTAGCTCATATGGGTATATTTGCCCCCAGCTCATATGGATATATTGCCTCACAGCTCATATGGTTATATTTGCCCCCCAGCTCATATGGGTATATCTGCCCCCAGCTCATATGGATATATTTGCCCCCCAGCTCATATGGGTATATCTGCCCCAGCTCATATGGATATATTTGCCCCAGCTCATATGGGTATATCTTCCCCCAGCTCATATGGGTATATCTGCCCCCAGCTCATATGGATATATTTGTCCCAGCTCATATGGGTATATTTGCCCCCCAGCTCATATGGGTATATTTGCCCCAGCTCATATGGATATATTGCCTCCAGATCATATGAGTATATTTGCCCCAGCTCATATGGATATATTGCCTCACAGCTCATATGGTTATATTTGCCCCCCAGCTCATATGGATATATTTGCCCCAGTTCATATGGGTATATCTGCCCCCAGCTCATATGGATATACTTGCCCCCAGCTCATATGGGTATATTTGTCCCCAGCTCATATGGGTATATCTGCCGCCAGCTCATATGGATATATTTACCCCCCAGCTCATATGGGTATATTTGCCTCCCAGCTCATATGGGTATATCTGCCCCAGCTCTCACCTCCTGTCCTGCCGGCAGCCACGTGCACCCCGCTGGCCCCCCATCCCCAGCCACTGATCTATCACGCTGCGCCTGCGCGCTTGCTCTGGGCGCAGCATGATCATGGAAGACAGCTCGCAGTGGCTGTCCATGCTGAGGGGGCGGGGTTATCCCCTAGCGGCAGCGCCGGCCCTGTGTATTTCCCGATTGGCGACAGGATGGTAGTGGAAAGGATGGTATTGGATTGGTGGCATTGGAAAGGATGGTCTTTCCAATGATACCAAACATGACCATGTTTGTTGTAAAAAAAAAAAGTGTTTTGTTTTAAAAAAAAAGTTTGTCTGGGTCATATAATTAAACAGGTCTTCAAATCGCATTAAAACATGATGTGCACAAAACGGTCAAAATGAGCTCAGCACACAGAGGTGAAATGGCTCAGCAGTGAAGGGGTTAAAAAGCAAAAACATCTAAACATTGGGTATTTCTAAACTCAGGACAACATTTCAAAACTATTTAGCCTAGGTCTTTTTTGGCAGCTGTAGATTTTGGGGGGTCGAAGTTCAAAAAGTGTTTTTTTTTTTAAATATTTTCCAACATAGTTCATACATATTTTTATAGTAAATTATATGATATCATTAAAATAATGGTATCTTTAGAACGTCCATTTAATGGCGAGAAATACGGTGTATAATATGTGTGGGTTGCATAAATGAGTAAGAGGAAAATTAGAGCTAAACACAAACAGTGCAGAAATGTAAAACCAGCAGTGGGTACTTTTGGACAGACAATGGCAAAATAGCCTGGTCACTATGGGGGTAATCGACCCATTCACTCCATTGCCACACAGTGAGGAGTAAGTGATGTAAAGTTTCTTGGGGGGGGGGTTACAACACAAAATATTGCACAATTGATACACCCAGTGACACATATAGAGTAATACATTTTCTTACCTAAATATACAAGAGAAAAACAAAGCAACACAATAAGGACATTTACATTTTTAGTGGTAGTGGCCCTTTAAAATATTAAAATTCAGACAAATTAATTCGGGATGTAAGTAGGGAAATTAACATTATAATATTAGGTAAAAGATTATAATTGATTACTTTTTAAAATCACAAAGATTTCGTAGAACGCAAGCATAAAATATCGAATTACGGACTAGTGTGAAATCCGTTCTAACTTGCCGCATCCCGCATTCTAATTTTGCAGTTCTGTCCTCATTGCTCTCAGTAATGACACTGCAGGTGCCTACGGCAAAGTGTTTGATATGTTGGACAAACAGCAGGAGCACCAGAGGATCCGAATATTTTTCTTTATCCCAAGCCAGAACTTTTGTACAATAAACTCAATACTGTATCCAGTGGGAGAGACATCTAAAGAGTATATATTTCTGCCTGGGGAAAGGCTTATCCCTCTGTTTTCATTTCCAACAGTTACAGTTACAAGCTTTTATAAAGCACTAACAAGCTCTGTAGCGCTGTACAATGGACAGTTTGGAAGCATTTGCATTAAAACCATATATTTATAAAAACAAATTAAAAAAAAAGTCTTTTATCTTATTCTAAATGACATTAACCTGATTGCTTATTCCAGGGATCAGCGACATTGGCCATCCAGATGTTTTGGAACTACATCTCCCATGAGGCTTAGCCACTCGTTTGGTTGGTAGAGACTCAAAGGAATTGTAGTTCTAAAACACCTGGGGCCATATTCCACTGTGACGCTCACATGGAGATGGTAAACTGGAAAATCTGCACCTGCGCCACTGCTTTAGGATAGACAGGGTAATAAAGATAAATTTGCATTCTATTTCTCTTTCTTCTATTTTTACACATTACATGGTCATATTTGGTATAATTGGAAAGGCCAGACTATGACCTTTCCAATGACACCTCACTTCACCTTGCGTGGTGTAAAGTTTAGAGACAAAGGGTCCCAAAGTACCCCCGCTCCCTTCCCTGCAGTCCGGCGGTTTGGGATTTTACTGGAATATTGCATAATGGCGCACTGCGTCATCTCCTCCACACTTGCTGGTGACATGGGAAATGAGAAGGTTAGTTAGTGCAGCATCATTGTTCACTTTATAATTGAGAAGTGAAAAATAGTGCTGCATTAGAATAAAAAAGTTAAAGAAGAAAAAAGGAAATGTTTAATTTTATTTCTTACATAAAACCTGGTAATGTTTGATATCATTGGAAAGGTCATGTTATGGACTTTTTGGTGACACGTCGCATGACCCTGTAGCTGCTATGCTTCTGGAGGTACGGGATCCAAAGAACCCATTTATCTCCTCAATAGGGAAACCCCTGCCCGGTTTCTGATGTCATCGTGTCTATGAGCGATGACATCAGTGAAAGTTGGGAGATCCCGCAGGCAGGGCTGACATTCAAAATGTCAGCCGCCTGCAGGCGAAGTCCGTGATTGGCATCGAGCCGCGGAACTTCAATGATATGCTGGAGACATTCGCAACATGCAAGTGGGAACCTGGAGGACGTCACCGGCACATCATCCGCAGCCAAGTGGTTAATTTATATATTTTTTTCTCAATGGCAGCTATTGTTTTGCAAATATTTTGCTATGTGTGACCGTCATTTGTGTGTCCTTCAAATGTGTGACCAACGGGCCATCGCTCCCTTTTACATGAGTGGGTCATTTCATTAGAGCATTATCTCATTAATTACTTTCTATACATAGAGCAAAGAAATGTGATCTTTATTGTAGAGGACTTCACTTCAAATTCATTGGAAATATAAAATTCAGAGCACAGAACCCAACCATACATCTCTCAGGATAATAACACCTGTCTATGGTTTAACATAAATGGGGATTCAGTTACAAGATGTGATCACATTTTGCATAAGCTTGCCACATTGTATCCCATCACAGCAGATCCCTATCTATGAAAACCTATTGCCTGTTCTTATGATAAATATATTTATAATCTGTGTGTCTATGTTCTCTAAAAATATATACCTTTCACATATATTTGTTTTATAAATAGCCTGAAATGTAAATACATTTTATTATTTTTTTTATTAGTACTACCCAGTTTATAAACCATTTACTCAATGTCCTCCCTCTTAGTATGCCAATGGGCAACACATCACGGAATTGCAGCTGATCTATACTGTAAGCCAGGCTGTGCCACGTTTACCTTCTAGAGGGCCCTATCACCTCGTTAACCCTAGCGCTAGCTATCATATAAATGAGCAATATCGTTAGGTGAATTGAGGTGATAGTGTGCCGGACAGATCACCTCCTGATCGCACACTGAGTGCGTGCGTGTGACCGCACTTCCCTGCGTCTGTCACAGCTTTGTGACAGATCGAAGGGGAGGGTCACACGGGGTAGCGTGCGCACGAATTGCACGCACTACCAGCAGACATCAAAAAGCCCTCCATCTCAAAAAGCTAGACGGACGCTGACGGGGCTACAAAATGCGATCTTCCATAGGAGGATCATGCTTTGTAGCGCTGAGCTCACTAACTGTGCTCAGCAAGGTGGCCACACAAGCATCAGAATGGAAGGAACGTCCACTCTCACAGACGTTCCTTCCACTCTGAAAAACGCCCGTGTGCCGTAGCCTAAAGCGCCGTCGCGAGCATTCCCTCAATTGAGTCCATAGGACTCCATGGAGACTTCTGCTGCCGGGTCACACGACCTGCAGGATCTCGCCTCTTGCTAAATCCTGCAGGTCGTCTGAGTGATCGCAAAGGGAGAGAGGGGACTTTTTTTCCCCAGGCTCACTCTGCTCCCGGCTGCCATAAGTGGTGGATCGAGCCACCATTCTCGCCACGGGATGAATGGTGAGTATCTGATTTTTGAGAGGATCTGTAACTGCTGCTGTTTCTGCAGGAACGGTATTCCTAGCACCAGTTCCAAGCTGTGGTTAACTTCTCAGTTAGCCACAGTGAGACGTAATTAGCATTAGGATTTTGTAATCCTAGCGCTCATTACTCTTTGCACTCCCCATGTTAAGCACAGGGAGCGCAAAGTACAGTAAGTTTACGCAAATGAGCGTAATCTCCGATTTGCTAACAAGTTTTTTAACCCATTAGTGTTCAGATTGTAATATTGGCAGCCCGCGCTAGAGCCACTTAACCTAACATTAACGCTCATATGGCTGAACACTAACGTTAGCGTTAAGATTGAAATATTGCCCAAGGTATGCTGAGGGCTGTAAATCTAAAGAGTCAGTCAGATGCGCTCCCTTATGCTGTATCTCCCTGCTCCCTAATGTGGTATCCTTCCTCTACGTTAAGTCTGTTTGAGGTCATGCCCTCTATTCTTAACTCTTTCACTACCAAAAAGCACATATACATAATTTTGCATTGAAATAGTATGAAAACCAAACATAGCTGTTTAGTAAAAGATAAGTATGCCCTCTGGATACATTTAAACGGTAAGATCTCACTCCTATCCTGCATTACTGTCAGGGCTGGATTTACATCTCAGAAGGAGCCTGCAGGCACAGAAATCTGGAGTGCCCCCCCCCCTCCCAAAAAATGGGAAAAACTTATTTTTAAAAAATTTTGGTTTGGGACAAACTAAAGAAATTAAAGCATTTTAAAAACTTATAAACAGTTTCTGTCTGTGCTCACATCAAAATAAGGGACAGAATCTGTTGCCTTAAAATGGTGCAAAAGTGGAGCAGAGTGTTAGGGCTTGGGTGAACCCTAATACAAGCACAAATAGAAATTAAGGTTAGGGTTACTAAGCCTAACCGTAATTTCTAACCCCAGTTATGGAAAATGATGCTCCATTTCGGCCCATAGAAACCAAAATTCTGGGCATCAAAATATGGCCACGGCTTAGAGCTTTTTCAAGTTGTGACTTTTTTACCTCTTCCTCCTTTAACCCCTTAGTGACCGGGCAGTTTTACACAAATCTGTCCTTTAGTGCTCGCTGCTGTTTTTACGTTTCTGCGCTGTTCGTGTTTAGGTCAAATTTTCCTCTTACTCGTTTATGCAACCCACACATTTTATACACCGTTTTTCCCGCCATTAAATGGACTTTCTAAAAATACCATTATTTCCATCATATCCTATAATTTACTATAAAAAAAATATGAAATATGATGAAACAAATGGTAAAAACACACTTTTTCGTAATTTAAACCGCCAAAAAAGACCCCAGCTAAATAGTTTCAAAATTTTGTCCCGAGAATAGAAATACCCCATTTTTACATGTTTTTGCTTTTTAACCCCTTCACTGCTGAGCCAGTTCACCTATGTGCGCTGAGCTCATTCTGACTGTTTTATGCTCATTATTTTTAGATGACAGCCTAGGTCATATTTAACTAAAGCCCTCCAGACAAATTTCTTTTTTCTTTTTTTTTTTGTTAGCTTTTTTTTACACCAGACCTAGTCATGTTTGGTATCATTGAAAAGGCCATGATCAACATGACCCTCTAGCTGCCACGGATCAGAAGATAAGGGGATCCAAAAGATCCCCCTATCTCCCCTTGGCAGCTAGGGGGTTAACTGGCCCACTGACATCCTCACACATATGGTGGGGATGTCAGTGGGTGGGGGGTGACCTGGAGGCTTGGCTGACATCCAAGATGTCAGCCACCTCCAGGTTTAAATCGCTATTCAGTGCCGATTGGTGTGGAGTCGCGATCCGGCAGCAAAGTGGTTAATGCTATACACTGCTGAAAAGGGGAGACTCTCCCCTTTCCAGTGGTGTAAAAAGCATATTTCTAGGTGCCATGGTTGGAGAGATGCAGGGCTACAAACGACCCCCCTCCACTTCCTTATTTCCAATGCAGGCGCTGCTGATGACGTCACCAAGCAGCGTGGTGACATCATCGTGCCCACCGGCCCCTCTAAAACAGAGAGGCAGGCTTCCTCCCTGCCAGAACTCCATTGGAGCCAGCGAGGGAGGTAAGTATTGCTGGGAGGGAGGTTAGGAGCCTGCTGATGTACTATGTACGTCTGCGGGTCTAAGGGAGAGTCGTGGGCAGGACGTACATGGTACATCAGCAGTCGGGAAGGGGTTAATTATGCTTTATTTTTGTAAATTTTTCAATAGCATATCAAAACTTGTTTTGCTTTGGAACAAAAAAGAGGGGTACGTGTTTTTTCTTTTATTTTTACATTTTACATGGTCATGTTTGGTATCATTAGAAAGGCCAGACTCTGACTTGTCCAATGACACCTAACCTGAACTTGTGGGTTGTAAAAATGAAGATTCAGGGGTCCAAAGGACCCAACTTCTCTACGTAACAGAGTTTGTGTTTTATATGAACCAATGTGTAATATCGCATTGCACCATCAACTCCACAATTGGTGTGGAAAATGAGAGGGTAAGTTAGTGCAGTGGCTTTGTTTGCTTTATAAATAAAAGCATATAATGCCACTGCTTTAGAACAGAGAAATAAGTACATTTTGCATTTCAATTTTTCATTTTGTTTTATTTTTACACATTACGTGGTCAATTTTGGTATAGCTGGAAAGGCCAGACTCTGACCTTTCCAATGACACCTCATTTGATCTTGTGTAGTGTAAATATCAGAGATGCAAGGTTCCAAAGTCCCTCTTTCTCTCCTCACTGCAGTGCGCTGTCTAGGATGTCCATGAAACAATGCGTTGTGTCATCACCTCCATACTTGCTGATGGTATGGTAAAAATTAGAAGGTGAGTTAGTGCAGAATCTTTGTTCACGTTATATTTGTAAAGTGCACAATAGTTTCTTACAAAAGAAATAAAAATATTTTCATTTTAATTATATCTTATTGTCTTTTTTACATGAACTCGGGTTGGAACGATTGGAAAGGCCATACTCTGCCCCTTCCAATGGTACCTTTCCAATGATACCTTATATGTCCCTCTAGCCTCTAGGGCTCCAGAGATACAGTGGTCTAAATGATTGTAAATGGTTAAAAAATAAACATATATTTTTTCTTTCACAGAGCAAGACGCCCCCTTGTGGCAGGCACCTTTAAGACCATGCCTACTCTGGCTAAATATAAATCTGACCCTGATTACTGTATTCACCTATTTGCCCTAATACACACAGGCTCTAAACACTCAAAATATTGACAGTGTATAGCACTGTTACATACACAATTATCACTACCATACCTTGTGTTATTACCTTTGTGTTTTGTTTTATAATAATGCTCATCAATGTGAAGATAATTTGCCTACAGCAATATTCAAGCACAGCTCTGAAGAAAGTAATTTTTCCACATTTTTGAGCCCTGTTGTCATATCGGCAATGTTTGTAAACCAGCCTTCCTCTTCAGGATCATTCAATTTATTTTTTTGTACAAAAACCAAAATCAGACCTGTCACTATTCCAGTTTTTACATCATCTTGATGAAAATAAACATATGTGTATACACTGCCTCCTGCTGTTCAGATCACGAGTCCTGACCCACAACACCGGGAACTTGCATAGCATTTCATTTCCAGGGAACGTTAACTAACATAAAAAGACTTTGCCTAGGTCTCAATAATATAAAACACCTAAAAGAATAATAGTTTAGAATTTGTAAGAGCTACTTTATTCGATCACAGCATATGTTTTTGCTTGTATTTTGCTTGTGTCAACTCATCACAAGTCACTGTACAATGCATAATCCCCTTCATCTCAGCAATTGGCCGAGTGCATTCTCCAGTACTCCTGTGCGCACGTCACAAACTAACTCCTAGAATCCCATCCATAACACTGACACATATAGGATAATCCCTTGTGTGCATTAAGATTATCCCACTTCAAACACCAAACTGGGAATAGCACGGCTTGTCCACCACTTTTAAGTTTTATAATGAAGCACAGTGCCCGGAAGGGAAATAAGATGGATACTTCCAAGACAGGATGAGTTGTTCTAACTTGCCTCACTGTCCCAATAAATTATCCCTGACAGAGGTGGAAAAAACACACACACATATTCATCAGAAACATGAAGCTGTCCCCATGTGTATGTGCTATTTCATGTACTTAGAAAGAGATTTATGTGCCTGGTTAGATGGGTTTAACCAATAAAATATCTTTCCTTACAGAATGGTGCGAAGAGTGTCTCAATAAAGACATGTTGTAAAAATGGTCACGGTTGGTTACTGTTAGCTCTGAGGGATACAGTAGCACATTGTTATTGTTATTATTATCTTACAAGTTTTCTTGAATTTCCTTAGAGAAAGTGTTTCAGATTTTTTTCAGATTTTAGAATATTTGCGTTTAATATTGATATATCTTGGGGTTGTGACCCATGTCTAAACATGAAATTCATTACACCTTACAAACGTTGCCTTAAGGTAATCTTCTACAATACTATTAATATTTTTGTCTTCCGTCACATGAGGTATGAAATTTTCCACTTGTGGCATCATGTTGTTTATGGGTTTTACGATTTTGGAGCATTTCGGATTCAAGATTTTCAGATTAGGGAAACTCAACCTGTATTATTATTGTTGTTATTATTATCTTACAAATTAAGAATTCCTTTTCTTGAATTTACTTAGAGAAAGTGTTCCCGATTTTTTTCAGATTTAAGAATATTTGCGTTTAATATTGATATATCTTGGGGTTGTGTGACCCATGTCTAAACATGAAATTCATTATACTTTATGCACATTGCCTGAAGGTAATCCTATACAATACTATTAATATTTTTGTCTTCCATCACATGAGGTATGGAATTTTCCATTTGTGGGGTCATGTTGTTTATGGGTTTTAAGATTTTGGAGCATTTCGGATTTAAGATTTTTAGATTAGGGAAACTCAACCTGTATTATCATTGTTATTATTATTAATAATAATAATAATAATAAACATGCTGTGACAATCCCTGAGTAAAGCCAATTATATGTTCTCAAGTGACATTTTATATTTAAATCTTCTTCAATATTCAATGATTTCACATGCCTTTTTTCCATATAAAACGATTTAAAACTTATATTATAGGCAGTTATATTTTCTAATAAAGGCAAATGAATTGCCCATGACGGCATTCAAGTTTTTAAATATTAGCTTATTTAATTTTATTTAGCTTAAACTACTCAACGGGTGCCTCAAATACGGTGAACTGGATAAAGGAAGAAATGGTTCCTTGGAGCACAATTGTAGATTATGGGGTTTGAAGTGCTCTGTTAAAATTGAAGGCTCTTCACAATAGTAACATAACCCTATGAAACAGATTCTATATAATCATTCATAACCCAGCAGTACCAAATATCACTGTAGGAATTTGTATATATCCATCACGTGCTTTAATGTAGATTCACCTCTGTTAACCCCTTCACTACCGACATCAAGATATCTCAGGCTTCAAAGGCACCATCTGGTTCCCCGATATTGAGATATCTCGATCTGCTGACCTGCAGCCCAAAAGCAAATGAAATTAGTTTGCTGCAAACAACTTTCTTTTGCTTTTGGGTTTCAGAAGGTGCCCCCAAAGTTTTAGTCCTGTGGGCATAATGCCCAAAGAGCTAAACTATAAAAAAAAAGCTGCTGAATATTCTGAAATATCAGGCTTTCAGCAGCCGATGCAGGGGGAAAAAATAGAGCTGGTGCTCAAACCTCTGTCACGCAATTTTGCAGTAGATGGTGCCATCTACTGGACAAGTAGGTTATTTACAGTAATAACTATGTATTACTGTATAATTAATTAAAAATGATTTTACAAAAAACTCTGGTTTCTGACGATGGTTTTTTGGAAAATCGCTTGGGGATTTAGATTTTTATTAGCTTGCGCAAGTGGCACTAGCAAGAAAATTGCAATCAATCAATAAATAAATAAAGTTAAAAAGTCTGTTTGAATTGGAAAACAATCTGACAATCTAAAGAATCCTATTTCAAGAATATTGATGATTTGGATTAAACTACCACTTTAGAGTATAGCAATGACCTCAAATGTATATTAACCTCTTCAATACCAAAAGGCTTTCCATAAAACCACTGCCAGGACCCAGTGTATTAGTGGAAAGCCACTTTCCATTGCAGACAGCGTCAAATGTATGTACCCTTTGCACATACTGTATATTTTGGAGACATTTCGATTATTTTCACAGGGGAAAAAGCGCTGCTACTTGTACAATGATACAGCTGGAGCTCCGTGTATCTGTGAAACAAAAATAGAAATCCAATCTGTTCAAACAGCTTCAGCACCTCGGCAGACATGTTCAAGGTGCTGAAAATCTCGAGGCACTTTTGCAAGCATAATTTCCCTAACATCATTGTTAAGGTGAGGAAGGAAATGCAATTCGAGGAGCATGAGCGAGAGGATGAGAGATGCTAAGCCATGGCTAATTCTAGGAAATATCCTGTAATTTAGGAGCCACTAATTTATGGGGCTCAACTGTTTACTTAGGCCGGGTGCACACTAGAATTTTCTTCTGCGCACTAGCGTGCGTCATGATGCTCTTGTAGCATATAATTATGCGGATAGAGAAGAACACACAGAGTACGCATGCAACGCATAACGCGCGCTGAAGACGTCCGTCATGGAAACACCAAGGCTTTGCGCTAGGATTGACGCTGTATAGACGACATTGGCCGCTTGCTGAATGTCAAATGAGCGCGCCTGTGCACTTGAACGGCCATGTGTGAATGTCAAAATTAACGCATCGTCTGGCGTCTACCAATCTCTTCCGTCATAAAGTGAGTCCTTTTTAACGCACGCTAGTGTGCAGAAGAAAACGCTAGTGATCTGGGAATTGTTGCTTCCCTGATGCTATGAAGCAGGGTAGGCATTGTTATCTGCAGATGTTTTGGAACTACATTTTCCACGAAGCTTCGCCAACGTGAGAAGTGGCTGAGCATCAAGGGAAATGTAGTTCCAAATATCTGGAGGATGAATGTTGTTGACCCCTGCTTTAGAGTTTGCCACATTTGCACAGCTTCAAAACAAGAGGTCAGTGGCAGCAGATAGCAGGGACAGGTATCCACCAATATGAAAAAAGTAACCGAATTCTAGGTGCTTGAACCATTTTCGTGGTCTCCGTGGATGCCCTTGTGCCAAGGACGGACACACTCTCCCTAAAATGGGTTTGAAAGGAGAAACTTAGAACTGTGATTTGCCACCCTACTCTGCTTGAAAGTACTAAGCATCTAACAGTTTTACTCTAATATCAGTAACTGTGATGGGCATTGTTAATGATATTCTCCCCCTGAGTGCTGCAAGAGACATTATTTATGTATTTATTTTTCTGGTACAAAGTGATGTCATCATTGCATTGATACCAGATTTTTAGAGCCAGTAATTTGTTTTCGCCAGTTGCATGGATTACATTCACATAGTCCCACTATTCACCATATTCTGCGCTCAATTTACCCTCACCATTGTATTTTACCCCACTACCGTTACAGGGTTATTCAGAGAAAGGTGAAACTCTGGAGAACTTTTGGAGAAGTGAAAAGTCTAGGTCAAAATAGCTGATTTGGAAAGTGAGATAAATGGGAGAATTTTTATGGTTTGGCTATTTTGACCTAAAATTTTCACTTCTCCAAAAGTTCTCCAGAGTTTCACCTTTCTCTGAAAAACCCTGTCAGATAAAGTGAATACTATATAAATGGCACAGATAGTATGATGACAAATATTCACGTTCGTTCATACCAATCTGATAATGGGGCAGCAGAATTTAGGGTATCAAGATTAACATCAAGCCCCTGGTCCCATGATGTATTTGAACAGAAAATAACACATTCAGGATTATTCATAAGGTCCTATGAATAAAAATAAAAAGGTCTGTTACAGAAAAAAAAATGTTATTGAAAAATAAATTGCCGAAAATTTCCCAAAAATGACTAAAAAAATTCAAAAAAAAATAATAAAGAGACTTTTTGCTGCAGATTAAAAGAGTAAATGGTTTACTAGATATTGAATAAAAACAGGAACATTTTTAACATTGAAACCTATGGGGTTCGCCTGATTAAACCTGCTGAATGAAACCACCAAACATCAGGGCATTTCACTGACATTTCTCTGCTGTTCGGTGTTCTCTGAATAGATTATCCATTGCTTCTCTATGGGGGATTTCACTGCAGCCAAACAGGCACCGCATTTAGCTGGCAATTTGCCAAAATTTGGCGAACTGTCTGCTTTCTGAATAGCCGAATGGTCACGAAAGTGCAACGTATGGGGAATTTTGCACTTAATTATAGATTGTAAGCTCACTGTGTCACAGTGTCCTCTTGTCATATTCTTCTGCATGTGTCGAACTCATTTGATAATTTTATGCTTGTTCTGTCCCACTCATTGTACAGCGCGGAGGAATATTTATTTATAAAGTATTTTAGCAGGAAGGATACATTGAGATTTCTCTCGTTTTCAAGTATGTGAGCAATTTATGCATTATTATAGTTTTATTGTAAAGGAAGTGTAAAATAACAGTAATGACCTACTTAAGGAATACTTAGCAGGCCGTTAATGTTTGCGAGAGTAATAAATACCTGCCTCTCACATTATCGGCTTGATTGCAATAGAGTCCCATGTGTCTATCTCCTAATTCCACAGTTGCTCAATGATAAGTGAAGTTAAGCGGTTAGAGTGCTTCGTGTTACAATTTCTGTCTATAAGACACATTAATACTTGTAGATCAGGATGCTCAACCTTGACACTTCAGATGATTTGGAGCCACAACTCCCATGATACGCACTCAATCATTAGGTTGACAGAGCCTTGTAGGGAATGTAGTTCTAAAACATCTGGAGGGTCAAGGTTGAGCACCCCTGTGATGGATGGTCTTTCTATACTGTAGCGCCTGTAGTGCCATTCGATCCCCCTGTTCTTTAATTCCACTCATGTTTTATTCACAGTCATTTTTACTTTTATTGGAAATCACATCTTTATTCATTTGAATCTGCACTTTTATTACACACATTATTTCTTTCATAGGATTCTTATTGGTTTTCCAATAAATTCCAATTTACTGGCAGCTCCGAGCACCCTGAAGTGCATATGAACTGTTAGAGGATCACAATGTTTAAGACTGGTTTCATTACTGCTTGCAACTATCACAGTGTGCTATAAAATACAAGTAGTTAGTGGGAGAAGCGTAATTACTAAGTTACAAGCATGTAAACTAGGGTAAAACACACGTTTTATATATGTATATATACACTATATATATATATATATTTCCTGTTTTCCTCCAAAATATTTAACTTTAGTGTAATATAATGTTATATATTATATATAAAATAATATAATGTAAAGATATAACATAATAATGTAAAAATATAATATAATGTAAAGAAAACCTAGGGATGGTCATGAAACAAAAAAAAAACTCATTCAAGAGTTTCAGTAATTCATAATGATTTTAAGTCACGGTAGTTTAACTACATTTTTAAAAAAAAATGATATTCCACTTTTTTAGTCTATTAACCTCCGTGACGGTTATCCCGAGTGTGTCTCGGGGTTAAATTTCACCTCTGAGAGTGGTAACCCCGAGACATACTCGGGCTGTATACATCACCTCTCCCTGCACTCCCTCCCTGATCTCTGCAGTCTCCTCCGGCGATCGCAGCGTTTTACTTCCTGGATTCCTTCTCGTGAGGAGGGAACCAGGAAGTATAAGGTCGCGGTCGCCGGAGGAGACAGCTGGGGACATCGAGGGAGTGCAGGGACAGGTGATGTATCCAGCAGCACCCGAGTGTTGCTCGGGGCTACCACTTCCAATATAAGAATTTAACCCCGAGCCACACTCGGGATGCAGCTGGGGGGGGGGGAAATAGACCGCTTTTAGATGCGGTTTTTCACAAAAATTTGACCGCCAGGGAGGTTAATGGGATACTCTAAGCTGAAAACATAAGGGGGGAAAGGGAGGTGGAGAAAAATGAAGGGGTCCCCGGAAGATGGTGGAAGGTGGATACTCTGCTCACCATGTTCATGTAAATTAAATGGTAATGGTGGCTAGAATGTCCCTTTAAACCAGTGTTTCCCAAACCTGTCCTCTGGACCCGCTGACACGCCAGGTTTGCCAGATATCTGATGCACAACACAGGTGATAGGATTTGCTGCTCATTGACAGCAGTATTCAATATGTAATTCACCAAAGTGATCTACAAAATCTGGCCTGGTTGAGGGTCCCAAGGTAGGTTTAGGAAACATTGCTTTAAACCCTTCACGACCAAGATCACGTTTACTCAGTGTTCAAAAGCTCCCTCAGAAGCCCAACATTGAGTAAATTCAATCCGTTCATATTCTGTAGCAATGCAAAGAAGTTTTGCTTACCGCACAAAACTGCGACTTGCAAGTGATCTCCAGAATGCGGCCACTACTTTTCAGCACCTTGGACATTTCAGCCACAGTGCTGAAACTTTTTGAACAGCTTGGAGATCCATTTCTATTTTGCAGAAAGACAGACAGGGTTATTCAGAGAGAGGTGAAACTGAGGAGAATGACTGGAGAAGTGAAAATTCTAGGTCAAAATAGCCAAACCAGAAAAATTCTCCCATTTATCTCACTTTCCAATCCGACTATTTGGTCTAGATTGTTCATTCTCCTGGCAATTCTCCTGGTTTTCACCTCTCTCTGAATAAACCTGAGAGCTTCAGCTGTATTATTATATACATAGGAGCACTTTTTGATCAAGAGGGGGAGCCCTCTGCCTGCCAAATAAGCTTACTGTCTCTAAAATGCATTTTATGAAGGGTACATTCATTTTTACACTTTGTGCAAAGGAAAGTTGTTTTCCATAAATCCACTGAGTCCTTGCAGTGGTTTGATGGAAATCAACTTGTTAGTTAACTGTTATCTCTCTTCACATTTGCCTCCAGTTTATAATTGAACATGGTTTCAAAGCACCAGTTTTGATTAAAATTCACTTTTTTTTCTACTGTCTAGAAGTATGGGATGCATAATCAGGAATCCTGAATCTGGAGTGTGCCAAGATATGTGCTAAACTTACAGGGCTATTCAGAGAGAGGTGAAAACCTTGAGAATTGGCAGGAGAAGAGAACAATCTTAACCAAATAGCCGAATTGGAAAGTGAGAAAAATTGAAGAATTTTTCTGGTTTGACTATTTTGACCTAGAATTTTCAATTCTCCAGTCATTCTCTTGGTTTTCACCTCTCTCTGAATAGCCCTGTTAGAGATATTCGTTTACGTGTTTCCTGGACTTGGTTGGAATCAAAGGTGGCCTCACAATAAAACAGATTCGGTGGTTACCCACAGACTGGATGAAACCAGTCCTCACGTGATGGAATGACAACTCAAGCAGGGTACCTACCTCTCGTCCCATTATACAAGAACCCAACTTTTTTTAGAACGCCTTTATTACTGAGGAGGTCATTTTCTTGGTTTTAATCCTAGTTGCAATTCTTACCAAGAAGCAAATCAAATTTGCCTTTAGTATATAAAATAAGCCACAACTGGGGAAAAAAACCTGCCTGAGGGTTTTATATATAAATAAAATCCTTTTCCTCTGTTAAGTTCATTAATGAACCAAGTATTGGTTTGTTTTTCTCCTCTGTGGAATTCTACATAATGGAAATATTATGCTGTGCATCAGCCAAAAATGCTCACGTGATGCCCTCAAGATCCGCAGTGTATTAAATTGAGGACCTTATGCATTTAAAACAACTTTGCAGCTTGAATACATATGACATCATCATTTGTAGCTTTATATCTAAGTGTATAAGCATGCTAAGCTCAGTGTGATTACATTATGTAGGTGGTAGGAAGCAGTAAAAATCCATTTACCATAAGTCTCTTTAATGGCTTGAATACTACTTTGGGACTCGGGCCAAGAAAAGGCAAAGCGACAGGTTTTATTCGACAGAAGGATGAAAATGCATTCTTTACCCAACAAATTAAATATGTTTATTAACAAATGATTAATTAAGCAGTTGCTGATATTTAAACATTTGCACGAAATGAAAACAATGCCATTCCCTGTGGGATTTACAGTCATTTATCATTGCCTTTTTTTTCTGGCAGTTTACCCAAGTGTATCAAATAGCATGATATCATCATTAGTTAATGACCAGGGTGGAGAGCATGGTAAAGCAATACCCACAGAGAACTCAAAGCTAGATGAATGGAGTCAGAAAGCACATTTAATTATGTTAATTTAATACCACCACAGGCAGAAATCTAAATGTTCTTTTTAATTAGAAAACAAGAACTAAAAAAATCAAACCAAGATCACGTATCGCAAAGAAATTGTATCTTATCTAACAATGTATACGGAGCATGACATGAATACCGCTTTGAGTATTAGACGTTAACTGCATACCTGTCTGTTTACACAATGTGATAAAATCAGCCTGGATGTTGAAATGTAACATACAAGTACAAGATGAAAGTAAATTGCTATGGCCGGGACTGACGCCTTCCGATGTTGATAAAGGTAGAATTTCAAAATTTTTGTGTGAAAGAAACATAAAGTGTTCTAGGTCTGTGCCAATAGTCATTTCTGGTGCCATTACTCATTTCTTTTACCTGAATACCATTAGTACTTCCATTCTTTAGCTGATACTCTCATTATACCTTTCTCAGGTTTTACATCTGGTCTTGGTACTTTCCCCCCTTGTAAATTAGTTACAATCCTAATGGTGTTACTAGCATTCATCTCTGAATACTATTCCCACTGTCCAATAAAACCACCACTAACCAACCCTACTTGCCATACTCTCATTATACCATTCTCAGTTTTTACATCTGGTCCTGCTACTTTCCCCCCTTGTAAATTAGTTACAATCCCAATGGCTCCATCAAGTGCTGCTAGCATACGTTTCTGAATACTATTCCCACTGTCTAATAAAACCACCACTAACCAACCCTACTTGCCATACTCTCATTATACCATTCTCAGTTTTTACATCTGGTCCTGGTACTTTCCCCCCTTGTAAATTAGTTACAATCCCAATGGCTCCCTCAAGTGCTCATAGCATACGTTTCTGAATACTATTCCCACTGTCCAATAAAACCACCACTAACCAACCCTACTTGCCATACTCTCATTATACCATTCTCAGTTTTTACATCTGGTCCTGGTACTTTCCACCCTTGTAAATTAGTTACAATCCCAATGGCTCCATCAAGTGGTACTAGCATACTTTTCTGAATAATATTCCAACTGTCCAATAAAATCACCACCCTACTTCCCATACTCTCGTGCTAATATTCATCACAAATATAAAATTTTTCCAATTTTCATTACTTGTGCCACTACCTCATTCTTCCTGCCTGCAATTCCATTGCCTACTCATGCTCTTACTACCACTATACCCTCTCCATTAACGCTAGTAGTACCCACTCCTTCATTTAAATATAATAAACTAACGCAAGAATATAGTGTCTACTAGACTTGAGCATTATATTCACTTAATAATTTTCTGTTTGTCAAAAAAGTCAGTCTTTTTGGTTTGAATGAATTGCATTGGACCACTAATCCGGTTTGTCCAAAGTTTGTACTTAATATTTTGTTACATTAAACAGGTAACTAAACTATATAATTATCTTGTTAGACCCTAACCCAATGAGAGTGGATGAAGAGTTAATTGGCAGAGTGAGTAGGTTGATGGGAAGCCCACCCACTCCTTGACCACATGGCCAACAAAGATAGGACTCCTGATCCCCCACTGCCCTTAGCTATGACTGTTAGTTGAGAGGTTAAATAAGAGGAGGTCAAAAAGCCTACCTGCTGTAAATTAACTTGCAGGGGCACCGACACAAATTGCAATAAATTATACACAAAAAAACTGATTCAATTCTATTTGTGTTTAATTCTTACATCGAGGTATCTGTTCGACGATTTGTGTTTTGGATGAATCAACGAATCGCCCAAATTTGTAATTTAAAATATTTGGACCAAAACGAGTGCGCATGTCTGGTATCCACACCACTGTAAATAACTGCTAGCTCACTGCCCCCATACAACATATGCCTGTAAAGATGTAAAGTGCATATGCAAGGTTTTCAGTTCCAGCTCTAGAAGAGAGGCTACCATTGACAGGGGATTTCCTTGGGGGACAAACACACTATTCAATACATTACCAAAAAAAGGAGAATGAAAAACATGTAAACATCACAGTGAAAGTTTGTATGCTTATTGAAAGAGCTGTTTATTTATTTATTTATAAAGGATTTTACCAGGAAGGATACATTGAGATTTCTCTCGTTTTCAAGTATGTCCTGGGTTCAACAACATTGAATTGTTACAAAGAACTGTGTGCAACAACTACAAAAGTATTAGAAATGGAACATTAACTACCACATTTTCTGACAATATGTGTAGAGACTTGATGTGAAATTCCATCTTAACAATCATTTTTAGGATACTTTATGACATAGTACGACCTACTGATGGATCCAGAGAGGGGGCACGGGTGGCATTTGCCCAGTGCAGGTATACAGGGGTCCTTTGAACCTTTGTATCTCAGGTTCTATACATCCTACATGGTCAATTGAGGTGTCATAATAAAGGCCAGAGCCTGACCTTTTTAAATGCTGAAATGATGACCATGTTTGTTCTAGAAAATCCAAAAGAATTTCCCGAAGAAGGACACGGCTCTACGAGAATGAAAGATAAGGTGGATTGTCCAGTGAGCACTATTCATCTGTTGGATTGCTCAGCCTAGTTTCCAGTCGTTCCAAGAAATCATCAAGAAATCACCAGAATGAAATAGCATCACTACTCGTCTTATTGAATGATGATAACTGTGAATATTTATTTTTTGCTGTTCGTTAATGCTGTCATTCCTTTTATCTATTACAAATCTGGTGTCCTCTGATGGTATAAATAGAGTGAATTCTGGAGACAGACCTGCACAATATGTCAGGAGGACATTTAGGGTGATATACAGGGTTATTCAGAGAGAGGTGAAATCCAGTAGAACTGGCAGGAGAAGAGAAAAATCTAGACCAAACAGCCGATTTGGAAAGTGAGATAAATGGGAGAATTTTTCTGGTTTGGCCATTTTGACCTAGAATTTTCACTTCTTCAGTCATTTTCTTGAGGTTCACCTTTCTTTGAATAAACCGTACTGTCTCATGAAGAAGAAACAAAGTGATGAGTTTAGGTTGTACTTGCAAAACAATAAATATCGGGATTCTGACAAGCCATATACAAGATGTATACCCAAAAAACCATAACAACCCAGCTTGGGTGATTTGGCGTTGTTTCCATAACTATTTAGTAAATACTTTCATTCTTGTTAAACCTTAATGAACAATTTTGAATATATTTCAAAAAGTATTTTTGTCTGCTCACAAAGATTTTAATACTACTTGATTGTGAGAATCAAGGACTAATGCTCACCGAATAACAATGGGGTAAAAAGGGGTTATGGAAAATTTAATTAGCATTAATAAATCCAAGACAATGCACAATCATTGATGTCCCAAAAACATATTTCTTATTGACTATTCCTCAGCACTAAATCTTCCTTGTAGTGAGCTTACACTTTCCTAGTGTTCCTAAATATCTCTTGGGGAAGACTTAGACCATATGTGTTTATTTTCCCACTGACTTTCCATGTGTCACTGTCCAAGGATTTATGGGATGCCATCAACAAATGGCCAGATGGACAGAAAAGACTATAGGAGGAAAGAGAAAGCAGGAAACATTTGGGGAGGGGGTCTATCATCAACCCACTGTCTACAAGGCTCTGTTATTTGGTCAGAGTGATATTATCGAACTATCATATACAGGTCTATTAATTAAAGGTGAAACTCTGTTGAACTCTGTCTCATGAGACAGTCAGGTCTATTTAAAGAAAGGTGAACCTCAAAAGAATGACTGAAGAAGTGAAAATTCTAGGTCAAAATTAGCCGATTTGGAAAGTGAGATAAATGGGAGAATTTTTCTGATTTGGCTATTTTGACCTAGAATTTTCACTTCTCTGGCAGTTCTCCAGAGTTTCACCTTTTAGTGAATAGATCTACAAGTGTATATATGTATACATAACAGATAGATTCTGATGACATCCAGCACTGATTTAAGATGATAATGAGATTTGCTGTTATCCATCAGCTAAATACCGTGACGCAACATTATATATATTAAGGCTGGTGTCAGACCAGCGCACTTTTAACTTGCGTTCTGGCACACATAATTACGGCCGCACTAGCAGCAGATGACGGGCAATGACGGCCAATATACGAAGTACGACCGCACAAAAGTCCGGCCATGCAACGCAAGAGGAATTTGAACGCATTTTTCTGAGAACGCTGAACCACTAGTACTGAAGTACTGAGTGCGCAGCTGCGGCATAGCGGCGTGTTTGCGTCATTAGGAGATGTCAGACGCTGCTAATGTCCAGCCTACATAACGTCCAGACGCAAAAAGAGTTTTATTGACGATCCATACAAAATCACGCCCGAAAATGCTCGTCGTCTGACCGTTTTTGCGCATTCCGTGAAAAAATACGTCAATGCGTTCGGACGCACTTTTTCATGTTCGCGGGGAAAAATGCTTTCGTCTGACCCTAGCCTAATAATCACCAAGACAAGTAGATGGAAGCTTCACATTTCTGATAAAGTCAGCACAATTGGTATTTATACCTTTTCCATTAAACCTCTATAGATATTTCGTAGGTTTCAGCCCCATAATGAGTGATTTTAATTGCTATCCACTCAAACAATACATCATCTTATCTAATGATAAGCAGAAGTAGTATTAAATTATGGTTTGTTATTCTGAATAAGAATTAATCCAAAGGGTTGGAATCGAACGACTATTAAGCTTGGCCTAAAATATTGTCGCTCCTCTGTATAGGGATAAAACATCACCACCTTCTCTGGGAAGTAACCGGTGTAGCCTTGTGGATAATCTCCCTACCTCAGTGTTATAATACGGTATTTACGAGTAACAGAATAGGTTATTCTACAAATGCCAAGAAAAGTCAGTTCTTGTACAGCATCCAAAAAGCTACAGGCTCTATTGTGCTGCATCTTTGATCTTTAATTGAGTCATCCTCAAGGCGTATGTTTCTGAATGACACACAGTCCTTCCCATTAAACGTTGGCCAACCCTGATGAAGCAAAAATAGATATCTACACGTGTATACCAATATTATGTCAGAGACTCCCAACACTCCCCCCTTAAATTGTTCACTGGGTCTTTCATGGTGTGAACTTATAGTTTTCAGGGGGGGCCTATCTCCCTTGGTGGTCTTTCCCAGCCTATTCGACTGCCAGCCAAATGTTAAACATACTGCAAAGTCATTAAAGGCCACGTCAAAGCAACTTTTTTTAGACAGGATATTTTTCATTAGTGGACAGGCCATAAAGCGCTCAAGTTGAACGTCTCATGAAACCATCATTTTCCATAAAAAAAGTATTTTTTTTTTTTTTTTACTTTTTTTTAATGCAGAAACGAAGAATTCTTTATCTTCAGTGCCGGATCAATGGATCGCACTGAGAATTCAGCTCAAAGGGACATTCTCAGAATTCACATAGCATTCATACCTCTGTGTCAGCTACAAGTCAGAGGTGCAAAGATTTTTAAAACACGCCCCATAGCCATGAAAGAAGAGACAGGCAGAGGAGAAAGCCAGGCCCTGTGAATGCTGTTTTCTTAGCAGACCCTGAGTGTCTACACTTCAGTCAAACCGTTTCACCTGCTGATCCCTGGGACTCTATTCAACTCCAGTTCTCGGCAGCTACCAACCTTTCCTCGTCTGACAGAAGTTTATTTAATCATTTTGTTTCACTCTGGGCTGATTCATACACCCAAACAAAGTGCCAATTGTATGAGATGTTCCATAGTTACATTTTTAACATTTTCTGTATGTTTTTTTTTCTGACCAAAAGTAGACCATTGGCAGGACTTCAAAAAAACCAAAAAGGGCCGCGCTTCTTTTAATATCCCAGTGTGAAGGTTTTATGTCAGCCAGGCAGGAATATTACTTGAGAGCTGTCCCAATATTTCAAATTTCATCTTTTTTTTACGTCCCCTGTCCTCCGAAATAATTTTTTTAATTACTCTTTATAAATGTCTTTACCAAACGAATAATAAATATAAAATAAAACAATGGCCGCAAAATTTTTTGCAATCTGATCCTTGTTTTTACTATCTCGAACCAACACTTCACCCATTTATCATACCTATACGAGGGGCACCCATCATCAAAAAGTCCCCCAGACCCTTCAATATTTACAGTTTTTATAAAGCGCTAACAGGTACCGTAGCGCTGTACAATGGTTATTTCGCCTTAAATCGCTTTCTTTAGTCCTGAGCCTGACAGAAATTTACTAGAGCTGTGTCTGACTGCATAAGACGGTGATTGTGCTATGTTATACATATGTAGACAGCATGGGACCAATCAGATAGAGAGACGCATTTTTATGGCAAAATGAAAGAAAATACTATGCTTAAGTAGTCAATTATTTTCCACCTCTGGCATTTATTCAGCAGGATTATTCTGGCCTAAAATTTGCAATTCTCCTCAAATTGACCACTTATCGAAAAACCAGTCGTGTATTCTGTTTTTATTTCATTTTTTTCATACTCCCTTTCAGCCGTCTTTGGCTCAGATGTACATTGAATCTATTTAAGAGTTATAAAGAGTCCTACAGGGTTATTCAGAGAGAGGTGAAAACCAGGAGAATGACTAGAGAAGTGAAAATTCTAGGTCAAAAATTCTCCCATTTATCTCACTTTCCAAATCAGCTATTTTGACCTAGAATTTTCACTTCTCCAGTTATTCTCCTGGTTTTCACCTCTCTCTGAATAGCCCTGCTAGTGCTTGGTGTGGTCTTATTCTTCTCCCTATATGCTCTTGTGTAAGCAGTGTTATTTACTACTTGCCTCCACATGTTTGGGACCCTAAGGGGCCTAACTGCAAGTCAGCTTGTATCATGGATTGAATAGAATCGCCAATTTCTTTTTTCTTTATTTAAGAAATCTGCTTCCTTTCCAATTTATTTGGTTTAATAACGCCATACTGTATTTCCTAAGGCTAGGGTCAGACGAAAGCATTTTTCCCCGCGAACGTGAAAAAGTGCGTCCGAACGCATTGACGTATTTTTTTACGGAATGCGCAAAAACGGTCAGACGACGCGCATTGTCGGTCGTGATTTTGTACGGATCGTCAATAAAACTCTTTTTGCGTCTGGACGTTATGTAGGCTGGACATTAGCAGTGTCTGACATCTCCTAATCACGCAAACACGCCGCTATGCCGCAGCTGCGCACTCTGTACGTCAGTACTAGCGGTTCAGCGTTCTCAGAAAAATGCGTTCAAATTCCACTTGCGTTGCACGGCCGGACTTTTGTGCGGCCGTACATCGTATATTGGCCGTCATTGCCCGTCATCTGCTGCTAGTGCGGCCGTAATTATGTGCGCCAGGACGCACGTTAAAAGTGCGCTGGTCTGACCCCAGCCTAAATGGGTAGAAGATTTTTTTCATAGTCATTCAAAGCTCTGGGAAATAGAGTAGGTTTAGGAAGGAACTACCCAAAATACTACTAATTAAAAGCACATTTTACCATGACCATGTCCATGGGGGACAGAATTCCTCCATTCCCAGGGGTGTGGGGTATATAGAATGCTTTGTGTGCCTGCTCAGAAGGGAAAGAGTTAAAGAGCTATCTCTTATTGCAGCCACAAGCTGTAAAGCTATTTCCTAGAGGGAATATTAGTTTAAGAGATATCCATCCGGAGAAAAAATGTATTTTAACTGTTCTTTAAGTAATGGAAAGTAGCGTACTGCCAGAATAAAATTACACTCCAATATGTCTGCAAGATCGTATGAATTTCAATGGAACCGAACGCCATCATTTTCTTTTAAATAAAATTGGTGGAAAAAAGCAGCAATTTCTTAAAGAAAACTGACTTAATGATAGAGAATGGCAGCCTTTGATCAGTCTCTGCATTACCCATTCACAACATGCAATCATACACTCAGAACAGTGAGTGTAATATATATATATATATATAAAAGTGAGAAGCTATGCACTTCATTTGCATATCCTACCCAGAGATCTTTGCTGCATATGGAGAATGGAGCACAAGAGCTCTGTAAGCGGTTCTCTGAATTGCTAGGATGTGTAACTGCTTTCTGCAGCTATAAACTTTATATATATATATATATATAGAGAGAGAGAGTCGATTTGATAAGACATGTTAGTCCAGATGCCAAATTCACCAGAGTATGGACTTTGTAACGTTAGTCCAATAAAAAAGGTATCACTATGTACTACTATACTCTGGTGATACATATATATATATATTTACTACTAATGCTATACTCTGAATATGCAATATATATATATACATATAATCCATGTACAAACACACTGATGTAATAGTAGTTGTAGAAACTTGAGCCACATAAGAACTCAAACTCCTAAAATGGTAAGCCAGCCATCACCTGCATAAACATGATGAACAGGGGAGAATTGTCTACTTTTTTATGTCACTACCTTTATAATATTTATGCATTTTTGGCAAAGTAGTTACATGAGAGGATTATAAATAGGAACAGGAATATTCATGAATTGTATGGAATATTTTAACCCCCCTACAGCTCTAAAAAGCAGTAAAACAAACAAACAAAAAAAACATATAGTATACCTTCCCATTTTTGGGAAGTGTTACTAGTGGTATGTTAGTAAAATGTATTTGTATTGTGTTACAAATTGCCCTAAAACTGCAAATCAGTGAACATCTAGGAAGAAAAGCTTGAAATAGTCCTTGGCTAGCACATAGTGAATAGCACACAGAAGCATAATGCTATACAAAGAGGGCAGTATGCTGTGGGTATGTCAGCCCTGCTTGGACTTCTGTTTGCATTGATTTTGAGCACAGAAAGCTCCCTGTTCTTAGCCTGCCTGCACTCATTTCAGCAAACTTTTGCCTTCCTTTATGCAATATAAAGAATCCTCAGTTCACCTTTTTTTTTTTACTGGAACCTGATGAGAAACCAGAAGAGGGCAGGGTGCAAGATGTCCAATCAATTCACTATGTCAAGGTTTCATTATATCTTCATTAGAACCTAGCACATACAGAGCCCCATTAGCTTTCATCCTGACATACAATATCACATTATTACCATTCCCCATTACTACCCACTGTACAGTCACTATACTAGTATTAACCCACTCTATACCTATGATGCAGACCTTGCTACTAGTTACCTAAATAGCCCTGGGCTAGATTCCAAACCTGGTGTAAACCTGTTCAAGCTCTGGTAAACTTACTACTGCTATTAAGATCTATGGAGTTGGTAAGTGTAACAGAGATCTGGTTAGGTTTACACCAGGCTTGGAATCTAGTACTGTGTGAGAATGAGGAATGGGGGGGGGGATATGGGTTCTGGGAAGCTTTATCAATACAATTTGCTCCTTTCCAAAGATTATCAGGATTAGCTTGTAGCATCTTACTATTGGGCAATGAACCTTGACAAATGGCATATCCTTTGCTGGCCAGAATATAGCAATAGCAAGCAGTAGCACACCTGGTATATGTGGCATTCTAAAAAGTTCCAATTGGATACATTGTTACTCTTTCTGCTTAGCAAGGCACATGTTGCTACTTTGTGTGAATTATAATAGTGCCCTGGCACTTGCATAGCATGGCACAGAGTCAGAGCCACATACTACTACACAAAAACTGGCACAAGCACAGTACCTACTAATTTCTAAAGTACATAGTTTCCTAGTTTTTCTAATTATATATATATATATAGTGTGTTTATTATTGCAGAAGCCACTTGCACATCACAGCAATTCATATATATATATATTATATATATATATATATATTACACAATCAGCTTAATATATAGCAGTATATATATAGCAGTATATGTATGTAGCAGTATATATATATATTACACAATCCGCTTAATAACAAAATTATTTAACAAAAATCCAGAATTAAAAATCCACAGGTACTATACTAAGTATACAGGATATATTGCATATTCAGTTTTCAGAATATCCACACCTCTGCTTCTCTATGTGCACAGATGCTCTCAGAAGTCAGAGCTGTCTGCACTGCATGTGAAAGTTCCTCTTTGGAATCTCCCAGTTTCTTGTTTTCTGCAGGCAGATCCAGGGCTCCCTTCCCTTAACAGACATTCAATTTTAGGGAGTTTTAATTAAGAAATCCTAAAATAAGATTAAATTCCATAAGATTTAATTCTGGGCTTTCCCTGGACATCAGCTGACTCAGCTTCTCCTCATTTAACCTCCAGGTTTAGGGAATAATACATCATTTCAGGCTAGTCAAAGCTGCTGGTTTATCAGCATGTGTGCATCAATCACTAAAACAGGTCACTTGGAAAGCCCAAACAGTAAACAAAAGTACATTTTCTAAACATAATGAATGATCACAATGAAGAAAGAAGCTTTTGCATCTTTTTGATATGCCTTTGCCTAATGTTTTATTCCTTTTCAATCGATGATGAGTTCTTTCTCCATCAGCTGTATCTACCCACTTGCTACCAAGGAATAATGACTTTCAAAGGGGCTCCTCAAAGAAGGTGGAGGGGAGGGGGGTCTGCCTGTCTGGTTCCACCCATCCCATAGACGTGTCTGAATGTGACATCCCCTGGGGGGAGTGGAGGAATTCCAAGCACAGAGGGATCATTAGAGAAAAAATGAAAAGAGGAAAAAAAGAAATTCCACCCTTCTAGCCCTGTCCACAGACACCTAACGGACCACAGGTTTAAGGTGGTAGACATAGTCACCAGCTCCCACCATCCAGGTGACCATACACTGGTGGTCCAGCATCCTTTCACCTAGCTATCTCCCTGAGTCTCTTCTGGACCTTAGTCCTGCATGAAAGGGAAAGTTCTATAGTGGATACAATGTTTCCAGTGTCTGATCATACACTATATCAATCCAAGCCATTAAAAGCAAATTTCACACATTTATCAAGCATGGAAACTTCAAACAGATTGAGAAAGTCAATTTTTAACATTTTACT
Organism: Leptobrachium leishanense; assembly: GCA_009667805.1. Classification (NCBI taxonomy): domain Eukaryota; kingdom Metazoa; phylum Chordata; class Amphibia; order Anura; family Megophryidae; genus Leptobrachium; species Leptobrachium leishanense. The sequence goes on along the minus strand of CM019070.1, from coordinate 71,160,690 downwards.
CAAATGAATGAACTGCCCCTGTCACCACATCTCATCACATCATCATAAAAGTAGAGTTTTTAGAGCCTGGGTTGGGTGGTAAAAGTGGTACCCAAATGCATGACTTCCCGTTCATCTTCTTTTTGGGTTTGCCCTGTGGGATTGGGGAGTAGGGATCATTGAGGGGGGCCCTCAGGCCCCCTCATTTTTTTTATTCTCTTACCTCCTCTGACCTCTGCAGCATGGAGAAGGAAAATCAAAGTGATGAGAATGAGGGAGCTGAGGGACGAATCCCAAAACCTCCTTTTCGTTTTCCACCTTGTGCTCCACATCTCCAACTCCAAGACCTGGGAACCCCCCAGAAGATAAGGATCTCAGGATTCAATCTACAGCACCAACTCCTTCCAATAGTCCAGGAGGTAATCCCTACACAGCCATAAGGAGGAAGAAACCCAAAGTCTGGCTGGGGGAGAGGGGGGGCTCTGGTGGGTTTTTCTTCTCCTTTGCCCAGCTGAGATGTGTTCCTCCCCAGTCCCCTGCCTACAAACTGAAGAAGGTCTGAGGGCTTTAATCAACATGCAAAGCTCCCTCTCTCCTCCTAATGTCCCACCGTCAGGGGGCTGGACTAAGACCCCACTACTGGCTCTTTCAAGCCTTTCCACAGCTAGCAAATAGTGTGCAGATTCCAAAATTCCAAGACCCTCCCCAAAGAAAAAACTCTCTACAGGTTGGTCCTCCTCCCCCTTCTATCACCCTCCCAAAATAGTGGGCTCCAGCTATATTTGTGCAGAGGTCTGAGGACTGAAGGGTCGGCAGGAGAGGATGACAGCTCCACACTGGCTTCTGCTCTATCTGTGCAGCGTCTGGGTGCCCACCTGTCTGATGCCCGGGGGATCAGCTGGCAAGCCCCCGGGACCACCGGATCTCCTCCTGCAGGGAATGCTCCCACCCCATGCCCGGGCAGGATCTCAATCTCAGTGGGATATCTGGGAGAAACTGCTGCTAACTGTGAAACCTGAAAATATAATATGTGTGTGTCTGGTGCAGAGAGAGAGAGGGAGAGAGAGAGAGGGTCACATCATCTGCTCCACATTATCCTGCTGCTTCCTGAGCCTCACTGTGACACGTGCTGATCGCTCCTGTATTTTACTCTACTACATGCATATACAGCAGCCATACATACACACCTATATACAACACCCATATACAACATCCACATACATTTATATCCAGCAGCCATATACACCTATATACAACATCCACATACACCCATATCCAGCAGCCATACACACCTATATACAACATCCACATACATCTATATCCAGCAGCCATAGACACCTATATACAACACCCATATACAACATCCACATACATCTATATCCAGCAGCCATACACACCTATATACAACATCCACATACATCTATATCCAGCAGCCATATACACCTATATACAACATCCACATACACCTATATCCAGCACCCATACACACCTATATACAACAGCCACATAGACACATATACACACACCTATATACAACACCTATATACACCATCCACATACACATATGTACATCAGCCACGCACACCTATATACTGCACCTATATACAGCATCCATATACACCTATATACTGCAGCCATGCACACCTATCTGCGTCACCTATATGCAACATCCACATACTCCTGTATCCAGCAGCCATACACATCTATGTACAACATCCACATACATTTATATCCAGCAGTCATACACACCTATATACAACATCCACATACACCCATATCCAGCAGCCATACACACCCATATACAACATCAACATATATTTATATCCAGCAGCCATACCCACCTATATACAACATCCACATACATTTATATCCAGCAGCCATACACACCTATATACAACATCCACATACACCCATATCCAGCAGCCATACACACCTATATACAACATCCACATACACCCATATCCAGCAGCCATACACACCTATATACAACATCCACATACACCCATATACACACCTAAATACAACGCCTATATACAACATATACATACACCCATGTACAGCGACCATGCACACCCATATACGGCACCTATATACAACATTGATATACACATATGTGCAGCAGCCATACACCACCTATATACGCCACCTATATACGGCATCCACATACACCTATATACGGCAGCCATACACGTCTATATACACCATCCACATGCATCTATATACAGCAGCCATACACACCTACATACAACATCCACATACACATATAAAAAACATCCACATACATCCATATCCAGCAGCCATACACACCCATATACGATATCCACATACACATATATACGACATCCACATTCATCTATATACAGCAGCCATACACACCTATATACAACATCCACATACACCTATATACACCATCCACATACACCCATATACAACTGCCATGCAACACCCACATACACCTATATACTACATCCGCATACACCTACATACGACATACTTATATATATGTGCCTGGTATACATATATATTTATATATATATATATATATATATATATTTACATACATCTGCCTATTTACCTATACAGAAACCATGTATTCCTATAAACACACATAGTTACATTATTTATGTACAGTACATATGTATAGCAGCCACATACAGTATACAGTACCTAAAACCATCATTCATATATACTTATAAAAACATATAAACAGCAGCTACTGTATGTGTACCATTACACAGCTGGAATATGTATCGGTGTATATATATAATTTTTGCCCTCCATCACAACTCAAATAAGCAATATATATATATATATATATATATACATTTTACTCTATATATATACACTTATATACATATATATATACATATATATATATATATATATGTGTGTGTGTGTCACACATACACTTGCCTTTACCTGTGCAGAAAACATGTATACCTATATACACACACCTGAATACATTATTATATTCAGCAGCCATATACACTCACCTATATACATCACCCATATGCCTAAATACTACAGGCATATATACCTATATGCAGCAGCCATATATGCCTATATACAATAGCCATACATACCACAGTACACATCTATATACACATACACTATTTACACATCTATATACATTTTCCATAAACATATATAAATCAACATCTATATATACATCAGCCATACACACCATTATACACATCTAAATACAACAACCATATATACCAATATAACTATTACATACCTACATAGGAAAGCCATATAAAACTATATATGCACCTATGTACATCAGCTCTATATACCATGCCAGACATAATATATACCTATATACACATCTATATACAGAAACCAGGTATACCACTATACACAGCAAACACAACAGCCATATGTCTATCTGCACACCTTTGTACAGCAGCTATGAACCTAAATACACACCTAAACAAGGCAGTTATATATACACTTATACGCATACCTTTTTACCACAGCTATATATCCTTTAATACACACCTATATACAGCATCCATATATACTAACATAAATGCAGTGTATATGTACAGTAGCTATAGACAATTTGATTCAAAGGTATGTACAGTATATATATATCAGGGCTCAAAATTTCAAGTCCCAAGCTACTAGCCAGGCCTTAAGAGTTACTCGCCACTAGTTGCCCCACCTAACCCCTTATCCTGCCCTGCCTCTGCATTCCCACTCGCCCTCATGTAATTTCCACTCGCCAAATGCGAGCAGGCGAGTGGAAATTTTGAGGCCTGATATATATATATATATATATATACATATATATATCTACAGCAGCTATATACACCAGTCATATATACCTATATATATCAACTATGTACAGGTACCATATATATACTATATATACACCCATATACAACTATAAATATATATGCAGCAGCTGTATGTAACTATATATAGCTTCATATGTCTGTATATAACACCTGTTTATATACAGCTGCCATCTGTGCTTATACAGAAACCTTTTACAGCTATATATACCTATATACAGAAGCTATATTTACTTATAGACACCTATATAGAGCAACCCTATATACCTATATTCAGGAGCGATACATATCTATACACGCCTGTCATATGTTCTTATATACACCTATATTCACCGATATACAGCATACATATATTCCTATATACACCGATATACTGCATATATATATTCCTATATACACATATACTGTATTTAGGAGCAATATATACCAATATACTCCTATACAGAGCAGCAATATGTACCTATATGCAGCAAAGAGCTGAATCTATACAATCTAAGATTCCGCAGCAATATACATATGCTTATTTATGCAGTACATCTATATAGAGCAGCAATAAATACCTATATTCAGCAACCATATAAATCATATATACATCAATATTTAACATCAGCTGTAGCCATATTTATGTATATGCAGATATATCCACTAATATATGCTTATATATAGCTGCATGCAGCAGACATATACGCCACCTACATACATCTATTCAAACAGTAATATATATATATCTATATTCAGCAGTAAAATATACCTAAACAGCTATATTCAGTAGTACATTACAAATACTAATGTGAAAATTGTAGTAAAATATACCTTTGTACACCTATACACAGCAGCAATATATAACGATACACCTATAGTCAGTAAAAAAATGTAAATGTATAGTTTGGAGGCCTCCTTCACCAGTAAAGTTGCAAATAAAAAGTCTAATTAAAAAATATTTGGCATTGAAAAGGACTATAGTTATTCTTTCTTACATAAAACACAATGTATGAACCCAGGACACACTTGAAAACGAGAGAAATCTCAATGTATCCTTCCTGGTAAAATCCTTTATAAATAAATGTAGACATACAAATTTAAATTCTAATTGTGCTTAAAAATGTCTTCTCTAATTATTGCAGTCTTGGATTTTGACTTTCTCCGATGGCTGATTGGAAAAAAATTCAAGAATTAGCGAGAATGTCAAAATTGGGACATTTATGAAAATTGCCCCATTCGAGACCATTTTACTGTGGGCATGCTCAGTCTGCTGCTGTACGGGATGTGTGATGTCACCCATATGCTTATCATTGGGACAGGTGAGGACAGGTGCTTCATAAAACTGAAAGGGATATTGATTTCTTTTGACGGGCGTTCAGTGGCTCAATGGGTAGAGTTACTTGCAAACATAAAAATTATTTCAAGTAAAAAATCTTCCTCCTAGAAGTTAATTGTCTTCTAATTTTACTGTAAAAAAATAAAATTTCCACCTTCTTGATAGATACATTTGGTTTTTAGGTGAGAAGGAGCATAGGCATCAGAGTGAGAGCAGACTGTGTAGGTATAAATCCTTGGAATCCTGAAGAAGGCTTCCATATAAAGTAACACTCTAAGGGTTGTACAATAAGAGCCGAACTTGCCACCGAATTGCACCTAACGTGAATTTTACCGTTTGGTACAATTTCGTGGCAGTTTGGCTATTCAGAAAGCTGTCAATTCTGCAAATATTGGCGAATTGCCAGCGAAATACAGTGCAGTTCGCTGCTGATCGCCGCAATTCAGCGATCTTCAGTTGTAGTGAAATTGGCCCATTGAGAAGTAATGATTAATCTATTCGGAGAACACCGAATGTTGGCGATATGCCCATATTTTCAGTGATTCAGTTCGACAGGTTTAAACAGGTGAATCCCTTAGGATTCAATGTAAAAACAAAATAATGTTTTTATAAATTTTTTATTCAACTGTTTATTCTTTTCATTGGCAGCAAAAAGCCTTTATATTTATTTATTTTTAGGTATTGTACTGGATTTTTTAGACAAAATATTTTATTCCTATGTTCTTAAATGCTGTTTTTTTTTTTCGTAACAAACCGTTTTATTATTTTCTATAGGACCTTTTTATTATTTCCATGCACTTTCATGCATTTTAATTGTTTAAAACACCTTTTTTAAAATAGCAGAGTCCTTTTTTTTTTCACCAGTTCGGCGACATTTGGCGGCTGATCGACTTTATACGGCGGTGTGCGGCGGTCAACTCGGCGGCGTTCGGCAGATCGTTGGTTGGTTTCGGCAGTGTTCAGTAGTCAGTTCAGCAGATCATTCCCTGTATTCGGCGGCGTTCGGCAGTCTGTTTGGCGTTTGGCGACAGCACTCGGTAAGCTGATTTTGCGAGCTGATCGGCTGCATTCGCTGGTCTTCAGCGGATCCCGTTTGGTGCATTCAAAGACCGTGCAGTGAATACTGAATTCACTGCAGTGTTGGCTAACTGAAATCGCGGAAGCACACCAAAGTTCGCCAAACGGGAAACAGAAAGTTCTCTGAAGTTTCAGTGTTCTCTGTATAACACCTTGTGTGTGTTGAATGGGCAAGAACTGAATAATTACTAGAAGTTAGTGATTCATTTCGCTCCGAATTGTGATTTGTTTAGTTCCAAATTGCGATTTGTCGTAATTAGTGCTGATTCGTTATTTCAGAAGAATTTCTGAAATACGAATCTACAGTTGTGTTCAAAATTATTCAACCCCCAATGCTGTAAAGGGTTTTAGGGAATTTAGTGTACATTTGTAATTGTATTCAGAATGAAATCCTACAAGGACTTTTTAAAGAACCATATGCAACTAAAATGACATCAATTGGTTTTGTAATACAGTAGTAAATGTTTCTTTTGTGAATTCTTCATTGACACAATTATTCAACCCCTTAAAGACTACCACTCTGAAGAACAGAGGTTCATTCAAGTGTTTTCAATCAGGTATTGAAAACACCTGTGGATGTCACGGAGCAGCAATAAAGCATAATAAGCACCAATTAGGCAGCTTTAAAATGACTGTGATACTCAGCTCCTTCTAGACATTTACTGGTGTGGTTACAAACATGGTGAAGTCAAGAGAATGGTCCAGGAAGACAAGAGAAGAGGTGATTACTCTTCACAGGAAGGGCAATGGCTATAAGAAGATTGCAAAGATGTTAAACATACCAAGAAAGACCATAGGAAGCATCATTCGCAAATTCAAGGCAAAGGGCACTGTTGAAACGCTACCTGGTCGTGGCAGAAAGAAGATGCTGACTTCGACTGCTGTGCGCTACCTGAAGCGTAGAGTGGAGAAAAGTCCCCGTGTGACTGCTGAGGAACTGAGAAAAGATTTGTCAGATGTGGGTACTGAAGTTTCAGCGCAGCGTATTGTCTGGAGGAGGAAGAACAAGGCCTATGAAGAAAAGAACACCTTGCCTACTGTGAAGCATGGCGGGGGGTCAATCATGCTTTGGGGCTGTTTTGCTTCTGCAGGTACAGGGAAGCTTCAGCGTGTGCAAGGTACCATGAATTCTCTTCAGTACCAGGAGATATTGGATGACAATGTGATGCAGTCCGTCACAAACCTGAGGCTTGGGAGACGTTGGACCTTTCAACAGGACAATGATCCCAAGCATACCTCCAAGTCCACTAGAGCATGGTTGCAGATTAAAGGCTGGAACATTTTGGAGTGGCCATCGCAGTCACCTGACTTAAATCCAATTGAGAACCTCTGGTGGGACTTAAAGAAAGCAGTTGCAGTGCGCAAGCCTAAGAATGTGACTGAACTGGAGGCTTTTGCCCATGACGAATGGGCGAAGATACCCGTAGATCGCTGCAAGACACTTGTGTCAAGCTATGCTTCACGTTTAAAAGCTGTTATAACTGTAAAAGGATGTTGTACTACGTACTAAGATTGAATGTCACTTGGGGGTTGAATAAAACTGATAATGATGTGAGCACAGAAAAGACATTTGTGGTTATTTCATTATAAATGTTATGTTATATTTATCTGACCTACACGTGCCTCTTTGATTTAATTGTAAGCAAGATGACTGAATGATCAAAATCAATGTCATAATGGCCAAAACACTCAATTTCAGTGGGGGTTGAATAATTTTGAACACAACTGTACATAACAACATAGTTATGAAACAAATCGATATATAATGTAGCATTTCAGATTTGTTATAAAATGAATTGATTCGTTATTATTTCATCAAAGTGGAAGGAAACGGAAGAGAGGTGGAATGATAGACATTTGTTTTGACCAACCACTGCATTTCTTTTTGGTTGATGCACAGCCTTGTTCTATCGGCTGTCTCCTTTATTCAGAGCAGATTGTAATGCTATACCATTTTTAAGCTGTTTCCATATAAAAGGGCTGATTCACTAACAACGATTTTTCCTGCTGAGGAATACACTTTTGGCTCGGAGATTGCTACTGCTTGCACTTTATTGTGATTTCTCGATCAGTGCATTGCAAATTGTAGCTACCAGGCTCACTCCTTGTCTCTATATTAACCAGTTGTATTCCGTGACATGGACCACTTATGTTTGCACCTCATCGTGACGCTTTTGAGTGGTGCATGCTAACTACAATAACCAATTTGGTGGCACATGTCTTTAAGCATTTAAGTATACTCTAACGTGTGCATACTTTTCTGAGGGGATCCTTAGGCATCTCATGCTGATTATTTTTTTCAGGTGGTGGTTCTCAGTTTTTGACATACAATTGTTGTCACAGAGACCTCACCCTGCATTAGATGCTTTTTGTGATTGGTCATTGACCTCGAGTTATGGTCTCTAATCTATGACCTTTTTTTTGTGTGTTTTTTATACATTTTGTGGGTGTGTACGTTTTTTCTCAGAAGTTCAATAAAGGTTTAGAATTTTAATCATTTGTTCCCACCTTCCTTTTGGGTTCTTTGGAATCCAATTCTTCCTTCATCATTAGGGCTAAGTCCTGCAAGTTTTTGGTGGACGATTGCTAGTACTCAGAGGCTATAGTAATCACTTGCCACTCCACGCCCCACCCTGTTTTGAGTGGGTGCTAGGGATGTGCGTTTCGGGTTTCGGAATTTCGGAATTTTCACGAAATTTCCCGATTCGTGTTTCGGATTCGATCGAATTTCCGAATCGGATCGGACCCGAAAACCGATAGATCCGAAAAGTTTTCCGAGCCGAAACGAAAAATTTTCGGATTTTTCGAATGGACTTGAAATGTGTCAAATCGAAATTTATTTTTGCTCTATTCATGATTTCGGTTCCATTCGTGATTTCGGTTCCATTTCGGTAATTCTGGAAATCGTATATTTAACTATTATCGGTTATATCGCTGATTCTGTAAATTTTGTATTTGTAAATGCGTATCACTTGTTTCTTGTGGCATTCGGGTCAGTTTTGCGTTTTTGAAATCGTTTTGTTCATTTTTTTTGTTCCTTGGCTTTCATACCATTTTAATATGATTAAATAAAGTTGTGAAATGTATATTCAATTATTCATAAGAAAAAAAGGATATTTATTTAATAAAAAAAAAACACGATAGAATCGCCAGAATTATTGTAGACACTTTGAAACGAGGAGAACAGACGTTCCGAAAAAACAAAAATTTCCGAAATTTCCGAAAAGTCGATACAAAAAACGAGCAAAGTGACCCGAAAACACGAAAAATGGTCGATATTCCGAAAAAAAAATGTACACGAAAAACGAGCCGAACCGAACCGAATCGAAACAGAAATCGGTCGAAACGAACCGAATCGAAAATTTTAAACATCCGAACAAATCGAACCGAATCGAACCGAAAAAAAAATCGGTGCACAAGCCCAGTGGGTGCTTGCTTCTACATAACAACATATTTATTTATTTATTTATAAAAGGATTTTACCAGGAAGGATACATTGAGATTTCTCTCGTTTTCAAGTATGTCCTGGGTTCAAGAACATTGAAGTGTTACAGTTACAGAAATACAAAGTAATACAATGCAAGATATTAAAAAAAAACAACACAAATATATACAGATTAACAGAAAAATATGTAGGAAATATAGTCACTAGGTTACATGTTTACAGGTGCATTCTGTATTGAGGTATGTTAGTAAGGAGCTTTTGAGTGACTTAAGACTGGGGGAAGATTTGATGGTGTCTGGGAGGTTATTCCATAATTGTGGTGCTCTGTAGGAAAATGAGGACCGAGCCACTGTCTTTTTGTATTGTGGTATAGCAAGTAAGGTGCTGGTCCTGGATCGGAGGTTATAGGATGAGGGAGCTGCTGGGGGAAGCAGTCTATTCAGGTAGGGTGGCAGCTTCCCAGAGATGCTCTTAAACACCAGGCTGGAAAGGTGAAGGGTGCGTCCGGATTCCGGCGATGGCCAGTTTAGCTCTTTTAACATGTCACAATGGTGGGTCATGTAGTTACATTGTAGCGCAAAGCGGCACAATGAGTTATACAATGTAGTAAGTTTATGAAGGTGTGTTTGCGGGGCGGCTGCATACACTACATCTCCGTAATCAATAGCCGGCATAAGCATTTGCTGTACAATCTGCTTTCTTACCGCGGGACTCAGGCAGGATTTGTTTTCTGTACAGGGCACCTAGTTTGGGGTAAAGTTTAGATGAGAGTTTTTCGATGTGGGGGCCAAAGGATAGATTAGGGTCCAACCACATACCTAGATATTTGAGAGAAGTGACTGTGGTCAGCGTGCCATTTGATTTTGTCCCAACACATAGATGGGGATTTTGCAATTTGTGTAGTTTAGGTGCGGTTCCAAAGAGCATCGTTACAGTTTTGTCAGTATTTAAAAAAAGTTTGTTGTTTTTGATCCACTTTTCTACCTCTGTGAATTGTTCTTGCAGCACGGCCTCCAGCTGCGGGAGATTTGGTTTGCTGGTATAGATCACAGTGTCGTCTGCGTACATATGTACAGTTGAGGCTTTGCAACGGGCAGATCATTTATGAATATTGTGAACAGCAGAGGGCCTAGTATTGAGCCTTGGGGTACACCGCAAGTGACTGGGAGCAGGAGGGAGGAGCTGCCAGAAATTGACACATATTGTGATCGGTCGGATACATATGATTGAAACCAGGTTAGCGTGCGATCACCAATGCCAGAGTTTTTAAGTTTTTCTAACAAGATGCCATGGTCTACCGTGTCAAAGGCCTTGGCAAAATCAAGGAAGATGGCTCCAGTTAGGTTTCCTTGTTCCATCCCAGCCTGGATATCATTGCAGACTTTTAAAAGGGCGGTTGTAGTTGAGTGATTTGGACGAAAGCCTGATTGATCCGGGGTTAAGTAGTTCCAATATTGATAATAATCCCGTAATTGTGTGTAGACACATTTTTCCAAGACTTTTGACATTACAGGGAGCAACGATATCGGACGGTAGTTGGATACCAAAGTACTGTCACCACTTTTATGGATAGGTACCACTCTCGCAGTCTTCCAGAGTTTGGGTATGTATCCAGTCGCCAGTGACTCATTTATTAGGGTTTCAACAGGATTTGCAATTGCAGGCGCACTGATTTTCAGCAGCATTGCTGGTATTTGATCAGGTCCAGACTGGTATTTCATTTTTTGCTTACGGAGAAGTTTAGTAACGACACTGACAGGCACTGGTCTAAAACTGAATTCCTGTCTGATACAGGGACTTTGCACAGTTGGGGGGGCCTGACCTGCATGAGGCCTCTCTGATTGCATGTCATTTCCTAGCTTGGCAATCAAAGTGGTGGCACATCCAACAAAATAATCATTAAAGGCATTTGCTACATCTAGGGGGTGCTCCAGGGTTTGGTTGTTTACTTTGACAGCAGCTGGCTGGGAGTGGACTGGGGGTGCTTGTATGTTACTTATGGTTCTCCAAAAGTTTCTACGGTTTGATATGTTATTGTTTAGATTTTCATTGAAGTAATGGGCTTTGGCCATTTTTGTTTGTTTTGTGCATTCATTCCGGCATTTTCGGTATTCGTAGTGATCGTCTCATGGAACCAGTACTCTTGAAATTTGACCACCGTGAATCTCTAAGCTGGTACATTAGTGTAAGATCAGCTGTAACCCAGGGGAGATGAGTCCCTTTTACTCGCACTTTACGCAGCGGGGCATGGGAATTCCAGACTTGCAGGAGCTCAGACTGAAAGTATTCAACTGCACAGTCTAGGTCTGGGATTAGGTTTAGCCTGTACCAGGGGAGCTGTTTGAGATCACTTAGGAAGGATTCAAGAATAAATTTCTTGAAAGACCTGGAAGTTATTACCTTTGGGGGAGATTTCAAGGCCTTAATTTTGCGCACGCAGTACACTAGACAATGGTCACTAAAGCTATTAGCAAGAACGCCTGCCTCCTGTATTCTATCAGGAGATGAGGAGAGAATCCAGTCCAACAAGGTATGGTTAGGGCTTTTCCTATTAATGCGAGTGGGGAGGAGATTAATTGAGTTAGCTGCAAAGTTTTAAACAGCGAGCAGTGTTTATTGTTTTTAGGATTTAGCCAATCTGTATTAAAATCGCCGAGGACCAGCAGTTCACTTTTTTGGTTTTGGGCAAGTAGCTTATTAAGGATTTGAGATATGTCAGAGAGGGAGTGCACTGGAGAGCTCGGTGGACGATAGAACCAGCAAACAATGATTGATTTACTGAATGGGATCTCAATTATACCAGAGAGGAAATCAAAGGTGACAGGAGAGGTAGAAGTCTGTAAGGGGGTGAACTTTATGGACTCCTCAACATAAATAACAATTCCCCCTCCTCTCTTTGCTCTGTCTTTTCTATAACATGAAAACCCCTGTATTGATATGGCAGAGTCTGGTACTTTTGGGGTTAACCATGACTCTGTGAGCACAATGATTTTGGGTTTGTAATAGCAACACCAAGCCTGAAGCTCATCCAATTTAGGGGGTAAACTTCGGATGTTACAGTGCACGAATGAGGGGCCTTTATTAGTGGGGAGACTAAAGGTTGTGTCAGCTATAGGACCAGGATTAGTTTCCACATCGTTTGCCAAGGAAAGTAGCAGAATAAATAGGAATTTGGACAGAGTTTTCTTTTGATAATAAAGTGGTTGCAGAGTTTTAAGTCTTTGTGTGGGGGTAGGAGGGCTGGATTTTAACACTCTCCACCAGCACTCAGCTGATAGGTTAAAAGAACTGAGCAGGCTGTGGTGTATTGGCACTGGTTTTCCATCCTGGGGCAATTGGAAAGGTGTATAGAAGGAGAGAGTAGCGTTAGAGAGAAGGGTTGAGAAAGAAAAGAGAAGCAATAGTGGCATAAACATTATAGAGAAAGGTGTTGGAGGTGAGTAAACAGGAAATAGAGCGGTACCAGAGTAAATGGTGTAGGTTGCTGCGATATCACATGATCAATTAGTAACATAATAACATAGTTATGAAACAAATCGATATATAATGTAGCATTTCAGATTTGTTATAAAATGAATCGATTCATTATTATTTCATCAAAGTGGAAGGAAACGGAAGAGAGGTGGAATGATAGACATTTGTTTTGACCAACCACTGCATTTCTTTTTGGTTGATGCACAGCCTTGTTCTATCGGCTGTCTCCTTTATTCCGAGCAGATTGTAATGCTATACCATTTTTAAGCTGTTTTCATATAAAAGGGCTGATTCACTAACAACGATTTTTCAAAACATAAAAAAAAAGGTTGTCTTTGTATACAAACCCCTTTCTGGTCATGCTGCAGCAAAGAAAATTGCAAAAAGAACCCAAGAGAAATGAAGCAACAAAACAAATGAATCGATAGAGAATTTAAATACTTTTGGTCCAGAATTATTTCTTAGGGGGAAAAAACGGAATGAAACAAAACAATTTTTTCTGCTGTGCACACCTCTAATAATTGTTCCTCAACTTGGGTTCATTAAGATAATTATATTAGCTTGAGTTTGGCTCAAATATTGATATATAAATCATAATATCCTGATTTATGGAGCACCTTGTAACTGCTGGGTAAGATAATCCTTACATTTGTGTTCATTGAGTTCTGTTTTGTAAAGTATAAGGCTAGGGTCAAACGAACGCATTATTCGCAGCGACCGTCAACAAGTGCGTCCGAACGCATTTCCGTATTTTTTCACGGAATGCGCAAAAACGGTCATACGATGTGCATTTTCGTGCATAATTTTTTTACGGATCGTCAATAAAACACTTTTTGCGTCTGGACGTTATGTTGGCCGGACATGAGCAGCGTCTGACGTCTCTTAATCACGCACACTCGCCGCTAGCGGACGCAGCGCACTCTGTACGTCAGTATTAGCGGTTCTGCGCTCTAAAAAAAAACGTTTGTTTTCCACTTGCGTTGCACGGCCGAACTTTCGTGCGGCCGTACTTCTTATATTGACCGTCATTGCCATCATTTGCTGCTACTGCGGCCATGATTAAGTGTGCCTAAACGCACGTCAAAAATGCGCTAGTCTGACCCCAGCCTTAAAGACGTAACTTATTATATGCTGGAGGAGTAGCGCAAACAATGGAATCTATAGAGCTAGACAGTAAGTCAAATTCCAGCACCCCATCATCTTAAAATTTCACCAACCACTACTAACTATCTCACACAAGCTCTGCATCTGCACCATTAAGGACTCCCAGGTATTTGGCTATCAAGCATGAAGTCCCTCAAGTCGCTCCACTGCTCCAAACCTACTGTTTTTAGATTATATTGCCTTATATGTATTATTCTCAGGCTGTTTAATTTTCTTTTCCCTCCGTTTTCGATAGTCTCTCATAGTAACTTTGCTCCCCTAGCCCCTCCCCCGCCTCCTCGCATGTCCTTCACTTCCTGCATACAGACCCCCTCTTCCTAAATCTCTGTCTTTCTTTCTACAGCTCACCACAAGCAGCCATCTCACACAAGCTCTGCATCTGCACTCTGCATTGCCACCCGCCCAGATCTGGCCCCAAACTCATTGCTTCCCTTCCAGCTGCTGCCAGTTCCTTTTAATCAACCTCCTAAGTCCAAGCTTCTTGTCATTCCTATGCAATTCTTGCTTTTCTCTCTCTAGCCACCGGCTCCACACTCCCCTGCTCACCTTTTGTTTCACTTACCTTTGTCCTTTAGATTGTAAGCTCATGGGATGTCTGGCTGAGCACTTGGTTAAAGTGCTTTATTTCCTAGACTAGCTATCCTACGGGCAGGGTTGTCTTTTCCTTATTTATCATGTATGTCTCATGTTTGTGCTCCCCCATTGTACAGCGCTGCGGAATATGTTGGCGCTTTATAAATAAAGATTAATAATAATAATACTAACTATATATACACTAATATTCATTTTGAGACTGCAGAGACAGAGGTTTTGCTCAATAATCATTCTCATATGTTGATGTTAACGCTATTGACACTATCCAATACAATTTGTTGGTCCGTACAGGAAACTAAATTCTATTTTGAAGCTAAATTATAACCTTAACTTCTCATTGTTCCCAAATGTCTTGTAACCTCCAAGTTGACAAAGACATGCAGTTCAGTGCCAATACAATTTCAACATCTTGCAATAATGGATTACGTGGGACATACCTCCTAATGGGGCGCTCTGCAGTTACATAGACATAGATATACAAAACCAGAATAGCTCCACTTCACCTGACCATTCATGATTCATAGGGGTGCTTCTGAGACCAAATGAATACAACATGCAAAATTTAGAGCACTCCATATAACTATAGAGTTAATGATTTTAAAAACACCTAATTTATGAATAATAATGGTGATATGGTCTCAAGATATGATCATATACTACATAAACCTGCCACAACGTTAATGTACCTCCACCAGGCTCACCGGGCAGGCTCTTAGCTGGTGTGAGGGGTGCAGTTTACCCTGTCACACCCTCAAGCGGCCCTGCAGGTGTCCCTGGATGCTTCCTTCCTATGCACCGACATTAGTGTCGCATCTTAGGGATTCCCTCCCAAGCGCAGAAAACGCTCCACTCATGTCCTGTCTTTGTCCCTGCTCGGCCCGATCTGGCACCGAGCAGGGGTTTCAGCCACAGCGGGCTGACATTTTGGATGTCAGCCCTCGCCCACCCCCATCACACAATGTGTTAGCACAATGATCAAAAGCGGATATTCCCAATGCCTCGCAGGGAAATCTCATTGCAGGAGATGCAGGGTTCTTTGAACTCTTGTATCTCCGGATTTGTAAGTCCTAGAAGATCAGTTGAACAACATGACAATGTAGTCTGTGAAAGTAAAAAATAAATAATAAAAATACAAATTCCTTTTTTTGTTATCAAACATCACTATTGTCTACTTTTTAATTTCAAAGTAAACAATGGTGCTGTAATTACTCGCCTTCTCCTTTCCCAAGCCCAGACCGAGTGTAGAGGCAATGACGCAGTGTGTACTTACACACTGTTCTGTTAAAAACACAAGCGGTGAAGAGAAGCAACGGTTCATTGGACCCCATGCTGTACACCCACATGGTCAAGTGAGGTGTCACTGGACAGGTCAGGATCTGGCCTTTCTAATGATACCAAACATAACTATATAGTGTGTAAATCTAAAAAAAAAAATTAAAGCAAAAGCAGTGACTTACAGGGTTATTCAGAGAAAGGTGAAAAGCAGGAGAACTGGCAGGTGAAGAGAACAATCTAGACCAGATAGCCGATTTGGAATGTGAGATAAATGGGGGAATTTTTCTGGTTTGGCTATTTTGACCTAGAATTTTCACTTCTCCAGTCATTCTCCTGAGTTTCACCTTTCTTTGAATAGACCTGATAGCGTTATAAGTAAAATTAAAAGCTAACAGTGCTGTTGCACTATCTCACCTTCTCATTTCCGACGCCGGGTGCATCTCATTTCCCATGCCAGGCACAAGAGTGGAGGTGATAGCACAATGTGTTATTATGCATTATTTCATCTAAAATACAAGCTGTCACATCGCTGCGGAGAGAGCGGGATCCTATGGACACCGGTATCTCCATTCTAAACACCCCACAACTTTTTCAATTAAAAAACTCAAATTAATCTGAACTTATAAAAATGGAAAAATTCAGGTTTAATCGGAATAGTGGAAAAATAGAAAACGGTAACCCTAGCCCTAACTTAATCCTTGCTCTAATCGTAGGACACAGAGACTGTATTATCACATGGATGTTTGTGCAAGGATTCAACAAGGATAAAATATACGGAGTCCTACAAAATAAAGAAACACATATCCATAGTGCTTTCTGTAGAATTGAAACAGGATAAAAATGCTCTTAAAGTAATACACTCACAAGTAGTGATGAGCCGAACACCCCCGTGTTCTGTTCACATTCTAACTCGAACAATTTCAAAAGTTTGAATTCGAACATGAACATGATTCGCACTCAATGCAAGTCAATGGGACTCGAACATTCGAATTTTAGAGTGCCCTCCAAGAGGGCATATATGCAAGATATTTGCCATAAAAGGTGTATAGGGGTCCAGGTAGTGCCCTGGGGGACAGGAAACAAGGACAAAAAGTAAAAAAAAAAAAGTTTTTAAAGGAACAGGAGGTTTTCCTTGAAATAAAGGTTAAGAATAAAAACAAAAAAATCCTTCAAATATCGTGCCTAGGAGGTCCCCATAACCTGCCCGGGAAGTGGTGGATTTGTAGGTTGTATAGAAACATTTAAAAACAAAAAAATGACATTTCAAATTATGGTAAATGTTTTTCCTTTAATCTATTCATAAACAACTGCTTGGGGCGGCAGCCTGTATGAAAAGAGGAGACGTTTTAGGACACGCAGAACAAGTTTAGTGATTTTTTGGCTAAATTATGGTGAAACTTATGCAGGCTTTGGATGAAAGTAACAATAGGTGCTTTAAAATTGGGCCTTTAGTGTCGGCAACAGTGCCGTCACACTGTAACCCCTCTGTGGTATTGTGGAAGAGTGCAGGGTTGGACCCTGCGGTCAAATATTAAAATGATATGAATCTGGTATAGGCGACGGCGTCAGTGCTCCCAAATATTTTGCCTTTGGTGGCAGCAAGTGCCTTCATACCATAAGTAACCCCTCTGAGGTATTGTGGAAGAGTGCAGTGGTGGAGGGTTTGGTAATGCAGAAGAGATCCCCGATCTATATAGTTACATCAGCAGCTATAACAAAACCGGGTCAGCAATGTTTAGGCACTTGTACTGCGCTACTGTATATGGTGAGAATCAGCGCACACCAGTAGCAACAGGAAGCAAACAGAACAGGCAGAGAATACACAGAGAGAATAGGCAGGCAAAGTCGGCAAGAGATCGGGTCCACAGAGCAAGCAGGGTCAGTAACAAGCATACAAACTGATTCGGTAAGCTAGCGATGCGGGAATAAAGGCTGAGACACACTCAACGTGTAGCGACGCACAGCCTAGTGAAACAAAGAGAAGCCAACAATTTGCAGGCTTGACTTCACTCCTTTAATCTATTCATAAACAACTGCTTGGGGCGGCAGCCTGTATGAAAAGAGGAGATGTTTTAGGACACGCAGAACAAGTTTAGTGATTTTTTGGCTAAATTATGGTGAAACTTATGCAGGCTTTGGATGAAAGTAACAATAGGTGCTTTAAAATTGGGCCTACACAGAGAGAATAGGCAGGCAAAGTCGGCAAGAGATCGGGTCCACAGAGCAAGCAGGGTCAGTAACAAGCATACAAACTGATTCGGTAAGCTAGCGATGCGGGAATAAAGGCTGAGACACACTCAACGTGTAGCGACGCACAGCCTAGTGAAACAAAGAGAAGCCAACATTTTGCAGGCTTGACTTCACTCCGCCTCGCAGCGTGTCTACACTGCATTACGTTTGCTTCTCACCGCACTGGACAGGAATCCACTAACTAAATTAAAATGTACACACAAAACCGTTTTATTTTCACAAAGCACATGTTATATAGGCAAAAACAAAAGTTTCTACTCAATAAACTACATCAAAAATTACTGTTAAGGGGGCGTGGCCGAATACCAAAGGGATCAGACGTGTCTTGTTGGAGCTCCACACGTCTGCCACTCTTGAGGACCTCCAGCTGACTGTAAACGAGAGGACTTTTTCATATGAGGTACCGACGTAGCTGGCCACCGGTATAGAGCTGTCCGGAGCCGGTTTAGTCCCCCCTCTCGACACAAGACAACCTGTTTTGGGCCTCTGATCCCTGCCGGACACGACCTGTCAGCGGCCATCTTGGGGCCTGGGCTCCAGCTCAGGCACGACTCGATCTCTCCACGGCCCCCTTACCTGGGTACACAGCTGCTGCGGGCCACAGAGATGGAGGGCCCCCATCTTCTGGCTGCTGCAGCTACCCCCAAGGTGGAGATACCAGGGGATGGTGCGGAATGGCGGCGGCCCGCCCGCTCACCCCCCACCAGAAGTCTGGGAGACATCTTGGAGGGACTGGAGGCCTGTCTGGAGTCGATGCTCGGGTCGATGACGAGAGCCCGATAACGCGTGGTATGTGGCGCCAACTGATGGCAGTCCTGGGGACTGAGCGGAGGACAGAGGCTTCATTGGGAGTTCCACTGGGGGATGGATTCACGGCCGGCTGCGTAGCTGACACCTCTGCAGTGGATGCCTCTGCGGTGGACGCTGGGACCTCGGTGCAAAAAGATGGCGTGGAGCTGCTGACTGCCGGGTCCGACGGAACAGAGGAAGATCCCATGCGGTTTACTCCACCTGCGCTGTCTGTGCTGGGGATGCTGTGGACCGCCGAGGGGATGTGTGACGCCGAGCTGCAAAGCTTACCTGGGCCCTGCGAAGCAGTTCTAGTAGTGGAGGAGTTAGTCCAATGGATGCCCACCTGCCGTGTTCCCCATGGGTGGTCTCAGTGTGATGGGGCTGCCCACGAGGTCCTCCCGCTAGACACGGGCTGAAGATGTCTGCTACGTTCCCTCTACGCGGCCGTCCCATAATGTTTCAGCTGAACCCCAGCAGACTCTCCCTTGCTTCACCACTCGCTGAGTATTTGCTGTGCGCAGCTATTTTGGTTCCCCTCACCTTATTTTTGCAAGCTGATTTTCTTTTTCCTCCTTCCTCCAGTATGCTGAGACCCTCCATCTCTTTTTGATGTGCCCCCCTTTTTTTTTCTCCCCCCTCATCTTTTGAGACACTTAGTCTATCTCTTGGACATTTTTTTTTGTCTATTTTGAGGACTCTCCCAGCAGTGTTAAGAGGACTTCTGTTTGTTTTTATTTTTATGCTTCTTTTTCAGATGACTCGTTTTGGCCCTGTGAGGCCATTTTCTCTGTATGTCTTGCTGACTTTATTTCAAAATAAAAACTTTAAATTGAAAAAAAAATTACTGTTAATTTAATAGGAATAGTATAAAAATATGAAAAAAAAGGTAACCCCTGATCATATATATTATAGGGACACGGAGCGCTGTGTATAGAGTAGGGATGCATTGATACCACACACAGACATATACGTATATATCAACACGCAGACCTATATATACGTATATATCAACACGCAGATATATATATATTCACCCACCCGCAGACCTCAGACCATATATACACATACGCACATGGGAGGGTGGCATGTGGACAATCTCAACTAAATGCACCCCCCATTTGGCTGAACCCATCAGAAGAAATGTTGAACCCGACAGAGCAGATAATATATATATTATTCTCTGCTCTATCGGGTTCAACTTTTCTTCTGGAGGGATCAGCCAAATGTCAAGGGGGGGTGTATTAAGTTGAGATTGACCACATGCCACCCCCCCATGTGAGTATGTGTATATATGGTCTGAGGTCTGTGGGTGGGTGCATATATATATCTGCGTGTTGATATATACTGTACGTATATATAGGTCTGCGTGTTGATATATACGTATATCGGGGGGCAATTAGTTGCCAAAATGTGTGTGTAATACAAGTCTGTATATATATATTTATAAGAATATAGATATATATCTTATCTCTATATATTTATATCAATTTGTTGTCTTTTATATTTATATCATACCTGCCCTTACCTTCCCCTATAAATTTGCCAAAAATATACACACAAAAAAACCAAAACACTGCCTGAGACCCCACGCAGCACACATGCCACCCCCTATACCTGGCTGAATGTATCTAATATATATAATTAAATACATTCAGCCAGGTAGAGAAAGAAAAAAAAGGTTTTATTTTATGTTCCCGGGACATTTAAAAATGTCCTCGGATTTTATTTTTCTAAGAAATGTGTCGCCTTACCTTAGCCTGGTGGTCAGTGGGGGCTCCCTGGATCCTGGTTGTGGGGGGGGTCTGACGTGGCCGCAGGTGCAGTGGCTCCCTCCCTGCGCTGCCTGTCTCTGCCACATGCACCCGGGCGGCTAGCCCGCACAGTCGCAGCTCTGTCATCCGGCGGCCGCATGCTCCTCAAGGGGATCATTGGGAGGCCCCGGCAGGCTGCCCTCTACAGTGCCTGATTAGAGGGCCGTGTCTACCTGATCTTTTATTAACAAGAATGTTTTATCCCATAGGCTTCAATGTTTAAAATATTCCCGTTTTAATTCAATATCTAATAAACCGTTGCTTATAATATTCTGCAGTAAAGAGTCTCTTTATTTCTAGATTTTTTAGTATTTTTTATACTTTTTTCAAAAAAAAATTAGAACTTTTGCTGAACGTCCCAAAAAGTTTGAAGTTCGCGAACTGTCGAACAGCCGATGTTCGATTCGAACTCCGAACAGATCGAACCGAACAGCTCATCCCTACTCACAAGCCAGCAAGTAGTTATATGCCACTCAGACAAATGCATCCAGGGGAGGATCAGGCCCCTTGTGCTGTTACAGTTATATTCATATTCATTTAGATGGGGATTTATACTGTATAGATAGTCCTTATTCTGCCTTATGCTGCCACCTAGTGGTCTTTCTGTATTGTACATGCTTTTCTCTGTTCCCTCGCTTTATTGATGATGCGCTTCCTGTGTGTGTGAAGTCCCACCCTTCTTGTAAGAGCAGTAGCATGGTGTAGTTATCTAACAGCATATGTCTCTTCATTATCGCAAGCTAAGGACAGTATCATCTGATCTTCATCATAAAACATATCATTTCATTATCTGCTGTAACCTGATGTATGGAATAAAGCAAGTCGTGGAAAGAAACAGTGTTTTGGTGAGTTCAGCTATCTGATAAGGATTGTCCTCGGTGATTGCATCTACTTATACAGGCCAGGCATAGAGGTCTCTGCAACGGATAAATCGCTATACAACGATCAGAGTCAGAATAGTCAAAAGATGTGTAGAATCCTACAGCCTGCTACTATATATGTGTGTGCTTAATCTGCAATCAAGCTCCGTGCCATCGGCCATCTTGGGGAAGCACATGCATGGTCACACAAGCTTACTGCATCTCACTTATACTGCATCTCACTGAATATTGAAATGGTTTCTCTGCATTTAACTGTGTTGCCTGCCTGTCTAAGCTGCCGTTCATCTTCTTAAAGAGACAGTACTATTTTTGCAAAAACGTATAAAATGTCCAGACAAGGTTCTGTGCACTCTATTATGGCTGAACCGACACAGATTCATCATGTCCCTGAACCCGCAGACGTACAAGGAGCAGATTCTGCAGAGTTTGCTGATCAGAGTGTAAAACCCAAACGCAAAATAAAACCGACACAGAAACTCAGAGAAAACTATGAATGCACTAGAGATGAGCTCTCCAGCAATCTGTCAGACCTGTGGGACAGAACTTCACAATGTATGTCAGTTTTACCACACTTTAACGATCACCCAGCTGAATTAAGAGACTCTATAGATCGTCTGTCTGCTGCATATCAACGTTACCAGAGGCTGTCTGCAAAATACACAGACTTCTTGCAGGACTCTAATATGAAAGACTTTTCAGCAGAATTGACCAAGACTGATGCACTAAACCAACAAAGAGACCTCTTAGTGTAAGTTGCCAAAGAAAGGGCAGAACTCCGCATTGCTCAACTGCAAGAGACCAGATCGCACAGATCCACATCAACCAAGCACACTGCACATTCTTCCAGATCCTCTCGCTCCAGACATTCAACGTTAAGCGACAAGCTAATAGAGGCCCGCGCTGAAACGGAGTCAAAGAAAGTGTAAGGCTCCTTTGCTAAAAAACAAGCAGAGTGAGAAGCTCACAGCAAAGTCCGCCAAGCAGAGTTAGAAGCCCGCCAAGCAGAGACGGAATCCCAAATCAAGATTCTGCAAATGGAAAACGAGGAAGCAGCTGCCGTAGCGAGGTTGAAGGTCCTCGAAGAAGCAATGGGACAAAGTACTAATGCAGACTGCCCTATCCCAGCAGAACTGGAAGACCCAGTTGAACGCACTAGTGAATACGTATTAAAGCATAACATTTGCAACAATACACAGTCATCTCCTGTACCTCCTCCCAACACTGTTCTGACTCTCAATGCAGAGACCTCTCAGCTCCAAATGCCTGAGCCTCTTCCAGTCCACAACACAAGAACATCTACGCAGCAAATCACATCAACTCATTCTGCCAGCAAGGTGAATCCCAATGACAAGCCGCAGCTCAAGCCGCAGCCAGCAGAAGCCTTAGAGACTACACCAAAGTTAAACGCTCTTGCAATGTCATTTTATCCTGGAAAACCTCACCCTTCATCACCAGAGAACTTTAACACCCAAGCGGTTCCTCAAGTTACTTTGGCACCAAAGAGTGAGAGATCAGACTTGACTGACTTCGCCAGATATAGGATATGCCGAGAGCTCATTAACACAAGCCTCTCAAGGTTTGACGACTGTCCAGAGAGCTACAGGGCCTGGAGATCAACCTTCAAGGCTGCTATGGCGGATCTGAACCTTACTACCAAGGAGGGACTTGATTTGCTCATAAAGTGGCTGGGGCCAGAATCCACAGATCGTGTTAAAAGACTGAGAACAGTACATGTTGACCACCCGGATGCAGGTCTCGTTGCTGCGTGGGCAAGACTTGAGCAAGCTTATGGCAGCTCTGAAGCCATAGAAGGCGCTCTGTTCAAGAGACTGCAAAACTTCCCAAAAATAGGTAACAAAGACTATCGCAAGCTCCAAGAACTGAGTGATCTCCTCATGGAGCTAGAGTTGGCAAAGACAGACCCACGTCTACCTGGACTAAGCTTCCTGGACACTGCTCATGGTGTCAATCCAGTGGCGTCTAAACTGCCATACGGCCTGCTCGAGAAATGGGCGCAATACGGCTCAAGATACAAAAGAGACTATAATGTATCCTTCCCTCCATTCTCATATTTTTGCAGGTTCATCAGCGAACAAGCCTGGACAAGAAACGATCCCAGCTTCAGCAAAACCAACTTGTCAGCTTCATCATCATCACCAGCATCCTCATCAAGGTATGATAACACAGCGGCTAATCGTAGAGACTTTAATAGAGCAATATCTGTTAAAAGGACAGACATCTCACCACCCGTGTCCTCTCGTGCAAACCAGAGGGATTCAGGTGATAGCGATAAAGACCCTAATCGTCAGTGCCCTATTCATAAGAAGCCTCACCCTTTAAAGAAATGTTGTGGCCTTAGGGCAAAAACTTTACAAGAGCGCAGGGATATTCTTCAAAAACTTGGGGTATGCTACAGGTGCTGTGCCTCTTACGGACATTTTGCTAAAGACTGTAAAGTTGTCATCAAGTGCACAGAATGCAGCAGTGACAGACATGTTACAGCTATGCACCCCACTCCACTTCCAGACAACCCACAGCAGATACCTACCTCTGCACCTGCTCAAATCATGGCGGGGAGCAACAAGGTAATGCTCCAGCTATAGGGAATATTTCTTCTTCATGCACGGAAGTCTGCGGAGAAGGCTTAGATTACAAATGCTGTGCCAAGGTATGCCTAGTCAAGATATACCCAGAGGGTCAACCTGAGAAAGCCACGAAGATGTATGCCATATTAGATGAACAGAGCAACAGATCGCTTGTTAAGCCTAAATTCTTTGAGATCTTCGGCATAAAGGGACATGCAACACTGTATACTCTCAGAACCTGTTCTGGTCGCGTAGAGACTTTCGGCAGAAGGGCCAATGTGTTTATGGTCTCTCACGTCAAGGGGAGAGAGGGAATACTCCTACCAACATTAGTTGAATGTGACCAGATACCAGACGAAAGGGAAGAGATTCCTACTCCAGAGGCTGCATATCACCATCCGCACTTAAGGCATCTTGTAGATGAGATTCCAGTAATGGACATGAATGCTGAAATTTTGGTCCTGCTAGGAAGAGATATTCTCAGAGTACATAAAGTACGCGAACAGTGCAACGGACCTGACGATGCTCCTTATGCACAAAGACTTGACCTGGGCTGGGTAATAGTAGGCAATGTATGTTTGGATAAAATGCGCACGTCATCTGAGATCCACTCCTTCAAAACTCACGTGTTAGGAAATGGACGTGTATCCCACTTCAAACCGTGTCCTCACCATTATGACGTAAAGGAAAAGCCTCTTGACATCATCTGCGTGCCTGATGTCACTCTTATCCTCTGTGATGACAACCTAGGTACCACAGTGTTTTGTACTACAAGCGATGACAACAAAACAGCCTTATCAGTTGAAGACAAAGAACTCTTCAAGGATGAGTCTAACAGCTGGGTAGCACCATTACCTCTTCGTGCTGCAAGGGTCAAACTCCCAAACAATCGTGAACAGGCTTTATCCAGAGTCAAGTCACTACAACGAACACTAAGGAACAGACCCGAAATGAAGGACCATTTCATCGCCTTTATGAAAAGGATCTTTGACAATAATCACGCTGAGCCAGCTCCACCTCTTCGAGAACATGAGGAGTGCTGGTACCTGCCTTTCTTCGGAGTGTATCATCCACGTAAGCCAAAACAAATCAGGGTAGTATTTGACTCCAGTGCCAAGCACCAAGGCATATCCCTGAACGATGTTCTTCTCACTGGTCCTAACCTGACCAACAACCTCGTAGGTGTACTCATGAGGTTCAGAAGGGAGCCAGTCGCCACACACTGCTACACTTCAGCTTCTCTTGCTACAAGTCAGAGAAAGGAACTTCACATCTTCTCAGATGCATCTTCTGACGCCATAGCAGCTGTCGCCTACCACAAGGTCCGGAATTCCTGCTGGATCATCCAGAAAAAAACAACAGCTGACGTCTTTGGTCTTCAAAATCCTGACGAAGATCCAGATATTCGTCCTGAAGCCAAACCTTTAGTCACCAGAACTGCACAAAGACTCGTCTTGGGCTGTCAACGCTTGGAACGTTTCTCCAAGTGGACAATGCTTGTACGCACCATCGCGAGAAGCATCTGCCATAATCAATTCTAGACCACTTGTTCCAGTGTCTACAGATCCAGAGAACCCAACCATCCTTACTCCAGCTACTCTTCTTACCCAGAAACTCGGAACTGTTCCTGTTCACCTTGCCAACTGCTTCTGGAATCGTTGGAAGATGGAGTATCTTTCCACTCTGCAAGGATACAGAAAATGGCAACGCCTGAACCCGAACGTTCAAGTTGGAGATCTCATTCTCCTCAAGGTCCAGCAAGCCGAAAGGATAGAGTGGCCTATGGGACTTATTAAAAAGAGCATCTCTAGCGATGATGGTAAGGTACGTAAGATGGAGGTGAAGGTCGCAAGACAAGGAACTGTAAAGACTTTTATCAGACCTATCACGGAACTTGTTTTGCTCTTACCGCTTGGAGACTGAACATACTTAGGTCTTCAAGACATCTAGCAAATTACACTGTCGTTATTTGCGCTTGCATAACTACCGTTATGATGTTTATATATAGTGTCATTTTCATTGCCAGACGGGGAGTGTGCTGTTACAGTTATATTCATATTCATTTAGATGGGGATTTATACTGTATAGATAGTCCTTATGCTGCCACCTAGTGGTCTTTCTGTATTGTACATGCTTTTCTCTGTTCCCTCGCTTTATTGATGATGCGTGTCCTGTGTGTGTGAAATCCCACCCTTCTTGTAAGAGCAGTAGCATGGTGTAGTTATCTAGCAGCATATGTCTCTTCATTATCGCAAGCTAAGGACAGTATCATCTTTTGACCGCATAAAACATATCATTCCATTATCAGCTGTATCCTGTGATCTGCTGTAACCTGATGTATGGAATAAAGCAAGTCGTGGAAAGAAACAGTGTTTTGGTGAGTTCAGCTATCTGATAAGGATTGTCCTCGGTGATTGCATCTACTTATACAGGCCAGGCATAGAGGTCTCTACAAGGGATAAATCGCTATACAACGATCGGAGTCAGAATACCCCTAGTGAATGGTGGAACCTCGAGATATCTCCCCACGTATCAGGATGGAACCTGATGAGGACGTTTTAATTTTTTTTACAATTTTTTTACTAACAACAATGTAATTTACATACATACAATTCACGCGGTCATGGAGTCCTCAGACGTTTGTTGGTAGAGATGCAGCAATAATCCATTTTGGCACCTTTGATGAAAATGCCATTCAAATTCCCCTCCCTTCTGGGTTCCTGACCCAAAAAGGTAATGTGTTTAAAAAACAAATTAATTCTTGCGCAGCCTGAGACTTCTTCATGTGCCTGGTGCTCCAATCACACTCAGCCACACACTCACTCCTACTTCACTCAGCCAACTACAAATTCAATCCTAGTTCACTCCAGCCAAACAGTCTCATCAATCTCTATGACGCATATGTCAACACCAATGCTACTCTGCCCCCATTTCCATCACATCCAGTCACTTTCGCTCCCATTAAAAAAGTGGCCTCACATTTTATGTTGCACCTGGCCCCGCTACTACAATGGTAAATCCTATACTTAATATCCTAATGACTGCTCTTTTTCAGTAATCCCACTTACCTGGACTGTCCCGGATTTATAACTAGGCAGAGAGGGGGTGCCTTGCTCTGTAAAATATATATATATATATATATAATTTTTATTTTGACAATTTACAATTATTTAGACAACTGTATCTCTGGAGTCCTAAGGGCTAGAAGGACATATGAGGTATCATTGGAAAGGCCATATTATGGCCTTTCCTTTCCAGTGATACCAAATATAATCAGGTTAGATGAAATATAATAACCAATCAAATAATATATTTCTCTTTTTGTTCTAACGCAGCACTATTACTCAGTTTGCAATTATAAAGTGAACAATGATGCTGCACTAACTCACATTCTCATTTCCCACACTGCCAGCAAGTATGCAGCTGATGATGCAATGCATTGTCTCATCAATAACCTACAGGGTAATTCAAAGAGAATCGAAAAGTCACCACACGTTCGGTGACTTTTCGTTCTCCTCAATTCGGTTCGATTTGGCGATCCCATTTCAGCAACCCTGCGGTGTATTCAGCAAGCACCACAGGGTTCCCGAATTGCAGGGAAAACTCACCGCAAAACCCGACGAATGCACACCAAAAAACCGCAAAAACATCTGGATTACCCGCGCCGAAAGTGCCAGAAAAAGCCGAGCATGAGCCGATCACACACAGCGCAGCTGCCGGAAAAAACCGACACCGCAGAAGAATGGAGTGAAGAAAAAAAAAACTGTTTGCTTGAATGTTTGAAAAGTGAAACGCTGTTTGCAAAGAAACTACAGAGTGAAAATGTCTGAAATTTACATATGAGGTCCAAGGAATGATAATAAAAAGGCTGTTACAGAAAAAAGAACAAATGTTTAAAAAATTTTTTAAGAAAATCGGAATAAAACTTTAGCCAAAAAAATCCCGAAAAATGCTTAAAATATCCCAAAAAATCTTTAAATAAAGAGACTTTTTACTGCAGAACATTATAATCAACGGTTTATTAGATATTGAATGAAAACGGGAATATTTTTAACATTGAAGCTTATGGGATTCGCCTGAATAAACCTGCCGAATTAAACCACCGAATGGCAGGGCAATTCAGCAACTTTCACTGCTGGGTTTTGCTCTCTGAATAGCCGAAGCATTGCTTCTCTCTGGGGATTCACTGCCCTCGAACAGGCATTGAACTGCCACCGTATGTTCCGGGTAATTCACCAGGATTTGGCGAATTGCCTGCTCTCTGGATAGCCGAATGGCCAAGAAAGGTAACAAATGCTGATTTTCAGCGTTTGGTTCCCTTTCGGCAGCCATTCGGATCTCTTCGAATAACCCTGCTAGACTGTGGGACTGCAGTGAGGAAAGACAGAAGGACTTTGGAACCCTGCATCTCTGAATTGTACACTGCACAAGGTTAAGTGAGGTGTCATTGGAAAGGTCAGAGTCTGGTCTTTACAATGATACCAAACATGACCATGTAATGCGTAAAAGTTTGCCCCAAAAAGAAAATTTAAAAAGTTTGGCATGTTTTTTTTTTTGTTGCTCCGCATTTCTGTCTGAGATGAGATGCATATCCAGCCCTACCTGGGCATGCATATTCCTGTGGTTCAAGGATTTATGAAGGGTTAATTAATTCCAGTTTGGTTTAGAATGCTATATGTACAAACTAGTGTTAAGGATGATACATAGTGAGTGGTTAGGTAATTATAGTGTTAATTAAGTTATTTATGGAGTTAATATGAGTTTATTTAGGGTTTGGTGTTTATGTTTGTCTATACACCTTGATAAAGACCACCTAGTGGTCGAAATGTCAGTGTTTCTGTCATTTGGATTATTATAAAAAATTTGGTATACATGTGTTTATATTTACTGTTCTCAGTGTATCACAGTATGGACATACGTTTGCTGTATACAGTGATGAGTGTTACATGAATGTATCGGAGATGAATCACCAGTGATGAGCGAGAACTCTTGCTAGTCACAACCATTTGCAATAGGTAGGCAAAGGATTTTTTCCCTTTGTCGAGCTTCACAAACTGGCGAGGTGGGCTTTTATTGGGCCACCTGACATACTGCAAACATTTTTTAAATATTACATGTATTGCTATAGGGGTTTCGGGAATATAGTGGTAGGGTTTTTTTTATTTGAAAAATACATATTTTTAGGCATGAAGCTTTTTTGTGCAAGTTGGGCTCCCTACGTCTCCATTTTGGCCCCAATGTATAGTAGCTCACACTGTCCACCTGTGCGAATTCCTTCACTTTTAATGGGCAATGTACACAACAACAGAGGACGAGCTTTGTAGTGAAACTTTGGAAATTTTGTGAACTATGTGGTTTCCTCAAGGTGTTGTAGCCACTATATACTGCATCTGTTGCATTTTTCAAAATGTTACTTTTAGCACCATGATAACATTTGAGAACAAGATAGAAATGCAGGACATGAAGATTATCACATATTGTTTAACCAGTTGACTGCGGATGATGCACTGAGCGCATCCTCCACTTTCCCGCTGGGGTGCGTAGGACGATCTCAGTGCATCGTTGCAGTCCTGTGGTTCGGTGCCAATCTGGCCTGATCACAGACTTCTCCCAGAGATGGCTGACATCTTGGATTTCAACTCTACCTCCAGGACCTCCCCCCGCCCACTGACATCATTGTCTTGAACCATAATAGGTAGAGGGTCATGTAAGGGTCATATAACCAAGCATGACTGGGTTATATGTAAAAATAAATAAAATTTTCCTTTTTTTCATAATGCATCACTATTGTTCACTTTTCAATTATAAAGTGAACAATGATGCTCCACTAACTCGCAATCTCATTTCTCACAATACCAGCACATGTGGAGAAGATGTCACCATGCATTTTTACTTATTGGTTTATCGAAAATATAAACCACCGCATTGCAGTGTGGAATGCTGGGGGTTCTTTGGAACCCTGCGTCTCTGATGATTCTTACACGGCATAAGGTCAATTGAGGTGTCAATGGAAATGTTAAAGTCTGGCCAGCGATACCAAATATGATCATTTTTGTGTAACAATAGAAAAATAAATGCAAAATTTACTTTTTTTCCCCTAATTTCTAAGAGTGTCTTTATGTGCTTTAACTTGCAAAGCAAACAATGCGACTGGGCTAACTCACCTTCTCATTTTCCATGCCGGGGTCAAATGTTGAGGTGATGGTGCAAAGCATTGTTACACATTTTTCCATCTGGGACTTTTCATCCCAAAATCTTTTCTGTAATGGATGAAAAAATAAGTGAAAAAGAAAACAAAATTTTGTAAATAGATTCAATCCCAACTACCAAAAAAGGGGCAAAGGTTTAAAAGTAACATCAGGAAGCATTATTTTACTGAGAGGGTGGTGGATACATGGAACAGTCTTCCAGTTGAAGTGGTAGAGGCCAAAACAGTGATTGAATTTAAGCAAGCTTGGGATAGGCATAAGGCTATCCTAAATAAAAGATAAATCCAGGTAAAGTATCCATGTAATTGGGCAGACTAGATGGGCCGAAAGGTTCTTATCTGCCGACATTTTTCTATGTTTCTATGAATTACAGGTGGTCTTTTAACCCCTTCTATGCTAAGGACGCGCTGAGCGCGTCCTCTCTTTGGGGCCAGCGTTCGGCTGGGTTCCGGCCGATCGCTGGCCCCCCCAGTGCGGGCTGACATCCTCGATGTCAGCCCAGCATCCGGAACCGCCGCCGGAGTAATTAGGTGTCATCGCGGCGGCGCGATGACACCTAATTCAGGCGCCCCCCCCGCATGTGCGGAGGAGGCGCCTGAAAGGGAGGGGGGGAGGTCCTTCGGACCTCTCTCCCTCCAGATTGGCGGCGTGCAGGGGGTTAACCCAGGCACCATTTGGAAGGGCACAGCCTGCCCTTCCAAATGGTACCTGGCATTAACCCCTGGGGAGCCGGATCACGAATCGGCGCTGAAAAGCTCCGGTTCGTGATCCTTTCCCGGAGCTGGCCGACATCTTGTATGTCAGCCAAGCCTGCGGGAACTCCCCCTGAGGACTGGCGTCATCGTGCATAGCACGATGATGCCAGTCCTGGAGTTAACCCCTAGCTGCCACCAATGGTGGAGATAGGGGGTTCCAATGAACCCCCTATCTCCCGATCCGTGGGAGCTAGGGGTTAATGTTTGGTATTGCTGGATCAGCCAGAGCATGGCCGTTCCAACGATACCAAACACGACAGTGAAAAAAGTTTGTAAAAATAAAAAAAAATGAAAAAAAAAAAAAATTATATAAAAAAAACAAACATTTTTTTTTCTTTTTTTTGGTTTGTTAATGCAGCAATATTGTTCCCATTTCAATTATAATGTGAACAATGATGCTGCACTAACGATTTTTGTATGCGGTGCGTTTGTTAAAAATCATGTAATTTTCCCCAAAAAAAAATGTAACGAGACCCCATCTCTAATTTTTTTAACAAGCGCACCCCATACAAAATATAACCGCAATTGCTCGCATGTTGAAATGTGAAAAAAAAAACACTTTACACGTTGTAAATTATTGAAAATTCATATTTTATTGCATTTTTTGTTATAATATACAGACAGGTCATGACGTATACATATAATAATGACATATTATGAATCTACCGAGTCTGACGGAAAGAACAATATATAATATGTCTGGGTCATATACTAAAATAAGCCTTCAAAACACGTTTAAACATGATGAGCAAAACCGGTAAAAATTACCTCAGCACAGAGGCGGGAAAAGCCTCAGCAGCGAAAGGGTTAAATACAAAAGCACCAAAATCATCATTGGTCTCCAGGCACTTGTCCCAGAATGAGCACAATGAGAAAGTTATCTACAGCAGCACCATTTGCTTCAACACATTGAGATTAAAAGGATTAGTGTAGTGGTACAACAGGACATTTGAAGAATGGAGAAGGGGAAGAATGGAAGGTGAGAAGAAAGGGACAGTGGAATAATGGAAGGTAAGAATTATGGGGGAGATGGACAATGGGAGTTGAAAAGAATGGGGTGCAAGCAAAATAGGACTGAGAGGGATGCAACAAAGATAAAGCAACATCTTAAAGTTGGTGCTATTTACAACTAGCCGTGAGCACCTCACTCTTCTGGACTTGGTCTACCTTTAAAATTAGCGTTTGCAGATACTAACTTTTTCTGTGTCTGGAGAAAAGTGGATTAGTGCCGTGGCAACATTTCCTACCCCACCCCATTTATTTTAACCCACCCCCTTGCTGTTTGGTAATAAATGAAAAATGTTACAAATCATTTTACCTGTTTTTTCTTTCTAACTTTCAAACAATTAAAAGGTTAAGTCATGCTAAGGCTTATTATTTTATGTTCTTCTCATTTAACTTTCTTTAAAAAATGAGTTACTGATTATCTTGATTTTGCAATGTAATACATTGAATGACACCCATTAGCATATCCAATCACTATTTTCACACCTTTTTTTAAAACAAGATTAGTGTGCCCCTTGTGAAGAAATTAATTCCACTGTTTCTCTCTGGGCACCCTGAAGATAGATAAAACATGCTGCAAATCACAGACCTAATCCTCACTGTAACAAAATGGTCAATCACATTACTGTTGAAGTACAACAGCCAGGAAGAGGGCAGAGTATAGGGAGAGCTCTGGGGTCACTCACTGCTGCACAGGGATAAGAATCAGGTGGTTATAATGATAGAAAATCCCTGTACAGTACAGATACTGTGTTACTGTAATTTCCATATACAGGCATTATGCCACATACAGATAATATTTTTATATTGAGCCGGTATTTTTTGGATGCTGCATTGCTAATGATCTCATTGTGATCACTATAAATCCCCAGAATATCTGACCATTTTTATTATTTATCTTTATCACATATATGGTATTTGACACAAAGGCCATTTCTGCCTGTATGCTGATAATGTTGACACCTTGTAACATTCTGCGAGAAAAGGGATACCACTTTGAGTTCAGAATCTTTCATTCCAACAATATTTCTGTAATGGATAAACGAATACATGAAAAACTGTGAATGAGCAGATTCACACTATCTTAATTTTTTTATCTATCTCAGAACAATAATCACTGTGCACATTTTCTTTTTTACCCTATATATAATTGGTAAGGTAACATCCCGTGTTTCAAATAAAAGTTAAGGTAAAAAAAATTCAACAAAAATCGCTTGGTAGTGAAGGGGTTAGTTGTGATTGCATTCAGATTGTTGGCTCAAACCTACGGTATATACAAAAATGTCTGAAAACAAAATCTACAGATAGGTTTAAGTACCGTCCCCATGCTGATGACACACAAATTTTCCTGTCCACTCCAACCTTATCTCCCTTTCTTCTGATTCGGCTATCAGAATTCCTCTCCAGCATCTTTTCCTAGAGATTCACATCACGTGAAATTCAAGGTGTCAAAGACCAAGCTTCTTGTGATTTCTCCGTGCATACATCTCTGACAGATTTGTCAATCGTGGTTGACGGCTCCAACCATCCAATCTGCATCCCATGACAGCTGTTTTGGAATGATAGTTGCTTTCTCCTTTAACCACCACAAACAATCTGTGGCCAATTCCTGTTGCTTCATCTGACAAAACATATCCAAAATCCGACCTTTTCTGGCACAAGACACCACAAAAATCCTAGTCCATTTTCTAATTATGTCCTGACTGGATCACTGTAACTCCATCCTTATCCGTCTTTTCTTCAACCCACTGTTTCCACTCCAATCCATATTAAATGTCTTCCTCCACCTTTGCTTCCCCTCTGTCAATCTCTGCAGTTGCTCTGGCTGCCTTACAGAATCAGATTTAAAATACAGACATTTACTTATGAAGCCCCCTCCACCTTGGCACCCTCTTATATCTCTCAATGTCAACACACAGTCAATCCCACAAAATAAGGAAAATCTATAAGTGACAGGCCGGTCCCAAGGCCCCGTTCACACTGTGTGATTTTATCGCGTGGATTTTGCCGCGACGTCGCAGCAAAATCCGCACGACGCAGCGCTATGTAGCTTCTCCAATGCATTTCAATGGAGCTGTTCACATCTTGCCGCCCAACGTCGCGCGATGTCACATGTCGCACATTGCGGTAGCATGTCGCTGGTACATGACCCTTTTTTTGCGATTTGCAATTTGCATTGGAGGTGCTTTAACGAAATCGTGCAAAACCGCGACATCGTGTGACTTTATCACGCGACGTCACAAATATGAAAATCGCGCGGAAAATCACACTATTTTCAAATCGCAGTGTGAACAGGGCTTAAGAGTTTCCGGTACCTAGGCTACAAATAGGGTAAACGATGTGCAACCAAAAGTGCAGGACTGGAGCAATACACATATACAATAATATGGTCAAAAGTTGTAACACAAAGCAGGTTATTATTTAATCTAGGTTCAGGGATAGAGAGAGCAACAGATAGGATACAACAAGCTGAGGTCATTACTCAGAAGTGGGTAGTCAGACAATCCAGGTTCAGGAGCAGACAGAGTGAATCAGGGTCCAAAACAGAGCCAAAGGCCAAATACCAGGAATACCAAGAAATGCAAACACGAGCGTAATGAGGTGAATACAAGTAACCACAACAGGGCCCAAAGGTAAACCATGTGTTGGTTGAAAACTCAGTACCTGAGAGCTGATTCGTCGTGAAACATGTATGAGCATCTGAACATGCATACTCAAAGATATGATAACGGATGTACATCGTTCGCTAGGCCTGAATTAAGATTTGCTTCAAATATTTCTGTGGAGATGTTGGAAGGAGCCAAAGTATGTACTTCGGAAACTAAAGTAAGTTCAAATCAGCTGAGCAGTAGAGGAAAGATATTGAGCACTTCGAGGACGTGCAGCCACCAGGGCATGAAACATGACACTCATCTCCAAATACAACCAGTTGCCCACTGCACTCTGCCACTGATCTTCAGGTTTCTGCTGTTCTCATCTTCTCCTCCCATCCATGTCTACAAGGGTTCTGTACCCACACTGTGGAAGTGTCTTCCCCAATCTATCAGACAGCCACCTACCCTTTTGAAGATTTGAAACTTCTCTAAAAACCTACCTGTTTAGAGAAGCTTACCGACTGTGTCCACTATAAGCCATTTGCACGTTTTTCTTAAATCTACCTATTCTCCAATCCACTAAACGAAACTGAGCTCACTTGGCAAAGTACTACAAAGAACTTCATATTGCCTCCCCCTATTATTTTTAGAATGTAAGGTCCTTGAGAGCAGGGCCCTCTTTACCTCCTGTCTGTATAATGAAATTCTACCCTGATTTATTGTAACAATGGTATTGTGCTGTGGATTGTGTTGGCGGAATACAAAAAAATATTTAAAATAACTTGAGTAAATCATTCTTAAATCAAATGAAAACAATTCTAATAATTCCATAATTGCACAAATTTGTGCCAAACCCAGGGGAGGACCCGAGGCTGCGGGCACAAGGAGATCACAGGGCATCTCGTAGTGTCAGCACACATGCAAGCCACAGCCACATACAAGCACTGACCATATGTACTTTGCTGTGTTACAGAATTTATTTCTCCAAGCTAAAGCTGACTGCCGATACTGGTTCCACTTGATTTGTGTCTGCAATGGAAAGGGAACTCGCTGAAGGGCAGGCTTAAGTAAGTTTTAAGGGGCCCCTTGGGCAGTGCCCTATTACCCTAATCGTCAGTCCACCCGTGGCGAAAACAT
This sequence comes from Leptobrachium leishanense, assembly GCA_009667805.1. NCBI lineage: Eukaryota > Metazoa > Chordata > Amphibia > Anura > Megophryidae > Leptobrachium > Leptobrachium leishanense. The sequence goes on along the minus strand of CM019070.1, from coordinate 71,124,545 downwards.
TGGGGACAAGCTTCTTGGTATGCAACACTTTGTCACTGGTTGTTGACTTTTGATATGTACACCATTTATCGTTTTACTTACTGCAAAACAAGTGTGGTGTGACACCTTAGGTATAAAAAATTTAACCTTAGTGATCCCAGGTCGTTCTTCCCAAACGTCCAAGTACAGCAATCAGTATATAACAAAAATTGGGATGTCTAAGGAATAATGACACAGAAATACAATCATCGTGCATTATATCTACATTAAAAAGTGAAATGCCCCCTAGACTGGTCGCACTCACAAGATGCATAATCTTTACAGCATATAATGGAATATACTCGCTGTTACCCTACTGTTACGTCCACTGGAAAGTCTGGATACTCAGCTCGATAGCTCTCACCGCCACAGGAACACAAGCGAGGCTCAATTACCCTTTTAATAAATTTCTACTATCCACGAAAAAGCCTCGCTTGTGTTCCTGTGGCGGTGAGAGCTATCGAGCTGAGTATCCAGACTTTCCAGTGGACGTAACAGTGGGGTAACAGCGAGTATATTCCATTATATGCTGTAAAGATTATGCATCTTGTGAGTGCGATCAGTCTAGGGGGCATTTCACTTTTTTAATGTAGATATAATGCACGATGATTGTATTTCTGTGTCATTATTCCTTAGACATCCCAATTTTTGCTATATACTGAGCTTTTTATTTACTATCTACTTCATAGCAAGGCCTGCACATTGTTGTAACATATGTTCACATTTGTATTTTTAGCTTGTCTTGTTTTTCCATTTTTCTGCTGATCAAAATATATGATTATTTTAATATGATATAATAAATTTTAAGTATATCTTGTATCTTTGTGCTATAATTATTAGTAACATTCTTACTATTCGTACAGCTCAGGGATGAGTTAGTGTATTTGTGCGTATATCCTGCTATACAATATTTCAAAATCCAAAGAATTCAAAGGAAATGCCAGTAGACTTTCAGAACCAAATTACATATTATGGTGTAAACGGTCAGACATTCATAGGACATTCAGAATGTGAGGTTTAATTCACATTACTAAACGTTCAGGTCAACACTTCTCTATAAAGATGGATTCAAAAGCTCTGTGTGACTCTGAGCCAATATTTAGGCTTGACCACAGTTCTGCACTGCCCTGGGCTTATGTTTATCTTACCACAGGAATGAATGTGTCTCCTTTCTGTGAGGAGAAAAAAAAAAGGTTTCTTAAAATACACACACCATAAAACAACATTTTATTGTGCTGGGCGAAATAGGATCCACTTTGTCGGGAATGGAAAAGTCCCCTCTCTTTTAATCTCTTTCATGCTTTTAGATCAACTTTTACCTTGTGAATTTAATCACTGATTTAATTGTATAATATGGCTTCCATACCTGATCCTTTCTTTGTTGACATTAGCATGCATACTGTAAAATAATTATGCAAATACCTTGTCTCCTAATTTTGTTAAAACCCACACTTAGGTACCAGGAATTTGTGATGTTTGGTGGGAGTTTGGGAGTCTTGGTTTCCGTTCAGTACTACATGGCTACAAATTATTGGTGTTAGTATGAACAGTTGCTACTTGGTGTGTATTCACACTACACCAGTGGCGTAGCGTGGGTTGTCAGCGCTCTGGGCCAGCCAAGAAATTGTGTCCCCCCCACCTGTGGACACGTTAGCATGCCCTGATTCCCTTCCACCATTAGGGCATTGAACCCCATAACTGTGATACAACAACCACTCGGGATACTTGGTTCCAGACAAACAATATGGTACTCTAGGGCAGGCCTCAAAATTTCCACTCGCCTGCTCGTATTTGGCGAGTGGAAATTACATGAGGGCAAGTGGGAATGCAGAGGCTTGGCTGGATAGGGGTTATGTGGGGCAACTAGTGGCGAGTAACTCTTAAGACCTGGCTAGTAGCTTGGGACTTGAAATTTTGAGGCCTGCTCTAGGGTATAAACAGCCGCAGACTTGAAGTTGTGAAAATGTAAGGTCTTTTTATTCCAGCATAAACAAACACCACACTTGCCTTTGAATCACTATTGCAGGTGATTAAACAAAAAACTACAAATGAAAACTAGGGATGCACCGATATCACTTTTTTAAGACAGAGTACGAGTATATTTTTATTTTATGTCATGTGACCACTTTCCAATAAGAACAGACCTCATATAAAAATGCCCCCAGCTCACATGTATATATCCCCCAGATACATATATACAGAATGTCCCCAGCTCACATGTAGCTTGCCCCCAAGCTCACATGTAGATTGCCCCAAGCCTCACATGGATATTGCCCCAAGCTCATATGGATATGCCCCAGCTCATATGGATATTGCCCCAGCTCTCATGGATATTGCCCCAATTCTCATGGATATTGCCCCAGCTCATATGGATATTGCCCCAGCTCTCATGGATATTGCCCCAGCTCATATGGGTATTGCCCCAGCTCATATGGATATGCCCCAGCTCACATGGATATTGCCCCAGCTCATATGGATATTGCCCCAGCTCACATGGATATTGCCCCAGCTCACCTGGATATTGCCCCAGCTCTCATGGATATTGCCCCAGCTCATATGGATATGCCCCAGCTCACATGGATATTGCCCCTGCTCACCTGGATATTGCCCCAGCTCTCATGGATATTGCCCCAGCTCTCATGGATATGCCCCAGCTCTCATGGATATGCCCCAGCTCATATGGATATGCCCCAGCTCACATGGATATTGCCCCAGCTCACATGGATATTGCCCTAGCTCACCTGGATATTGCCCCAGCTCTCATGGATATTGCCCCCATCTCTCATATATATGCCCCCAGCTCTCATGGATATTGCCCCCAGCTCTCAAGGATATGCCCCAGCTCACTTGGATATTGCCCCAGCTCACCTGGATATTGCCCCCAGCTCATATGAATATTGCCCTCAGCTCACCTGGATATTGCCCCAGCTCTCATGGGGCCGGATGCCATGCAGGGGGTGGGGGCCGGATGCCTGCAGGGGGTGTGGGGCCGGATGCCATGCAGCAGGTGGGGGCCGGATGCCATGCAACAGGTGTGCCCGGTCCTGAACAGCTTGAGAGTCCGTGTTGAAGGGGAGGCGGCTGCATGCATGCGCAGGTCACGCAGTCCGGCCAGTCAAGTGGTACAGAGACTCAGTACCACCTGACTGGCCGGACCGCGTGACCTGTGCACGCACGCAGCCGCCTCCCCTTCAATACGGACTCACGCTGTTCAGGACCGGGCACTCCCGCTGCATGGCATCCGGGCCCCCCTCAACCCGCGGGCCCTTAGGCAGCGCCCGAGGGCCCGACAGGTCAGTCCGGGCCTGCTCATTGGGAACTTTTAGGGGCGCAATTTTTTTTTGAAATGATGCACCCTTAAGAAAACTGCGCCCGGGGCCACCGCCCCCCAGCCCCCCCCCATGCTACACCACTGCACTACACACACCTTTTCAACTGGAATAATTATTAAAAAAATATCAGTTTGCAGTGCTTGCGGAATATCTGATTTTGTTCTAATATTGGTTAATCTATTTGGAGAACACCAAACAGCAGTGAAGTGCCCTGCTGTTCGGTGGTTTCATTCGGCAGGTTTAATCTGGCGAATCCCATAGGTTTCAAAGTTAAAAATATTCCCGTTTTTATTCAATATCTATTAAACCAATTATTATTTTAATTCGCAGCAAAAAGTCCCTTTATTTTATTTTTTTTAGGATCTTTCTAGCATTTTTTGGCAAATTTATTTTCCGATTCTTTTTTTAATAGCTTTTTTTTTCTGTACAGACCTTATTATTACAGTATTATTCATATGACCTTATATGTTAATTCCAGACATTTTCATCCATTAGTTTCTTTGCAAACAGAGTTTCACATTTCTAAAGATTCAATTGCTTGTTTTTTTTCCCCGTTCGAAAGCTTGTCGGTTTTTTCCGGCGTCTAGTCGGCGCAGTGTTTGGCAGATCATCGGCTTTTTCAGACACGTCCGCCGGGTTTTCGCCGCCTTATCCGAACGAATAATTTCGGCAATTTTGCAGCTTTTTATTCATTCTCGATTCTGCGTTTCTGCGGTGGATTTTTCCTGCACTTCGGTGGCCCTTCGGTAAATGCTGTATTCACTGCAGGGTAAAGGAATTTCATTCCCCGAAGTGCGGGGAACCACAGTAGGCTTGTGCACCGATTTTTTTTTCGGTTAGATTCGGTTAGATTCTTCGGATTTTTAAACGTTTCGATTCGGCTAGTTTCGACCGATTTCTGTTTCGATTCGGTTCGGCTCGATTCGTTTTTCGTGTACTTTTTTTTCGGAATATCGACCATTTTTCGTATTTTCGTGTCACTTAGCTCGTTTTTGTATCGACTTTTCGTGATTTCGGAAATTTTCGTTTCTCGGAATTGTACATGTTTTCGGAATTTCGACCATTTTTCGTATTTTCGTGTCACTTAGCTCGTTTTTTTGTATCGACTTTTCGTAAGTTCGGAAATTTTCGTTTTTTCGGAACGTCTGTTCTCCTCGTTTCAAAGCAATAAATTTTGATTTGACACATTTCAAATCCATTCGAAAATTCCGAAAATATTTCGTTTCGGCTCGGAAAACGTTTCGGATCTGCCATTTTCGGATCTAAAAATTTTCGCAAATTCGGCCGCATCCGAAAACCCGAATCGGGAAATTTCGTGAAAATTCCAAAATTCCGAAACCCGAAACGCACATCCAGAGCACCAAAATGTCACTGACATTTCAGTTCTCTCTGAGTAACCCCTTAAATGTATATTAGGATTAAGTGGATTGCAAATATTTTGCAAATTTTAGGAGATGAAAGAATGGAACACTGCTCAAATAAGAGGTTTATGGACACAGAGCTGAAGATGTTGGTGTTGTTCTGCTCTACCTTTCTCATCCCCTCTTCTCCTTACCTCTCACACCATTGAGTCTCTGTCCCATCTCTCTCTCCATTATGCCTATTCCCCATACCACCCACTACCAATGTGCCTCTGTCCTATTCCACACACCTCAAATGTACCTTTATTCTTTATCTCGCTTGGTTGAGGCATGTGGTGCTAAAAAAAAATCATATTTCAAATGGCCTGGTATAAGCTGCAGTATCATGATCGCCTGATAAAAAATATAACAGATAACACCCCTAGGGCATGCCATACAAGTGACAGTTAGATATTTCTTTAGTAGATGAAAGGCCTCACAAATGTTCTGGAAACTTTGGAAAGATCTTTAGGCCCCGTTCACACTGTGCGATTTGAAAATCGCGCGACTTTCAGCGCGATTTTCATATTCGTGACATGGTGCGATAATGTCGTGCGACATCACTGTTTTGTGCGATTTTTGCAAAGCACCACCAATACAAATCGCAAAATCGCAGATAGCAAATCGCAAAAAAAAGGGTCATGTACCTGCGACATGCTTCTGCGACGAGCGACATGCGACGTCGCGCGGCAAGATGTGAACAGCTCCATTGAAATGCATTGGAGAAGCTACACAGCGCGACGTTGCGTGGATTTTGCTGCGACGTCGCGATAAATCGCACAGTGTGAACAGGCCTTTTAACCAGTTCGCTGCGGAGGACGCGCTCAGCGCGTCCACCCTCAGGTAGTGTTCCGTGCGGTGGACGCGCTGAGCGCGTCCTCCCTTTGGGGCCAGAGCATGGCCGTTCCAACAATACCAAACATGAGTATGAAAAAAGTTTTTAAAAAAAATTTAAAAATAAAAATAAAAATAAAAAAATATTTAAAAAAAATTATAAAAAGAAACAAACAATTTTTTTTATTTTTTTCGGTTCGTTAATGCAGCAATATTGTTCCCATTTCAATTATAATGTGAACAATGATGCTGCACTAACGATTTTTGTATGCGGTGCGTTTGTTAAAAATCGCGTAATTTTCCCCAAAAAAAAATGTAACGACACCCCCATCTCTAATTTTTTTAACAAGCGCACCCCATAGAAAATATAACCGCAATTGCTCGCATGTTAAAATGTGAAAAAAAAACACTTTACACATTGTAAATTATTGAAAATTCATATTTTATTGCATTTTTTGTTATAATATACAGACAGGTCATGACGTATACATATAATAATGACATATTATGAATCTGCCGAGTCTGACGGAAAGAACGATATATAATATGTCTGGGTCATATATTAAAATAAGCCTTCAAAACACGTTTAAACATGATGAGCAAAACCGGTAAAAATGAGCTCAGCACAGAGGCGGGAAAAGCCTCAGCAGCGAAAGGGTTAATGTACGTTTATTTATTTAACAAACTCTAAACATTGGGGTTCAGTCTAAGGACATTTATCCGGAATGCTAGTAAAGGATGTGCTAGCATTAATGAAATTGAGATTTAGCTCACTGATAAGAAATCCCACAGCAATGTCCTCTGCATTCCTGTCTTGATCAAAACCTCATTTTTTTAAATATCCTTCATGATTGTCTTGAATTATCTAAATTTTCTTGATGTATTAATGCATTCTCTTGTATTTTTTAGGGATGCTTCTACAATGGCTTAGTTTAGCCTGTAGTTTGTGATATTAATCATTGTCCTGGTCAATTTGCTTTATAAAAGGCCTCTGGCCATATTCCACCTCAGGCATTAATAGCAGATCGTGAATGGATAAACTCTAGTTGCTGCATGTTATTAATGGATGTTTACTGACCAGGCCAAAGTATTAGGGGCTCGAGTAAGAATATTTGAGAGCCATTTGCAAAGGGGTCATGTCCAGCCGCTAATATCAGCTCCTGGAGTCCATAGATTTCATGGCGTGAAGCGTGACCATGGTTACGTTTGTGGTCATGCCGGGGGCCTTGGGAGGACAATGGTAACTATATGTTCCCATTGATCTACTGGATATGGGAAAAGGAGGCAGCAGATCCCCACTGCACAGGTTTAAACAGGCGAATCTCTTAGGATGCAATGTAAAAAAATATTATCGTTTGTATGCTATTCATTTTCAGCAAATCGTCTTTAAATTTATTTATTTTTTGGAACACTTTTATGTATGTTTTATATTATATATAGACAACATTTTTAATTCCCAATCTTTGTTAAAAGCTTTTTTATTATTCATTTACAGATCTTTCTATTATTTTTATAGGACATTTTTATTATTTACACACATTTTAATGCATTTTTTATTTGTTTAAACATCTATTAGAAGAGCTCCTTTATTTATTCGCCGGCGTTCAATGGTCAGTTCGGCAGTCTTCAGAAACTCCATGTTTGGTGCACTTCAGGAACCCTGGTGTGAATAATAAATTTCTAAGAAATTTCAGTGCTTTCTGAATAACCCCTTCAGACCTTCTCTAGCTAGGGGTAAGAATAGGTTCTCACCTATGACCAGTGACTGCAGACATACAACAGTACATCCTGTGGCAGATACATCTTCCCCCCCATTTTGACCACACGTTTATATTCCAGTCATTATTCTACCTTAATTCGATTAACGTTTTCCAGTTACAACATTTATCTGGTATAGTTTATCGAGTTCACGCCAGAGTATCATCTAGCTTCACACACTTGAGCATAATAATAGTGATTCTATCCAGATCATTGCTACAAATATTGATTATGTTTGTTGGTTATTTAGTCTATTCCTCCTCTTTTTTCATTTCTTTTATTTACCATACATATCCTTACCATATTGGTCCCCTGGGTATTTTTCTCCTGGAGGATACAGGAGCATCCAAGATGTCAGCCACTTCCAGGAGCGAATCACGATCCAGCACCGATTGGTGCTGAATAGCAATATGCCACCTATGAGGTTAATGATAGGCACGACTGAAAAGGGCAGACTCTGCTCTTTCCAGCGGTACCTTTCTTTTTTTTCTAGCTGCAGTGGTTGGGGAGATAGAGTGGTCCAAAAGACCTCACCCCTCCCCTTTCAGGTACCTCTGCAGGCACCAGGGGGCATCTGAAAATGATGTCATCGCACACGGTGATGACGTCATCACAACGGCTGGGGCACATAAAACCGTCTTGCTGGCTTCCAGGAAGCCAGTCAGATGTTTGACCCTGGCCAGAGAGGTGAGTATAGGGAGGGAGGGGGTTAAAGGACCATGACATACATAGTACGTCCTTGGTCCTAAATGGGAATTTTCCCCAGGATGTATTATGTACGTCAATGGTCCTTATGGGGTTAAACTTACAGAATGAAACCATCGAACATCAGGGCACTGACATTTCACTGCTGTATGATATTCTCTGAATAGATTAACCATTGCTTCTTTTTTTTTTTTTTAATTCTTTATGAGTTTTTACACAGAACATGGCACAACCAACATTTCCATCAAGCGCATGAAAATACAGAGATCAATTGACAGGTGCCAAATCTTAACCCCATCTGATAGTGGGTATAGACAAAGACTGATAATAAATCAAACCCATCGTAAGAAAAAAGTGGGGGAAATTACGAGAGGGAGAAAAGAGAAAGAAGAAAGAAAAAGAAAGGGGGGAGAAGAAGGGGGGAAAGGGTGGTCAGTTCCAACCAGGCTTTACAAACTTAATTGAGTACCGGAGATAGACATTTCAACTTGTAACTCCCAAATAATCCTCCCAAAAATGCCACGTTTTCTCAAATTTGGGTAGAGTTTGGCGTACGATTGCTGTCAGTTCCTCCATGAGCCTCACATCGGATACTTTAGCCTTCACGAGACGCATAGTAGGCAGGACATCCGACAGCCATTGAGAAGCCAGTGATCTGCGAGCCGCCAAGAGGACGCAACGTAGTAAGGACTGCTCGGGGTTCGTGAAACCAGGTTTCGGCCGAGAGAGCAAGAAGTCCCAGGGGTCCGCATGAACAGGTCTGTGAAATATCGAAGTCAGCAAACGGCCCACCTTCCCCCAGTATTCCTTGACCCTCGGGCAGTCCCACCACAAGTGGATAAAGGTACCCTGTAATCCACAGTTGCGCCAGCATAAATCGCTAGTAGTTCTCCCCATCCTGCATAGGAGCACAGGGGTCGTGTACCATCTGAATAGCATTTTAAAGGATTGTTCTTGGTGAGTGACACAAATAGAGGACTTTGCCGTAGCCTCCCAAATTTCCTCCCATTCATCCCCCGTCAATGATTCCTGCAGATCGGCCTCCCATCGAGCGCAATAGGCTAGCTCGCCCCATTCCTTGGAGCTGGAACATAGTGAATAATATATAGTCGAAATCAGTCCTCTAGGGACACTCGCCGCAGAGCAGAGCTTCTCAAACCAGTTCAAGGGCGTGTTGGCTATGGGAACCAAGGCCTCTGAATCTATATAATGCCGCAGCTGCATAAAGCGAAAGTAGTCAAACGGTCTCAGTGAGGCCCTAGCGGAGAGGTCTGTAAAGGTCACCTTTTTACCCCCGGTCAATATGTCTCCAAAACGTCTTAGTCCCGATGCCTCTAGTGTTTTGAAGTCAGGAAGGTTCATCCCTGGGGGGAAGGCCGGGTTGCGGAAGAGCGGGGTCATAGGCGACGGGGTAGTGGCTAAAGAGAACTTGGAGCAGGCGAGGTCAAAGATGCGCAGGGAGTTGGCTATTGCCGGGCAAATCGTGCGGGGCAAGGGGCGCGAAGGTCTGGGTAGCCACAGAGCCATGTGTGGGCGGTCAGGTGAAGTAAGCGCAGTCTCTAGTGTCACCCAACGTCTGTCCTCCGCCGGTGCGTGCCAGGCAACCACCTGCGCCAGTTGTGCTGCGCAATAATACATATAAAGGTTAGGGAGACCCAAACCACCTCTAGTTTTAGGACGATATAATATTTTACGGGCTACTCTCCGCCTTTTATTCTGCCAGACGAACGCGTCTATCGCAGATTGAATTCCTGCCAAGTCCCTCCGGGTGACCGCCACCGGCAGCGCTTGAAAAAGAAACAGAAGCCTGGGCAAGATGTTCATCTTAACCGAGTGGATCCTCCCGATCCACGAGATCGGCTTCTCAGTCCAGTCCTCTAGGTCCTTCTTAATCTGTCGTATCACGGGTGGGAAGTTGGCAGAAAACAAACGTGTGGGGTCACTAGTCAGGGAAACCCCAAGATATTTAAGAGACGTCCGTACAATTGGAATGCGGAAACTGGATGCCATATCCGCTACCATCTCTGGTGACATGTGTAAGGGCATCGCCTGGGATTTAGTAAGGTTGACCTTAAAACCTGAAAGTGTACCATAGTGTGTCAACAAGTCATGGAGGTGGCGCATGGACCGTAGGGGATCCGTCAGGGAGAGCAAGATGTCGTCTGCGTAAGCCGAGACTGTGAACCTGTGGGTGCCCAAAGGGACACCTTGTATGTGCGGGGATTGGCGTATGCGTGTTAGAAGGGGTTCTAGAGCTAGCACAAATAGGATCGGAGACAAAGGGCACCCCTGTCGCGTGCCATTCGAGATAGTAAAAGGGGAACGGGAGGCACCCTGGAGTTTAATCTGCGCTCTCGGATTTTCATAAAGGGCCTTAATCACATTGATGAAATTGTCAGGTAACCCCAGTCGTACCAGAAGACGAAAGAGAAAGGGCCATTTCACCCTCTCGAAGGCCTTCTCCGCATCCAAGGAAAGAAGCAGAGAAGGCGTTCGAGTCAATCCCGCCCACTACACCAGGTCGACACCTCGGCGCGTATTCTCGTACAGCTGTCGGCCGGGGATGAAGCCAACTTGGTCGGGATGTATAAGTGAGGTCAACATGGGATTCAGTCTATCCGCCAAGATTTTGGCCAGGAGTTTAATATCGAAGTTAAGGAGGGAGATGGGGCGGTAGTTTTCAGGTCTCGAGGCGTCCCTCCCTTCCTTCGGAAGCAGCGCTATGTCGGCCAGTGTCATGTCCGGGTGTAAGCGGGTCTCCCCACGCAGCGCATTAAATAGATTGGTCAAGTGTGGGAGTAAGATTTTCTTGAAGGTTTTGTAATAACCTCCATGGAAACCATCCGGTCCGGGGGCTTTCATACCGTTCAGGCCGGCAAGTGCCCTGCTAACCTCCGGCATGGCAATCGGCTCCCCAAGAGTGTCAGACTGGGCCTGGGTGAGGGCGGTCAAGGGTGTGGAATTTAAGAAGTCATCAATCACGCCTGTGGCGCTGCCAGCCCCCTCCCCCTGGGCCCTTGAGTGGTTATAAAGTCGGTCGTAGAATTCAGTGAAAACTTGAGCTATAGCGTCGGGGGATGTAACCACTCTCCCGTCACCCGCCCTGACAGAGGAGATCGATTTATAAGTCCCCCTAGGTCTGAGGCTACGCGCTAAGAGTGTGTCTAATTTGTTAGATTGTTCGTAGAAGGTCCGCCTAGACCACGTTAGGGATTTAGCAACGTCATCTAGGAAGAGCTGTTTCAGGGCTCTCCTGACTTCATTGAGGGCGACAAGCCCGGAGGGAGTGGGATCCGCCTTGTGTTGTTGCTCCAAACGGTGAAGCTGTGCTTGGAGATCTAGGGCCAAGCTAAGTTTCTGTTTCTTCCGAAACGTGGCTATTTTGATGAAATGGCCTCGGATCACGGCTTTGTGAGCAGCCCAAACCGTGGCCGGGGACATCTCCTCTGAGGCGTTTTCCGTAAAATATTGGTCAAGGGCCACCCGTGTCTGTGCTATAACGTCTGAGTCGCGGAGAAGAGAGGCATTCAGCTTCCACTTCCACGGACCAGAGGATTGAGGAACAGCCAGCTGTAGGGAAATGTCTGCATGGTCCGACCACGTAATACTGTGAATATCTGCTCGCACCACCCTGGCCATACTAGCAGCGTTGCAGAGAAGAAGGTCTATGCGTGAATATGAACCGTGTGGAGCCGAGTAAAAAGTAAAATCTCTGTCATCAGGGTGGAGTACCCTCCATGCGTCCAGTAAGTCTGAGCGTCTGAGGAAAGTGTAAAAAGCCCTATCCTGTCCACTAAGTCCCGGTGCCCGGTCAGTTCCTGTCTGGGATCGTCTGTCAACAGCCGCGCAGGGGACCGCATTCATGTCACCGCCCACAATCACCATGCCAGGAGGGAGGGAGGCCACCAAGGTAATCATGTCCGTCCAGAACTGTTCGGATTGTGCATTAGGGGCGTAAATGTTAATGAGATGACAAGTAGAAGCGTACAGTGACCCCGATACCAGGACAAATCTACCGTCGCTGTCACACACCTCGGATGTAATCTTAAAGGGGCATGTCTTCCGAAAGAGGATGGACACCCCATTGCGCTTAACTACTGAGTGGGCCGATACCGCCACAGTATAGATATGATCTGTGAGTCTGACCTTGGCCACTTTGTTAATGTGTGTTTCCTGAATAAACGCTATGTCTGACTTAGCTGATTTAAGACTGCGCAGTAAGAGGCGGCGCTTGTTTGGGGAGTTCAGGCCCTTCACATTTAGGGAGGTTATCTTAACGGACATCGGGGGGTATTTTCAAAGAAAGCATAAAAGAAGATTCTGTACCACATCCCGTGCCATCCCGGGGCAATAAACAAGCCCCTAAGGGCAGCCTGGTGGAAAAACAACAAGAGAAGAAAGAAAAGAAAAAGAACAATAACACTAAAACCATCAAACAAATAGAACTATATACAAAAAAGGCCTCCGAGTAGGAAACCAAAAGTAGCCTGGGCTTACATATCGCCAGGTAAAAAAGGATTGGGGGGGGAGGTAACCCAAAGTTCGGCTCCAGCATGAGAGTCCAGGATACCACCTCGCCCGCCACGAGTGTTAATTAGATTGTAAGACCCTGTAAAAAAGAAAAGAGGGGGCTCCCCCTGTGTCCTCGTCAGCCACCTGTGTCCCTCCGTGCGGTCCCGGGGCATCGTGGGGGTGGGAGAGGATCGCCGTCGGGCGTAGAAGGCCCAGAGAGGGGGTGCAAGGGGTGAGGGGAGGAATTGTGCGGTCCACGCCCGGGACGCACCTGCTGATGGCCCAATGTGCCTTCCCAGGAAAAAAGGGCTGTCCGGAGGGCGCAAAAAAGAAAAAACGGGGCACCTCACCTCAAGTCGGGGCACGTCCAGAGCGACTGCGCACATTGCCACCAACGGTTCTCCATTCTCTGGAGAAATGTTGCAGGGATATAGGATGTTGGTTCGGGAGGTCAAAGTCGTCCGGGGGGGTGATACCAAGAGCTTTGAAGAATCTGCTCGGATCCATCCGGGGTTGTAGAACGTGGGTGCGGCCGTCCAGGAAGGCCAGGATCTTCAAGGGGTGTCCCCAGGCGAATTGGATCTTGTGATTTCTGAGTAGGTCTGCGACGGGTTTCCATTCCCTCCGACGCTGTAGCGTTATTGGGGTCAGATCCTGGAAGAGCAAAATGGGGGTACCCTCGTAAGAAATGGAGGCGCCCCTATTATTGCGCAGAATAAGTTCCTTGGTGGAGTAGTGTAAGAAGCGAACAATCACGTCCCTCGGGTGCTCATCCTCTGCCCTCCGAGCGCGCAGAGCGCGGTGTGCCCGGTCTAGAATCCACGCTTGTTCTGGTAAGTCTGGGGCCAGGGGACGTAGAAGGTCCCGCACCAAATCAGCCAGGGAGCCCTCGCCCGCTCCCTCTGGGAGGCCTCTTATGCGAAGGTTGTTTCTGCGCGTTCGATTTGATAAATCTTCCATCTGTATCTCAATGTCCTCCACTCTGCGTAGTAACATATTCGTGCCGTCCACCACCGCATTATGTGCGTCAGCCATGTCATCGACCCTGGTTTCGAGCGCCGCCGTTCTCGTACCTAGCGCCATGAGGTCTGCCTGCATGATCTTCGTGCTCCTATCGATCTCCCCAGCCAGATATGTGCGCATTTCCCGCATATGGGTGAGTATGGATGTTGTATCGGCTTCTGCCGGGTTCCCGTCCGACATTTCGTCCTCCGAGACCGGCGTTTTGTGGCGGGAAGAGGAGCGGCCGCCATCTTGCGAGGCCGCCGGCCTCTTCGTGGAAAACAGCGCGGCCACTGAACCATCCCGCTGCTTACCGCGTTTCGGCGATTTATTTGTAGCCGGCATCGTGGGGGTCCTCCAGGTGTCTCTGGGGAGCTCAGGGTCTGCGGATGTAAGCGGATTACAATGACTCGTGGCGGAGCTAACAGCTCAGGCGGCCATCACCATCGGCAGCCAAGCCACGCCCCAACCATTGCTTCTTTAATGGTACTTTCTATCCAGATCATTGCTATAAATATTGATTATGTTTGTTGGTTATTTAGTCTATAGTATTCCTCCTCTTTTTTCATTTCTTTTATTTACCATACATATCCTTACCATATTGGTCCCCTGGGTATTTTTCTCCTGGAGGGTACAGATAACCTTTAGTCAAATCCATTTTGTTTTAAAAAAATATTACACTGTATTGACCACAAATCATTTGTAGAGAATTATGAAAAACAATCTATTAAACAGGGGTGGTCTTACCATTAGGGCAATAGGACACTGCCTGAGGGCCCTGTCCTTATAGTGGGACCCATGAGATCAGAAATGCCCCACACTGGCAATGAGCTGCTACATGTGTAGGTCTGGTGGAGAGCCCCCTTACGTGCCAGAACCCCACAAGGGAGGGGGTATGGTCTCCTATTGCTTGGGGGCTCCAAGTCTTGTCAGTCTGACCCTGTTACTAAGCACAGTTGCAATATTCAGAGCTCTGTAACACAACTTTTTTTAGAATCCTCATTTTCTGCTATCAAAAGTAAATCTAAAATGCTAAATTATCTAAATAATATGTCTTTAAGAAGCAATAAATGAAGCTTCTGTGCCAATGAGTACATTTTTAATTTTAAGTAACATATCTATCAGGGTTATCCAAAGAGATTCGAAAAGTCACCGCACGTTCGGTGACTTTTCGTTCTCTTCAATTCGGTTCCTTTTGCCGATTGCATTTCGGTGACCCTGCGGTGTATTCAGCAAGCACCACAGGGTCCCCGAATTGCAGGGAAAAGCTGCCGCAAACCCGACGAAAACTAACCGAATGCACGCTGAAAACAAGCAAAAACATCTGGATTAACCTTCGAAAAAGCCGAACAGGAGCCGAACAGGAGCCGAATCAGACAGAGCCGAAGCAGCTGTGACGTAGAGGAGGCAGTGAATAAATTAGCAAAACCATTTGTATGAATCTGGGAAAAAGAAACGCTGTTTGCAAAGAAACTACTGAGCGAAAATGTCTGAAATTTTCACAGGAGGTCCAGGGAATGATAATAAAGAGGGCTGTTACAAAAAAAATAAGCAAACTGAAAAAGAAAAAAAAATCTGACTTTTAATTTTTTTTAAAAAAATTCAGAAAAATGCTTAAAGTATCCTAAAAAATCTATAAATAAAGAGACTTTTTGCTGCAGAATTTTATAATGAACGGTTTATTAGATATTGAATTAAAACGGGAATATTTTTAACATTGAAGTCTATGGGATTCTCCTGAATAAATTTGCCGAATTAAACCACCGAATGGCAGGGCATTAGGGGAACCTTTCACTGCTGGTTTGTGTTCTCTGAATAGCCGAAGCAGTGCTTCTCTATGGGGATTTCTTTGCCCTCGAACAGGGACCGAACAGGCACCGTATGTGCAGGCAATTCGCCAGGATTTGGCGAATTGCCTGCTCTCTGGATGGCCGAATGGTCAGGAAAGGTAACCGAACGCTGATTTTCAGCGTTCGGTTACCTTTCTCAAGCAATTCGAATCTCTTTGGATAACCCTGTATGGTTTTTATGCCTTTTCCCATTGTCCTCGTTTACTTTTATTCTCAATTAGACCTTACAACTAAAAATTTATTTTATGAAGGAAGAAATTATTTGTTAGCATCCATCCATAATGTAACATGTCTTACACTTTAATTCCCTACTGCAATATGAATGGTTTTATAGAGCAGGAAACCATGAAGGCAAAACTACAAGTTCTGATCAAATCAAAACCTAGAATTTGAGCTATAAGCCTGTTCAAACACAATTTACCTCTTTCCTATTAAGCGCACCCACACTTATTATATATCATTGTCTTCCGGAGAACTAGGCCTTTCATTTCACATCAGATATTTATATATTAAACATAATTAAATATGAAAAAAATCTAAATATTTGTGGGAAAATAGGATTTTTATTTTCTATGTTCTACATTACATTTTAACCGTAAATGTCATAATATTGTTAGCTTTAACTGCCATAAACTACACATATTTGTGTTCAGCAATATCTCATGAAGGTACCTCCATATACAGGTTTTATGGGGTTTTGGAAAGTTATAGGGTAGAATACAGGGCTTTACCCTTTTCACTGATACAGTACCATACAGCACAGATTTATTTATCATTTATTTATTTATAAAGTATTTTGCCAGGAAGGATACATCGAGATTTCTCTTGTTTTCAAGTATGTACTGGTTCAAGAACATACAGTACAGTGATAAAAGCAGCTGCGGAGGGGTTAAAGGGTATTAAAAACTGCTGCAGCTGACAAAAAAGGGCCAGAAATTAAATAGTTTGACTCTAAAAAACAATTCAAAGTTGTAATAAGGTAAAGATCACGCAAACGTGCACTGAAAGATTTATTAATTTTATTTTATTTACTTTTTGACACTTTTTTGTCTTCTCTGCCTCTCCGCTCAGATGAAAGTAAGGAGAAGAAAGAGGAAGAGACAATAGGGGTTATTCAGAGAGCACCGATAGTCTGTCAGAAAGTGCCCACTGCTGTTTTTACGTGTCTGCGCTGTTTGTGTTTAGGTCTAATTTTCCTCTTACTCGTTTATGGAACCCACACATATTCTATACCATTTTCCTCGCCATTAAATGGACTTTCTAAAGACAACATGATTTCCATCATATCATATTATTTAGCTCCATAGTGGCCAGGTGGTTTTACGCAAATCCGTTTTTAAGTGCACGCTGCTGTTTTTACGTCTCTACACTGTTAGGCTAGGGTCAGACGAACGCATTTTCGCGTTGTCTGTGAAAAAGTGCGTTCGAACGAATGGACGCTTTTTTCACGGAGTACGCGATAGCGGTCATACGATGCGCCTTTTCGTCCGTGATTTTGTACGGATCATCAATAAAACACTTTTTGTGTCTGGACGTTATGTTGGCCGGACATTAGCAGCGTCTGACGTCTCCCAATCACGCACACACGCCTCTAGCGGACGCAGCGCACTCTGTACGTCCGTACTAGAGGTTTGACGTTCTAGAAAAAATGCGTTCGTTTGCCACTTGCGTTGCGCAGACGAACTTTCGTGCGGCCGTACTTCGTGTGTTCCCCGGCATTGGACGTCATTTGCTGCTAGCACGGCCGTGATTTCGTGCGTCTAAACGCACGTTAAAACTGCGTTCGTCTGACCCTAGCCTTAGTGTTTAGACCAAATTTTCCTCTTACTCGTTTATGCAACCCACACATATTATACACAGTTTTTCCCACCATTAAATGGACTTTCTAAAAATACCATTATTTCCATCATATCCTATAATTTACTATAAAACAAATATGAAATATGATTTCATGATATGATAAACATTTTTTAATTTTATTTTATTTTTCTTAAATTTTGTTTTACACCAAACCTGGTCATGTTTGGTATCATTGGAAAGGCCTATGATCAGGCCTCTCCAATGATCTAAAACATGACCCTCTAGCTCCCACGGATCAGGAGATAGGGGGATCCAAAGGATCCCCCTATCTCCACTTGGAAGCTAGGGGGTTAACTGGCCCACTGATGTCCTCACACATATGGTGAGGATGTCAGTGGGTGGGGGGTGACCCTGAGGCTTGGCTGACATCCAAGATGTCAGCCACCTTTGGGTTTGAATCGCGATTCGGCACCGATTGGCAAAATGGTTGATTCTATGCACTGCAAACAGGGAGACTCTCCTCTTTCTAGCGGTGCAATTTGCATCACTCTATGTTTAACGGTTGGGGAGATAGAGGGCTCCAAAAGGAGGCCACCCTCCCCTTCCTGGATTTTGCAGCAGGCGCCGGGTGACGCCTGCCAATGATGTCATCACGCAGCGTGATGACGTCATCAAGGCTGCCGGCACCCAAAAAAGGCCAGGCAGGCTCCCAGCCTGTCAGAACGCCGTGGGAGCTGGCGAGGGCGGTGAGTATCGAGCGAGAGGGAGGTTAGGCGACTCTGACGTACTATGTACATGTACGTCTGTGTGTCTAAGGGAGACTTCCCGATCGGATGTACATAGTACGTCAGTGGTCGGGAAGGGATTAATATATATAAAAAAAAAAAAAAGAAATATGATGATAACGTAATGGAAAAAAAATACTTTTTGGACTTTAATCCCCAAAATCAACAACCGCTAAAAAAAAAAGACCCCGGCTAAATAGTTTCGAAATTTTGTCCTGAAATGTGAAATTACCCGATTTTTACATGTTTTTGCTTTTTAACCCCTTCAATGCTGAGCCATTTCACCTCTGTGTGCTGAGCTAATTTTTACCGTTTTATGTTCATCATGTTTAAACATGATTTGAAATCCTATTTTATGATATCCTCAGACAAAAAAAATTAAAAACCCCACTTTTTTTATTTTTATTTTCTTTTTCAAAAAAAATATTTTTACACCAAAACTGATCATGTTCAGGCCTTTCCAAAGGATCCCCCTAGCTCCACTTGGCAGCTAGGGAGTTAACTGGCCCACTGACATTATCACAGATATGGCGACGATGTCAGTGGGTGGGGGTGACCCAGAGACTTGGCTGACATCTTGGATGTCAGCCAATTCCAGGAGAAAATCACGATCCGGCACCGTGTCACGGTTAGGGATGGTACCGGGGTGGCACCAGGGGTGAGGAGAGTATGAGCCCAGCGTGCAGTGGTCTGCACAGATACACAGAGGATATGGATAGTGGAGGGTGGATGGAAATGAAGACTAACCAGGTTGATTGCAGAGGGATTGTGTGGTCTGCACAGATAAATAAGGGGGTCCCTTTGAGCGTCGGGCTGTCTGTCTCGGTGGGCTCTCCTCAGAGACAGCAATGTCCTCTGGGTCATATTCATTCAGACAGGGAAGAAGCACAGGACGACAGCGGTAGATCGTGCTGGCTGGGAGTGATGGGAGTTGTAATCGCCATTAGGGACCACTTATTCTTCTGGGCGTTCTTCAGCCTGGCCTTCATTAACTGTTTGAAAGGGATCTGTGTCACAGTAGAAACTGGCATGGACATCATCTCCATAGGGGTTGGTAGATCTGTCTCCACAGGTACGGTGTCCTCCAGATCCATGGGAAGGACAGGTTCTATGGGCACAGTGCAATCAGTCTCCATAGGCATTACAGGGTTCTCATACTCATACTCCTCTTCTGAACTGACCTCTAAAGACGTCACATGCCTGGGTACAGCGGACACAGTTCCTCTGGGGACAGGTTTAGGTACAGGAGTTTTTCAGGGTGCAGGTTTAGGTGCCGGGGGTTCTCTGGGTGCAGGCTTAGGTGCACGCACTTGTACAGCAGGTCTTTCTGGAGCAGGCGTAGACACAGTGGCTGTAGCAGGCCTGGAAGCCTGGGGCTGGTTCAGAGGTCTACACACCTGAGCGTGCTTGGGAGTTGCAGCAGGCTTAGAAACATTGTTTTGCTGATTAAAAGCAGTGGTACGTTTCTGGGGTATTACAGGACATTTTTCGAGCCAGTGGGTTTCTGCCCCGCAGTATAGGCACAGGTTGGCAGTCTGTCTCCGGGTATGTTCTTCTGGGGACAGGGGGTCTCTGTGCTTGCTTGCTGGAGGGATTTACTCCTTTGGTGATGTGCCCCAATTGCCTTGCAGCAACTTAACCAGAAAATCAGCCAGGTTATTGAAAAGTTCCTGGAAGGTCTTTTTTAGCAGGTCCATCATAAGATGCAGCACTGCAGGCTCATTTGTATTTGGCTGGTTCATTCTGTCACAGTTAGGGGTGGCACCAGGGGTGAGGAGAGTATGAGCCCAGCGTGCAGTGGTCTGCACAGATACACAGAGGATATGGATAGTGGAGGGTGGATGGAAATGAAGACTAACAAGGTTGATTGCAGAGGGATGATAGGAATGATGGTTATAGTTGAAGGAGCCAGGAATTGGGGATCAGGAATCAGAGTAGCAACAATGTTCACTCTTCATGAGCATGAGCTGTAATGAACCAGCAATGTGTGAGTGTGGGGGCAGGGCCCTTTATTTCGTGAGTCACGTGTGTTTGGTGTTAACTCTTACAATGCTGGATGCTGGTTGCTGGCTGCAGGGCAGGAACAGAATAGGAAGTGTACCACCAGGGGGGGGGGTTTAGGATGGTGGCAGCCATGGGGCATGACACACCGATTGGTGCTGAATCGCAATATGCCACCTACGAGGTTAATGAAAAAGGCAGACTCTGCTCTTTCTAGCGGTACCTTTCTTTTTTTTCTAGCTGCAGTGGTTGGGGAGATAGAGTGGTCCAAAAGACCTCGCCCCCTCCCCTTTCAGGTTCCCCCTGCAGGCACCATGGGGCATTCCAGGAAGTCAGTCAGACATGGGACCCGGCCAGAGAGGTGAGTATAGGGAGGGAGGGCGTTAAAGGACCAATTTTCCCCAGGATGTGCTATGTACGTCAGTGGTCCTTATGGGGTTAAACTTGCCGAATGAAACCATCGAACATCAGGGCACTGACATTTCACTGCTGTTCGATATTCTCTGAATAGATTAACCATTGCTTCTTTATTGGGACTTTCACTGCTGCCGAACAGCATTGTATTTTGTTGGCAATTCGCCGAAATTTGGCAAACTGCCTGCTATATGAATAGTCGAATGGCCACGAAATTGCACTGTACCAGGAAATTCACTGTTCGATGTAATTTCGGGGCCAGTTCGGCTCTTTCTGAATAACCCTGAATGTCTCAGCCAATGTTACAAATCCTGCCACATTTAAGCCCACTTGCTGCCAAACAGCATAGCACTCCCCCCAGTGGCAAGGGGTTAAACCTTTGGCTGGCCCTAGCCACTGTGCTGCCTGGAGCCATGGATGAAATGCTGCCGTCCCCCAAAAACGGAAAAAAAATCATATGGTATGTATGAATGTATCACAGAGCTCCACTGCTATAAAACTCACAGTAATGTGCAGTGTGCATGAGCATATCACAGAGGTCCACGGCTATAAAAATCACAGTAATGTGCAATGTGTATGAGTGTATCACAGAGCTCCACAACAATTAAATTCACAGTAATGTGCACTGTGTGTATGAGTGTATCACAGAACTCCACAGTGCAGCATCATTGTTCACTTTATAATTGAAAAGTGAACAAAAGTGCTGCATTAAGGGGAAAAAACGACTATTGGAAAAAAGGGTTTTTATATTTATTGTGTTTTTTTTACATGAAACATTTTATATTTATTTCTATAGGAAACCTAGTCATGTTTAGTATGCCATTACCTGGCCTTTGCAATGACACCTTGCATCACCCTGTAGCCTCTATGGGTCCAGAGATAAAGGGGTCCAAGCAACCCATGTATCTCCTCCATAGAGGCTAGGGCATTCACTGCCAGGTGGGAGGGGAGCTCCCAGATCTGACATCATGCCCAGGAGCGATGACATCAGAAGGTGGGGATAGGTTCCGTAGGTGGTGGCTGGCTCCCTGTGGGAGAAGTCTGGCATTGATAAGCGGAACTTCCACTGTGGGCTGCAGACGTCCTCCACAACCTAGCGGAGGAGGGTCTGCCTTGCCAGTAGGTGCCGTTATTGAGTACCGGCACGTACGGCAGAAAAAAAGCATCGGGCCGGCCTGTTCGAGGCCCGTATTGGGCACTTCATGCCCCAGCTTTTGACAGGATGGCAAAATGCCACCCTTGGCAATGGACTGCCTGGAGCAATTGCATCATTCAGCTCCATGGACGGGCCAGGTAAACATTAATAGAGTTGGAAACTTAGGTCAGAAAACAAACAAAACTTCTAAACCGTCGAAAAAGGATTTTCTCTTTCTGAGCAGAAAGAAATCTCTAAAATAATGCAGGTCCTTGGCAATTGTTCTAATCTTCTTACAAGCTTAGAAAAGATAAATAAAGACAAATAACCCATGGCTGAGGGTAAAAAGTACAACGTTTAGGGAGATGGCCATTGCACGCAAAGAATTTTCAACAGGGAGGAGCAGAGCAGACTGAGAATCAGCACAGAATTAAAACTATCAAAAAAGGAGGGAAAAAAATAAACTAGCAAAAATAGACTCAAAGATAAAAACTAATATTATTGGAGAAGTAACAATATGGCTTTATGTTGGATTCAGAGGGAGGATGAAAGTGAAGTGTGGCTTTCTGACTGCATTCAGAGGGAGAGATCGCGGTGGAACCCTGTGCACGCTCAGGACCTCAGACAGGGGAAACTGAGGAACTGAATATTAGCTATCTCTGCAACTGTGAAAGCAAGAGTTGCTCATGTCTGACTCGCTCACATAGACAATCACTCAATTACACGCTCACACACACTCACTCAACGCTCACTCACTCACCTGCTGACTTTCTTGTTCACTCACCTACTGCTCGCTCACACACTCGTGCTGTCAGGTCCTTCGCCGCAAACGCCACAAGAGGTTTTCATCTGGGTCTTTGCCATCCATGAAACCCACCAACACCGTCCCTGTTCCAGACCAGGTTTCCATCCAGCCTGCTCCCTCATCCAGTCCACCATCCTCCAGCCCAGTGTTTCCTCTTCTTTCTAACCCTTGGGTAAATCACCTGTCACCTGCCCAGGTCTCCATATAGGGAGACTACGCCCGATGCTCCTCACGTCAGCATTGAAGTTGGACTGTGGAGTTCATGCTGTATGGACCCCTGCTTGTTCCTTTATTCTAGCCCTTTTGAATCAGATACCTTGTGTAGCTGACCCCTTGTCTTTCTTACTGGACTTATGCTTATGGAACTGCCCCTTGGATATTATGCCTAGGAGCCCTGCCTTTGTGGACTTTATCACTGAGCACCCCTGGACTTTTACGTTATCCCTGCAAGCCATCACTCCAGAGTTCAGTTCGTTATCAGCCCCTGTGTTCTGAAATCTGCCTTTTGTATATATCCTGTTTCTCTGTGAGTACCTTCTGTGTTTTAGTTCCTTGTTCATCTCATGCCCCTCTGTCTTTAACCTATGTTTAATTAACCCAGTTTCCTTCTAGTATCGTTATATGTATTGTTCCTCTGTCTTTAGCCTAAGTTCTAGTGTATTCCTTGTAAGCTCCTTTCATGTCTCGCCCATGTCAAGCCCATTTCATGACTTGCCCGTGTCTAGTTCATTTCATGCTTCGCCCCTATGTATAGCTCCTTTCATGTCTTGTTCCTGTGTCTAGTCGTTATCTGTATTCAGTTTAGTTCTGCTCCTGTATCCGTCCTGTCTGTGTTTTAAATAAAACCTATGCTCATGACCTGCAACCTGTGTACCATCCTGCATTTACCACAAACTGGACTCACCCGCTCACCACACATAGTGTACCTGACAAATGCTTACTTACTCGCGCTCTTTCAAGGGTTACATCCTCACTGTCTCACTCATCCTCCCTCACAGGTCACTCACTCTTACACTCTTTCTTGTGTCTGTCTCTTGTGTTTACGCTCTCTCGCTGTTTCTTTTCCACGCTCTCTCACTGTGCTTTTTTGTGTGTTCTAGCTGCTTTATCTTGCTGTCTCTTTGTTTTTTTGTTTTTTGTTGCTGTCCCTCTCTCTGCTGTCTCTTTTTCTACCTGTGTGTATTGTTATCATTCCTTCCCTGTCTCTGCAATAGCTGGGGTTGAAAGAGTTACAGATTGGAAAGTCACTCTGCCCCGCCCTCTCCTTAGCTCACAGTGGAGGAGGGAGGTGGAGCAACTCAGTCGCACATGCTCAGTGTGTTTTTTATGTATTCCACAGAATACACACTGTTGGTTACCTCAGCTTACCTCCTGAGCTTCGCGTGAGAAAGGCCACTAAAGAAAAACTGGTAAATATGAACAATTATCATATTTACTTGCGTTTTATGCCTGCTGAAAAAGACTAATGGCTCATTCAAAAGGCATTACATGTTTTTAAAGGCAGACTAACAAAGCATGCAAGTCACTTTAATGAGATACAGTAACAATATGTTTACAATTTGACACATGTATGATTTTCCATGGACAATTATTTATTAGGTTACTATCTGCGAACAGTGAAACAACATGTTTTAATTTGTGTTTATGATGAAAACAGTAGGATAAGCATTTAATGTCTTGTTAAACCATTAAATTTAAATTACATTCTGCACTGAGGTCTTACGGTTCCCAATACTTTGTATGGTCAAACCTCGGCATTGCCCACCCTCAATGAGCATCTGATTCCATTTGTCAGCTGGCGGTGACTTTTGAAGTTATCCTGTAATCATGATGTGTCTCTAATTATTGCCAGGGTTACAAAATATATGTAATAAAATCAGTAGGGCTAATAAAAAATCAAGCTACACAAAGCTATTTTTATGGTCTGAAAATTATTCTCTGTCAAAACTAATTGTGCCAGGCAGTATAACATTCAAAGCATAAATTGGGCCCCACAGAAAATAGCAGCTAAGGAGGACTGTAGAGAAATAAATGCAGTTTTTCAGTGTAGGTTAGTTTGCAAAAATAAATTACAACACTCATTGACATGTAGAGTTTATATGCATAGGTATGAAAGTAATGCTGCGTATGTAGCAACACAGGCAGGGTTATTCTAAGGTTCTCTTTTGTTCCCTGCACTTCGATCCGATAAACCGCCGAAAAAAAGCCGAACGCACCCGATGATAAACCGCAAAACCACAGAATGCATCTGAAAAAGACGACGATCCGCCGAACAGAGCGTCGACCAGCCGCTGGAAAAAGCCAACAAACAGGTAGAAAAAAAAACACCACTGCAACTTTTAAAATGCCTGGAATTAATATATAACGTCCTATAAATAATAATTAAAAGATCTGTTACAGAAAAAAAATCGCTATTTAAAAAAATTTGAAATTTAAAAGATTAAAAGAATAAATAGTTTAATAAATATCCAATAAAAACAGGAATATTTTTTACATTGAAACTGGACTTGTGCACAGTGTTTTTTTTAGTTTCGGAATTTTTTGTCCCGTTTTTTTCTTCGTTTCGGGTCATTTCGGACCATTATAAACAGTTTTTGTTTTATTTCGGGTCTTTTGTTATTTTACCATGATTCATACAGGGTTATCCAAAGAGATCCGAATTGTTTGAGAAAGGTAACCGAACGCTGAAAATCAGCGTTCGGTTACCTTTCCTGGCCATTCGGCTATCCAGAGAGCAGGCAATTCGCCAAATCCTGGCGAATTGCCTGCACATACGGTGCCTGTTCGGTTCCTGTTCGAGGGCAGTGAAATCCCCATGAAAATGCACTGCTTCGGCTATCAGAGAACACAAACCAGCAGTGAAAGGTTCCCCTAATGCCCTGCCATTCGGTGGTTTAATTCGGCAAGTTTATTCAGGAGAATCCCATAGGCTTCAATGTTAAAAATATTCCCGTTTTAATTCAATATCTAATAAACCGTTCATTATAAATTCTGCAGCAAAAAGTCTCTTTATTTATAGATTTTTTAGGATACTTTAAGCATTTTTCAGATTTTTATTTTTTTTAAAAAGTCCGATTTTTTTTTTTTTTTTTTTTTCTTAGTTTACTTATATTTTTTTTGTAACAGCCCCTTTATTATCATTCCCTGGACCTCCTGTGAAAATTTCAGACATTTTCGCTCAGTAGTTTCTTTGCAAACAGCGTTTCTTTTTCCCAGATTCATACAAATGGTTTTTCTAATTTATTCACTGCCTCCTCTACGTCACAGCTGCTTCGGCTCTGTGTGATTCGGCTCCTTTTCGGCTCCTGTTCGGCTCCTGTTCGGCTTCTTCGAAGGTTAATACAGATGTTTTTGCTTGTTTTCAGCGTGCATTCGGTTAGTTTTCGGCAGCTTTTCCCTGCAATTCGGGGACCCTGTGGTGTTTGCTGAATACACCGCAGGGTCACCGAAATGCAATCGGCAAAAGGAACCGAATTGAAGAGAACGAAAAGTCACCGAACGTGCGGTGACTTTTCGAATCTCTTTGGATAACCCTGATAATTTCGGGTCGATTTGGAATATTGGATCACCCGGTATCATATTCGGATCACTTAGTTTTTCACTTTAATTGATTATTTTGTTTTTCGGATCACTTTTCGTTTTTTGTTTTTATGCTTAATTATGTGATTTCAGACGATTTCTAATTTCAGACTGCTGATACTTTGTTTTTTGGATCACTTATAGGGTTATTCAAAGAGAATCGAAAAGTCACCGCACGTTCGGTGACTTTTCGTTCTCCTCAATTCGGTGCGATTTGGCGATCCCATTTCGGTGACCCTGTATTAAGCAAGCACCACAGGGCCTTCGTAGTGCAGGGAAAAGCCGCTGCAAACCTGCCGAACACTCACTGCAAAACCCGGCGAATGTACGCCGAAAACACGCAAAAACATCTGGATTAACCTCGCCGAAGACGACGGAGAAACCCAAGCAGGAGCCGATCAGAGCCGCCGGAAAAACCCAACACCGCAGACGAATGGAGTGAAAAAAGAAAAAACAGTTTGCTTGAATGTTTGAAAAGTGAAGCGCTGTTTGCATAGAAACTAATGAGCGAAAATGTCTGAAATTTACATATGAGGTCCAAGGAATGATAATAAAAAGGGCTGTTACAGAAAAAAGAACAAACTTTTCAACAAAAAAAAAATTAAAACATCGGCAAAAGTTTTTGGCAAAAAAATCCCAAAAAATGCTTAACATATCCCAAACAATCTATAAGTAAAGAGACTTTTTACTGCAGAATATTATAATCAATGTCTTATTAGATATGGAATTAAAATAGGAACATTATTAACATTGAAGCCTATGGTATTTGCCTGAATAAATCTGCTGCATGAAGCCACTGAATGGCAGGGCAATTCAGCAACTTTTCACTGCTGTTTTTTTTTTTTTTTGAGAAAGGATTTTGCCAGGAAAGATACATTGAGATTTCTCTTGCTTTCAAGTATGTCCTGGGCGGCGAGTATGTACCGTTGGGTGTCTTGCCCAAGGAGACTTACTGGAGAGGTGCTTGTTGGGATTAAACCCATGTCTCCACAGGCTCTCTCCACGCAGAGCAGTGATGTTACCTCTACTCCACCCAGCCGGCACATTTGCTCTCTCAATAGCCGAAGCTATGGGGCTTTCACTGCCCTCGAACAGGCAACTAACAGGCACCGTATGTGCAGGCAATTCGCCAACATGTGGCAAACTGCCTGCTCTCTGGATAGCCGAATGGCCAAGAGAGGTAACCGAACGCTGATTTTTCAGCATTCGATTACCTTTCGGATCTCTTTGAATAATCCTGTTAGTGTTACATTTTTATGTTATTCTACATTTTGGGATGATTTGTATTTCGTTTTTAAGAGTTGTTTATTTTTTTATCAGTTATTTCAGAATGTGAAATAGATTACTGCCAATAAAATGAAAATACCAGCCGTCAACCTTTTTTTTTTTAACTGCAGCAAAGGTTTGTTTACTTATTTATTTTTTACGATTTTTCGAGTTAAAGTTTAGGTTTTCTAACTTATTTTAAAAAAACAAGTCTTTTTTCCCCATAGGTTTCAATGTAAAAAATTTTGTTTATTTTTTTGGCGATTTTTGGGGAATTTTTGAAATTTTATTGTTCCTAATTTATTATTTCAGCACCATGGTGAGTTCCACAGCTCTGCCCAAGGTTCTGATACATTTTCAATGAAAGAACACAATGTATCAGGCCAGCAGTTCAGCACTATGGACAGCAGCTATGAGTAGCTAACCATGGTGCTAAAACATAGATTAACATTACTTCTCTATGGGGAGTCCATTGCCGTGAGCCCCGTATTTCGCTGGAAATTCGCCAATAGTTGACGAACTGCCTGCTTTTTGACTAGCCGAATGGCTCCAAAATTACACTGTATTGGTAAATTCATTGTTCGGTGCAATTTTGGAGTCAATTCGGCTCTCTTTGAATAACCCTAATAGTATAAGAGTGGATCCTGCACCAAAGAATCTGTTTGCCATAAGCATGTGTGAATGATATCTTTAGGCTTTGTGCACATGGAACATTTATTGCTGACAAACAACAAAAAATAATCACTAGCAATAAGTCCCATGCTTTGTATCAAGAATCAGATAAGAGACATCCAAATAGTGTACTCAAGGACCTAAAAATTGGACAACTGGACATGCATAACCAGTTTGCTTTTTGCGTTGGAACAAAAAATAAATAAATACATAAAATATATCTATATATATTTATGTTTGAGTGTTTTTTTTACCTGACATTTAACATGCTCATGTTTGGTATCATTAGAAAGGCCAGACTCTGACCTGTCTAATGACTCCTAACATGACTTTGTGGGGTGTAATGAATGGAAATAGAGTGGTCCAAAGTACCCCCACTGTCCTCGCCGTGGTGAAGTGGCTTGTGTTTTAGATGGACCAATGTGTAGTAAAGCTTAGCACCATCATCTACACATTTTATCCCGGTGTGGGAAATGAGAAGGCGAGTTAGGACAGTGGCATTGTTTGCTTTATAAGTAAAAGCACACAATGCCACTGCCTTAGAAATTAGAAACAACAAAAAAAAGTAAAGTTTGCATTTAATATTTTTTTCCTTTTTTTTCTATTTTTACACATTACATGGTTTTATTTAATATCGTTGAAAAGGCTAGACTCTGACCTTTCTAATGAAACCTCACTTAACTTTGTGCAGTTTAGAGTTGCATCGTGGGAAATGAGAAGGTGAGTTAGTGCAGCATCACTCTTAACTTTATAATTGAAAAGTGAACAATACTGCTGCATTAGGAAATAGAAGAAAATTTATTTTATTTTTACATAGAACCTGGTAATATTTCATATGCTCTGGCCTTTCCAATGATACCAAGCATGGCCCAGTATCTTGTATGAAATAGATAACCTGAATCGGCGCAAATATTGCTCACTGGGGTCCTGGGATCTCGCATGTACATAGGAGAAACAATAATAGTGCAACACAGTAGGTGTAAAAAATACTTGAATGTGTATGGTAAATATCCCACTCACAAATAGAGAGCCATAACACTGGCTCTGAGTGGGTCCAGACGTATGGGTAAATTGCCTTCAGATTTCTCATGTGACCCCCACCTTATTGCAGATGTTCTATCCAAGATTATACAGTAAAAAACAGAAAGAGAAAAACTCCTTGTGCAGGTCTGTAGAAATCACGGTATAATATGCTAGTGATATCGTACTCACATTCTGAGGAGCTCACATAGCTCGTGGATGCATGCCCATGGGTTTTTTCAGATAAGGAAACCCAGAAGAAAACCACCAAGGATTCAGAAAATGGCACAGCGAAAACAGGATTGTAGATAAAAAATAATAAAATTTATTAAAACATAACTAAAACAACCTCCAGAATGCGTTTCGCCGCATGAAATAGCGGCTTCATCAGCTGGTGAATCAGCTGGTGAATCAGCTGGTTTTACTGTATGATCTTGGTTAGAACATCTGCAATAAGGTGGGGGTCACCTGAGAAATCTGAAGGCAATTTACCCATACGTCTGCACCCACTCAGAGCCAGTGTTATGGCTCTCTATTTGTGAGTGGGATATTTACTATACACAAACATTCAAGTATTTTTTACACCTACTGTGTTGCACTATTATTGTTTATTATTTCTCCTATGTACATGCGAGCTCCCTGGACCCCAGAGAGCAATATTTGCACCGATTCAGGTTATCTATTTCATATGTTGTGTGCATTGGTATAGGGGAAACCACTATATCCTGTTATTGGCTATCTGGGTGCTGTGGTGGTGGATGCATGTTGTGTGGTGCTGCACCATCCTTTGTGTATCTTGTATGGTTCAGGATATACGGGTTCCAAATGACCCCCTGACTGGGGGGATGTCCCATTATGACGTCATTGCGTGATGACGCCAGTGGGTGGGGGTAGGTCCCAAGGCAGTGTCTGACTTCCAAGATGTAAGACCAGCCTGGGATTCCCTCAGACCAGCGGAAGTCCCCCCGAGGGGGCGGGGAAACTATGAAGTGTTGGGAATGTCCTCCGCATGCTGCGAGGAATCCCCATGACGTCCCCCCACGTCTTCCACAACCAAGTGGTTAAAATTAAAAACTATAAATTGCTTAAGAAACTGTTAGGTTTGCATTCCCACCTCTGATGTAAATTTTTGTCAGTAACACGTGAGCTGGTCCCTTTACACATACAGGGCAATTCGAAGAGAATCGAAAAGTCACCGCACGTTCGGTAACTTTTCGTTCTCTTCAATTCGGTTCGTTTTGACGATCCTATTTCGGCGACCCTGCGGTGTATTCAGCAAGCACCACAGGGTCCCCGAATTGCAGGGAAAGGCCGCCGCAAACCCGATGAAAACTAACTGCAAAACCCAGCGAATGCACGCTGAAAACCTGCAAAAACATCTGGATTAACCCGCCAAAAATGCTGGAAAAACCAGAGCAGGAGCCCATCACCCACAGCGAAGCCGACGGAAAAAGCCGAGACCGCAGACGAAGGCAGTGAATAAATTAGAAAAACTCTTTGCTTGAATGTTTGAAAAGTGAAACACTGTTTGCAAAGAAACTACTGAGTGAAAATGTCTGAAATTTACATATGAGGTCCAATGAATGATAATAAAAAGGGCTGTTACAGAAAAAAATAAGTAAACTTCAAAACAAAAAAAAAACAGAATTTTTTAAAAAAAAACTAAAATCCAGAAAAATGCTTAAAATATCCTAATAGAATCTGTAAATAAAGAGACTCTTTACTGCAGAATTTTATAATGAATGGTTTATTAGATATTGAATTAAAACGGGAATATTTTTAACATTGAAGCCTATGGGATTTGCCTGAATAAACTTGCCGAATTAAACCACCGAATGGCAGGGCATTTCGGGAACCTTTCACTGCTGGTTTGTAAACTCTGAATAGCCGAAGCAGTGCTTTTTTATGGGGATTTCACTGTCCTCGAACAGGCACCGAACAGGCACCGTATGTGCTAGGGATGTGCGTTTCGGGTTTCGGAATTTTGGAATTTTCACGAAATTTCCCGATTCATGCATTCGAATTCGGCCGATTTTCCGAAAATTTTCAGATCCGAAAACGAAAAATTGAGCCGAAACGAAAAACTTTTTGGAATTTTCAAATGGAGTAGAAATGTGTAAAATCGAAATTCATTTTCGTTCAATTTGTGATTTCGGCTCCATTCCTGATTTCTGTTCCATTTCAGTAATTTCGGACATCGTATTTATATCGCTGATTCTGTAATTAAATTTTGTATCATTCCCATCTCAATGTATTCTTCCTGGAAAACCAGAGAAATCTCAATGTATCCTTCTTGTAAACCATGAGAAATCTCAATGTATCCTTCTTGTAAACCATGAGAAATCTCAATGTATCCTTCTTGTAAAACATGAGAAATCTCAATGTATCCTTCTTGTAAACCATGAGAAATCTCAATGTATCCTTCTTGTAAAACATGAGAAATCTCAATGTATCCTTCTTGTAAACCATGAGAAATCTCAATGTATCCTTCCCGGGAAACCAGAGAAATCTCAATGTATCCTTCTTGTAAACCATGAGAAATCTCAATGTATCCTTCTTGTAAACCATGAGAAATCTCAATGTATCCTTCCCGGGAAACCAGAGAAATCTCAATGTATCCTTCTTGTAAAACATGAGAAATCTCAATGTATCCTTCATGTAAACCATGAGAAATCTCAATGTATCCTTCCCGGGAAACCAGAGAAATCTCAATGTATCCTTCTTGTAAAACATGAGAAATCTCAATGGCAGAATTATCGTATCGGCAGAATTATCGTATCGTATAATTATCGTATCGTATTCGAAAAACCATTAGTTTACATCAAAATGAATAGACACTGTGAAACGAGGAGGACAGACGTTCCGAAAAACACGAAAATTTCCGAAATCACGAAAAAAAAGTCAATACGAAAAACGAAACCGAAACGGAATTCGGCCGAAACGAGTCGAAACGAAAATTTACAAAATCCGAACGAATCGAACCGAAAAAAAAATCGGAGCACAAGCCTAGTATGTGCAGGCAATTCGCCAGGATTTGGCGCATTGCCTGCTCTCAAGATAGCCGAATGGCCAAGAAAGGTAACCGAACGCAGATTTTCAGAGTTCGGTTACCTTTCTCCAGCAATTCGGATCTCTTTGGATAACCCTGTTACTCTGTCTGGCGCTTCATATAATTTCTGTTGGTAAAAGTTTCTTTCCATTTTGGCATCTGTTTAAATATCTGAGATGCTATAATAATACTAATGGTATGAGAGTTTGAAGAAAGGAGTCAGGTGGTTGTGAAGAGGAACCAGACAACATTTTCAGATTCCACCACTCCAGCAGTGGTCCCGGCTCCCTTTTAGGCTTGTGTGATTCGTTTCAGTCCAAATTTAAATTTGAACGACTTTTGGAACTACTCAAGCATTTGAAATGAGCTGAAATTTCGTGAGCTGCAGAGCCTCCAAAATGATTTGGCTGCTATAATCAGTGGCTACTGGACAGCCTTCAGGGCGTTGGGCATAGTGATTCAAAACTACATCTTAAGTTACATAACTGAAAGAAGAGTCAGCTGGTTCAACCGGTCAACAACAATATGCCCCTCAATGCCTCTGTATTGGAATGCCTTGGATTACTATTTTGTGCACTGCTTCAAATTTCAGTAGGTAAGCTTCCATGCTGCTCCCTCCATTCAGTCACTGGCCAGTTAAATGGAAAGGGTGGCTTTAGCATGGGGCAATAAGGTGGGCTTTAAAACTCCATGCAAACAAAGGAGAGAGTTGTGATGGGTAGGAGAGTAGCAAAATTTAATTGTCACCTCATCTGCTATCTTTAGGCCACCCCTGTTTTTCCTAGAGGGTTCCTGGGACTAGCGTCACATCAGTTACTATTTTTTCAACACCTTGCCCTCTTCCTTTACATTATTGGTTCATTTTGTTGTGTTCTTAACTGCTACACTAGATTTTCCTTTTACTCATTTTATAATACGACCATGTAAGAACAATGCTTTGATAGTCATGTGTGAAGGAAGGTTAAACATCACTTGTTAAATCGTATAACGTGGCAAGTTTTCACTAATAATATAGTTTGTGCTGCATACGTAATGCGACAGTTGAAGCGCATGCCCAAGCGGTGTCAGCTTCTCTTTTATTTTAGATATCCTAGTTTAACTTTCCCTCTGTGTCCCTGAATAGGGCCTTTATGCTGTGCAGGCTCTAACAGTGCATTAATTTTAGGAAGTTTGGGCAGATGAGAATAAGGCTTTCTGTGTGATCATTTGGAGAGTCCTCCAGAGGTTCAATTGCACGGCTAAGGGAAAACACA
Source organism: Leptobrachium leishanense (assembly GCA_009667805.1). Classification (NCBI taxonomy): domain Eukaryota; kingdom Metazoa; phylum Chordata; class Amphibia; order Anura; family Megophryidae; genus Leptobrachium; species Leptobrachium leishanense. The sequence goes on along the minus strand of CM019070.1, from coordinate 71,091,355 downwards.
AAGGTTTCACTGTCTGAAATGCTTTTAAAAAAGAAAAAAAATATGCTCCGATGTAACATTAGAGTTGGATTAGTAGATGACTTGGGTCAGAGTAATACCTGTCCCGAACATCTATGTAGCACAGCTCCATGCTGTCACCTCTTCTGTAGTAGGAAATATAGTTCCAAAAAGTGGAGGACTTAAGAAAGTTACCTTTAAAAAAAAAAGAGGAAAATCTACTCATAAGAACCATGTAACTGATCGAGGTCTTAATACATAAACAGAGTTTAGGGTTCATGTGGTTCAGTATTAATGGTGTTAAATGACGTTATTTTTATTAACTTGTGATGTGTCACATGATGCCATTAATAGTGAAAATGTCCAATGGTAAATAAACACATTATAAGGCTTGATTTAAATAAATGTGAAACAAAAGAGAAATATTATCTCTGGGTAATAGCTTTCTATAAAAGAAATGCTGTCTGAAGGGTCGCCTCTATGTCAGATGTAGCATCTACGATTTCCTATCGTCTTGTTCTGTGACCAGGCTTTACCTTTGTCTCCACAACGTGATGAAACAAGCATCTTGTAGAACTGCAATGATTTACTTTACAAAAGAAAACACAGTTTCTATTTCCATATATATATAACAGGTTGGTTGCCATAAACTTTGGATAATGAGGGTTTCTTAATAACAACTTTTTGTTTTTGATGTGTTAACAATAATTTGTATACCCATACTTCTTCTGTACTTGCCTGGAACAAAAAGTACAGACAATAAAACAAGTTTCTCCCTCCGGTACCATTTTTCAGATATGACTGTGTGAGGCAAAGGAGTTTTCTCCACTCACACAGCCGGCATTGGACAGCCAGGATTTGAATATACCACCTGTCAGTCAATGATGATATCAACGCACTATTCCCTAGTTAAGGCTAAAATGGGGACACTAAGAGGGAAAATCTGCACCTGCAGATTTTCCCGTAGCGTCCCCATTTCAGCGGGAGATTCTGGGGCAGGTGCTACCTCAGCACCTTGCCCCGGAACGCAGATAAACCACTTGCGGTAGCATTTCTGTGCTGTCACGAGTATCACCTCCTGGAATCCATAGGACTCCGTAGAGTTTTGTGCTTTTGGGCCGTATGCCCTATGCAATCTCACTCCCACGAGATCACACAGTGCCGCTGCTCCTGGATGCTCACTCTGCTCCCGACACTGGTGTAACTACCAGGGGTGCAGCGGATGTCACTGCACCCGGGCCCCTGAGTCCGGGGGCCCACAACCGGATGGGTGGAGGGCCCGGACTAGCCCTGCTTGCCCTACAGTCCAGGCAGGGGTCAGGCACCCGGTCTCCCGTTTGATCGGCAGCGTTTGGGATCAAACTCCCACATGCTGTGCCAGAATTAAAGGCCCTGCAGTGGGGAGAGGAGGAGGAAGAGGACAGCTGCTCACATGGGGACATGCTGGCCCCGCCCCTTCCCCTCCAGAGCCACTCAAAGCAGAGCCTCCCCTGCTGTGCTTAAAGTGTCCAGCATGTGCAGGGAGGGGAAGTGGAGAGAGTGGAGACCATACACACCTATGGTAAGTATGTAACAAGCTGGGGTGGGGTGTTTGTGTGTGAGTGAGCAGTGGCTGGCTAATTACTGGGGTCTGATCCTTACTAATTACTGGGGTCTGATACTGGTTAATTACTGGGGTCTGATACTGGTTAATTACTGGGGTCTGATCCTGGCTAATTACTGGGGTCTCTGATACTGGTTAATTACTGGGGTCTGATACTGGGGGTCTGATATCTGGGGCCAACGCGGAGGGTGGGTCTTGAAGGCGCGGGGCGTACTGGTATGGTACACCCTGCTGACTTCAATGGCCCACCTCGGTCCCTCCCCACAGCCAACAAGGGGGGCCCTTCATGGATTTTTGCACCGGGGCCCTGAGATTTCTAGATACGCCTCTGGCTCCTGGCAACAAGAAGCAGTGAATCGGGCCACTATTCTCGCTGCTGGATGAGAGATGAGTATCGGATTTATTGGTGGGGCGGTTTAGGGGGTGCTAAATGAATCTGCAAAAGCGGAATCAGCACCAGCTTTTAGGTGTAGCTAACATTTTGGCTTGCGCACCCCTGCAGTAATTAGCGCTAGGACTTTGTAATACCTTACTTATCCTAATGCTAATTACTGATTGCGCTCCCCATGTTAAGTATAGGATGTGCAAAGTACATTAAGCTCACGGAAGCGAACGCAATCACTGATGCAGTAAGTGATTTTTTTTGAACACTACAGTTATTGTTCACTAGAGAATAGTGCCCTTTGTGTGCTGACATTATCCTGTCTCTGAATGCTAACAGCAGTCAGTGTTCGACAGCAGCTGAGGATAGCTGCTCTGCAAGCACACGTAGCACCAATCCATCGTTCTGCAAAGGCGGTGCAGAACGTTGGTAGAACCGTATGCAAGTTCCATGCATTATGCAATTTGTGTTGCGCGATCTACGCAATTTGAGTGCACTATGCAAATTGCATTAGATGCTGATTCAATTGAAAACATTTGTACACAGCCGTAATTTGAAAAAACTTAACTTTGGCCAACATACATCAGATTTATTTCTCAAGATCTTGACAAAAGTCCTTTGCTGACTGAAATGTTGATGCTATAAATATTTTATTTAGCATTCTTCAAACCAAGTCAATGTGATGGACTTTTTAAATTGTTTTCTGTATACTGCAGTCGAATCTTATTTGCTGCAGACACTCCCACGGTTTCTTTTCCCCCAAAATTAGTGTTATTTTGATTTAAAAAAGCCACAATTTTGTCTCTAAACTGGAAGCTATGCACACGCATTAGATTCTAACCAAAGAGGTTTTCCTTGGCGTTGAAAGGTGAGCCTAATCTTTAATGGCCATTTAAGTAAGTTTAAAACCTCAGACTTGTTTAGCGTTGGTATATAGAATTCAAAGGACTGCTGACATTTTTTATGGTTTATATGCAAAATTGCTAAATAACCCCACATTTAAAGGGATACTCTAGGCAACATGACCACTTAAGCTTTTTTAGGTGGTCATGATGCCCTGAGTATGCCCTTGTCTTTCCCCCCTCCCTCCGCTCAGCCGATTGGCTAAAACAGCTGAGAGACGTGGAGGACTTTACTCCACCCTCCCAGCTGTCAGTCAGCAGAGTGGGATTCATATTTCCCGCTTCTGCCGACTATTGCCGAGTAGGAGACGTCATCGTGCTTTCTGCGCAATGACGTCTCCAACTCGTCGCAGTAGCTGGCGGCAGCGGCTGATTAGTGTTGCGCGCATCCTCTTGCGCGTAACACTAATCAAAGAAGAAGAGGAAGCCTGCTGATTGGCTGGCTTACGTGAGAGGCCCGCATGCGCGCTTCTCACGTAAACCATTAGCCAAGTTAAAGATTTTCAGGACGGGAGCAGAAGAGGAGGGAGGTGAGTATAAAAAAAAAAAACGCCGTCGGAAACAAGTGGTTTCTAGGGTAAGTATTACAGTAAAAAATATATATATATACTCAATAACTAGGTAGGGAATAGGTATATTTTAATGTAAAAAAAAAGGGGGGATTTTTAGCCTAGAGTGTTCCTTTAAGTGTTAACTATGTATCCCTAGTTTAAAATTAATGTCATTATATTATTTTTTCCAACAAAAACCTCATGGTTTTCAATTTATTGTATATTCTCAGCGACACCCATTGCTAAGGAACTTTGTTTTTTAGTTTAAAGAAAATTTATTTGGGCAACTTGGGAAGTAAATAAAATGTCAATATATATGAACAATACAATGACATAACTGCCTAATATTAACTGCCATTTAAGATAGCAACCGTTGACAAATTAATTTTTTTTATCTGCAGCACTTTCCTTTTTTTTTTGTTAGAGACAGTCATTGATTCCAAACTGCGATTTTTGGCATTTAAACGATAGGTCACAAGTAGGTGTTTGTGGAATGCCATGAGGGCTCAACACCGGGCAGATGAGGGAATGTAAATTTAGGAAGAGCTCAGATTCAAATTTGTTAAGCCTGGAGAACATGCACTAGTGGATATAAAAGACACGGAATGTTGTGTTTTAGGGTGGATTTTTCCTACTTTTGAGAATATTTTATCTTTTGATGACACTAGCATTTTGCCAAGGCCTTAAGTTTCAAGAGAAGTAATTTCTAAAAAAATCAACTAACATTAGTAAGATTCTAATCAAAGCTTATATATATATATAGACTTTACAAACTTTAAGAGCAAAGAAGCATAAAAATATAATTTTTTCATTATTCTCTTAGAATACTGATTTCAAAAACATGATTCATGCAGAACAAATTGTGAAGCCAGAAAATAGATTAATTCTTCAGCAATAATCATGGTTGCCCCCTATTTGAACAATTTCGTTTAGGTAATCGGGGCTCCCTGTTGATACCCATATATTCCCAGGCAGAGTAAATGCATCAATTCATTTTTCCTTCAACACCGCACATTCCATGAGTCTCTTGTTTAGTCTGTCACAGTCTTCCTTTTAAAACATTTTTGCTTAGTGCATAGAAAGAAAGTCCTGTGTCCACGCGGAAAAATGTAGTGAGGCTCGATTAACTGAAGGAAGAAGGATTGAGAACTATTTATCTCATGTGAATCCATACTGACACCAGGGCAGGTCTATGCATGTGCAGTGTCTGGTTTAATGTACAAGAAAGGAATTTATGATTTACTTAACTTTTTTCTTGCTCCAGGTTCCCGAGACACAGACCCACAACAATTACTAATATAAAGACTCTATACTCCACAAATCATTATCAGAGTGTTCTGGCGACAGAGATCTGGTGAAGTGGCTCTGAACTTGAATTCTTCTTTGACTACACTGCTAAAGATACAGTATATTGCATTCTCTCAATGAAACAACAGGCCTGAGCTGGCCATGAGATAAATATTCATTTTCAGAAATCAGACTATGCGTCATCATGATGACATCACTAGCACACATACCCTAATGGTGAATCTAATCATAAGCTAACATTTCAGCCATTTGGGGTCTGATTTTCTTTAACCCCAAGTAACTTGATCTACAAAAGCACCACCAGGTGCCACTGCCCATGTCATGGTCCTCACCGTGGCCTTCCTTTACTTCAAGTAACATATGACTACCTGTCCTCTCAAAAGTCAGTGACTGTTTATCTGGCATCTCCTCCTGGATGGCCTCCCACCACCTAAAGATCAACATGTCAAAGACTGAACTCCTACTTATTCCTCCCTCCAATGCCTCCCCACCTCCTGACTTCTCTATCACGGTGGAGGGTATCACCATCTCCCCATCAAACCAAGTTCGCTGCCTTGGAGTTACACTTGACTCTGCTCTTTCCTTCATCCCTCACATCAAGTCTCTTTCCTCCTCCTGCCGATACCAACTGCGTAATATTTCCAGAATTCGGCCATTTCTTACCGCTGTCACCACAAAACAACTCATACACGCCCTGGTAATCTCCCGACTCGACTATTGCAATAATCTCTTATCTGGCCTCCCTCTGTCCTGCCTCTCCCCCCTACAATCCATCCTGAACGCCTCCGCAAGGCTAATTCACCTCACCCGCCGCTCTGTCTCTGCTGCTCCCCTCTGCGAGTCCCTTCACTGGCTCCCCATCCACTGCAGAATTAAGTTCAAAATCCTTATCCTTACCTACAAAACCCTCACTAACTCAGCTCCCCACTACCTGTCCTCACTAATCACCAAATTCACCCCAGCCCGCTCCCTAAGGTCAAACAGTGACCTGCGCCTAGCTTCTCCCCGCATCACCTCTTCCCATGATAGACTGCAGGATTTCTCACGCGCAGCCCCCACTCTCTGGAACGCTCTCCCTCGTACTGTCAGACTTTCCCCTAACTTCTCTTCCTTCAAACGCTCCCTGAAAACATTCCTATTTAGGGAAGCCTACCACCCAACTCACTGACGCAACCATCAATCACTCTCACCTTACAGTCCTCTCCTCCTGTTTCTAACCCCAACCCTCCCAGATTGTGAGTTCCTACGGGAATAGGGCGTTCATCTCCTCCTGTACTGTTTGTCAAATGTTGTTCAATGTATTGTAACCCTGTCTATACTGTGCTTATTGTACAGCGCTCTGGAATATGCTGGCGCTTTATAAATAAAGAATAATAATAATAAATGACTAATTGAGCCTTGACTTTTTTTATTATTTTCACACATTTTCATGCATTTTATCGTTTTAAAAAACATTTTAAGAATATTATTATTATTATTATTATACTTTATTTATATAGCGCCAGCATATTCCACAGCACTGAACAATGGGCATGAGATAGACAGGGTTACAATGCATTGAAATTGAACAACATTTGATAAACCGATACATGAGGAAACGAGGGCCCTATTCCCGTGGGAACTCACAATCTAGAAGGGTTGGTGGTGGAAACAAGAGGAGAGGACTGCAAAGTGGGAGTGATGGACTGTGTTGGAAACAGGAGGAGAGGACTGCAATGTGAGAGTGATGGACTGTTTGGGGCAGTGAGGTGTATTAGTGAGTTGGGTGGCAGACTTCCCTGGATAGGAATGTCTTATAAGAGAGGGAGAGATGTAGACAGTGGATGGGTTGGTGGTACAGAGGCAGGAGTTCCATTTTAGGATGATTGCAGAGTAAAAGAGTAGATGAGACAGGGAGCGCATTGTGCAGCAGGAGTTCCAATTTCTTTTTCTTCCTGCAGTTCGGCGACATTCGGCAGTCAGGTTGGTGCTCTTCAGCAGTGTTTGTCGGTGAATGCCAAAGTCCATGAATCTAATAAATCAATATGTTGGCATTCCGAATTTTAACTCTAATAAGGACAAATGTCTTATATATAGAACTATATTGTTTCCATTATTCTATAAAAAGTGATTATTCCTCTACTCAGAGGGTGCAACTAGTCAAAAATGTTTTACTCCACCCCAGGGTAAAAGATGTCACGTGAAAAAATGCAAAAAGTATAATATAACCAGATGTTCCGACCTTGTAACAAAAGAGATTGTTAAAAAAATGGTAACATGTAAGCTGTCAATTTTTTTTTAAGGAAATACTTGGGAATGTCCTAAGTGTCTTTAAAGATTTGACCTCTAATAAACTTGCTGTGTAAGTGAACAAAACAGCAGAGGGTGATATACTATTAATTTAATAACCAACACTTTGAAAAAAATGCCAAAATGGTGTATGTCATAACAAAAAACTAAGAAAAAACACAGGGAAAAAAGAGGTTTAAATCTCGTACATATATATTTTTTTAAACAAAGCACTATCACAGTTATTCAGAGTGTCACCAACAATTTGGTGCTCTCCTGTTCGCCACACTTTGGCGAGCTCGATTCACCGATCCTGCTGTGAATTCATCATGCACCACAGGGTCCCCGAAGTGCCGCTAATCGCCCCGCTAAATTAATTGAAATGTTGCTGCAAAAACGCTGGATCGATCTAAAAAAACCGCCAAATGTATCTGACGATCAGCTGCAAAACTGCCAAATGCACCAGACGATACGCCAAAAACCGTCAAATCGATCCGAAAAAAGCAACCCGACGAACAGACCACCGACCTACTGCCAGAAAAAGCCGCCACGCCGCCGGTAAAAGCCGCCATGCTGCCAAATGTGGTAAAAACCAAAACTGCAACTTTTAAAATGCATTTTCTAAAAAAGTACTGCATGAAAATGTCTGGGAATTATATATAAGGTCCTATGAATAATAATAAAAAGGTCTGTTACAGAAAAAAAAGCATTTTTAAAAAAAATCTGGAAAATGAATTTTGCTGAAAAAATCACGAAAAAAGCCTAAAAAATAAATATATAATGAGACTTTTTAATGTAAATTAAAAGAATAAACGGTTGAATAAATATTTAATAAAAAGGAGTATTTTTTTCACATTGAAACCTATGGGAATCACCTGCTTAAACCTGTCGAATGAAACCACCGAAAATCAGGACATTTCACTGACATTTCGGTGCTGTTCAATGTTCTCCGAATAGATTAACCATTACTTCTCTATGGGGACTTTCACTGCCACCGAATATCAGCGTATTTTATTTTGCTTGCAATTCCCTAATATTTGGCGAATTGCCAGCTTTTGAATAACCGAAATGGACTTGAAATTACACCATACGGTGAAATTCACTGTTCATTGCAATTTCTTGGCCAATTCGGTGCTCTTTGAATATTCCCTTAAGTTATGTTGAACTAAAAACATATGCTGAGTTTTAAAAATATGTGAGTTGAAGATTTTTTTCCAAAATAAAATTCTCGTCTCAGCATATTTATAGAATGCAATGTGATTTATTTATAACACTGTCAGTCCCGTACTCATATGCCTTCCAGTATTCTTTTTTTTCCACATTCATGAAATGCTCGTAACTTGAATTAATTAAAGCTTTTGGTGAGTCCTGCCTGCCTGTGGTGAGTATATTGTTAAACTGAATGTTTTATTCCTTTAACCCTTCACTGCGGATGACATGTGGGGAACATCCTCATTGACTCCCGCTATATGTGGAGGACGTTCCCCACACGTCATCCGCAAGCGGGGGCCCCGGCGGACATACTCACCTCTCTGTCCGGGGTCCCACAGTGTTCTGGCCTCAGGGAAGCCAGATGCTGAAGATAGGCTGGCCCCTGACGTCATCGCGCCATGCGCGATGATGTCATTTCCAGGCGACCCCCTGGCAATGCCGGGAGATCGCCTGAAAGGGAGGGAGGATCCTTTTGGATCCCTCTCCCTCCTGATCGGGAGGGTTTACAGTATAAAAAACAGTGTCTGCCCTTTAAAGCGGTGCCTTTTTTAACCCCTTACGTGCCAGATCGCGATCCAGTGCCGTTCTTCAGCAGATCGCGATCTAGCTCCGGTGGGGCCGCCATCTTGAATGGCGGCTCAACCTCCAGGTTCCCCCTCGCCTCCTGACATATCGCGCATAGAGTGATGATGTCAGATAGTCGGGGAACCCCTAGCTGCCCGGGTATTTCCCAAGAAAATCCCCTGGTGGAGATAGGGGGTTCCTTTGTATGGCCTTTCGAATGATATCAAACATGACCATGTTCAAAGTAAAAAAAAGAACGTTTTTTGTGTGTTGTTTTTATTAATGCAGCAATATTGTTCACATTTTAATTATAATGTGAACAATGATGCTGCACTAATGATTTTTTTCTATGGGGTGTGTTTGCTAAAAATCACGTAGTTCCCCCCAAAAAAATTTAACAAGTCCCCATTTCTAATTTTTGTACAAGCACACCCTATAGAAAATATAACCGCAAATGCTCATGTGATAAAATGTGAAAAAAACACTTTACACGCTGTAGATGATTAAAAATTCTAATTTTATTGCATTTTTGTTATAATATACAGGCAGGACATTACATATACGTATACATATAAAAATGATATATTATGAATCTGCCGAGTCTGCCAGAAAGAACGATATATAATATGTCTGGGCCATATAATAAAATGTGGCTTCAAATCGCGTTTAAACATGATGAGCAAAAGCAGTAAAAATGAGCTTCGCACACAGCGGTGAAATGCCTCAGCAGTGAAGGGGTTAAGAGATGCAGATGTCTGTGTACGCCCCTTTTTCTATCCTCCAGGTGGAAAGCAATCAGAAAAACACCTGGATGGTTGATGAGATTCCATCTTCTGCATTCCAGCGTACTTATTTCACTGATAGCCAATCACATGCTGCAGAATGATTTTAAATACAACAGATGGAAAAGTGCTCTCCAGCTAGTTAATAGTGGGAAAAGGAGTGTATGTATCGCGGGGGCCCAGTATAAGCTCTGTCTGGAATTTTCAGGAAAAATTGTGCAAAGGTTTATATGGAGAAAATGTGATATAGTTTGCTAATTATGCCTCTAGTATTCCTATGAAATAAATGTAAATGGAGTTTAAGCAGGAATAAAAAGTCACCAGTAGGAATATTTAAACTGAAATGCAAATGTTCCATTAAATGTAAAAGAATAATAATGATTAGGAGGCAAGAATTGGATTTAGTACTTAAAAAATAGTTTGTCAAGCATTACACTCTCCTACCGTATATATGTATCTGTATACACCTAGATCTTCTACGTTTCTGTCAGGTGGATTATTTGAGTTCTCTAAATGCCTGCAGAGTATAGTAGGGCCTCGTTAAGTCAGTCAAAGGAGTCGCAGTGCTCATTGTCTGCCAGGAGCTGATTATTTTACTGCCCAGCTTTAAGGTGAGAGGGTAAAATGCCACCAAAGCTTGGGAAGCTGGATTGTGTTATTCAGGCAATCATCAAAAGTATTGGGACCCCTTAATTAACATCAGTCGGGACCCCTCTCCCAAGTCATCCATTTATTAAATTAGTGAAAAATAGGCATACAGCGTTCACCAGACTTATTTGACAGCCAGTCTAGGAGAAAGTTAACTCTGATTCCATACCCAATCCAAAAAAGTTGGTTTGTCTTGTCAGGTAGACCAGCTAGGAGAAGCACAACTCTGATTACAAACTTTCCAGACACCGGTATGCTTGACAGACCTGGAGCATGATGACCTTGGGTTAAAGGATGCCTCAGCTTCCAAGAATCATGCTCCATCTATGAAATAGCCCCATCGCCTTGTGGGATAGTGTCAGAAGCGACAAAAGCTAAAGACAGAAACCCCATCAGAAATTGTGCAGTGCAACCCAAAAGGTATTTGGATGTCATCTAGTTTTCATCCTACCAGCAACCTCTTCAACCACGCTGCCACCTAAAGTAGTGTATTGCACTCCTTTGGATTGTGACAGTAAGTTTGAATGGATTTCTTGTTGTTTAGGAAGTAGAATGCCTTCTCCAACTTTGACCTGGCATTGCACTCTATAGAAGTCACTCCAAAGTCACCACTTGGTGAGAGCATAACATGGTGGACAGCAGTTAAGGGTTTTAAGACTGATCTCAATTGGCATAGAGTCAGACACCATGGACTGTTTGGGTTGGTGGGAGGAACCTTTGCATCCCACTGGTCAGCGCCACCCACCTTGAGCCAAGTAACCTTCAACCAGTAAGGTGCTGCCAACAGACCTCCTGATCCTATATGGGTGGCTGGAGCTTAAATGCTCTGTGCTTGACAAGCAGGTCATCAACTTTTCACCTGGTTAGCAACAAATGATAACAAAGACTCCAGATCTTTGAATCTTAAGATGAAATAGGGGGAACTATATGCCCAGTAATGACAGTTGACCAGAAAGCAGTTGCACGTTAATTATGGACATGTTTAATTTGTGCTCTGTGGTGTGGGCAGTGAGTTGTATGTGTGGTATGTGTGTATTGTATGTGCAGTATGTATAATATGTGCAATGTGCATGCAAGAGCACACTCACTTCTACCTCAAACCAACAATACACTCAACTGTGCCTCCGTCAACAACACACTCACTCCTAACCAAAAATACAATATTAAATAATCTCTCCCATTCCACTTAGTGAACCACACGCTCACTCCCATCTTACCTAACCAATCACTCAATCCCATCCCACTCAATCACTTATTTCCAGCTCATTCAGTCACACTTGCCTCCATACCACACCGTTTAAACTAGTGTTTCCCAACCCTGTCGACAGAGCACTATCCAGTCAGATTTTAAGGATTATCTTGGAGAAATGTAGACTGAATACTGCAATCACTGAGCATCAACTGAGGTTATATCTGTTGTTATTCAGATATCTTGCAAACCTGGCGTGTTAGTGCTACAACAAATTACACAAATGCACATTTCAAACAGACAGCACACACATGCATATGTCTATCATCGCGCATTACAGTCCCCACAGACACAACACTGCACATCTTTTTTCATCCATCAGCTGTTTGCTGAACCTGGGGGGCTCATTGCATTGGCCCCTAGCAGAACGATGAATGTTAACAGCAGACCAAGAATGTGATTTCCCAATGGTAATGTGTTCTTTAAAGGATTGTGATTTGCTGCATAGAGATTTGCTGCATCTTAGGAATTGTGGAGAATCAAAAAGTAAATCAAACAATTTTATCACAAAATCATCTGTTTCCTGCAACAGCTGTAATAAGAAAGGTTTCCAGAATACACCCGCTCAAATTTTATAATTGACATGTTTATCATCACAATACCAATTTTAGGAATATATATTGGAAAAAAAAAACATTATTGCCCTTCTGTCTCTCCTCCTGATGTAAATATTGCTTCTCGGTTCATGTAAGAGATGAGACTCATCTGAACATTTTTTAAAGTACATTATCAGTGTTATTCAAAGAGCCCAGATTTTGGCCACGAAATTGCACCGAACGGTGAATTTTATTTTGGAAAAAAATCTTCAACTCACATATTTTTAAAACTTGGTTAGATTATGTTTTTTATTTCAACACAATTTAAGTGTTTATTCATAGAGCACTGAATTGGCCACGAAATTGCAATGAACAGTGAATTTCCTTGTATGGTGCAAATACACAATTTTCTCAAAGTGTTAACACCTGAATGTACGTGCATACATAAAATTTTACCAGAATAGAGTTGGTGCTGGTATTCAATACAAAGATGATTGGATGCCAATGTTCTTAACCACATGAAATAAAAATAATAAAAAGTACATAGTGCAATATGAATACTAGGCTTGTGCACCGATTTTTTTTTCGGTTCGATTCGGTTCGATTTTTCGGATTTTTAAACTTTTCGATTCGGCTCGTTTCGACCGATTTCTGTTTCGATTCGGTTCGGCTCGATTCGTTTTTCGTGTACATTTTTTTTCGGAATATCGACCATTTTTCGTATTTTCGTGTAACTTTGCTCGTTTTTTGTATCGACTTTTCGTAATTTCGGAAATTTTCGTTTTTCGGAATTGTACATGTTTTCGGAATTTCGACCGTTTTTTGTATTTTTATGTCACTTTGCTCGTTTTTTGTATCGACTTTTTGTAATTTCGGAAATTTTCGTTTTTCGGAACGTCTGTTCTCCTCGTTTCAAAGCAATAAATTTTGATTTGACACATTTCAAGTCCATTTGAAAATTCCGAAAATATTTCGTTTCAGCTCGGAAAACTTTTCGGATCTGCCATTTTCGGATCTAAAAATTTTCGGAAATTCGGCCGCATCCGAAAACACGAATCGGGAAATTTCGGGAAAATTCCGAAATTCTGAAACCCGAAACGCACATCCCTAATGAATACACAAGTAAACCCAATAACATATGCAAGTAACCACTCACGTGAATCAGTGCCTAAGGGGTTAAGGCTCAATACTACCACAGTGGGTACTTTCAGGGATGACCCCGTCCCATAATTCACGATTTCTTGTGGAGATTCACATGCAAAGACACAGATGAAAAACCATAGCATAATTCTGCAGTGCCATAACGTGAACGAAATACATATGCATGGATACAAACTCACATGGCACAGACAAGAGTATGTGTCTGTGGAGGCGCTTGATCAATATTCGGTTATCGGGGTTGCTGCCTACAAGGTGTTGCACAAAAATCTCAACTTAAATGTGCAAATGGATTATATGGAAAAAATTTACCTTATATGCATTATACTGTTTGAGAAAGGCACAGAGGGTGCTGAAACGCGTCACAGTTATTACCTTTTACTTACCCCCCCATTTTATGGAATAAAACCACTCTGTTTTTCACCTGGTTCTTATCCCCTTTTTTGAGCCATTAGCATCGCTGTAATCTACACTTGAGGAACCTTTGTCATCCTATTTATTTGAAGGTGATAGAGAAAAGGAGTAAGTCTCTTCACCTTCCCTTCATACCCTTTTACCCCTTCCCCCATCTGGAGGTCGGTCCAGGATTGGAGACTGGAGCGAGAAGACACCACAGGAGAAAGAGGTTAGGCGCTCACCTGATTGAGTAGCACCACTCGCCTTCACGCTGAGCCTGAAACAATCGAGGCTCCATCACTGGTGAGTTGAATGACAACTGTAACCATTTGAGATATATCAACTGTGTTATGCTATGGGAGTGTCCTCTCTCCACATGCGTTTTATTTGAGGACGACCAGAAGACTCCCGGTTAAAAGGGGGAACGTCACCCTGTATTTGGCGTGAGGCATTCTAGCCCAGAGCCGGGACCCACTAGGCTCTCAAATTTGTGAGTGTAATATATATATATATATATATATCCACCTAAATCTATCCCAGCAGTCTGCACTATTATACCTCTTCTCTCCTCCCTATGTTATGGAATCTACCAATTGAGGGAAGGAAGTACAACGCTGGGACATTTGACTCTACGAACCATTCGACAACCAGTAACTTTGGTTTTGGTCTATTTACCCATTGGGTAACTCTCTGCACATGCACTTTTTGTGGCAATAGACTATTTAGAGACTGATTAACACCTTTGGATGCAATTACGGACTTCTTAGAACTCCCACCAACACTATTTGTGTTTGCACTTTACTAATAGAGTGTCAGGGATCCCTACCGCCGTTCCTGGGTTGCGCTCCGGTCCCGGGCGCTGGCGGGCATTCCGACGCTCGTAGCGTCTATTAATCCTCCTCCCTCGTGGCTCAGCTGCAGAGTGAACCGCGCGTGCGCACATTTTCCCGGGCTAACAAAGAACGTTGTACGCAGGGACGCTCAGAATGGCTGACGGCAGTCCGCACGTCATCAGAGACCGCCCGGGAGGTTCCCCATAAAAAGTCACCTGGCTGATAGTTCCATACTAGTTTGTTCTAGTCTGTTGCGCTTGAGATTTTCTTGTTTCCTGAGACCGTGATTCTGACCTCTGCCTGGATATATGACTACGCTGACTGCTTTAACCCTTCGACCTCTGCCTGGATATATTACTACGCTGACTGCTTTAACCCTTTGACCTCTGCCTGGATATATGACTACGCTATCATACCGCCTAGCTATAGGTACGTCTTGCATATTGGTTCCAACGCTGTCACCGCTACGTGCAACCCTGACATAACAAACTAGTCTCTACTATGGAACCAGCAAGTGTAGCAGAGACTCTGGCCGCCATTGCCCAACAGCTTAATATATTGACTCAATCTGTGCAAGCTTTGGAAGCCAATCAAACAGCGATGCAGGTGCACCAAGATCGTCTGGAACAAGGATTAGCGAGCAGCAGTACATCACGACCTGTGGCTGAGCCCTACGCTTCCTCTGGATACTGCTGCTATGGGTCCAGAACCTTACGTGTCCCCACCAGAGAAATTTGATGGAGATCGAAAACAGTTCCGCTGTTTCATAACGTCATGTCAAATAATGTTTTCCCTACAGAGACGTACCTATAACACCGACTTTGCACGAGTCAGATCAGTGATATCATTACTAACGGGTAGGCCTCAACGATGGGCTCATCATTTGTTACGAACCCACAATCCCCTATTGAACAGCTGAAGCACTTTCTATAAAGCTATGGAAGAGATGTATGATGACCCCCATCGGGTGACCAATGCGGCCCAGGCTCTCGACAACCTAAAACAGGGGAGAAATGATGTAGAAGAATACATTACGGACTTTAAACACTTGGCCCTTGAATCAGAGTGGAATGAACAAGCTCTTATAGCTCAATTCCGGAAAGGATTGTCTGAAGCATTGAAGGACGAGCTAGCAAGAACCGGGGTACCTCCGTCATTGGACAAGACTATGTCCTTATGTATTGAAATCGACCGTCGATTAAGAGAAAGGCGCGCTGAACACGCCAGCAGTCATCAATCCACACCTATCAGAAAATCCGTCCTTCCGCCACCTTCCATGTCCTCCATGCCTACCGATAATGATGAAGAACCCATGCAAGTCGGGGCAGCTAGAGGACCATTGACAGAAGCCAAGAAATCAAGGAGACGCTCTTTAGGCCTATGCATGTACTGCGGCCGTGCAGGGCATCAAGTCCGGGAATGTCACGAGAAGCCTAACACCCGTATGGGTAAGCCTCTAGCCCTTCCCGCCTTTGTATCCATTAAAAGCATCCGCACTGTCATGTCCACCCACCTCATAGTACCCTTGTCTTTACAGTGGGACGGCTGTATAACCACGCTCAACGCCATGATTGATTCCGGGGCCAGCGGCTGCTTCTTGGACACTGAGGTAACACAGTCCCTCGGAATACCCACTACTTCTAAAAAGCAGCCTTACCCCATCCAATTATTAGACGGAAGCTTTCCTCAATCAGGTCCCGTGACCCTAGAAACCATACCTCTCCTAGCCACCATAGGGGAGCAACCACAAGACATCTTTGATATTGTGCCTTCTCCAACGTTCCCAGCCATCCTTGGTCTTAACTGGTTAAGAAGAAAAAATCCTGCTATCGATTGGACTAGTGGCACCATTACCTTCAACCAGAAAGACTTCTCTACAACCTCAGAAATCCCTCAAACACAGATCCATACTGCAGCTATGTGCACAGAAATACCCAAAGCTTATCAGGACTTGCATAGTGTGTTCGAGAAAAAAGGAGCAGACAATCTACCACCATTCAGAGCCTACGATTGTCCAATTGATCTTCTTCCTGGTGCCCCCATTCCTCACGGCAGAATATACCCGTTGTCCGAACCAGAATTAGAGTCCCTCAAAGAATATATCTCAGAGAACCTGAAAAAAGGCTTTATACGTCCTTCGACATCTCCTGCAGGAGCACCCATCTTCTTCTTAGGAAATAAAGACGGGGGTCTTCGCCCTTATGTGGACTACCGTGCCTTAAATAATATTACGATTAAAAACAAATATCCTTTGCCTTTAATATCCGAACTCATGGATCGACTAAAAACCTCGTCAGTGTTTACTAAACTTGATTTACGAGGTGCATACAATCTGGTGAGAATACGAGATGGAGACGAATGGAAGACGGCCTTCAGGTCCAGGTATGGACATTTTGAATATTTGGTAATGCCATATGGTCTCTGCAATGCCCCTGCCACGTTTCAGAGATTCCTCAATGATATTTTCCAAGACATACTGGACTGTTACGTAATAGTATATTTGGATGACATATTAATTTATTCTGACACTGCTGAAACACATAGAAAGCATGTAAGAACCGTATTGCTAAGTCTATTGAAACACAAACTGTATGTAAAGCTGGAAAAATGTTTATTCGATACACAACGTATTGACTTTCTTGATTTCATCATCACCCCCGGGCATATCCAGATGGATCCAGCCAAGATAGAAGCAGTCACGAAGTGGCCAGCTCCTGCCAACTGAAAGGGGGTCCAGTGTTTTTTGGGGTTCTGCAACTTTTACAGAAAATTTGTAAAGAATTTCTCTAAGATAGCGAAACCATTGACTGACTTAACCCGTATCCATACCCGTTTTTCTTGGTCTGTAGCAGCTCAAGACGCCTTTGATCTATTAAAAAGGACTATCACTACCTCACCCATCCTCTCGATTCCAGATCCCTCTCATCCATATACTCTAGAGGTAGATGCCTCGGCTTTCGCTGTTGGAGCCGTTTTATCTCAAAGACAAAAAGAAACGGAAGTAATGCATCCTGTATCATTTTTTTCCAAAACCCTTTCCGCAGCCGAAAAAAATTATGATGTCGGAGAGAGAGAATTGCTGGCAATCAAACTGTCTCTGGAAGAATGGCGTCATCTCCTTGAAGGCGCTCGTCACCCAGTTTCCATCCTTACTGACCATCGGAACCTGGAATACCTACAGCAAGCACGCAGATTGAAACCAAGACAAGCACGATGGGCTCTTTTCTTCAGTCGTTTCAACATGCATATCACATACAGACCTGGTAGCAAAAACGGGAAAGCCGATGCCTTGTCAAGGGCTAAAGATAACATCCCAGTAATCAATGACGATTTCATACTACCCAGAACCTGTTTCGCCACGATTAAATTATCACTCTGGGACGTAATAAAACAGAATACACCCCCCCCTATCGATCAAGCGGTTCCTTCAATGGCACTGACCGCGCAGAACGGATTTCTATTCCACCATCAGAAGGTATTTGTGCCGTCTACAGCAGTACTGTCCGTCCTTCAATATTGTCATGACTCCCCACTAGGGGGTCGTGGGGGTATACATAAGACACTGGATCTAATAAACCGCTTCTTCTGGTGGCCTTGTCTACAGAAGGATACCGTATCATATGTGAAGAATTGCCCAGTATGCATCAGAGCCAAAGTCTTCCATCAGCGTCCACAGGGTTTGGTTTAACTGTTGCCTGTTCCTCAGATTCCTTGGGAGGATATATCTATGGACTTTATAATCGAGCTACCCGCCTCCACCGGATATAACACCATAATGGTGGTAATTGACAGATTTTCGAAGACGGCTAATTTTTTACCCCATGCAGGAATACCTACGGCAGCACAAACCGCATCATTGTTTATTCGAGAAGTATTCCGGTTACATGAACTACCCTCTACCATTATATCCGATAGAGGGTCTCAATTTACTTCTCTTTTTTGGAAAGCCTTTTGTAAAAATCTCCATATGCAGCAGAGCCTATCTACAGCATTTCTTCCTCAAACCAACGGTCAGACCGAGCGAACTAATGGCACCCTGGAACAATATTTACGGTGTTTCACTTCTCATCTTCAAGACGACTGGGCAGATCTTTTACCCATTGCAGAATTCGCATACAACAATCAGATCCATCGTTCTATCAATTCTTCTCCATTTTTTGTCAACTACGGCCGACATCCGGTGATGTTTCCTGGGTCACCTCTAGTTAGCAATATTCCTTCCTTGGATCATCGTATGACCTGTATACATGACGGCTTCAAACAAGTCAGATCTGCTCTTCTCTCAGCTCAACGTTCCTACAAGCGTTATGCCGACCGTCATCGGGATCCTGCACCCTTATATAAAGTGGGTGATTCGGTGTGGCTGTCTTCAAAGCACGTGACGCTTAATTGTCCTTCGCGAAAATTGGGGCCTCGCTTTTTGGGTCCTTTTCCGATTACCAAGGTTGTTTCTTCTTTGGCAGTACGGCTTTGCTTGCCTGATGAGTACAAGATCCACCCGGTTTTTCACGTCTCTCTTCTCCATCCTTCGGAGCCGGATCCATTCCCTAATCGCACTCCTTGTGGCTGTGAACGATGATGAGTATGAAGTGCAGGAGATATTGGATTCCCGTTTCCGCCGTCGTCGCCTGGAGTATCTGGTTCACTGGACTGGCTGTGGCCCTGAGGAGGACTCCTGGGTTTCCGCCATTGATGTCCGCGCTCCTGACCTTGTTCATGCTTTCCACACGGCTCACCCGACACGCCCCCGGAGTGGTCGCCTTGTTGGGGGGCTCTGTCAGGGATCCCTACCACCGGTCCTGGGTTGTGCTCCGGACCCGGGCGCTGGCGGGCATTCCGACGCTCGTAGCGTCTATCAATCCTCCTCCCTCGTGGCTCAGCTGCAGAGTGAACCGCGCGTGCGCACGTTTTCCCGGGCTAACAAAGAACGTTGTACGCAGGGACGCTCGGAACGGCCGACGGCAGTCCGCACGTCATCAGAGACCGCCCGGGAGGTTCCCCATAAAAAGTCACCTGGCTGATAGTTCCATACTAGTTTGTTCTAGTCTGTTGCGCTTGAGATTTTCTTGTTTCCTGAGACCGTGATTCTGACCTCTGCCTGGATATATGACTACGCTGACTGCTTTAACCCTTCGACCTCTGCCTGGATATATTACTACGCTGACTGCTTTAACCCTTTGACCTCTGCCTGGATATATGACTACGCTATCATACCGCCTAGCTATAGGTACGTCTTGCATATTGGTTCCAACGCTGTCACCGCTACGTGCAACCCTGACATAGAGGAAGTTACGAGCATATGCACTTTAATGCAATTTGCACTTACGGCGTGTATTGTGATATTGTGGACCCTTTAGGATCACACCAATATCTTGTGTTTGCACTTTACTAATGGAAGAACAGCACGATTAGATGCACTTTATATACAATTTGCACTTACGTTTTGCATTGTGAGATTGATTCACATGTTTGAAAGTAGGAGATAGCATTACCCTTGGCAACTTTGCACTTTATTATTGTGATTTTGCACATTATATGCATCTCTGCACTTGTTTTTACTTACCCTGCATTTTGAGACGGACTCATATGTACGTTACAAAGAGTCATTGATAACGGTGTTTAATTGACACTTCACTGTGAATTGTTATCTGTACCTTTATCAGTGAAGGACTGATTCACTGTGACATTTCCTTTGTTGAACACCCAATGGTAGCTGATATATATCCATTATATATTAAGAATCTTCCATTTTGGGAAGTACTAAGTGCGCCACTAGGACCCCAATTTTTTTTCACATGGCACAGAGCCTGTGTGTCTAGCACTGGCTCGGTATGGGTGCTTCAGGTGTAAATATAGGGTACACCAATCCCCCTTTCCCTCGGAAGGATGATTCTCTCTCCAGTAAATAAAATCAACTTTTTAATATTAGAAACAATAGATCATAACAAAAATCAGCAAAATGAATTACCGATACGCGTTTCGCTGGGTTCCAGCTTCATCAGTCGGTCTAATGCACATAATACAAAAAAGTCCCATATATACAGGTATCTTCCCCTAAATCCCTGGTGTTTCCAATTCATTAATTTTCCCGTCCACGTGTATGGCATGGAAATCCGGCGTCTCATCATGTCGCCTTGCATTCCACGTCAAAGTCCCTGGTCCGCAGTCAGGCGCGTATGCGCAAAGCTCTTTCATTGGACAACTCCTTTGCCAATCTACCTTTCAATGGTAATCCGTCTTACTTTGCTGAAGACGCCATCTATGAATTTCCTTTGCCCGCACATCTCGTGAACATCCTATTGCTTACCATAATATGGGGATTCAGAGGGAACGAAAAAGAGGCTTTTACCTATAACAAAATGGGGAACATATACACCCATACACCCATATAGGTGTGTATTTCCCCATACAAAACCAAATTTTAATATTTAGTAATCAACAACAGATTTGCTTTTTCCTATGTGTATGCAATGGATTTATACAGGTTTAAGAGATAAGAAGTAATGGGGGATTAGATTAAATTATTATGCATAATTGATAAATATTTGGTTTTGTATGGGGAAATACACACCTATATGGTGTATCTGTTCCCCATTTTGTTATAGGTAAAAGCCCCTTTTTCGTCCCCTCTGAATCCCCATATTATGGTAAGCAATAGGACGTTCACGAGATGTGTGGGCAAAGGAAATTCAAAGATGGAGTCTTCAGCAAAGTAATACGGGATTACCATTGAAAGGTGGATTGGCGAAGGAGTTGTCCAATGAAAGAGCTTCGCGCTAGAGATGTGCACCGATTTTTTTTTGGCTCGTTTCGGTTCGTTTCGTTTGGATTTTGTAACTTTTCGTTTCGGCTCGTTTCTGACGATTTTCTTTTCGGCTCGTTTCGGCTCTTTTTTCGTATCGACTTTTTTCCCATGATTTCAGCCATTTATGTGTTATCGGATCAGCTCGTTTTTCGTATCGACTTTTTTTGTGATATTGGAAATTTTCGTGTTTTTCGGAACGTCTGTTCTCCTCGTTTCAAAGTGGGCACCCACCGTAGAGCAGGCCATTAGTGCTGTTGCTCGTTCACAGGACCCTCACAAACACCCCCCCTTTTCTCTCGTTTCAAAGTGTCTATTCTTTTTGACTGAAAGATACTAATGGTTTTTCGGATCCGATATTTCTGTCGATACGGTAATTCTGTCGATACAGTAATTCTGCCGATTCTATTTTATTTATTTATTTTATCTTATGAATATTATGAATACATTATCACCCATCACCCATCATCCACAGACACCCACATCTCAACTGATCCCCTGCATACTTTTGCTGGTAGGCATTATCACCCATCACCCATCATCCACAAACACCCACATCTCAACTGATCCCCTGCATACTTTTGCTGGTAGGCATTATCACCCATCACCCATCACCCATCATCCACAGACACCCACATCTCAACTGATCCCCTGCATACTTTTGCTGGTAGGCATTATCACCCATCATCCACAGACACCCACATCTCAACTAATCCCCTGCATACTTTTGCTGGTAGGCATTATCACCCATCACCCATCATCCACAGACACCCACATCTCAACTGATCCCTGCATACTTTTGCTGGTAGGACCCCCATCACCCAGTATTCGCAGGCACCCACTTTGTAACATTACCTTGGTCTTTTTGCTGTTTTTATTTATTTTTTATTTATTTTTGTTTTTCTCCACCATTTGCTTTGCTAATTAGCATGTGAATCTTCTGCCCTATTGACACAGCCCATCCAGCTACAGGTGTTTACCCTTTAACTGCCTGAATGCAATCAGTCCGCCCTATATAACAACTATACCAGGCTCCATTGAGCCAGGCTCCATTGTCATTTCCAAGTGGCATTCTTAAGTGGACGTTCAGAGTTGATTCCTGGAGTTGCGGGACTGGAGGAAGGAACTGCAAAACTGCAAGGCCCACTTTTTACTCTGGTAAACTCACGTCTATATCATGCTTTCTCTCACGCTTCTGCTCTTTACTTCTACCTTTCTCCTTAAATGGAACTCCTGCCCCTCTACCACCGACCCCTACACAATCTGCATCTCTCCCTCCCTCCTCTCGTCCCACATGATGGCCTCGCATGAGCTCCTTTGTTTCCTCAGAACATGGTCTCCCTCTAACTCTCGTGCTGCCAATCACTCCCACTCCCACAAATCCCATTCCCACCTTCTCTTTCTCACCCTCCTGCTGTTACTCTATTCAGGTGACATATCCCCTAACCCTGGCCCCACAACACATCCAATACTTCCCTCTCATCCTATCTCCATCGCACATAAATCACCTCCCTGCAAGCCCAGCAACCTCATTCCCATAATCCCTCAGCGTCTGTCCTCTTTCTCCTGCGCCCTCTGGAACGCTCGCTCTGTGTGCAACAAACTCACAGCCGTCCATGACCTCTTCCTTTCAAACTCCTTCAACCTCCTAGCTTTAACTGAAACCTGGCTAACTCCCTCTGACACGGCCTCCGTTGCTGCTCTCTCACATGGCGGTCTACACTTGAGCCATACCCCCAGACCGGGTGAGAGAAATGGTGGCGGGGTCGGACTCCTGCTCTCTCCCACCTGCACCTACCAGCATCTCCCTCCACCCCCATCCCTCTCCTTCTCCTTCTTCGAGACACACTGCATCCGCCTGTTCTCTCCTCTGGCTCTCAGGGTGGCAGTCATCTACCGCCCACCGGGACCAACCTCCCAGTTCTTTGACCACTTTGCTACCTGGCTTTCTCACTTCCTGTCTTCTAATCTTCCATGCCTAATTCTCGGGGACTTCAACATTCCCATTGACGATCCTTCCACTCCTGCTGCCTCCAAACTTCTTTCACTCACGTCCTCCCTTGGACTCACACAATCCTCCCTCCTCCCTACCCACCGCGATGGTTACGTTATTGACCTGGTCTTTTCCAACCTCTGCTCCATTTCTGAGTTCAAATGTCGCCCTTTCCCCATCTCTGACCACCACCTTCTCTCTTTCAACCTATCTGGACTTCCTAAACACCCTGCTCCCCCACCCTGCACACACACTCGCAGAAATCTACATGCTGTGGACCCCCATCAATTCTCCAACCTACTTCACCACCTCCCTCACACCTCATCCTTCACCTGCCCTGATGCTGCCACTAATCACTACAACACTACGCTTATCTCTGCTCTAGACAATCTTGCTCCTCTTCGACTCTGTAAGGCCCCACACCGCCAGCTTCAGCCCTGGCACACCCTCCAGACTCGCTACCTGCAAAGATACTCCCGCACTGCAGAGCGTGCCTGGAGGAAATCCCGCTCTGAAGCTGATTTTGTTCAATTCAAGTTTATTCTCCGGTCATACACCTCTGCACTCCACTTGGCCAAACAATCCTTCTTCTCATCTCTTATATCTACGCTGTCCTCCAACCCTAAACGGCTCTGGTCCACCTTCAACACCCTCCTCTACCCACCTGCACCTCCTCCCTCAGCTGCCTTCAGCGCTCAAGACCTGGCAGACTACTTCCTCAGTAAAACTCTAACTATCAGAAGCAACATCCCAACACAAGATAGTTATCTGCCACCTCCACTCCCACAGGTCCCCTCTGCCACACTCTGCCGCTTCCTCCCAGCCACTGAGGAGGAAGTCAATTCCTTATTGTCCTCCTCACATCTCACCACGTGCCCGCTCGACCCCATTCCCTCACATCTAATTCCTCCCCTCTCCTCCTCCCTCACCCCTGCTCTCACACACATCTTCAACCTATCTCTCTTCACTGGCTCCTTTCCATCCGCCTTCAAACACGCGCTAGTTACCCCTTTACTAAAGAAACCATCCCTAGACCCCAACTCTCCATCCAACTACCGCCCTGTATCCCTGCTTCCCTTCACATCAAAGATCTTAGAAAAACTAGTCTTCAACCGCCTCTCCCTCTTCCTGTCCTCCAATTCCCTACTTGACCCCCTGCAATCTGGCTTCCGTCCCCTACACTCAACTGAAACTGCCCTCACCAAAGTCACCAACGACCTCCTGACTGCTAAAAAACACAGCCACTATTCTATTCTCATCCTGCTTGACCTCTCGGCTGCTTTTGACACTGTTGACCACCCCCTCCTTCTACAGACCCTCAACTCTCTGGGTCTCGGTGACACTGCACTTGCTTGGGTTGACTCCTATTTATCCAACAGGTCCTTCTGTGTGTCCTTTGCTGGTAACTCCTCCTCTTCATTGCCTCTATCTGTTGGTGTACCTCAAGGCTCTGTCCTTGGTCCTCTGCTCTTTTCCATCTACACCTCCTCCCTGGGCAAAATCATCAACAGCTTTGGCTTTAATTACCACCTCTACGCTGATGACACTCAGATCTGCATCTCTACCCCTGATCTCTCTCCCACTGTCCTTTCAAAAGTCAGTGACTGTTTATCTGGCATCTCCTCCTGGATGGCCTCCCACCACCTAAAGATCAACATGTCAAAGACTGAGCTCCTACTTATTCCTCCCTCCAATGCCTCCCCACCTCCTGACTTCTCTATCACGGTGGAGGGTATCACCATCTCCCCATCAAACCAAGTTCGCTGTCTTGGAGTTACACTTGACTCTGCTCTTTCCTTCATCCCCCACATCCAGTCTCTTTCCTCCTCCTGCCGATACCAACTGCGTAATATTTCCAGAATTCGGCCATTTCTTACCGCTGTCACCACAAAACAACTCATACACGCCCTGGTAATCTCCCGACTCGACTATTGCAATAATCTCTTATCTGGCCTCCCTCTGTCCCGCCTCTCCCCCCTACAATCCATCCTGAACGCCTCCGCCAGGCTAATTCACCTCACCCGCCGCTCTGTCTCTGCCGCTCCCCTCTGCGAGTCCCTTCACTGGCTCCCCATCCACTGCAGAATTAAGTTCAAAATCCTTATCCTTATCTACAAAACCCTCACAAACTCAGCGCCCCACTACCTGTCCTCACTAATCACCAGATACACCCCAGCCCGCTCCCTAAGGTCAAACAGTGACCTGCGCCTAGCTTCTCCCCGCATCACCTCTTCCCATGATAGACTGCAGGATTTCTCACGCGCAGCCCCCACTCTCTGGAACGCTCTCCCTCGTACTGTCAGACTTTCCCCTAACTTCTCTTCCTTCAAATGCTCCCTTAAAACATTCCTATTTAGGGAAGCCTACCACCCAACTCACTGACACAACCATCAATCACTCTCACCTTACAGTCCTCTCCTCCTGTTTCCAACCCCAACCCTCCTAGATTGTGAGTTCCTACGGGAATAGGGCCCTCATCTCCTCCTGTACTGTTTGTCAAATGTTGTTCAATGTATTGTAACCCTGTCTATACTGTGCTTATTGTACAGCGCTGCGGAATATGCTGGCGCTTTATAAATAAAGAATAATAATAATAATAATAATATGCATTGTATCCTGGTACTATCCAGCGTGCTGATCCTTAAAACTCAGTATGCTTAATTTTTTAACGGACGGACTTCCTCTATTCAAAGTCCCGATGTGAAACATCGGGACTTTGGATAGATTTTGACTATCCGAGGTGAAAAAAAAAATAGTTGAAATCTATCCAAAGTCCCGATGTTTTTACAATGGTGGAGATAGGGGGTTCCAATGAACCCCTATCTCCCAATCCATGGCAGCTAGGGGTTAATTTTTGGTATCGTTGGATTGGCCAGAGCATGGTCTTTCCAACCATACCAAACATGACCATGTTAAAAGTTAAGAATAAATTTAAAAAATAAAAAATTAAATAAAAAAATATTTAAAAAAATAAAAAAATTAAAAAGTTTTTTTTTGTTTTGTTTTGCTAATGCAGCAATATTGTTACCATTTCAATTAGAATGTGAACAATGATGCTGCAATAATGATTTTTGTATGGCTTGCGTTTGTTAAAAATCGTGTAATTTCCTCCAAAAAAATATGTATGTAACAAGTCCCCCAGCTCTAATTTTTAACAAGTGCAACTCATACAAAATATAACCGTAAACGCTCGCATGTTAAAATGTGAAAAAAAAAACACTTTACACCTTGTAAATGATTGAAAATTAAAATTTTATTGCATTTTAAGCTATAATTAATATACAGACAGGATATATATACATATAACACAGACGTATACATTAATTATACCGCGGAGAGGCGCTTCCCCGCAGTGTGCGTATCCATATGCTGCATTAATTATACCGCAGAGAGGCGCTTGTTCCCCGCAGTGTGCATATTCATATGCTGCATTAATTATACCGCGCAAAGAGGCGCTTGTTCCCCTCAGTGTGCATATTCATATGCTGCATTAATTATACCGCGCAGAGAGGCGCTTGTTCCCCTCAGTGTGCATATTCATATGCTGCATTAATTATACCACGCAGAGCGGCGCTTGTTCCCCGCAGTGTGTGTATTCATATGCTGCATTAATTATACCGCGCAGAGAGGCGCTTGTTCCCCGCAGTGTGCATATTCATATGCTGCATTAATTATACCACGCAGAGAGGCGCTTGTTCCCCGCAGTGTGTGTATTCATATGCTGCATTAATTATACCGCGCAGAGAGGCGCTTGTTCCCCGCAGTGTGCATATTCATATGCTGCATTAATTATACCACGCAGAGAGGCGCTTGTTCCCCGCAGTGTGTGTATTCATATGCTGCATTAATTATACCGCGCAGAGAGGCGCTTGTTCCCCGCAGTGTGCATATTCATATGCTGCATTATTATACCGCGCAGAGAGGCGCTTGTTCCCCGCAGTGTGCATATTCATATGCTGCATTAATTATATCGCGCAGAGAGGCGCTTGTTCCCCGCAGTGTGCGTATTCATATGCTGCATTAATTAGATCGCGCAGAGAGGCGCTTGTTCCCCTCAGTGTGCGTATTCATATGCTGCATTAATTATATCGCGCAGAGAGGCGCTTGTTCCCCTCAGTGTGCGTATTCATATGCTGCATTAATTATACCGCGCAGAGAGGCGCTTGTTCCCCGCAGTGTGCGTATTCATATGCTGCATTAATTATACCGCGCAGAGAGGCGCATGTTCCCCGCAGTGTGCTTATTCATATGCTGCATTAATTATACCGCGCAGAGAGGCGCTTCCCCGCAGTGTGCGTATTCATATGCTGCATTAATTATACCGCGCAGAGAGGCTCTTGTTCCCCTCAGTGTGCATATTCATATGCTGCATTAATTATACCGTGCAGAGAGGCGCTTGTTCCCCGCAGTGTGCGTATTCATATGCTGCATTAATTATACCGCGCAGAGAGGCGCTTCCCTGCAGTGTGCAGATTCATATGCTGCATTTTTTTTTTCTTTTAAATCATTGTATTTGGTTTTGTTCGTTTCTGATAATTTCGTTCAGCTTTTTTTCCATTTTAAAACCTTTTGTTCTGTTATTTTCTTTAAAGTCAGACCACTTTTTTGCGTTTTTTAAATCGTTTTGTTCATTTTTGTTCCTTTCATACCATTTTAATATGACTAAATAAAGTTTTGCGATGCTTATTCATAAGAAAAAAAGCATCTTTATTTAATAAAAAAAGATAGAATCAGCAGAATTACCGTATCGACAGAATTACCGTATCGACAGGATTATCGTATCTACAGAATTATCATATCGACAGAAATATTGAATCATTGGAAACGATACGGAATTACGGAATCAGCAATGGAACCGAAAAATACGATGTCCGAAATGACCGAAATGGAACCGAAATCACAAATGGAACGAAAATGACTTGCGATTCTACACATTTCACGTCCATACGACAACACGAAAATCTTTTCGTATCTGACGTTTTCGGATCCGATCCGATCCGATTCGGAAATTTGGCCGAATCCGAAGCCATGAATCGGATCGATTCGTGAAAAATACGAATCGGTCCAAATCGAAACGCACATCCCTACTTCGCACACGCACATACACGCCTGACCGCGGACCAGGGACTTTGACATGGAATGCGAGGCGACATGATGAGACGCCGGATTTCCATGCCATACACGTGGACAGGAAGATTAATGAATTGGAAACACCGGGGATTTGAGGGAAGATACCCGTATATATGGAACTTTTGTGTATTAGGTACATTAGACCAACTGATGAAGCTGGAACCTAGCGAAACGCGTATCGGTAATTCATTTTGCTGATTTTTATTATGATCTATTGTTTTTAATATTAAAAAGTTGATTTTATTTACTGGAGAGAATCATCCTTCCGAGGGAAAGGGGGATTGGTGTACACTATATTTACACCTGAAGCGCGCATGCTGAGCCAGTGCTAGACACACAGGCTCTGGGCCATGTGAGTTTGTATCCATGCATATGTATTTCGTTCACGTTATGGCACTGCAGAATTATGCTATGGTTTTTCATCTGTGTCTCTGCATGTGAATCTCCACAAGAAATCGTGAATATGGGACAGGGTCATCCCTGAAAGGACCCACTGCGGAAGTATTGAGCCTTAACCCCTTAGGCACTGATCCACGTGAGTGGTTACTTGCATATGTTATTGGGTTTACTTGTGTATTCATATTGCGCTATGTACTTTTTATTATTTTTATTTCATGTGGTTAAGAACATTGGCATCCAATCATCTTTGTATTGAATACCAGCACCAACTCTATTCTGGTAAAATTTTATGTATGCACGTACATTCAGGTGTTAACACTTTCTGACAATTGTGTGTACATTATTATATGTGTACCATCTATCACATATTTTTCTTCACATTCTATGGGCTATATAGAGGCGCTTTCCTAATTTTTGGTGTGTTATACACTGCAGAAAATGTTGGTGCTATATAGATCTTAAGAACACTCCAGGTATCCAGTTTTCAACATGATGGCCACCAGCGCACTCCATAATATGCTATCCTCGCAATTGTATTTTGTATCTGCATTTCTTATTTTTTGGCTGATTTTATTTTCTAAAAATCGTGCTTTTTTTATAGAATTATAACCTGTGCCCCCCTTTTCAACCCCCCACATTTCAAAGACCTCTGATGCCTAACACTTACCTGAACTCATTTCCTCTTCACACAGGGAAACACACAGACCAGAATCCATTCACACACTCAGCAGTCCCAACCTCCCTCCCCATCCACCCCCCCCCCCCACCCAGGACCGGTCTCTATTTTCAGGCATCCTTTCCAGCTGTCTACACTTCTTTCTCTAATTTCTCTTACTAATCCCAGGCTTCTAACTCCCAAGCAACCATCAATTACTCTCACCTTGCAGTCCTCTCCTCCTGTTTCCAACCCCAACCCTTCTAGAATGTGAGTTCCTACGGGAATAGGGCCCTCATCTCCTCCTGTACTGTTTGTCAAATGTTGTTCAATGTATTGTAACCCTGTCTATACTGTGCCTATTGTACAGCGCTGCAGAATTTGCCGGCGCTTTATAAATAAAGAATAATAAAAATAATAGATAAAGAATAATAATAATATGTACAGTTGATGTACACTTAATTTGGCAGTTGGTGGTGTAATCACATGTCCTCTAGGTAAATTTTAAACTGGGATATCTACACATGAGCACTGCTTAACCTTCAACCTCTGTAAGTCTACATTTTCTTCCCTTTTATATTTTTGTATTGTTTAGGTTAAACACAGCTAATTCCTCTTACTACAAAATGCATTGCATAGAGACCATACAATGTCTTCTCTTTCATACTATCCAGAAGAAAGGAGTAGGAACCATTCATACACCTCATACAATACTCCAGTGACAATGGAATGTTTGCGAATACCTACTAAGTATTTACAAACCTAAATTGCCCAGGTTATCCCATGGTTCAGATAAACAATCAGAAAGTGCATGTGTTGTAATGCTAATGAAACCTCTTGTAAATTCAGAAGATCTAATGAAGAAGACAATATATGACCATTTATGGTCATTACTGGCTGTGAACTACAAACATTGTGTTCGTTAAAAAAAAATAACAAATTAAATAACACATGCGAAAATATTTATCCCTTTCCAAATATTCAGTAGGCGCATACTTGCCTGTTGGGAAAAAGTACACCTATGCAGATTTTTGGTCTCATCCAATTAGCAGTATTTTGTATTTCGTCCTAGGAATGTGCATTTGATTTTACACTCTGCAGTTTTACAAAAATAAGAGGTCAATAAATTTCCTAGTAGCTGGATAGAGGATCATTTGTTCCAGCAGCTTCTTCCTGCTCTTGACATTATTTCCAGATGTAGCTTTGTCTGGTCTAAAGTCTGGAATTATGATGTTGCTTGATTTTGGGCCTCTTTTATATATTTTTTATACTGTACAGTCACAAGGAGAGAAACATAAAAAAAAATAATGTACACTACAGTACAAAAATAGGAGAGCTGTTATCAAAAAGCAGATTGAGAGTCATGCAAGATGTAGATGAAACGACTTTTAGAAGCAATAATCAGTCACAGAGAATGATTTATTAATGGGGTAAAAAGAATTTTGTGTGCATAATAAATACTAATGGAGAATTCTGTTTACAACATAATAAAATCATTTAAAATATATGTTTTGTGTCTGCATTTGTATGTGTTTGCCCTTTTGTGCCATTACTTACCTATGTGGTGGGAAGAGGTAACGTTATTTGATACAGTCCTAACCTCAACATCTGAGGAAAGGGATTTAGGGGTTATTATTGCAGAGGATCTAAGGGTAAGTAGTCAATGTAATAGAGCAGCAGGAAATGCTAGCAGAATGCTTGGTTGTGTAGGGAGAGGTATTAGCAGTAGGAAAAGGGAAGTGCTCATGCCACTGTACAGAGCACTGGTGAGACCTCACTTGGAGTACTGTGTGCAGTACTGGAGACCGTATCTCCAGAAGGATATAGACATCTTAGAGAGAGTTCAGAGAAGGGCTACTAAAATGGTGTACGGCTTGAAGGAGAAAAGTTACCAGGAAAGGCTTAATGATCTTAACATGTACAGCTTGGAAAAAAGACGAGACAGAGGAGATATGATAGAAACATTTAAATATGTAAAGGGAAACCACAAGGTAGAGGAAGGGAGTATATTTAAAAAGAAACAAAGTAGCAAAACAAGAGGACATAGTCTTAGATTAGAGGGGCAAAGGTTTAAAGTAACATCAGGAAGCATTATTTTACTGAGAGGGTGGTGGATACATGGAACAGCCTTCCAGTTGAAGTGGTAGAGGCCAAAACAGTGATTGAATTTAAGCAGGCATGAGATAGGGATAAGGCTATCCTAAACAAAAGATAAATCCAGGTAAAGTATCCATGTAATTGGGCAGACTAGATGGGCCGAAAGGTTCTTATCTGCCGACAGTTTTCTATGTTTCTATGTTTCTAATGTACAGGAAGCCGAGGTTTATCAATACTTTGACATTTTACATATATAAATAGCTAAACTGATATAAGAGGAAAGGTATTTTCTGCTTAACCTCTTCACTACCAATATGTGTAATTTTGAAATTGCAATGCAATAAATACCAAAAATTTGCATTATAATACCCCTTTTTATACCTTTTTAATAAGCCATTAGTAAGCATGTTCCCTGTTATGAACTGCTAACATATTGGCACGCTAGTAATAAATAGGGATGAGCCGAACACTCCCCGAGTTCGGTTCGAAGCCGAAGCCGAACTTTCCAAATGTTCGGATCCGAACTCGAACCCCATACAAGTCAATGGGGCTGAAAATTCGGTTTTTAGAGTGTCCTCCAAGAGGGCATATATGCTAGATATTTGCCATAAAAAGTGTATGGGGGTCTGGGTAGTGCCCTGGGGGACAGGAAACAAGGACTAAAAGTTAAAAAAAAAGTTTTTAAAGGGACAGTGAGTTTTCCATGAGATAAGGGTTAAAAATAAAAATGAAAAATTCCTTCAAATATCGTGCCTATGAGGTCCCCATAACCTGCCCGTGTCTGAAAATGTCTCCTCTTTACATACAGACTGCCACCCCAAGCAGTTGTTCATGGATAGATTAAAGGAAAAGCATTTACCATCATTTGAAATGTCATTTTTTGGTTTTTACATATTTCTATACATCCTAGAAATCCGCCACTTCACGGGCAGGTTATGGGGACCTCCTAGGCACGATATTTGAAGGAATCTTTCGTTTTTATTTTTAACCCTTATCTCATGGAAAACTCACTGTCCCTTTAAAAACGTTTTTTTTTTTACTTTTTGTCCTTGTTTCCTGTCCCCCAGGGCACTACCCAGACCCCCATACACTTTTTATGGCAAATATCTAGCATATATGCCCTCTTGGAGGGCACTCTAAAAACCGAATATTCAGCCCCATTGACTTGTATGGGGTTCGAGTTTGGGTTCGGGTTCGGATCCGAACATTTGGAAAGTTCGGGTTCGGCTTCGAACGCTGAGCGCGTCCATGCACAGGAGGCAGCAATCCGCCGGATTCCGGCGGATTTCTGCTCCCCCCCGGTGCGGACTGACATCTTGGATGTCAGCCCAGCACTCCGGGACCCCGGTGGAGCAATTAGATGTCATTGCGGCGGCGCGATGACATCTAATTCAGGAGCCCCCCCCGCATGTGTGGAGGAAGCGCCTGAAAGGGAGGGGGGGAGGTCCTCGGACCTCTCTCCCTCCCGATCGCCGGGGGGTAGAGGGTTAATCCAGGCACCGTTTGGAAGGGCACAGCCTGCCCTTCCAAATGGTGGCTGTGATTAACCCCTGGGGAGCCGGATCACGAATCAGCGCTGAAAAGCGCCGGATCGTGATCCTCTCCTGGGGCTGGCCGACATCTTGGATGTCGTCCAAGCCTCCAGGAACTCCCCCTGAGGACTGGCGTCATCGTGCATAGCACGATGACGCCAGTCCTGGAGTTAACCCCTAGCTGCCACCAATGGTGGAGATAGGGGGTTCCATTGAACCCCCTATCTCCCGATCTGTGGCAGCTAGGGGTAATGTTTGATATCGTTGGATCGGCCAGAGCATGAGTTTTTTTTTGTTTTTGTTTTGTTAATGCAGCAATATTGTTCCCATTTCAATTATAATGTGAACAATAATGCTGCACTAATGATTTTTGTATGCGGTGCGTTTGTTAAAAAAAGCGAAATTTTCCCCAAAAAAAAATGTAACGAGACCCCATTTCAATTTTTTTTAGCAAGCGCACCCCATACAAAATATAACCGCAAACGATCGCATGTTAAAATGTGAAAAAAAACACTTTACACATAATAAATTATTGAAAATTCTAATTTTATTGCATTTTTGTTATAATATACAGACATGACATAACGTATACATATAATAATGACATATTATGAATCTGCCAAGTCTGCCGGAAAGAACGATATATAATATGTCTGGGTCATATATCAATATATGGCTACAAAACGCGGTTAAACATGATGAGCGAAAGCGGTAAAAATGACCTCAGCACAGAGGTGTGAAAAGCCTCAGCAGCGAAAGGGTTAAATGCAGCATATTAGGATGTTTTAGGGAAATTAATTCTCAAATCTCAATCAGAAGCAGACACCACCCCACCCTCAGTATGGTGTACAATGTATCAAATTGATTACCAGACTAAAAACACCTGGTGTTATGCCCGTTTGTGAACAGAGGTCATTTAGAGTTGATAATCTTTCCACGTACACATTAGTTTTTAATTCAATATCTAATAAACCGTTGCTTATAATATTCTGCAGTAAAGAGTCTCTTTATTTCTAGATTTTTTTGTATTTTTTTAAGCATTTTCTATACTTTTTTCAAAATTTCTTTTTTTTTTCGAACTCGAACCGAACACAACCAAAAAGTTCGAAATTCGCGAACTTTCGAACTGCCAAAGTTCGGGTCGAACTCCGAACCGTCCGATCCCGAACAGCTCATCCCTAGTAATAAAGCCAATAGTAGGAAGCCTCTAGATCCTGATTGATTTGCGCCTACATTTAGCATTTTCGACTCCTTTTATTACCGACTCAGCTAAAGCAAGGACCTCCATTTTTATTGCTATCTTTAAAATGACATTCAAATCATGCAATTTTAAGTCTAATCTTGTAAACAATATATATTTACTTATTAAAGGCATTGGTTTTATGTATATAGTTATTTTTGGCCTAAAACTTTTTAACTCGGTTAACCTCTTTAAAGTTGGTATTTGATGCTACTATATATATTCTTACTGTGGGTCCATTTTCTTCAACAGGAATTCATGTCGATCTGGCATTGTTCTGAAGGCCTGCCAGAAAGTTTCTAGCCCTTCTCACCTCTATTCCAAGTGAACTGGTGAATGGCAATTTCAAACATATAAATGTGTCACCATGGCAAACACTGACCCTTTTACAATATAGCTGGTATAAAAGTGGTTGGACTTATAACTGCATTGATTCCTGGTGCTGTACACCTTTGGTATTGTCTGGAGCTTTCCATAAATGGTTACCCAATGCTTGCCTTATGTTGTGTGGACACTGTCTGTTGTCCATGTCCTTCAAAGTAAGACTGGAGGAGGCAGAGCATCATGTTTGGATTTGTTTTGTAATACCATGGTTATGGAGTACAAATTTCTCTTTTTATTGGCAATGGAATGCAGTAAATAATAATACACTCAAGCAGAGTGCATTGGTCCCAAAGCATCAAGGGGACATCTGTTCAACCTAAATTCATTTACCTGAGTATTGTTAAATATGAGCTGGTTTATTTGGACAAATGTTGTTCACATATGTTAGTACAATTCCCATGCATCATATATTTGTCTTAAAAATTTGCAAATAAACTAGGGATGTGCGTTTCGGGTTTCGGAATTTCCACGAAATTTCCCGATTCGTGTTTTCGGATTCGGCCGAATTTCCGAATCGGGTCGGACCCGAAAACCGATAGATCCAAAAAGTTTTCCGAGCCGAAACGAAAAATTTTCGGATTTTTCGAATGGACTTGAAATGTGTCAAATCGAAATTTATTTTTGCTCTATTCATGATTTCGGTTCCATTCGTGATTTCGGTTCCATTTCGGTAATTCTGGACATCGAATATTTAACTATTATCGGTTATATCGCTGATTCTGTAAATTTTGTATTTGTAAATGCGTATCACTTGTTTCTTGTGGCATTCGGGTCAGTTTAGCATTTTTAAATCGTTTTGTTCATTTTTTTTGTTCCTTGGCTTTCATACCATTTTAATATGATTAAATAAAGTTGTGAAATGTATATTCAATTATTCATAAGAAAAAAAGGATCTTTATTTAATAAAAAAAACACGATAGAATCGCCAGAATTATCGTAGACACTTTGAAACGAGGAGAACAGACGTTCCGAAAAAACGAAAATTTCCGAAATTTCCGAAAAGTCGATACAAAAAACGAGCAAAGTGACCCGAAAATACGAAAAATGGTCGATATTCTGAAAAAAAAATGTACACGAAAAGCGAGCCGAACCGAACCGAATCGAAACAGAAATCGGTCGAAACAAGCCGAATCGAAAAGTTTAAACATCCGAACAAATCGAACCGAATCGAACCGAAAAAAAAATCGGTGCACAAGCCTAAAATAAACACACATTGCACTTATATTCACGTTGCTGGAGTAGATGCTTGTGATGTGTTAGGTGCCCATGTGCTACTATTATTATTATTATTATTAGTTTGTTTACAACATTTTGAACTCATCATTTTACTTGTGGTTATTGAATGTATACCCATTATCTTGTTTATGTGTTCCCTATTAGTAGAATTTGAATTTCCGAACTGCAATTTTTTTCTTTGAGGTGGCTACTAGCCAAAACATTTATATTGGAGTTGTGGTGAGTAGAGTCGAGACCCACACTATCCCAAATTGGGGTTTTCTTTATGCAAATTAGATTTTCCAGTTCCCAGGAAAATAATTCAGAATTATTTTTAAAGAATGCCCTGTTATTGTGCTTTCATGTGAATAACATTTACATGTTGATGACATAATGGCTTAGTTTTGAATTTCATAGACCATTCTGATGGATTTGAACTCTACCTAAATCAATTCACAATTTTTAATCCAATTTTTCACAAATTTCATCCATTATGATTTCCTACTTTTGGCACTACTTTAACCTCTCTCTCTCCTCCAAAATGATTCCACTCTCCTTCAACTATGCAATCATCAACATCAACCCCATTCTTAAAAAGCCCAAACACATTTGAAAACTAGCATCCTGTATCACAACTCATTTTTTAGCCTCAAAGCTCTCATACAACCCTGTAACCAACTTTCCCTCCTCTTACTCCATACTAGAGCCTCTACAATCTGGTTTCCATCCCCATCAGACAACTGAAACTGCTCTTACTAAAGTCAATAATGACCTAATATCATCGAAATCCAAATGGTAATATTGATACTTCTCCTGGACCTCTCAACTGCCTGTGCAACTGTGGATAACTGTCTTCTTCTGCAGATACTTAGGACATTGGGTCTCAATTACTCTAGCTTCTCCTAACTCAGTTCCTATCTATCAAACCAAAACCTGTCTGTCTCTATTGTCAGCACTATCTCTTAACCAACACCTTGTACAGCTGGAGTACCCCAAAGTTCAGTGTATGGGCATCCTGCTTTACTCTATCTACATCTCCTCCCATGACAAACTAATCAGCTCCATTGGCTTTTAATACCAGTGCAATGCAGATGACATGAAGATTTGCCTGTCAACTCCTAATCTCGCTCCCTCTTTCATGTCAGCAACTTCTTTTCACATATATCGTCCTTGATGGCCTCCAATCTAACTGTTCAGAGAAGCGTACAATCAGACAATATCACTCCGAACTACCTTCTCATTTGACTCTTCATCCTGCACTCCATATAAAATTTCACTGGTCATCCACTCCTCTTCCCTCTTATCGCCACATCCCCAATTCTACTATTGATTGTAAATTTCTCCAGAAAAGGGTAATCCAATCCTACTGTATCATCACTGGCAAGGTAAGTGTTGTTCAAATGTATTTGTTTTCACAGGTATCATATCCCTGTCTGCTTGACTTGTAAGGAAATATTAATTATGAATGCACTATATTAGTGTACAGTATAATAATAGTAAATAATGGATGTACATTAGGAAAATGCTTCAAGTGATTTAGTAAAGTTCAGAAACCATTAGAACATTCCTTTAAAATGATCATACTGAACATTTGCTTGTGAAGTTAATATTACCTCTCCAGTAATTGTCCTTGGGCAAGACACCTAACGGTACATACTCGCTACCCAGGACATACTTGAAAACGAGATAAATCTCAATGTATCCTTCCTGGTAAAATCCTTTCTCAAAAAAATAAAGTTAATATTGATTGAACCAATATCATTTAAAATGTAATCAATATTTCTGTGTGGAAGTAACCCCTACCCTACAGCAGATTAATTCATATTATATAAACAACTCTTTAATTAATGTAAGGGAAAAAAAATTAACATTCTACATTATAATTAAAATACTAACAGTTTTTAATTATGACAGAAGATTTTCTAGATAGGGACATTGCCTTATAAATGCAGACATGCCTTCCATCCTGACAGTGGATTTAAACTGAGAAACCACAACATAAGACCCAGCAGATTGTACATCATGGTCTCATCACAGACTCATGTTATAATTGCTTGTTATTGACTTCCTCTAAATTCAAACCATAGAAATATAAAACAAATGTTACAGTGTTTTACAAGCATTTCTTTCAAAATTCACGAAAAACAAATGTGGCTGGCTATGTAGACACAAATCTCCTCACACCGAGGAAATAAATTAAATCCCTGTTACATTAATAAATACATACGGGTGTTTAGTCACCAAATCCCGGTTAAAAGTTCTCAGTTGTCTGCGGGGAAAATTTATATTTATCTCTGCATTTTTCAAGTGGCTGGCTATTCGATCTGTGTTTTGGGAGAATTAAAGGAAAGCATTCACCCATCCTTAATAAATAAACAGTTAGTTAATGTCCTTTTTTTCAGAAATGGATCCATCAGAAACCTAGTCCTAGTAGGGTTCCAAAGGAATAAATGATATAGGGTAAATAAATGTTTTATTTGTAAATTGGTATTTCACCAATGATTGTGTTTCTATACCCTTGCTTTAATTGTTGTTGGTTTTAATTTTACGTCTCTTTCACTTATTCAAAGTATATGATTTACATAATATGCTCTTTTACTTTCCTGCATCATAGGTTGCATATCTAGCATGTGAATATTGCATG
The DNA here is from genome assembly GCA_009667805.1 of Leptobrachium leishanense. Classification (NCBI taxonomy): domain Eukaryota; kingdom Metazoa; phylum Chordata; class Amphibia; order Anura; family Megophryidae; genus Leptobrachium; species Leptobrachium leishanense. Next base: position 71,052,875 of record CM019070.1, on the reverse strand, counting down.
AAATTGCATTTCTATGTATAGTAATTCATCTCAATTTGCCCACTTGTATTTTTTTTATCTAAAGTCTGATTTATTTAAAGAAACAAAAAAACATCACACTTATAACAATCAGTTGGTTTGAAAAAGTTGGCGAAATAAAAGTTATGTAGTAAACTAAAATATATTTGTTACGAGCCCCTGTGTATATATATATATATATAATTGTGATATACTTGTTTGCCCAGAAAGGACTAGGTGCTTGTCTTGTCTTTTTACGCTCACTGTACTTTATTTCCAAGCCTTGGGTTTAATAATAATATGTTTGGGAATAATTATAGCTGCGCTTACATGAGCGCCACATGTTTTTGAGTCAGTAATTGCATTCTACTTGCTGAAATAATGTCATCACATACTTGCATATCAAGTAAGAAATTAGTAGAGGTGTGCCTGTCTGAAAAATTCATTTAATTGCTTTTTGGACCAAAACAATTTAGTCCGAAATGAAATTGGTTGTACTATCGATTTGTTTCGGTTTGTAATTTCAAATCGATTCAGATCAGTTTGGATGATTCAAATAGATACGGACGCTAAAGAAATCAATAGATGCTGCTCAATTACTGTTAGATTAGGGTTAGAAATGAGGGTTAAAAGCTAGGGTTAGAAATTAGTGCTAGATTATGGTTAGAAGCTGGGTTAGACGACTAGGTATAGACAAGCTAGGATTAGAAACTAGGGTTAAAAGATAGGATTAGATTAGGATTATAATTTAGGTTTACAAATTAGGGTTAGGAATTAGGATTAGGAGTTAGGGTTAAAAGAAATTAGTAGAGGTGTGCATGTCTGAAAAATTCATTGAATTTAGTTTCGGACATAAACAATTTAGTCCGAAACGAAATTAGTTGAACTATCGATTTGTTATGGTTTGTAATTTCAGATCGATTCCGATCAGTTTGGATTGATTCAAATCGATACGCATGCTAAAGAAATCAATAGATGCTGCTCAATTACTGTTAGTTTAGGGTTAGAAATGAGGGTTAACAACTACGGTTAGAAAGATTATGGCTAGAAGCCTGGTTAGATGATTAGGGTTAGACAAGCTAGGATTAGAAACTAGGGTTAAAAACTAGGATTAGATTAGGTTTATAATTTAGGTTTACAAATTAGGGTTGTGCATGACTTTTTTTTCCTTTAGTTTCATTTCGGGTTTTTTTCGGGTGTTTTTTTTCTTCGTTTCAGATCATTTTGGACAGTTTTTCTTTCGTTTCAGATCATTTCGATTCGGTGATTCGGATCGATTTGGTGATTTGCATCAATTCGGCGATTCGAATCATTTCGGCGATTCGGATCATTTCGGAGATCCGGCTCATTTTCACAATTCGGATCATTTCGGGTGATTCGAATCAGTTGGTTTTTCGCTTTTTTATGATTTATTTAGTTTTTTATTGCTTATTTAAGAATGGCAAGTAGATTACTACCAATAGATGAAAGGTTCTTTACTTAATTATTCTTTTAGGATTTTTTAGGCATTTTTTGGGTGAAATTTTAGGTTTCCTAACTTTTTTTTAAAGAAACAAGGCTTTTTAACCCATAGGTTTCAATGCAGCATATGAATCCGCACACTGCCGGGCAGCGCCTCTCTGCAGAATAATTCAGCATATGAATCTGCACACTGCTAGGCAGCACCTCTCTGCAGTATAATTAATGCAGCATATGAATCCGCCGAATCACCCGAAATGAGCCGGATCGCCAAAATGATCCGAATCGCCAAAATGATCCGAATCACCAAATGATCCAAATCATAGAATCGAATCGATCTGAAATTTCAGATTGATCCAAAATTTCGGGTGGTCGATATTTCGTTTTCGGAAATGCTCCAGAACCACAAAAATGGTGAATTTCGTCCGAATTTCAATTCGGAATGAAACAAATTGCACATCTCTATTACAAATTAGGGTTAGGAATTAGGATTAGGAGTTAGGGTTAAAAAATGGGGAAGATTAGGGTTAGAGGGCAGCAATGTTAGGAATTAGGGAAATAAATTTGGGTTAGAAGATAGAGTTAGGAATTTATTGTTAGAAGCTAGAGTTAGAATATAGGATTTGAAATAAATGTTAGCATAGAAGCTAGGCTTGTATAACGGTTAGAAATTACAGTAAGATTTGGGTTATAATTTAGGATTAGAAGCTAGGTTTAGATTAGGTTTAGAAACTAGGAATAGATCAGGATTAGATTAGGAATTTGGAATAAACATGTGGAAGCTGAAAACATTCTTTATGGTTCTTTTTGTTTTGCACAAAATAGTTTTCGTCAAAACAGAATTCACACACATCCCATGTACAGTACACATCATCATATCATGTAACATACAAGACACATCCCTTTTAAGTGTATACACATTACACACACACATTAGAGTGACATATACAGTTGTGTTCAAAATTATTCAACCCCCACTGAAATTGAGTATTTTGGCCAGTTTGACATTGATTTTGATCATTCAGTCATCTTGCTTACAATTAAATCAAAGAGGCACGTGTAGGTCAGACAAATATAACATAACATTTATAAAGAAATAACCACAAATGTCTTTTCTGTGCTCACATCATTATCAGTTTTATTCAACCCCCAAGTGACATTCAATCTTAGTACTTAGTACAACATCCTTTTACAGTTATAACAGCTTTTAAACGTGAAGCATAGTTTGACACAAGTGTCTTGCAGCGATCTACGGGTATCTTCGCCCATTCGTCATGGGCAAAAGCCTCCAGTTCAGTCACATTCTTAGGCTTGCGCACTGCAACTGCTTTCTTTAAGTCCCACCAGAGGTTCTCAATCGGATTTAAATCAGGTGACTGCGATGGCCGCTCCAAAATGTTCCAGCCTTTAATCTGCAACCATGCTCTAGTGGACTTGAAGGTATGCTTGGGATCATTGTCCTGTTGAAAGGTCCAACGTCTCCCAAGCCTCAGGTTTGTGATGGACTACATCACATTGTCATCCAATATCTCCTGGTACTGAAGAGAATTCATGGTACCTTGCACACACTGAAGCTTCCCTGTACCTGCAGAAGCAAAACAGCCCCAAAGCATGATTGACCCCCCCGCCATGCTTCACAGTAGGCAAGGTGTTCTTTTCTTCATAGGCCTTGTTCTTCCTCCTCCAAACATAGCGTTGATCCATGGGCCCAAACAGTTCTAATTTTGTTTCATCAGTCCACAGAACACTATCCAAAACTTCTGTGGTTTGTCCACATGACTTTTGGCATACTGCAGTCGACTCTTCTTATTCTTTGGAGACAGCAAGGGGGTGCGCCTGGGAGTTCTGGCATGGAGGCCTTCATTACGCAGTGTGCGCCGTATTGTCTGAGCTGAAACTTCAGTGCCCACATCTGACAAATCTTTTCTCAGTTCCTCAGCAGTCACACGGGGACTTTTCTCCACTCTACGCTTTAGGTAGCGCACAGCAGTCGAAGTCAGCATCTTCTTTCTGCCACGACCAGGTAGCGTTTCAATAGTGCCCTTTGCCTTGAATTTGCGAATGATGCTTCCTATGGTCTCTCTTGGTATGTTTAACATCTTTGCAATCTTCTTATAGCCATTGCACTTCCTGTGAAGAGTACTCACCTCTTCTCTTGTCTTCCTGGACCATTCTCTTGACTTCACCATGTTTGTAACCACACCAGTAAATGTCTAGAAGGAGCTGAGTATCACAGTCATTTTAAAGCTGCCTAATTGGTGCTTATTATGCTTTATTGCTGCTCCGTGACATCCACAGGTGTTTTCAATACCTGATTGAAAACACTTGAATGAACCTCTGTTCTTCAGAGTGGTAGTCTTTAAGGGGTTGAATAATTGTGTCAATGAAGAATTCACAAAAGAAACATTTACTACTGTATTACAAAACCAATTGATGTCATTTTAGTTGCATATGGTTCTTTAAAAAGTCCTTGTAGGATTTCATTCTGAATACAATTACAAATGTACACTAAATTCCCTAAAACCCTTTACAGCATTGGGGGTTGAATAATTTTGAACACAACTGTATTTAGATTATACATACAAATTTATATTAAATTATATTAATTATATAAATATACTATACTATAATTAGTATACTTAATTAATTAATAGTAATAGTTGCCTTCCTTCTGGATTCCTTCAGATGATGACTGATGATGATGCATTGTGAATTATATTTGTTCTATACCATTATTTTTTAAACTATGAATTGTATGTACGTTACGTCCCTTGATCTCCTTTTCATGGCTAATGATGATATTTGACTATGTGTAGTTGTGAGACTTTTGTGCTGTTTTAGTACTAAATAAATAAAATATTACAATGTGAAGTTAACTAAACTAAACTAGTACTGTTATTGTTTTGTAATGCAAAGAAGAAAACCGGAGGTAATGATCACAGCACAATATTGTGCTCAGTCTCGGATTTACATCTCAGGGGCCTGTAGGTGCAGAAGTGTGGAGCGCCCCTAACCCCCCCTCCCACCAAGAAAAGAAAAGAAACATGCCAAAATGACTTTTACATTTTTTATTTTGGGGCAAATTAAATATCTACATTTTAAAAGACTGAAAAAGAGTTTCTCACTGAGCTCAAAATAAAAGACGGGGCAGAATCTGTTGCCGTAGTTGAGTTTGTGCAGTGGCACTGTTTTTTTATATGTAAAAGCATATATTTCCTTGTAAAACAGAGAAAGAAATCAATTTTACTTTTACTTTTTTGCAATTTTTTTATTTTTACACATTACATGGTCATGTATGGTATCATTGTAAAGACCAGACTATGACCTTTCCATTGACACCTCACTTAACTTTGTGCGGTGTACATTTTCTCCTTCTTCTCACTTCTCCTGCCAATTCTCCTGAGTTTCATATACATTACAGGTCTATTCAAAGAAAGGTGAAACTCAGGAGAATAACTGGAGAAGTGCATAGTCTAGGTTAAAATAGCCAAACCAGAAAAATTCGCCATTTATTACACTTTCCAAATCGGCTATTTGGTCTAGATTGTTTTCTTCTCCTGACAATTCTCCTGATTTTCACCTTTCTTTGAATATACCTGATAGTGAATAGACCTCATAGTGAAGCTGTGCTCGCTGTTGTGAATTGTCCATTCCCTTTTTCACTTCTCGCAAAATTAGGGGACAACTTGGCGGTTGGTGGCTGTAGGGGTGTTGGCCGTCCAGCTGTCCATTCTACCACACTTTTTTTGTTAGTATGTGCATTTTGGTTTGAAATTTTTGATGGGTGAAAGTGTGGTTCCACTACGCCAGAAGCAGCAGTGGAGTCTCACTTTTACTTGGTGAAGCCACTTGGAAACACCATGGGGTCTAGGAAAGTGCCAAAAAATGGCAACCCCAAATGCACATACTGACAAAAAAAACATGGTAAAATGGAGAGTTGGACAGTCAACAAACCACCAAGTTGTTACTTGCATTTTTTTAAGAATAAAAACATTGGAATGGGTTTTAGGCAATCGATGACACATTCACTGGTTTGAATCCATGTACACTGGTTTACGCTCTGTTCACAGTAGCAGGATCGTCCTAGCACACAGATCTGCATTGACCAAGCAATTCACCAGTGTTAAATTTATGCATGAGCAAAACATATGTTTTTTGGGCACTGTTACAACATTATGCTTGCTAAAATTTTGAAAACATGCTCAAAATAACAATGGAAATTGAAAAGGAAGAGGAACAGATGGCATAACTAGAGCAACAGCAGGCAGATAGCAGCAATGAAGGCAACCCAACGGGCAACCTTGAAACGCTTGAAAGGCCCAACAAATGATTCCAAAATTGTTAAAGTTTAGTCATGGAATTTTTGACAAGAAGAACAGATGGTGTAATGAGTGTGGCAGCAGGCAGGCAGGCAGGTGGTCTGTTGATTTGACAACCTAACTTTGTAACACCCAAAAGGTCCTGCAAATCACACAAACAAATTTATTTTGACCCAGGGAAATTTTGGGAAGAGGAGGTTTAGACTTAACAAGAGTGGCAGCCAGCCGGTCTACTGATTTGGTGACTTAACGGGCAACTTTGTAACACCCTAAAGGCCCTGCAAATCACACAGACAAATTTAGGGCACTATCATCTGCCCTGAGCTAAAACGGGGATACTAATGGGAATAATTTGCGCTCACAAATCTCCCCTATGCGTCCTCGCTGTACCAGTGGATTACGAGGCAGGTGCTGAATCCAGCAGCCTGCCCCATAGCGGCCGCTAGCCTCTAGGATGCTCTGGTCAGTGCTAATGTGCCGTCATGAACATCCTCTCCATGGAGTCCTCATTGAGGCTTATGCTGCCAGGTCACATGACCGACAGTATTTCGCCTGTCTGCAGGTCCACAGAGTGATCGCGGAGGGAGACTGGGGACTTTTTTCCCAGTCTCACTCTGCTTCCTGCGGTTAGAAGCAGCGGATCTGGCTACCATTCTTGCCGCAGGATGAGAGTTGAGTATGTGATTTTTTTTGGGGGGGTAAGCTAGAGCAAACTTCTTCAGTTTACAGCAGCAGTTCATAATTACTGTACTTTTCGCTCCATAAGATGCACTTTTCTCCCCCCAAAAAGTGGGGGGGAAAGTGGGTGCGTCTTATGGAGCGAATGTCCAAAACATGATGCCCAAAAATGATGATATGCCCCAGCTCACCTGCCGCCGCCACCGCGTTCGGCTCCCTTTGAGCGTGCGTCCGGCGGCAAGGAGCTTGGGCACTCGCCTGGGGGAGCCACGTGACCGCGATCTCGCGAGATCGCGGTCACGTGGCTCCCCCAGGCGAGTGCCCAAGCTTCCTGCCGCCAGACTCACGCTCAGAGGGAGACGAACGCGGCGGCAGCAGGTGAGGTGAGCCATATCCACGTGTGAGCTGGGGCATATCCATGAGCTGGGGCAAATCCATGAGCTGGGGCAGATCCATGAGCTGGGCCAAATCCATGAGCTGGGGCATATCCATGTGTGAGCTGGGGCAAATCCATGAGCTGGAGCAAATCCATGAGTTGAGGCATATCCATGTGTGAGCTGGGGAAGTATCCATGAGCTGGGGCAAATCCATGAGCTGGGGCAAATCCATGAGCTGGGGGCATATCCATGAGCTGGGGCATTATCCATGTGTGAGCTGGGGCATATCCATGTGTGAGCTGGAGCAAATCCATGTGTGAGCTGGGCAAATCCATGTGTGAGCAGGGGCATATCCATGTGTGAGCTGGGGCATATCCATGAGCTGGGGAATATCCATGAGCTGGGGCAAATCCATGTGTGAGCTGGGGCATATCCATGAGCTGGGGCATATCCATGTGTGAGCTGGGGCAAATCCATGAGCTGGGGCAAATCCATGAGCTGGGGCATATCCATGAGCTGGGGCAATATATCCATGAGCTGGGGAAAATCCATGTGTGAGCTGGGGCATTATCCACGTGCTGGGGCATTATCCATGAGCTGGGGAAAATACATGAGCTGGGGCAAATCCATGAGCTGGGGCAGTATATCCATGAGCTGGGGCAAATCCATGTGTGAGCTGGGGCATATCCATGAGCTGGGGCATATCCATGAGCTGGGGCATATCCATGTGTGATTTGGGGCATTATCCATGTGCTGGGGGACATTATCCATGAGCTGGGGGACAGTATCCATGAGCTGGGGGACAGTATCCATGAGCTGGGGGCAGTATCCATGAGCTGGGGCAGTATATCCATGAGAGGAGCTGGGGCAGTATATCCATGAGAGGAGCTGGGGCAGTATCCATTATTACACTATTTGATTCAGAATATTTATTTTCCTGTTTTCCTCCTCTAAAAACTAGGTGCGTCTTATGGCCAGGTGCGTCTTATGGAGCGAAAAATACGGTAATTAGCATTAGGATTTTGTGATTCTAATGCTAATTATTGATTGCTTGCTCTTTGCGCTCCCCATGTTAAGTATAGAAAACACATAGTACAGTAAGCTTTTGCTAAAAAACGCTAATCCTGATGCGCTAATGTTTTTTTTAGCATGTTAGTGATCGGGAGGTGGTCTATGCGACAAGCTATCACCTCAAATAACCTAGCACTAATGCTCATTTATGTGAGCGCTAGCATTAAAGCGGTGATAGGGCCCTTAATTTGACCAAGGGAAATTTTGGGAAGAGGAGGATTATATGTAACAATAGTGGCAGTAAGCAGGCAGACGGTCTGTTGATTTGGTGACCAAATTGGCAACTTTGCAAAACCTGAAACATCCTGCAAATCACAAAAAAAAAAATATTTTGCCCTGGGAAATTTGGGGAAATTCAATCTGTTTCAAAACTGAGAGGGGGATAAACCAACTTTGGCAGATTAAATTTTAGACATGCCATCTGTTCCATGAGTTGTGGCGTGAGCATTGAGCACTGAGGACAAAGTATGTTTTCAGTAATACACTGTAGTTGGGGGATAAAAAAGGAGCTCCTGAGCTACCAGGCAAAGAGCAGGCATCTTCTCATCCCAGAAGGCCAAGAGATCAGCAGTACAGAGCAAAGGAGGTTTCTCAAGGTTCACCGTGACCAAAATGCAGCAGTTCCAGAGGAAGGAGCTGTGCTGCTACTGCTGCTACCTTGAGTTGCCTCAACAACAGGCTCCTCCTGGTCTTCTACCTCCACTAACATCCTCCTCTTCCTCTAAACATCATGCACCCATTGATCAATTTATCCCTCCAAAAGGTGAGGGAATGTTGACAGAGTGCTATCGTGCTCTTTACCCTTGGGTCACGCATGGAGGCAGCATCAACTCAGAGCAGTTTTCTGTATGCTCTTTGATTCAACACGTCAGCTCCTCCTTCAGTCTCCTGACGAGTGTAGTAGCATCGTCAACTAAGTAGCCTTCAGGAACCACTTCACAACTGGTAAGAAAGCCAAGCAGCTTGTTCTGAAGGTGAATGAACAAGGGGATGACTTGGCCAAGACAAGCAGTATCTTGGCTCAATTTCTCAGTGACATCCCTAAAAGTCCTAAGGAATACCACCACCTGCCCAATCAATAACCATTCCTGCCTTCCTAAGGGCCTACTGATCCGAATATAATTTTCAGGAGCCATAACATGGATTGCCTTCTGCTGCTCCACAAGGCATTCCAACATCTTCAAAGTGGAGTTCCATCGAGTGCCTACAACCTGCTTCAGGAAATGCTGTGGTAAGCCTGTCTTTTTCCTCTTCCTTCTTAAAGGCCTGTAATCCTCCAACAAGATTCAAGAAAGACTGCCAACCTCCCTCTATTTTCCTCCATAGCATCCTTCACAACAAGATGCAGGATGTGCGCCGCACACCTACAATGCCACCGTCATGGAGAGCCGTGACCATTTTAGAATATGACAGAAGAGATCAGTTTCAACACCACATTACAAGGGAACACACTCAACAATGACAGTGGGGATCACATAGAAAAAGACACAATTTGCTCTATGTATCTCTGCTCAAACTACACCAGCCAAAGTGACAGAAAACCATTATGCCAGTTGTATTTAAATCCGTATGCCATCATGATGATGACATCACCCTCCTCCTAGCCTTCATTGGACAACTGTCTGTCACAGGATAAAAATAAATATAGAAATACAGTCTGGATAGTATCTGTCACGTTCGCTATCCCGCTCACCCTTGACAACCGTGGCGAGGATCCTCTTGAACAGACTTCTAACCTGCCGATCCTTTAAATGGTCGGGACCGCTAACCCTATGTATTGCCTAATCAATCAGCAATTAATTTATTATTTAATCAACAGGACATGAGACTGATTGGTGAAAGTAAAGGGGAAAACGTTTATTAAATAGTTATGGCCCTATTACAATGTGAACGCAAACGTTAACGCTCACGTTTGCCGTGTTAAGTACATCATATTACAATCCAAACGCAAACGCGTTAAAAAACCCGTTTGCGTTTGATACCTTCAGGTCACTGCACTTTGCGCTCCCTATACTTAACATGGGGAGCGCAAAGTGTTAATTAGCGCTGGATTACAATGTCCCAGCGCTGATTAACGCCTGGCTCTAGTCAACGAAAAGTTAACCAGAGCCAGAACCTGGTGTTAACGGATTCAGCTTCTGCAGAATCCATTAATACCAGCTGTAAAAATAAAAAAACAAGCCACATACTTACCCTCTGTCCCGCGGCGAGGACCGCGGCACCGGTCGCCTCCTCCGGCCGGCGGGAGCAGGGAAAGACAGGGGGAAAAAGTCCACCTGTCTTTCCCTGAGTATCACTACGCCAACTGGCCGGTTCTCGCGATGCGAGATCCGGCCGGTCACGTGACCGGCAGAGAGGAACTCAATGGAGTCCTATGGACTCCATTGAGAGGATGCATGCGGCTGCGCTCAGCGCTGCCACGCGCATCCCTAACTTTAACGCTCGATAACAATGCAGGCAGAATTTTTTGCGCCTGCATTGTAATCTGCATATAAATCCATATTAATTCATCAATCAATGCAAATCACTCAATTAATCAATTAACACATCAACCTGAAACATAACAGTATTCACGCATATGACGATCAAGAATGATTCACATGTTAAGGAACATCGCCGTAGTTCCCTAATCACAATTAATTAAACCATTAAGCTTCAAATGTAAATGCTGAGTCTGGCTGAGAGTAATGAGACACACATGGATGACATTAAAGCATTGTCTGAAAATAACCTTGATACAAATAGTTCATTAGTTGTGATAGTCAACTAACCCTTTTAGCTGCAGATGTAAATGTTGCCTCTGGCTGAGAGTGATGAGACACACATGAACGACATTAAAGCATGACAAATGATAAAACGGCCCCGTCACAAGAAATAATAGAAACTATAGATTCCACTATGGGTCTGTTGAGGGATTTGGAGGCGGAGAGCTATTTCAAGGCATTGACTAAGCGCAATGCTATGTATTACGCCCTTCGAAACAAACCTGGTAGATTCCTAGCTCGCAAACTTCAACCTGTTAACACGCCCCGTAAACAAATTACCCTTAAGTCCCCCAATGGACTTATCTACAACCCCAACATTATAGCGAATGAATTTGCCACCTATTACGAAAGCCTATACAATTTGGATGCGAAACACACAGTTAAATGCCCTACGGTGGCGGATATAGATACCTACCTGGAGCGAGTTCATCTTCCCTCGTTGTCCCAGACACATATAGCAAGTCTATCCTCACCCATACTGACAGAAGATATTTTGAAGGCCATTAAAAACCTCCCTAAATGGAAGGCCCCGGGCCCTGACGGACTGACGGGGGTGTATTACTCCACCTTCGCCTCCCAACTAGTACCTCATTTAAGTGCGAGCTTTGACGAAGCATGGGAGAGCGGCTCCTTCCCAGTAGACATGTTGAGAGCACACATTATTACCTTGCCCAAACCGGGTAAAATTCCTGACCGTTGTCCCAACCTACGCCCTATCTCCCTGCTTAATATAGATGTTAAAATATTCAGCAAATTATTGGCCAACCGACTTCAACATATTCTTCCCACTCTAATAGGTCTAGATCAGGTAGGGTTTATATCAAGACGCCAGGGAGCTGACAGCACTAAAAAACTGGTTAATTTAATTGGCCTGATGGGACGTAGGGACTCTTCCAGCTTGATTTTATCACTGGACGCAGAAAAAAGCCTTTGACAGGGTTAACTGGAATTTTCTGTATCGAGTATTACACAAGTTCGGATTTCCACCCTCCTTTATAACAGCGATACAGGCTCTGTATGATTCTCCATCTGCTAAGGTACTCTGTAGTGGGTTTGTGTCAGAGGAATTTGTAATCACTAATGGGACAAGACAGGGATGCCCACTTTCCCCACTTTTATATGCCCAGGTTTTGGAGCCTTTGGCGCAAGCCATACGTCAAAACGATTCCATTTGTGGAGTACAAGCAGGCCCGGTGACTTATAAACTCAACCTATACGCGGACGATATCCTTTTAACCTTGACTGACCCTGATCTTTCCCTCCCTTCCCTTCAACAAGAATTGGACTTGTATAGTCAGGTTTCATATCATTTGGTAAACATACTAAAAACCCAAGCACTCCCGGTTAATATATCCCCTCACCACCTGGACGCCCTCCGAGCCAATTATAGGTTTGATTGGCGAACTGATTATATTGTGTACCTGGGTCTTAAAATATCTAGAACTCCAGAAAAACTGTTTAATTATAATTATGAAAGATTACTGTCAGAGATGAAATCACAATTATATCAATGGAGACTTCGGGAGATTTCATGGTTGGGCAGGATGGCGGCGGTGAAGATGATGGTGTTGCCAAAAATTTTGTACGTTTTCCGCACTCTCCCCTTGCAGCTGCCCATGTCCTTCCTAGATACCTTACAATCTATTATAATGAGATATATTTGGAGCCATAAACGGCAAATGAATACCGAAAAAACTATTATACTACCGCCACAGGGATGGAGGCCTTAACGTTACACATATACATAACTATTATTGGGCCACATGTTTGGCATCACTAGCTGAACTGGTTCACACCCACCCTATGCCTCAATGGCTGGTAGTGGAATATACTTTTATTCCCGGACACATTTTGGCCGACTTATTATTTGTGCTTCATAAAAAGAGACCACGTCTACCAGAGGTCCTACCCTCCATGATTCTGTACCTTAAGGCGTGGAACCGATATGCCCACTTATTTCAAAACTACAAAACATTATCCATGGCCACACCTCTAACATCTATTTCATATTTGCTGCCTCACTTTAGAGCTGGGCCCTGGATTCAATCGGGGGTCACACATCTGCACCATCTTTTTTCACTGCCGGACGTCGTGTCCTTCCACACTTTACAAACGAAATTTAAAGTACCATCCTCAATGTTTTTGTCATACATGCAACTCTATTCCTATTTTAAATCCAATGCAATAATATCTACTTTACGTACCACATTGCCGCTCCTCTCGGACACTGAACTTTTTTGGCTAGACCCGCACACCACCACAAAACCCATCTCGTTGTTTTATCGATTGCTCAATACACCGACTGGAATAATACGCTGGAAGTTTCACAACACTTGAGAAAAAGACCTTTCTATGCCATTTACCCCCTCGCAATGGGCCATGGCACATTTGTTTTCGTCTGGAGCCTCGAGGTGTGCAACACTGATTGAAACGCAAAGAAAAGTACTATACTGTTGGTATCTTACGCCCTCAAGGATTAGTCGTTTTGCCCCAAACGCTTCGGACGTCTGCTGGAGATGTTTGTCTGCCCCGGGCACGATGGGTCATATCTGGTGGCACTGTCCACTGATAGCACCATTGTGGAAAGATATATCTCTTCTTGCATCGGAAGTCTTGGGCAGTCAGATACAGTGCGCATCTGGAGATCCTATTGCTGGGAATGGTCCACCTTCCTCAATCACACCTCAAAATGTTATTCATAATTGTCTCTACGACAATGTTGCTTATTGCCCGGAACTGGAAACTGACCGTCGTCCCAACGCAAAGACAGATAGCAACGTTATTATCTCAATATCGTTCTTTCGACTCTAAAGCTAACTCGGCGTGGGGTTTTCGCCCCCCTAAACAGGATCCATGGGCTATATGGGATATTCATAAAATTTACAAGGCATGTGGTTCGTGATGACATTGATAGTAGAATTACGGCTCTAGGTTACTTTCACACGAGGTTTAAGGAGAGCTTCTTGTGCACTCTCTGCCTCAGAGAAGTTGCCTTCCCCTGCTGATCCTGAGATCCCCTCCCTTTTCCGGTTTAAATTTTTTATTTTTTTATTTATTTTTATTTTTATGTTATTTTATTATAGTTATATGTCATTACAAAAATGTTTGAGAGATACAGCTGCACTTATACTTGAATATTTCATACGATTGTTGTATGTTATTTACAGTGATTACGATGTACACACCTCTCAATAAAAAATATTTTGAAAAAAAAAAAAGCATGACAAATGCCAACAAAAGAATCCTGCCACAAATTGGTTAGTAGATATAACACAAGTCACTAGTATTATTAGGATAAGCAATAAACACTTGTAACTAACTGATAGCAATTTAGTAAATTAATTAGTAAATAAAATTAAAATTAATTAAAAGTCAGTAAAATCAGATCAATTATTTCTATATATTGGACTTATAAAATGCATTGTAACACACCCTATCACTCCCAGCCAGGGAGAACAGGCACACCAGCAACAAAGAATATAATCCAGTAACAGCAGGTTTCACGACAGAGTGTGTACTTGGGCTCAAAGGGTTTATCTCGCCAACAGTGGGAGAGCAACCTGAGTAAGGCTTCTTAAGTATATTCATACACCAGGGCTCAGAATAATACACGTGGTCATATACACAGTCCAGATTGGCAACAGGCAGGGTTCTCATGCACTCCGTTTTGGCAACAGGGCAGATTGATGGATTATCAGATTCAGCCCTATGCAGGACAGTCATATACTCTGAGTCAGAGTGGTACAAATTCAACATACACTCTGAATCTGCTTTGGGCACAATACACATACAAACGTAGTCAAAAAGAGAATAGTCAAGAAGGCAGTCCGGGTCAGCAACAATCAGGGTCCTCATGCAAATCAAATCGGCAACAGAGCAAAGTAATCAGTGAAACAACGAAGTGACCAGCGATGAGGGAACTAACTCCACATCAGGGCGATGAGCTGTCTCGCGTTCCCTGCATTTAAGGCTGGCGGCTCCGCGTCATCACGCCATGCTCTGCCCACACGCACATACAGCCGGAATCTCTGGCACCCGGCCAGCCAGCGATGCCGCCGACTGTCCAGACCCCCGCTGGAGGTCTGCAGATGCCGAGGATGTGACAGTATCCCACCTAATGCACCCGAAGGTAAGAGGCACCTTGTAACCCCCAGGTTTGAGTGGTCTGGGATATGGTCCCCAAAAGCCACTGGTATAATATATTTGGATCAGTTCAATGCGTTTCATGAGATGCAGTTCTCACTTCCTCAGGAGCTGATCTAAATATATTATAGCAGAGGCTTTTAGGGACCTTATACTGGACCAGTTGAGATCAGACCTGCATCTTCCCGCTGACGGACTATGAACTGATTTGGGAGGATTGTCAGGAGGTTTGAGTCATTGAGGCAAATGAGTATATGCACATTTTGTTATGTGCTTTATTTTTGTGAGCTTGTAAAAACTTGGCTTTTATATTTTTTAAAATGTTATTAAATTACTATACCATATGTGATTCTGTTTATTCCATTTTAGACCCTAGAACTGACAACTGAGAGTCACTGTTGGGATCACCTAACTGTGTCTAGGTGACCTTACTGGTATTAGTGTATATGTGCATTGATATTTGTATGCACTACTTTTTGCACCATTGTATTTATTTGTATACAGGATAAAAATAACTGCTGTACAGCAAGTCAATCAAGGGTTAAAATAGGATTTGATGGGCCAAAGACAGAAGGCAGATGCAGAACGGTGATTGGCAAAGCACTGTTTACTTTTTCCAAACAAGGAATGCAGTGATTGGTCCAGGCTGCTGTCAATCATTCCACCCATGTCAAATGCCATAATGAAACGAATTAGTGATAACGAATCAATCCAGTTCGATTCGTTATATACCGTTTCATGACGTATGCAATTCGTTTCGGACAATATCGATTTATAATTTTGGACATACTTCCAAAATACGAGTCAACAGAATTTCAGGCAAATTGTGATTCGTTACGAAACTAATCTCACACGTCTAAGAATTAGGTTGCTAGTTGCATTGCAACTTGAAGATTTATTAATCTTACCATACCTCTGAATTCATTCCTATGTGAATTATTTACAGTTTGGAGATCTTTACTTTCTAAATATTGTTTCAGAGCTGCTTAAAAGTGACCCTTATTCCTAGTGAATAACAGTTGAAGTCCTCTTAAAATCTAATGGAAAATTCTTTTACTGCACTTTTATATATCCTGTACATTGTATATGATGTGCAGAAGTACTTAGAGTCAGTGAAGAATAAGTAGAGCCAAATGGCTAGTTATTCAAATAAGAAGAAACAAACCTTAAAAAAGCAACCTGTAATAATCATAATCACAAACTATTATAAAGATTAACTTAAATGTACACTCTAGGCACAAAAGTGTACCTTTAATACTTACCTTTTCTCCAGCTCTTCTCTCTCTTCTTCTGCTCTGACAGCTGCTATTTCCGATGGACAAGGGACAGATCACAAAGGCTTTGAGCTTCATTGGCAACTTCAAGTCAGTAATACACACGACTATGAATTTCTAACCTTAACCCTGGAATACTGATTAGCTTGGGATGACTGACAGCTTTCTGGGTGGGGAAAAGTCCTGAAACCTGAATCAGTGCGTTCACACATCCGACAGGAGTAAAGAACGGGGACACTCATCTCTCCATGGCCATTTAAAATACAGTGGGCCATATTACATAGTTGGTGCTAATTACCAGAGATGTTGTAAACTTACCAGAGCCATTATAGGGCCATATTACATAGTTGGTGCTAACTTAACCAGAGCTGTTGTAAACTTCCCAGAGCCATTATAGCCTATGGAGGTTTTAAGTTTACAACAGCTCTGGGGGGGCGTGGCTAGCCGGCGACACGAGCAGCCGCATGTTCTGAGAGCTCCGTGTGCGGCGCTCGGTTTTTCCACTCCAGCGGCTCTTACAAGGGGCACCCCAACCTCAATTTACCTCCCTCGGGGTCCTAACACCATCCAGAGACAGGATGGCACCTCCAAAGGCCCAGCGGCAGCTTGAAGGGACCCGGACCAGCCGATCTGAGAAAGGCCGCAAAATTCAAGATGGCGGCTCCCCGATCTCGGGCTCCTCTCTCTCTGGCCTGGACATGGAGGAACAGGATGCGGATCTCCTCTCTAACACGTCCCCAGCATCTGAGAGGGCAATGCATGATATGCTCCAGGGACTCCGCACTACCCTCCAGGCTGACTTCAAAGAGGCGCTGCAGGAGCTGCGCCGTGATGTTCAGGATCTAGGTGAGCGTACTGACAACCTTGAGACCAAATCTGATGATATTTGTCTTGCTCATAATGACCTTGTGGACAGACACCAGAATCTGCAAATAGCACATGATGCGCTGGCCACCAAAGTTGCTGACTTAGAGGACCGCTCACGCAGAAACAACATGCGGATCCGTGGTGTCCCGGAGGCGGTGGTCCTGGCTGATCTCCCGGCATATCTCATGGAGGTCTTTCAACTTTTACTCCCATCGGCCTCTCTCCAGGACTTACTCCTAGACCGCGCTCATCGACTGCCCAAAGCGAAACATCTTTCACCGGATGTTCCCCGAGATGTTATCGTCCGAGTTCACTTTTATCATATTAAGGAGTCCTTAATGTCTGCGGCTAGAAAAGGCCCGACCTTGCCTACTCCGTATGCTAACTTGCTACTGTTTGCGGATCTATCAGCGATGACCCTGGCGAAGAGGCGCGAATTCCTCCCCTTGACGAAGCTCTTGAGGAACCACGAGGTGGCTTACAGGTGGGGTTTCCCGACCAAATTGCTTATATGGAGAGAAGGGAGGCTACATGCTATCACCAACACCCCGTCGGGCATGCAGCTCCTGCAGGAATGGGGGTTTGTGAAGGAGTACACCCCCCCTCGCGTGGTAACTACATCTCCACTTAAAGTTTCGCCAGAGTGGCACCGCGTCAAGCCAAAATGAACGGCGCCCTGTCTGGGCCTGTACTGATATCGTTCTCCTCTGCCCAGCTGATCCCGGATGCTTTCTGCTTCTTCTTAGAGGTTGGAGAGACCCACTACTTCACAGAGAACCGAGCTCCCTCACCCCCCTGTTGGTGGCTCATAATTGACACGATCTTATTGCTCTGGATATTTTTGTTTGCTTTTTTCTCTGGTACGCCAGGGATACCCCCCGGTGGGTGTTTACTTCCCTGAGATTCTACCTCGCATTTTTTCACCACGGCGAGTTACACCTCTTCACACTGCGGGCTCGCAGTGTTTTTTTTGTTACTGAATTTCTCAATTTCTTTTTTCCCTATTTTGTCCTCCCTTTTTTTCTTTTTTTTCGGTTCGTCTGGTCCAGTATTCCCTCCAGTTCTCCTGTTGTACGGGTCCCTTGGACGACCGCTTCTTCCTCATGGGGGACTGTCTGCATTGGGGGTTGGGAGGGGATGGGAACGCTTACCAACGGATGTCTCCCAATATATGATTGATGGGTTCCCCTGAACTGAAATTTTTCTCCTTAAACGTTAGAGGTTTGAATGTTCCTTTCAAAAGACACTGTCTTTTCCGAGATTTGCATAAATATAAACCTGCGGTAGTGTGCTTACAGGAGACACATTTTCGGTCTCACGATGCCCCCCGTCTTCGGTCTCAGATGTACCCTGAAGCTTATCACTCTATGTCTCCAACCAAATCAAGAGGAGTCTCCATCCTCTTCCATAGAGATTGGTTGTTTCGGGTTGCATCTCAACACCAGGACAAGGAGGGGAGAATGTTGATATTGATTGGCTCTTTAAATGATGTTCCGGTGACTATTGTTAATTTGTATTTCCCGAATGTTAATCAGTTGCAGTTCCTCAGGAAAGCCCATAAAAAAATTCAGTCTCTTAGCCAAGGCGCGGTGTATATCTGTGGCGACTTTAATATGACTCCCTGCCCCATGGTTGACTGCCAGTCCTCTGGAAGCCGCCTCCCCTCTCAAAAAGCGAAGTCTCTTGGCCGACGCTTCACTGATTTTCTGCAATCTGTCGACCTGTATGATGTCTGGCGCATCTCCCACCCCCAGACTAGGGATTACACTTTTTATTCCCAGGTGCATTCCTCCTATAGCAGAATCGATTTATGCCTTATACACCGGACTATGGTCCACCATCTCTTAGATGCTCAAATAGGACCCATGACATGGTCTGACCATGCTCCCTTGATTCTGTCCTTCCGGGCTCATTTTCCGGCTCGAGGTATGGGCTCGTGGCGTTTAAATGATTCCTTAATTGTGGACCCGGCTGGGAGAGATGGGGCAGCATCGGTTCTTGAGGACTACTTCAGATTGAACATTTCGGAGGAGGTGGCGATCTCCTCTGTGTGGTCAGCTCACAAAGCGGTTATCAGGGGTCATTTCATTAAACAGGGGGCTTATAGAAAGAAACAGTATACTCTTAAAACATCAACTCTCTTACAACAAATCTCCTCCTTAGAATCCCAAAATAAGACTAAGCCGACCCCATCGATTGCATCTCAATTGTTTTCCTTGCGGAGAGAGTTGGAACACTTAAACCTACAGGCTATGGAACGATCCCTACGCAAATTAAATTACACTTCCTATACTCAGGGTAACAAGGCGGGAAAGTTACTGGCCTCTAAACTCAGGGCAAGACGCGTTCAAACTAAAATCACCCATATTGAAAGCTTAGGGGGACAAATAGTGCGTAATCCAGCGCTGATAGTCTCAGAATTTGCCAACTATTATAGCTCTCTTTACAATCTCAAACTTGACTCGGCCATTTCACCGCCCTGCTCGGCAGAGATTTCTACCTTCTTAGCAGAAGCGCAATTGCCGACATTACTGCCCCATCAGCAAGCTGACTTGCTAGCCCCTTTCTCTGAGGAGGACGTCTACAAAGCAATCCGGGCTCTCCCGAAGGGTAAAGCACCCGGCCCTGATGGCTTATCTAATCTCTACTATCAAAATTTCGCCTCCCTCCTGGTCCCTACTCTGACAGCCTTATTTAATCACATTAAAACCACTGGCCAAGTTCCCCCAGAGATGCTCCTGGCCACCGTAGTCACACTCCCTAAACCTGGCAAACCCCCACTCATTGTGCGAATTTTCGCCCCATATCCCTACTGAATGTTGATATAAAACTTTATGCAAAATTATTGGCCTCGCGCGTCGCGCCCCTGCTTCCTAAATTGATTCACCCGGATCAGACAGGATTTGTACAGGGGAGGCAGACTTGTGACAATACACGTCGCTTGTTTGACGTAATAGACCTAGCTAACCGTTCTGGGACCCCCGGGCTCCTACTGTCTTTAGACGCAGAAAAAGCGTTTGATCGCATGCACTGGGGCTTTATGCGCCAAACGTTGGAGGCCTTTCGATTTCCCGCCTTGTTTATCCAAAGTGTTATGGCTCTGTATTCCACCCCCTCGGCAAAGGTGTTAAGCATGGGATTTTCGTCCCCTACTTTTCCAATTACGAACGGCACTCGTCAAGGTTGCCCTCTATCCCCGCTAATCTTTGTCTTGGCATTGGAACCGTTAGCATCTCATATTAGATTGAACACATTTATATCAGGTCTGCCTACACCGGCAGGCGAACAGAAACTCGCTCTATTTGCAGATGATATCCTCCTATACTTATCCACCCCAGAAACCTCACTCCCTCCTCTTTTTAATTTACTTGAGAAATATGGTCGGCTATCCTACTATAAAAATAATGTTGGTAAGACTCAGGCCCTCCCTTTGCATATTCCTGGTCCCTCGCTGGTCGATCTTAAAACTCAATACTCGTTTGACTGGCGTTCGGACTCTATTAAATATCTAGGTATTTTCCTAACGAAAAATAGGAGCTCCATCGTTAAGCATAATTATCTCCCTCTCCTGCAATCTATTGAAAAACAACTGCAATCATGGCACTCAGTAGAACTGTCCTGGCTGGGCCGCATGGCCTCCTTAAAAATGTCAATCCTCCCGCAAATCCTTTACTATTTTCGCAATGTTCCGATCTTTCTCCCAGCACATATCCTCCTACGTCTGCAGAAAATGCTATTTGCCCACATCTGGAAACGCAAGCCCCCTAGAGTTTCGGCTACTACAATTACAACTCCGAGAGAGTTGGGCGGCCTTGGCTTCCCTGACCTGTTAAGATATTATAGAGCCTCCCTATTAGCCCAATTATTGGCCGCGCTGCACTCCTCAGAACCCCCTGTATGGCTGCGCCTGGAAAATGCCGTTATCGCTCCTAATTCTATTCATGACTTTATGTGGTATGACCCTCTCCCTAGAAGTAAACTGGAAGGGATACTTCCCTCCTCTTATCTCTCGGTCCTGACCTGGCGCCACTGGGGTAGACCATTATTAAAACCGTTTCGACTGCTCAGTTTTGCACCTCTTAGTTTTCTAAGTAGATTGTCCCCTGACCTAAACCTTGCCTCCTGGACGCTTCAGGGAGTGACCCTTGTCCAACACCTTCTCGCTCCAACCTCTATTAAACTGTTCCCAGACCTAGTACAAGAATTTGGTATTTCCTTCAACGAAATTTTTACCTATCTTCGTATTAAACATATATTGTTAACGCACAGGATCGGGGCGATACCAGACAAAGATATGACAGCTTTCCACAAGCTATGCTTGGGTAAAAAAAACTTAAGGAAACCGTTGTCTCTATGTTACCGATGCTTAGTGTCTCCTAATACGGAACGTAAACTGCCATATATGTTGAGATGGGAAAAGGACCTAAATTTATCATTCTCACGAGAGGACTGGTTTTATGCCACATCATCAGTGTATCGCCTATCTAAAAGCACAGGCATGAGAGAAGCACATCTTAAATTATTATACCGCTGGTACCTTACCCCTGCTCGACTGCACCATATCTCCAAGGGTGCCAACTTATGCTGGCGTTGTTCAACAGAGAAGGGTTCTTTGCTACACGTTTTTTGGTCCTGCCCGAAAATTAGCTCTTACTGGGCTGATATCCATGGCCTGACCAAACTATGCACCTCGTTGGATATCCCTCTCCAGCCTGAAACGTACCTGTTACACTTCATCCCCATCACCATTCAAATACCACCCAGAGGGTTGATATCGGCAATATTCGGGGTTGCCAAGTTAGTGTTGGCTAGTCACTGGAACTCGACCTCCACCCCCTCACTCTCAGAAGTTCTGACCCGTTTAGATAGTATCTGTAAATACGAGGAAATGTTCGCTTCGGCCCATAACACCCTTCCACAGTATCAGGCTACTTGGGAAGGTTGGATATCTTATAGATCCTCCAAGGGATCCTCTTCATCCCCTTAAAAACTCTTAAAACTCCTCACAACAAAAGTCCTTTTACACCTTCTCTTAAAATTACTTCAACCTGTCGAACCGCATGTTTTACTCTTTGTTTCCCTTTTCTTTTTCCTTTTCCCTCTTTTTTTTTTTTTGTGTGTCTATGTTTATTTCACTACTGTATTAACCACTGTATTTGTTTCTTATTGTTTATTTACAATGTAAAAAGTACCGTACAATGTTGACAACAATCTAACTGCACATATGTGATTTATAGCGTTGACAGGCCCTGCGTGGCCTTTATTGTCCTTTCATATTTTGTACTTCAAATCTCTAATGGTACTCAATAAAAATCTTTATATTGAAAAAAAAAAAAGTTTACAACAGCTCTGGTTAAGTTAGCACCAAGAATGTAATATGGCCCATAGCCTATGTAGGTTTTGGGCAGTATTACATAGCTGGTGTTAACTTAACCAGAGCTGTTGTAAACTTACCAAAGCCATTATAGGGCAGTATTACAATGTTGGTGCTAACTTAACCAGAGCTGTTGTAAACTGAAAACCTCCATAGGCTATAATGACTCTGGGAAGTTTACAACAGCTCTGGTTAAGTTAGCACCAACTATGTAATATGGTTTTAAGTTTACAACAGCTCTGGTTACGTTAGCACCAACATTGTAATACTGCCCTGTACATTTAAAGGTCAGAGTGGCTATAGATTAAGCAGATAATGACCTCATTCATGTAATTGGGCAAACTATTAATGACGGTTTGGGGAAATGAGAGCCTCAACTTGGACACAGAAAGTAGATCAGCTTTGCCACTTGCCTCCATTACCTCACTGACATGTGAGACACTGGTTTCCATTATCCCACTGACAGTTGCACTGGTTTTTTTTCCACTATAATGTTATGTCAAAATGAGTGCCCCCCTCCCTCACTTGAGATTGGCTGGAATAAACCAGAATGAAGTTTATATTTCCTCAATAAGAGCCCAATTTATTGGGCGAATTTGAGGATGCTGGCTGGATTTAGCCACTTACTCTATGAAATGCCATTTCACTGGCCGTATTACTTTTTTTGTGCAGATGGTTTTTTTTCTACATTTGGCCAGGCCTTTGGGAGTATGAGTATAATTAATCTTGACGTCTTGACACAGCAAAGCTTTATATTTGCATAGGGTAAGTAAGAAATTATCTGAATTATTGGCATCCAACCTGAGAGTTCCTGAGAGCCTAATTACAGCAGGAGAAGTACTAAACATCATTTCAACACACTTTTGGTGCTGTCCATGTCTGGCTTTTCTAATGTTAAGAGAGTCAGCTATAAGCCATAAAAATCCTATCTCTAGAGTAAGCCTGGTTTAAAGCTGCCCTCCAGCTGAACAAACAGGGGAACATTTTCTTCCGTGGCATCTATTATTTTCTGTTCACCACGTCTCCTTCAGCTTTGACCAGCATTTACTTTTCATTACCAAGACATCTGTAAGCAATGTGCTAATTGTTTCCTAAAATAGTCTTACTTTTTTATATACATTTCTAATTTAGTGGTTACCACGTGCATGTTTGCAATATATATGTTAAATAAAAAGAGTATTCTCAGAAATTATGAACAGGTTGCTTTTATTACATTATTCTTCTTTCATAAGATACCTCTTACAGATCAAAAACATTCTTTTCATAAACATAATTTTTTCACGGAATAGATATAATTCAAGAAAAAAAAAAAAAAAAAAACAGACCCACAACTTGTAGCATAGTTATCATTACGGAGAAAAGTGTTGATCGATGTGCCTCTCTGTGATATACAGTTCATGGAAACCCAGATTCATTTTCCAAGAAAATAATGCAGGCTGAACACGAGGTAATACCTTAATACTACACCCCAAGGAGCTATATTTTGCAAAGAAGAACACATGGAAATGTATACACTCAAACACAGTAGTGCCGGTACGATGGTAAAGCTTTGCTTCATGCACAGAAGGCCAATGCTGACAGTTTTCATATGTGCAATCAAATTGAGCAAGCACATCTTAAAATGAGCAGATGACAACATAGGAACGCAATGCAAATTGATATGTTTCTAAACATATCAGGTATTATGGACAATAAAGATGAGAGAAGCACAAGCATTGTAAGAGTTGAGTCTGTAAAATATTTCTAGGAACATAAATCGTTTTCATGTTATCTATTAGTAATCTACTGATTCTTCATTGAAAGCACCCTACAGACAGCTCAGTGGATCAAGCACACAGACTTGGCCATGATTCATAAAGTCAGGACAGATTGTTATTTATAAACTCCATAAGATACCGAATCTAGTCTAAGCTGCACTTCTGCACCGACTTTAATGTTGATGTTGTGCGCAAGCATTGTAAGCATATTCTTTAGTCAGGGATCGGAGTTACCTAGCGTTGTCTGTGTCGGTGACCTAGATTCGTTATCGTTTGATAGAGGAACTGGAATTGAGCCAAGAAGAAATCACAGCTTGAAGAACGCAATATTTACTTGCTTATAAAGCTGTCTCTTCTGGTCGTTTAAGTAAAGATACTCAGAAAGCAGTCACAGATAAAACTGAAAATGAAAAACGCAAAGTCTGGGTCGAACTGAAAGCAATTCCAACACAGAAATAACAGACACATCATTAAAAAAACTTGTTAGACGGAAACAACGGCATACGAAATCATGAGAAATGACTGATGTCTAAGCAATCGTCAGTTCAGAGAAGCCGAGGCACAAATGGATTTCAAGGATACTCACAAACCATTTACAATGAATACCGATAGATTGTCAGTGTTCACAATGGGAAAACCCACAAAACACACCTCTGGACTGGCCAGCAGATCTCTTACGGTTGATCAGAAATACACATCTGATCCCAAGTGAAGCATTGCAGGCAAATATTGTAGAGAGGAGAGGGCCATGCAAAATTAAAATAGTGCATGTGTTCAGTCTGAAAATTAAGCCTCAAATCACCAGATAATAACTACAGTTGTGGTAGAAGGGAGTCAGCCCAGAAGACCATTGGAAGCACAAGGGTCTAGCACGCAAACTGGTACTGGTATAACAGAGAGAATCAAGTACAAGAAGAAATAATAGCGAATAAGCTCTCTAGTAACTGATCATTTTGGCATTCTAGCATATTGTTGGCGCAAGGATACAATGTCAATGGGTTGCTGATGACTCATTGGAACATCACTGTCCTTTCCACTCTCACATTGAAGGACAGCCCTCTCCTGGTCGGCAAGTTCCTTTGGACTTCTCCCTCGTGAGCCTCCAGTTCCATCTCATGCAGGGCCGGATTTATAACTAGGCAGAGTAGGCATGTGCCTACAGGCGCCTGCCCCAAGGGGACACCTTGGTCTCTAAGATTTTTTTTCCCAATTTACAATCATGTAAACCACTGTATCTCTGGAGCCCTAAGGGCTAGAGGAACATAAGAGGTATCATTATAGCCCTTCCAGCGATATCAAATATAACCAGGTTAATTTTTTATTTTTTTAATGCAGCACTATTATTCAGTTTATAATTATAAAGTGAACAATGATGCTGCGCTAACTCACCTTCTCATTTCCAACACTGCCACAAGTCTGGAGCTGATTGTTGCCTGATCGTTGTTGTTTGATATTTCATCGATAACCTCAGGGGTCAAGTCCTGAAGAAAGAAGTGCAGGAACTAACCAAAATCTCTCTATATATACAGTATATTCGTTCAACAAAAGAGAAAAAACCTCCTTAAAAGCCTCAATATGAAGCTTTTCCTGCCTGTTGGATCCTCATGTTGTGAAACACCTAGAATTTGCTGAATAGCCACCTTTACCGACGTCCAAAAGCATACAAAGACCAACACTGACATACACACACACTGACTCACTCCCCTGTCTCCAAGCACACACATTGACCCTGACTCACCCAACACACAGTGACATGCAACCTCTCCCCACACCCACCACACACCATGCCACCCCGCCCCAGACCCACCACACACCATGCCACCTCTCCCCAGACCCACCACACACCATGCCACCCCTCCCCAGACCCACCACACACACCATGCCACCTCTCCTTAGACCCACTACAAACACCATGCCACCTCTCCCCAGACCCACCACACACACCATGCCACCTCTCCCCAGACCCACCACACACCATGCCACCTCTCCCCAGACCCACCACAAACACCATGCCACCTCTCCCCAGAGCCACCACACACACCATGCCACCTCTCCCCAGACCCACCACACACACACCATGCCACCTCTCCCCAGACCCACCACCACACACACCATGCCACCTCTCCCCAGACCCACCACACACCATGCCATCTCTCCCCAGACCCACCAAATACCATACCACCTCTCCCCAGACCCACCACACACACCATGCCACCTCTCCTTAGACCCACTACAAACACCATGCCACCTCTCCCCAGACCCACCACACACACCATGCCACCTCTCCCCAGACTCACCACACACCATGCCACCTCTCCCCAGACCCATCACACGCACACCATGCCACCTCTCCCCAGACCCACCACACACACACCTTGCCACCTCTCCCCAGACCCACCACACACCATGCCACCTCTCCCCAGACCCACCAAATACAATACCACTTCTCCCCAGACCCACCACAAACACCATGCCACCTCTCCCCAGACCCACCACACAAACCATGCCCCCTCTCCCCAGACCCACAACACACACCATGCCACCTCTCCACAGACCCACTGCACACACCATGCCAACTCTCCCCAGACCACACACACAGTGACATACAGCCTACCCACAGACCCTAACACTGCACATACATTGACTGTGCTGTGTTTTCCTTCTGTGTCTCTCTGCAGCATGCAGGTCCTGGCAGGAGGGAGGGCGCCATACAGCTCCATGCTCAGTGCATTAATTTGCACTGAGTTTGTTGGGGCTGCACTTCTAGCGTCCCCTCTCCTTTCATGTTTAAATTCTTGCTTCACAACTTACAGCCTGGGATCTTGCCAGGAAAGCTTCCTGCTCTATTAGGAAAAAAAAGCACCTTCAAGGGCTCTGGACCTTCGTCTCCCCCTCCCCCATCTTACCTTAGAATGCATATCCAAGGTGGAGGGGGGTTTGTGGGAGGAGTAGACAGCTGGAGGTTTGTTAAGTGCACAGCCCATGCTGTGAGCAGACACCAGACTGCTCCTTCACACAGAGCTGTCTGCATGATGGAGATGCCAGAGATGATAGAGAGGGGTGTGTCCTTCTGTGCAGGGTCGCGCTCTGTGACCTCACACAGCCAGCACATGTGTCATGTGCCTGCAGCTGGGCACGTGACTCCCGCAGTGCGTCAGTGTCGGCCGGGAGAATTTCTATCAGTCTGCCCAGACTGAGTCCCCAATTATCAGAACGTTCCTGTTACGTTCTGCCTGCGGGAGAAGTGAGGGAATGCCGTTCCCTCGCATTCCTGCAGGACTCGAGCCCTGGATATCCTAGACCGTGGCACTGCAGTGAGGAGAGACAGGGGGACTTTGGAACCTGCATCTCTGAATTGTACACCACACAGGGTTAAGTGCGGTGTCATTGGAAAGGTCAGAGACTGGTCTTTACAATGATGCTAAAAATTACCATGTAATGTGCTAAGTATAAAAATTTAAAAAAGTAAATGCAAAATGTATTTAATTTCTGTTCTTCAGCAGAGGTAATATATGCTTTTACATATAAAGCAAACAATGCCATTGCACTAACTAAGGCAACAGATTCTGCCCCTTCTTTTGATTTGAGCGCAGAGAGAAAGGACCCTATTACATTCTTCAAGCAAATTCGTCGGCGCAGCAAAAAATATTTTGCGCGCAGCGTTAAGCGTTATCGCGCGAAGATTAACGGTGGTATTACGATCTGAATGCATTTTCTCATCCGTCAAAAAATAACGTTCGTAAAAACGACGCGCAAAACGAAGAGTAATACACGCGCAGTAACGTAGTGCACGTAAATCAGTGTGCAGACTTTTTTTTTGCGAGATTCAGCCAATCAGAATTAAGAACCTTAATTGACATCAATTTATCTTAATTAGAAACATAGAAAACATAGAAACATAGAAAAATGTCAGCAGATAAGAACCTTTCGGCCCATCTAGTCTGCCCAATTACATGGATACTTTACCTGGATTATCTTTTGTTTAGGATAGTGTGACACATACGAGGTATGTGCACAATTGTATAAAGTAAGTAATTGTCATGTATAGTGGTGACATTGAAAGATATGTGTTTATGTTTTCTATGTGGTATATGGTGCCTATAACAAGTCACTATGAGAATGCAGCTCTCTGCTGCAGCAGCAGGGGACTGTTATTATGACACACAGGATCTTATGTTCAGGAAGGATTGGGGGAAGAGTATAGGTGTGGCACTGGTGATGTGTTCCTGCTTACCCTCATAACCACGAGGATACTGTGGAACAAGCAGCCAATCTGTGTGTTGTCTCCTCATTCTTTCCTGTTTTTACAGGTAAGCCTAAAGCAGGAAGTAACTCCCAAACACTTAAAATAAAGAATCCATGTTATATACAGCTGTATTAACTGTGCAGAGAGTCAGATGGGAGACAATAAGAGAGATATCCTTAATGTAAACACTAGGAGGGTGAAGGCTCCAGTTACTCTGCAATAATAATGGTAAAAGCAGTATTTCCTGATGCAGGGTCAGTTATGTACATTTAAATGTACTCAATATGCAGAAATCTTAGATGCATTATTATTTGTTATTAGAAAGGAATTGTTCTATGTCTTGGCAGATATGACATCCCTTATGTGCAGAAGGAAAAGGAATAGCTGTAGCATGCTGCACACTGTATATAATAGGATGTATAGTCTGTGAGACGGATTCACAACTTTCCACAGGAAAAGTTAGATATTTTGCGAAAATGAAGATGACATGCTAATAGGTCATTTAGAATGAAAATGTTATTGTTTTAAAAGCATTTGGAAAATATGCATTTAATAAAGAGATAACCACGAGGATACTGTGGAACAAGCAGCCAATCTGTGTGTCTCCTCATTCTTTCCTGTTTTTACAGGTATTTACATCTGTCTGCTGGCCCTCTGAACGGGGTCTGCAACAATAGCCTTATGCCTATCCCATGCCTAAATTCAATTACTGTTTTGGCCTCTACCACTTCAACTGGAAGGCTGTTCCATGTATCCACTACCCTCTCAGTAAAATAATGCTTCCTGATGTTACTTTTAAACCTTTGCCCCTCTAATATAAGACTATGTCCTCTTGTGTTGCTACTTTGTTTCCGTTTAAATATACTCCCTTCCTCTACCCTGTGGATTCCCTTTACGTATTTAAATGTTTCTATCATATCTCCTCTGTCTCGTCTTTTTTCCAAGCTGTACATGTTAAGATCATTAAGCCTTTCCTGGTAACTTTTCTCCTTCAAGCCGTACACCATTTTAGTAGCCATTCTCTGAACTCTCTCTAAGGTGTCTATATCCTTCTGGAGATACAGTCTCCAGTACTGCACACAGTACTCCAAGTAAGGTCTCACCAGTGCTCTGTACAGTGGCATGAGCACTTCCCTTTTCCTACTGCTAATACCTCTCCCTACACAACCAAGCATTCTGCTACCATTTCCTGCTGCTCTATTACATTGACTTGAAAAACAAAAATTGGTGGTGTTGCGCTAAAGGAAAGTAAAAAAACTTATGTATGGTCTATTTTGAAGGCATGCTATACTGCACAGCAAAAAAGAGAAAGAAAGTTCTATTTCTCAATAGTTCGTTCAATGGATATCCAGTCTCTGTTGTAGAAAGGTTTTTCAGTGAAATCTTCCAAGACTTTGGAACGAATGACCACTTCTTTGATGAATCTTCATTAAAAAGTATATATCTCGGAAAAAGAGAAACTCGATAGTGTTATACCGTTTATTAATGTGTATACAAATCTACTGACATAATATACGTACAGAAAAAAGAGGTAGTGGGTTTAGGATTTGATCTCACCCACTGCCAGATAAAACATCACGTCCCAATCAAGCCTCTATAGACAAAACCACCAGGAGCTCCCGGGCTGCTTCCAAGGTGGTCACTCAATACCAAAGGTGGGACCGCGATGATAAAGTGACGTAGTGCTGACGCGTTTCGCCCCGCCCACGGGACTTCATCAGAGGATCAAATGTGTCAAATGCTCTGATGAAGTCCCGTGGGTGGGGCGAAACGCGTCAGCACTACGTCACTTTATCATCGCGGTCCCACCTTTGGTATTGAGTGACCACCTTGGAAGCAGCCCGGGAGCTCCTGGTGGTTTTGTCTATAGAGGCTTGATTGGGACGTGATGTTTTATCTGGCAGTGGGTGAGATCAAATCCTAAACCCACTACCTCTTTTTTCTGTACGTATATTATGTCAGTAGATTTGTATACACATTAATAAACGGTATAACACTATCGAGTTTCTCTTTTTCCGAGATATATACTTTTTAATGAAGATTCATCAAAGAAGTGGTCATTCGTTCCAAAGTCTTGGAAGATTTCACTGAAAAACCTTTCTACAACAGAGACTGGATATCCATTGAACGAACTATTGAGAAATAGAACTTTCTTTCTCTTTTTTGCTGTGCAGTATAGCATGCCTTCAAAATAGACCATACATAAGTTTTTTTACTTTCCTTTAGCGCAACACCACCAATTTTTGTTTTTCATGTTATATGCTTTCTGAATTTGGTGGATATCAGGGTGGTGTTTTTTTGCTGCTCATTGTTTTTGGGTGTTTCCACAGTATAAACCCTCTTTGCCTATTACATTGACTACTTACCCTTAGATCCTCTGAAATAATAACCCCTAAATCCCTTTCCTCAGATGTTGAGGTTAGGACTGTATCAAATATTCTATATTCAGCCCTTGGATTTTTACGTCCCAGGTGCATTATCTTGCACTTATCCACATTAAAACTCAATTGCCACAGCTCCGACCATTTTTTTAGTTTACCTAAATCATTTGTCATTTGGCTGATCCCTCCAGGAACGTCAACCCTGTTGCAAATCTTTGAGTCATCAGCAAAAAGACATACTTTTCCATTAATACCTTCTGCAATATCACTAATAAAAATATTAAAGAGAATGGGTCCAAGTACTGACCCCTGAGGTACCCCACTGGTAACAAGACCTTGCGCCGAATAAACTCCATTTACCACAACCCTCTGTTGCCTGTCACTCAGCCACTGCCTAATCCATTCAACAATATTGGAATCCAAGCTCAAAGATTGCAATTTATTGATAAGCCTTCTATGCGGAACAGTATCAAAAGCCTTACTGAAATCTAAATAAGCAATGTCTACTGCACCACCTGTGTCTATTATTTTTGTTACCCAATCAAAAAAATCAATAAGATTAGTTTGGCATGATCTCCCTGAGGTAAACCCATGTTGTTTCTGATCCTGTAATCTATGTGTTTTTAGATGTTCAACAATCCTTTCTTTTAACATGGTTTCCATTAATTTCCCCACTACTGACGTAAGACTAACTGGCCTATAGTTCCCCGATTCCTCCCTACTACCCTTCTTGTAAATGGGCACAACATTTGCTAATTTCCAGTCTTCTGGGACGACTCCCATTAACAAGGATTGGTTAAATAAATCTGTTAACGGTTTTGCTATTACACCACTAAGCTCGTTTAATAATTTAGTGTGGATCCCATCAGGTCCCATTGACTTATTTGTCTTTAGACAGCTGCTGTAGAACCTCCTCCTCTGTAAACTCATATGTAAATGTCTCGTTAGTGTTTCCTCCTAACTGAGGTCCCTTTCTTTCCTTTTCTTCTGCAAAGACTGAACAAAAATATTCATTGAGGCAGTCAGCGAGACTTTTATCCTCTTCTACATACCTTCCTTCCTTTGTTTTTAATCTAACTAATCCTTGTTTTACTTTTCTTTTTTCGTTTATGGTCGCATAACTTCCTCACGCTGATTGGCTCCCGTTTTAAGCTACTTGCTGATTGGCTAATAAGACTCCGTACCAGACATGAACCCCAGGTTTTTCGAGTGTTTTTAACTGTGGGAGGTGATGGACACCACTCTCTCCTGAGGAAGTTGTGCGACCAGCGCAACGAAAGGCGCGTCGAGCGCTTTATTTTTTAATTGTCTTGTGTGAGCAGCGCTGGGCTATACTCTCAACTTTAAGCACTTTGGCTTTCAAGGGTGGTTTCAATACTCAACCATCCATTTCTTGTGATTTTCTAACTGTTTGTGGTCTGAGTTTTGTACCGGCTGCTTGCCTGCGGCTTGTTGCTCGAGCACTTGCGCCATTTCTCTCATTATGGTCCCATCCTAAGGAGACCTATGAGGAATAGGCAGCTTGGATGGTATCCCTTTGGTTTCTGAGTATACAGTATGAGGAACGTTTTCTGCATTTTGAAGAGCTCTCTGCCTTGGTATATACCTCCAGCTACGTTAGCGATGTAATATTGTATCGACCATGTATGCACAATAACACATTAACAAGTGATATTTCCATCATTGCATGCTACATCAGTAGCTCTATACCCTGTTTGTGCTAATTTTTTGCCTGTGGGGTGTTTGTCTCTTCGAGCATTTGTGCCGGTTCTTCGCATATGGTCCCAATCTTAAGGCGACCTAGTAGGAACAGGTGGCTTATATGGTATACCTATAGATTTTGAGTAAATGGGGAAAGTTCCGTTACTTTGAAGAGCCAATTTGCCGTGGCATATCTCTCAACACCATATTGATTACGCACATACATTAACTTTATCACAAATGCTATGTTTTCCCACTGTATGCTACATTAGTAGCCCTATGCCATTCCTATGAGTGTATGTTGGGAACGTACAAAGCCTACGCAGTGTCTGCTCTTTGTCATTTATTTATTTATTTATTGTCAATTTATGTACAGCGCAACCACCTAAGCCTATATCCCCAATGCAATTTTTCTGGGGAGGTACCAAGTTTGTACTGATACTTCATGTCTATGTTTGTTTTTAACTATCAGGGTAATTCAAAGAGATCCAAATTGCTTGAGAAAGGTAACCGAACGCTGATTTTCAGCGTTCGGTTACCTTTCTTGGCCATTAGGCTATCCAGAGAGCAGGCAATTCGCCAAATCCTGACGAATTGCCTGCACATACGGTACCTGTTCGGTGCCTGTTCGAGGACAGTGAAATCCCCATAGAGAAGCAATGCTTCGGCTATTCAGAGAACAAAAACCAGCAGTGAAAGGTTCCCGAAATGCCCTGCCATTCGGTGGTTTAATTCAGCAAGTTTATTCAGGAGAATCCCATAGGCTTCAATGTTAAAAATATTCCCGTTTTATTTCAATATCTAATAAACCGTTCATTATAAAATACTGCAGTAAAGAGTCTCTTTATTTATAGATTTTTTAGGATATTTTAAGCATTTTCTGGATTTTTTTTTTTTTAAAAGTCCAATTTTTTTTTTTATTTTTTTTTAAGTTTACTTATTTTTTCTGTAACAGCTCTTTTTATTATCATTCCCTGGACCTCATATGCAAATTTCAGACATTTTCGCTCAGTAGTTTCTTTGCAAACAGCGTTTCACTTTTCAATCATTCATGCAAACTGTTTTCCTAATTTATTCACTTTGCTCTGTCTGCGGTCTTGGCTTTTTCCGGCGGCTTCGCTGCGTGTGATCGGCTCCTGCTCGGGTTTTTCCGGCGTCTTCGACGGGTTAATCCAGATGTTTTTGCAGGTTTTCGGCGTGCATTCGCCGGGTTTTGCGGTTAGTTTTCATCGGGTTTGCGGTAGCTTTTCCCTGCAATTTGGGGACCCTGTGGTGCTTGCTGAATACACCGCAGGGTCACTGAAATGGGATCGGCAAAAGGAACCGAATTGAAGAGAACGAAAAGTCACCGAACGTGCGGTGACTTTTCGAATCTCTTTGAATTACCCTGTAATTCTTATAATCTTCTAATAAAGATTGTTGATTTTTACACTTTTCCTAGTATTGATCTACTCCTCGGTCGACTTTCCACCGGGAATTTGTTTGCTACTCCATTTCAATTATTTTGTTGGGTTTAATCCCTGTTCTTTAGATCGATTCTGTTCCCCTCTATATATCAACTTTCTCTCTTTCTAGTAAATTTATTCTCTAGAATAAACAAAGATTGCTATGGGAGTGAGTTTCCTTTCTATATAGGTGAGGGAGGCATAAAGATTCTCTAAACCATGCAGTTATGTGTTTTAGACAATCTATCTTTCATCAGGCAATAATCGTAAGGTTAAACTCCTCATATATACACTGTAGATTTCTCAGGAATGAGATTTACAGGTCTATTCAAAGAAAGGTCAAAATCAGGAGAACCGGCAGGAGAAAAGAACAATCTAGACCAAATAGTTGATTTGGAAAGTGAGATAAATGAGCGAATTTTTCTGGTTTGGCTATTTTGACCTAGAATTTTCACTTCTCCGGTCATTCTCCTGAGTTTCACCTTTCTTTGAATAGTCCTGATAGTTTTGGAAGGCTTCAAAATATATGGATAAATAATTGTAAAAATATGTATGTTTACAGCATTTTTCTTTAACTTCATTAATCACAAAGATTCAGGATACATCTCCTACACCTCACATGAGTTTGTGGTTGCAAAGAGATTCAATTAGGGATGTGAGTTTCGGAATTTCGGAATTTTCACGAAATTTCCCGATTCGTGTTTTCGGATGCGGCCGATTTTCCGAATTTTTTTAGATCCGAAAACGGCAGATCCGAAAAGTTTTCCGAGCCGAAACGAAATATTTTCGGAATTTTCGAATGGACTTGAAATGTGTCAAATCGAAATTTATTGCTTTCAAACGAGGAGAACAGATGTTCTGAAAAAACGAAAATTTCCGAAATCACGAAAAGTCGATACAAAAAACGAGCAAAGTGACACGAAAATACAAAAAATGGTCGATATTCCGAAAACATCTACAATTCCGAAAAACGAAAATTTCCGAAATCACGAAAAGTCGATACAAAAAACGAGCTAAGTGACACGAAAATACGAAAAATGGTCGATATTCCGAAAAAAAATGTACACGAAAAACGAGTCAAGCCGAACCGAATCGAAACAGAAATCGGCCGAAACGAGTCGAAACGAAAAGTTTGTAAATCCGAAAAATCGAATCGAACCGAACCGAAAAAAAAATCGGTGCACAAGCCTAGATTCAATACGATGCCCAATAGGGTTAGAGAATCTGTAGTCCTATAAAGTTGGGGGGCTGCGGTTTAAGGGCTAGAAGTGTAAAATAACATGGCAAATTTAAACAATACGGGTTAATTTTTTTTCTTAGTACTACCCATACTCAGAGGACAGATCCTCTTCTTCATTGTATTATAAAAGAAAAGGTAAGTCTTGTTCTTCCGCAGTAACTGTGACTTATTATAACAAATCCTTTAAGAGTCAAAGTAAAAGTGTTCATCTCCGGGCAATTTCCTCCTTTTAAACAGTATAAACTTCCTGTTTGAGTTTCATGGATCAAAACATACATTAAAAATTGGTTTTAAATGCGAAACAGGTTTGTGTGTTACTAAATGCTTACATTTTTCTTGCATGGCTGTGTTAGTGGTGGGAGAGACAGCAACAGTAAACATGCAATATTAGGGCATGGCAATTTACAGCAACCATCAGGGTTATTCAAAGAGATCCGAATTGCTGGATTTATTCAGGTGTATCTCAAAGGCTTCAATGTAAAAAATATTCCTGTTTTAATTCAATATCTAATAAACCGTTCATTATAATATTCTGAAGTAAAGAGTCTCTTTATTGATAGATTTTTTAGGATATTTTAAGCATTTTTTGGGATTTTTTTGTTTTTGAAAAAAAAATCCGATTTTTTTTATTATTATTTTTTTTAACTTTACTTATTTTTTCTGTAACAGCCCTTCACATTATCATTCATTGGACCTCATATGTAAATTTCAGACATTTCCGCTCACTAGTTTCTTTGCAAACAGCGTTTCACTTTTCAAACATTCAAGCAAACTGTTTTTTTAATTTATTCACTCCATTCGTCTGCGGTGTCGGCTTTTTCCAGCGGCTGCGCTGCGTGTGATCGGCTCCTGCTCGGGTTTTTCTGGCGTTTTCGGTGGGTTAATCCAGATGTCTTTGCGGGTTTCGGTGTGCGTTCGCCCTCGTTTTGCGGTGTGTTTTCGACGGGTTTGCGGCGACCTTTCCCTGCAATTTGGGGACCCTGTGATGCTTGCTGAATACACCGCAGGGTGGCTGAAATGGGATCGCCAAATCGAACCGAATTGAAGAAAACGAAAAGTCACCGACCGTGCAGTGACTTTTCGTTTCTCTTTGAATAACCTTGCATGTCTTATGTGATAGGCAAAAATATACATATTTTATTCATCAAGCAAAATCTTTTTATGTGTAGTGCAAACATTGCCATGCTTTGCAAGGGTTTAATAAACTCCCCAAAAAAATGTTCAAATAGTCATGCTGTTTGAAATTAGCAATTTATCAGCCGTGTTCTGATGGCAGAAATAAGTCTTAAAATTAGCAAATTTGCAAATTTCCACTGATCAAAATTTTGTTTTCATGGATTTTCCAAACCTTATATAAAATTAACAATTTAGATTAAAATCCGGGGAGAAGAGCAAAGGGGGTAATTATTAACCTCTTGCCCCCCATGTTTATTTTTCTACCTCTCATGCATTAACATTTACAGTAATTCTTCTTCCACCCTGTGACCTCTCCTCCTCAACTGGACAGCAACCACTGCAGGAAGTAACAGTCTTCCTGATGACTTGAACGTGGTCAAATAACGAGTCAAGCAACCAAAGCAGTGAGAGGCATTGAAGTTCTGCTTCGCTTGAACAATCTCCAACTGATACAAGTCCACGAAGGCTGTCCAACAGAAATCGTTTGACAACTTTCAGAGCATATCCACTAGGGACACCTGGGAGGGGAGATACACAGCAATCTATCATTAGTTAATGTGGTGATGGTGGCTAGAATGTCCCTTCAAATAATAAAGGAAGAGAAAAAGTGGACCAGGCACTCAATATATTTTACAGACCGCTTTATTGGTGATGTCACACACTAACCAAAGCAACATTTCAGCTTAAAGCCATATTCAAGCTTGAATAATGAGAATAGCAAAAACATTGCTGTGGTTAATGTGTCACAATAAACAAGAAGGTTGATTGTCCTGTTCAGGTCTTGTTGTACACTATGAACATATTGGAGGTGGTCACTCTGTGGCTTGTAAAGGCACCTCTCTGGCCCTGCCTAGTGGGAGTTCTGCTCTATATTGTGAAATTATATATATTACCTTAAAATAAAAGAGAGACAGCTTGAATTTCAAGTCAGGTAATGTACAGTACATTGTATCCCTGATCAAAGATAAATTATATTGATATTAATAGACATGTGCATTCGTTTTAGTACTAAAACGATTTAGTCCGAATTTTTGGATAATTTAGTTTTCGTATGACTCAAGAGATACAAAACTGCTCAGTACAAAAAACGAAAGAAACTAAAATAAAATGCACTACATTTTAGTTTCAGTCCTTTTTGTGATATTACATTGATGAGTGAAGGAAACCAGCAATGAACAGCGCAACATCCGAAGTTCTGCACCCTCCACATGCCAATGCAGTAGGATGTTCTATACAGAGAGGGGCATTAATTAATGCAGGAGGATGTTCTATACATTATACAGAGAGGTGTATTAATGCAGGAGGATGTTATATACATTATACAGAGAAAGGTATAAATTGAGGAGGATGTTCTATAAAGAGAGGGACATTAATTAATTCAGGAGGATGTTCTATACATTATACAGAGAGGGGTATTAATTAATGCAGGTGGATGTTGTATACATTATACAGAGAGGAGGCTTTTTTTTTAGCCCTTTAAATCCAGTGGCTGTGAGCGCTGAGATCGGCTGCTTGTTATGTTATCTCTCAGTACAATGTATCAGTCTCAGCTGTTACAGTAACTGACTGTAACAGCGCTCAGAGTTTCAGTAAAACAAGGAAATAATATTGTTATAACCTCTTATATATAAAAATATTATTTACTAGTTTTACTGAAACTCTGAATGCTGTGATGAGCACAGCTTTGCCTGACACGGGGCAGTATTACAATGTTGGTGCTAACTTAACCAGAGCTGTTATAAACTGAAAACCTCCATAGGCTATAATGGCTCTGGGAAGTTTACAACAGCTCTGGTTAAGTTAGCACCAACTATGTAATATGGCCCACATTTTGCTGAGAGATACAGTAACGAGCAGCGATCTCAGCCCTCTGAGGAGCCACCACTCCAATAGTAATTGTATCCGCTGGTTTTCGGATGAATGAAATTCGTTTTCATACTAAAAAATTGAAAACAAATTTCTTTAGCAACTAAATAAATTGCATTTTAGGACTAATCCATTAGTTCAAAATGAAATTTTGTGCTGTGCACATATCTAGATATTAAATATCAGAGTTGTATACAATTTCTGAGATATATATATATATATATATATATAGAGCGCATATTTGAGTTGTGGTGGAGGACAAAAAAAGAGATAAAGAGCCTCCATTGTAATTATTAAAGCTTATTATTGCAGAAGCCATTTGCACATCACCACTTCAAAGAACTGCATCCAAGAGCTCCTGTGCTACATTCCCCATATGCAGCACAGAATTCTGGGTAACACATGCAAATGACATCTGCAATTTCTCATTTTTTGTCATCCTGGATCTGATTTCACGCAGAACCCTCTAATCAATGCCATGCCATACTAGATGGCTTTTTTTTTAGCGAGGTCAGGTTTATGCAACTGGTCAAAGCCACTCCTGGACAGCGCTGTTTCAGGTCTATTGGACCCTCTTCAGCAGGAGCTTGGCATAACCAGCTGCAGTTTGATGCTTGGCCCGTAGGGTAAATTAGTACTTATTTGAGCTGTGGTGGAGGGCAAAAAATGAGATAAAAAGCCTAATAGAATAATCATATATACTATATATATATATATATAACTAAAATCAGTGTTAAATTAGAGCAGCAGCATTTTATAACGTTGGACCACTGAAACAATCAGTAGGTTGTATTTTGCACAATCCTTTTCTCTTGTTTATATTTCCAAACCCAGTCTGAATGATGGTATGAAAACCAAGATTCTAGCACTTCTTGCTTGGCTGTCTCTTGGCAGGAGTTGGTGTTAATACAGTCATACACCCATTTGTTTATTTGCCTCCTGAAAGATCATACCGAGTTCTATTAACCACTCACACTGGATTGGTTGTTATGCTGCAAAAAAAATCTGTTATCTGTGCAAAAATGGAACTACAGCACGTAATGAAAAAGGGGTATAATACCACAAGATGCATAATGTACAGTATATGATATCCTTCTTAAAAAGGTGTACCGATTAAAGTTACATCAAGTCAAAATAGAGTTGGTGAGAATTGAAGTGGAAGAGAAGGTTTAAGGCTGTAGTCACAACAAAGAATTTAATCTGGTGATATTGGTAGTATAAGAATGGTAACACTTGATAAGTCTTTGTATCCTTCTGAATGCGATTGTGTGCTGACTAGGGATGGGCTGCCGGTTCGATGTTCGCATCGAACATTAGCTTTTTGAAAGTTCGCGAACTTCGAACTTTTCAGGCCGTTCGCAAAAAGTTCTAAAAAAAATCAAATTTCGATTTTTTTTTAAAAAAAAATGCTTAGAAAATCCTAAAAAATCTAAAGATAAAGTGATTCTTTACTGCAGAATATTATAAGCAACGGTTTATTAGATATTGAATTAAAACGGGAATATTTTTAACATTGAAGCCTATGGGATAAAACATTCTTGTTACTAAAACATCAGGCAGACACGGCCCTCTAATCAGGCACTGTAGAGGGCAGCCTGCAGGGGCCTCCCAAGGATCCCCTTGAGGAGCATGCGGCCGCCGGATGACAGAGCTGCGACTGTGCGGGCTAACCGCCCGGGTGCATGTGGCA
Source organism: Leptobrachium leishanense (assembly GCA_009667805.1). Taxonomy (NCBI): domain Eukaryota; kingdom Metazoa; phylum Chordata; class Amphibia; order Anura; family Megophryidae; genus Leptobrachium; species Leptobrachium leishanense. Next base: position 71,013,050 of record CM019070.1, on the reverse strand, counting down.
GAGACTGGCAGCGCAGGGAGGGAGCCACTGCACCTGCGGCTATGGCAGACCCCCCCCCACAACCAGGATCCAGGGAGCCCCCACTGAACACCAGGCTAAGGTAAGGCGACACATTTCTAAAAAAAATAAAATTCGAGGACATTTTTAAATGTCCCCGGGAACATAAAATAAAACCTTTTTTTTCTTTCTAATACTCATCTGATTCCTGGATCCACCAACAAGCGCCGCCTCCCGTCTCCCACGCTGTTAGAAACTGCATACACTGGCGCGCTGTGTGCAGCTTCTGAGAAGATACGCTATTAGTGTAGAGGGAGCGATGCAAAATGCGCAGTCGGCTTCCCCGCTACACTAATAGCGTATCTTCTCAAAAGCTGCACACAGCGTGCCGGTTAAAGCTAGCATCAGACTATAGAGGTGCTGCCCGGCAGTGTGAGGATTGATATGCTGCATTAATTCTTCTTCTTACAAATTTGGTTACTTAACCTGTTTGCATTTGGATTGTAATATTGTGACATCCAGGGTCCCTGGTGGCGATCGGGGGGGCCCCAGATGCATGGTGACTGAATGCCAGGTGCTCCGGCGGCACTCGGCACAGCTGTGAGTGATCAGGCGGCAGGGCGCGGCGTGATGACGTGGAGCCGCTGGGACCTTTAAATCAGGAGTGCGCGTTGTACACCTTGCCTTGCCGTGGAGTTTCTGCACCTGCCCCTGCGGCCATGGCAGTCGTCCCCCCACAACCAGGATCCAGGGAGCCCCCTCTGACCACCAGGCTAAGGTAAGGTGACACATTTCTAAAAAAAATAAAATCAGAGGACATTTTTAAATGTCCCTGGGAACATTAAATAAAACTCTTTTTTTTTTCTTACTCAACCTGGCTGAATGTATTTAATTATATATATTAGATACATTCAGCCAGGTAGAGGGGGGTGGCATGTGGGCTGCGCGGGGTCTCAGGTAGTGGTTTGTTTTTTTTGTGTGTATATTTTTAGCAAATTTATAGGGGAAGGTAAAAGCAGGTATGATAAATATATATATCCAGACTTGTATTACACACACATTTTGGCAACTAATTGCCCCCCCCCCACCCATTTGGCTGATCCCTCCAGAAGAAATGTTGAACCTGATAGAGCAGAGAATAATATATATATTCTCTGCTCTGTCGGGTTCAACATTTCTTCTGGAGGGATCAGCCAAATGGGGGGGATGCATTTAGTTGAGATTGTCCACATGCCACCCCCCATGTGCGTATGTGTATATATGGTCTGAGGTCTGTGGGTGGGTGTATATATATATCTGCGTGTTGATATATACAGTACGTATATGTCTGTGTGTGGTATCAATGCATCCCTATTCTATACACGGCGCTCCGTGTCACTATAAGATATGATATGGGGTTACCTTTTTTATATTTTTATACTATTCCTATTAAATTAACAGTAATTTTTGATGTATTTTATTCAGTAGAAACTTTTTTTGCCTATATAACATGTGCTTTGTGAAAATAAAACGGTTTTGTGTGTACATTTTAATTTAGTTAGTGGATTCCTATCCAGTGCGGTGAGAAGCAAACGTAATGTAGTGTAGATACGCTGCGAGGCGGAGCGGAGTGAAGTCAATCCTGCAAAATGTTTGCTTCTCTTTGCTTCGCTACACTATGCGTCGCAACACACTCAGTGTGTCTCAGCCTTTATTCCCGCATCGCTAGCTTACCGAATCAGTTTGTATACTTGTTACTGACCCTGCTTGTTCTGAGCACCCGATCTGTTGCCGACTTTGCCTGCCATTTGATTATTCTCTGTGTGTATTCCCTGCCTGTTCTGTTTGCTTCCTGTTGCTACTCGTGTGCGCCGATTCTCACCATATACAGTAGCGCAGTACATGTGCCTAAACATTGCTGACCCGGTTTTGTTATAGCTGCTGATGTAACTGAATAGATCGGTGATCTCTTCTTCATTACCAAAACCTCCATGACTGCACTCTTCCACAATACCTCAGAGGGGTTACGGTGTGAAGGCACTTGCTGCCACCAGAGGCAAAATATTTGGGAGCACTGACGCCTATACCAGATTCATATCATTTTAATATTGGACCACAGGGTCCACCACTGCACTCTTCCACAATACCACAGAGGGGTTACTTACGGTTTGAAGGCACTTGCTGCCACCAAAGGCAAAATATTTGGGTGCACTGACGCCTGTACCAGATTCATATAATTTTAATATTTGATTGCAGGGTCCAACCCTGCACTCTTCCACAATAACACAGAGGGGTTATGGTGTGATGGCACTGTTGCTGACACTAAAGGCCCAATTTTAAAGCACCTATTGTTACTTTCATCCAAAGCCTGCATAAGTTTCACCATAATTTAGCCAAAAAAATCACTAAACTTGTTCTGCGTATCCTTAAATGTCTCCTTTTTTCATACAGGCTGCCGCCCCAAGCAGTTGTTTATGAATAGATTAAAGGAAAACCATTTACCGTCATTTGAAACGTAATTTTTTTGTTTTTAAATGTTTCTATACATCCTACAAATCCGCCACTTCACGGGCAGGTTATGGGGACCTCCTAGGCACGATATTTGAAGGAATTTTTCGTTTTTATTCTTAACCTTTATTTCATGGAAAGCTCACTGTTCCTTTAAAAACTTTGTTTTTTACTTTTTGTCCTTGTTTCCTGTCCCCCAGGGCACTACCCGGACCCCCATACACCTTTTATGCAAATACTCTAAAAATTTAACTTTCGAGTCCCATTGACTTGCATTGAGTTCGGTTCGAGTTCGAATGCGAACCGAACACGGGGGTGTTCGGCTCATCACTAGTGGGCATGATCTGGTTATATGATGAAAAGGATCCGAAACAAAGGATAGAAAAAGTCTGACAGTGGGAGATGGGATACATGAAGTCTATGGATTTAATAAACAGTAAATACTGAAAACACATCTTACAGTGAAGAGGAAGAGAAGGCGGAGATGCTATGGAGCTGAGGGGAAGATAAAAGACTGAGCGATATCAAACCAAAGATGGATACTATGAGCTTAAAAGGAGTGTGGGAATATACAGTATGTAGAAATTATATGGAGGGATATTCATGTCAAATGGTATGGAAGGGAGCTAAAGGCTTCTAAGACTCCTACAAACTCTGATATGGAAGAGTAGCATCTAACAGAGGATGTACTTTTACACTGGAAAGTGGCCAGTAACAGAAGCATTGACTTCTTTGAGAAGAATTGATAATGCTAGCATTATGTGGGTGTAAAAGCAAATATTTGGGTGAATACAGTAATCAGTCAATACTGATTTATTGCAAAGCCTTATTACTCTCTCATTATAAACCATTGTGGCTGTAACAGTGATCATGAGAGAACTAGATTACATAAATCCCTAACCAGAAACTTGAATATTCTTGATTCTTTCCACAATGGCTACACATCCCGCTCGCTTAGAAAATGCCTTTATAGCTCATACTGCAGGTAATTTATACAAATAGGTTGACGTTCTTCCACGTGTGCAAACATAGTCAGTGTTAATATTCATTCAGGCTACATACTATAATTTTTTAGGCTTAAAATCAGATATTCCTCTCTTCTATTATTGTGAAGAGTAATTTTATTTTATAGCCACCATCAAAATACATGAATGGAAATAAATGCAATGCATATGCAACCATAGAGTGCTGTCCTAGGAAACAAAAATGTGACAATGCACATTTTATGTTAGTTGGAGTGGACTCAGGACATTAATCATCATAATGTGTTAACAGTGGCCACATTTCACATGTCTATCTTTCCTGCACAGCTTTTATATCTACTTGACAGTTCGCGTGTTTATTATCAAGGCTCCTTGTACATGTTTACAAAGAGTCAAAAGAGTAACGGTTTGCAGTTTTTATTTTCAGAGAGCAAGCTAAGCTTTTATTAGTTACCCACACACTATTTGATGAGGATTCTTCCAAAAGCCCCTTAACCCACAGCCAATACCTTACTAGTACCGTACAACTAAGCTGTTAGTGACAGATACACTGACACTAAAAAGGGAAGATCTCAATCTCATTGACTGGCAAAAACTCTTTGGGCCCTATTACATTCTTTGCGCACAATTGTGCGCGCGCACAAAAACGCATTAACAAGAGGGGCAAAACCCTTTGCGCTGAACGTCGTATTACAAAATGCGCGTTAACGTCTAACACGAGTGACCCTGCGCGAACCCTTTGCGAGCACAACTTAGTGTGCGCATCCTATACTTAACATTGTGAGCGCAAATGCGTCTGTGCGCTGGTGCGCGCATGGTATTACAATCTTAGCGGAAAATTTAACGGACAACGTTTGCGCGCATAATTTTAATGTCTTTGAAAAGCTGGTGGTAATGGAAAATTGTTACAGCCTGACCTCACCAAACTGCGGATTCACAACGGAGAATGTCGAGGCGCATGTTTTTGTTTTACTAGATTTCGGTACTTTGCGCGCATTTTTGCGCGTCGGTTTTACTAGCGCAATTTCCCGACGGATGAAAAAATGCGCGAGGAATGTAATTCCAGCGGTGATTTTTGTGCGTTAACGTTTAACGTTTTGCGCAAAAAAACACGCGTTTAGCGTGCGTTTTTGCGTTAAGAATGTAATAGGGCTCTTTCATGGGAAAATCCCAGAGGATAAGTGAAATATCTTCAAACTAACACTTTCCCTTCTCTGTCTTCTGACCGTTGCAATTCCAATAAAACCAAAGCTTTACCCTTCGAGTTTTGCCAGAGCAAATTATCAATAAATTATTAGTAGATAATTATTAACAGTTAGTATGAAAGCTAATTTTTGTTATGTTTTTACTTTGTTCAGGAATCGATTTATATATGATAGGCTTAATATGGGGGTAGGTATCAAATGTTTATGAGAATGAATACACCTTTACTACAGAAATTGACAAATAGGAATTGAAACCAGATGTAACTAAGCAGCTCAGTCCATTGGGATTCACATTCTTCTCTCCTGTTTGTAGTAATATCAAAAACTCTCTTTTTCCTTTTTCTTTTTTGCACGTAAGAAAATACTCTTCTCCCAGTAGCATGTATAAGAAAGGGTAGCCCTCACAAACTTCTCTTTGCCTTTGGGAAGCATTTGGGAATGAAAGGAACTCACTCCTCCACTCTGTTCCTGCTCCTACGCAAAACTGTATAGATCAGCCAGCTGTGCAAACACAAGGATTTCAGACTTGGCTTCTGCTCCTGGTCTCCCATATGTATCTACCTAACAGACACTTTAAGTCATATCAATGCTTTGTGTGTTCCACAAGATAGATGATAGATTGATAAAAGTCTCGGCTAGTACCTGCTTGAACAGTACTATGTCATATACATTATTCTAGAGTGTTTCAAGTAATTTTTTCTCTTGTCAATTGTGATAGAAAGATTTATCTGGGGAGTAAAAATCTGGAAGGATAAAGGCTGCCTTTCAGCCGAAACATTGCCCAGGTTAACCAATAAAGGTGCCTGAAAGCAGTGAGATTATTCCCATTTCCCAGTCCTTTTATTTTTTTTTTGTAGTTGAAATTATGTTGTTTTTGGACCATAATTATTGCAAAAATAAAGAGGTAATAAATAAATGTTGACATTCGCCTTTTTCCTAAGAAGAAAGTGAACACGGACATCATGCCACCCATTTATGGGATCACTTACCTCTCCATTTCCAGGATCAATAACGGTGTTCTACCACAGTAGCATTGCCTGTGATACACTAGCCCTCGATGGGCGTGTTGTGCTGGCTGTAATGATGTCACCAAAACCTAATCTGAGTATGTTAATGCAATGGTGAGGAATGTTATATAGATCCCCTTATCGCTATTGTTCCAAGGCCCACATACTCACAAAACAACATATCATTAATAGTTTCTTATCTTCCTAATGATGTATGTCTATGAATATCACGTTAATAAAACATAAGAAAAAATTTGTCATCTCCGCTTATTCCCATTATACCGTGTGAAACAAAACACAATTAGAGGCTTTGGTTTCTATTAATGGACATTAATAGAAACCAAAGACTCTGTGTTTTGTTTCACACAGTATAATGGGAATAAGCACAGATGACATATTTTTTCTTATTTTTATACATGTTGCTGGGCTGTATACATCTGGTGGTTGCAGCCGCCCCATCGGGGAATAGGCGCGACCCCACCCCTCCTGTACTGAATATCATGTTAATGTTTAGGTTTATTAGGTATGGAAATAAACTTTAATAATTGTGAATTTTTTTTAACCTTGGCAACCAATTACACTATCTATTGTAAGAGTGTTCGTCCCTCCAGGGACCACTTCCCTCCAGTGGACACGTCTTCACATCTGCGTTGGGCGCTGGCATCAAACTCTATAATCATATCTGGTTCTGAACTAAAGATGGCCCTTCCATTCCTTGCCTCCATGTTGTCAAGCCACCACTGGATTTCTTCTCTGTACTCGTTGTCGAGGTGTACTGAATCCGTGTAATATTGTGCTTGTGCGAGGGCCCTCTGTTTGAGTCGCTGCAGTACGCGATATTGTAGAGGGCCTGGCTTGAATAGAAGTCAATAGAAGCTCAGTTAACAGAACAAGATAGCGTACTGTAAAAACAGGGAGCCTTAAAGGGGAGGCTGGCAGGGAAACCACCACAAAGCACAGAAACGTGATGCTCTGTATGGGCACCTGTATTGACTTGCCTTGTTGAGCAGGAATCCAAAGCTGGATAGAAGCTGTGTCATCCATTGGAGGTGAAGCAACATCTTGTTGCACGACAACGCTATAATCAAAATGTCATCCAAGTAAATCACCAACGGTACCCCCCAAGATCTAAGCAGGGCAAAGTTGGGGTGAAGGAGCTTTGAAAAGCACAGGCTGAAGACAATCCGTAAAGAAAGCAAGTGAACTGGAAAGTTTGGCCTTGCCAAAGGAACTGGAAATAATAGCAATGGCCGGGTATGGATGGGGACTGTGAGGTAGGCATTCATTAGGTCTACCATCACCATCCAAACTCCCATTATGAGGAGATTGTGAAGACAATGAATCCCTTCCATTTTGAAGTACCAATACACTACAAAACTGTTCAACTCCCTGAGGTTGATTACGAGGTGGAACTGGCCACGTATTTGTTTCTCTAATAAGATGATGTTGCTGATGAACCCTAGCGAATCCAAAGGGGCCAGTTGAATAACTCCCTTGGTGAGTAGCAACTGCAACTCTGCTTCTATAAGCACCCTTCCCTTCTGGGATACTTTGATTGGGTTTGGTGAGGATAGCTGCAGTGGGAAAGAAACAAACTTGGACTGTGTGTAACATCCATGGGTCCAAGATAACCGGTGTACATTCATGGAAAAAAATGGGTGATTCTGCCACCCACAACATCTTGGGTATAGAAGATAGAGGAACTGGAGAGCCAGTTCCTGTGGAAATAAATGTACCTGTAGGTACTGGAACAGTTGGCTTTGAGGTTAGTAGGGGCCTGAAGAGGCTCTAGTGAAACATTCTGATGATCGGCTGGCAGTCAAACCAAGCACCTGCCAGCCTGCCCGCCCACAAACATTTGGGATCTGGGAAAAGGCCTTGTGCATGTTAGAATTTACTTTATTAATAGTAGTAAATGAACTGCAATGAGCATTCATATCCTGAATGATATTTTTACTGTAGAGCTCACCTTCAGCTTGGGACATGTTCATTGGAGGCTAACGTGATAAGGCCAGGGTCGATGCGTGGCAGCATAAATTTGCACTGTTTTGTAGCAAGCACAGCATTGTCATTGCCGAGAAGGTAGAGTGTTGCCCAATTTCAAATGTTAGGGACATCTGGGGCCATCCCTGAGGCATTTACAGTTGTGTTCAAAATTATTCAACCCCCAATGCTGTAAAGGGTTTTAGGGAATTTAGTGTACATTTGTAATTGTATTCAGAATGAAATCCTACAAGGACTTTTTAAAGAACCATATGCAACTAAAATGACATCAATTGGTTTTGTAATACAGTAGTAAATGTTTCTTTTGTGAATTCTTCATTGACACAATTATTCAACCCCTTAAAGACTACCACTCTGAAGAACAGAGGTTCATTCAAGTGTTTTCAATCAGGTATTGAAAACACCTGTGGATGTCACGGAGCAGCAATAAAGCATAATAAGCACCAATTAGGCAGCTTTAAAATGACTGTGATACTCAGCTCCTTCTAGACATTTACTGGTGCGGTTACAAACATGGTGAAGTCAAGAGAATGGTCCAGGAAGACAAGAGAAGAGGTGATTACTCTTCACAGGAAGGGCAATGGCTATAAGAAGATTGCAAAGATGTTAAACATACCAAGAGAGACCATAGGAAGCATCATTCGCAAATTCAAGGCAAAGGGCACTGTTGAAACGCTACCGGTCGTGGCAGAAAGAAGATGCTGACTTCGACTGCTGTGCGCTACCTGAAGCGTAGAGTGGAGAAAAGTCCCCGTGTGACTGCTGAGGAACTGAGAAAAGATTTGTCAGATGTGGGTACTGAAGTTTCAGCTCAGACAATACGGCGCACACTGCGTAATGAAGGCCTCCATGCCAGAACTTCCAGGCGCACCCCCTTGCTGTCTCCAAAGAATAAGAAGAGTCGACTGCAGTATGCCAAAAGTCATGTGGACAAACCACAGAAGTTTTGGGATAGTGTTCTGTGGACTGATGAAACAAAATTAGAACTGTTTGGGCCCATGGATCAACGCTATGTTTGGAGGAGGAAGAACAAGGCCTATGAAGAAAAGAACACCTTGCCTACTGTGAAGCATGGCGGGGGGTCAATCATGCTTTGGGGCTGTTTTGCTTCTGCAGGTACAGGGAAGCTTCAGCGTGTGCAAGGTACCATGAATTCTCTTCAGTACCACGAGATATTGGATGACAATGTGATGCAGTCCATCACAAATCTGACGCTTGGGAGACGTTGGACCTTTCAACAGGACAATGATCCCAAGCATACCTCCAAGTCCACTAGAGCATGGTTGCAGATTAAAGGCTGGAACATTTTGGAGTGGCCATCGCAGTCACCTGACTTAAATCCGATTGAGAACCTCTGGTGGGACTTAAAGAAAGCAGTTGCAGTGCGCAAGCCTAAGAATGTGACTGAACTGGAGGCTTTTGCCCATGACAAATGGGCGAAGATACCTGTAGATCGCTGCAAGACACTTGTGTCAAGCTATGCTTCACGTTTAAAAGCTGTTATAACTGTAAAAGGATGTGCACGTGCCTCTTTGATTTAATTGTAAGCAAGATGACTGAATGATCAAAATCAATGTCAAACTAGCCAAAACACTCAATTTCAGTGGGGGTTGAATAATTTTGAACACAACTGTATGTCCTCTATAACTTCCAAGAGTAATGGAAAGGCCCAACACATCCAGTAATTTATTATGGCAGGATCTAAAAGAAAAATCAATGTCTTTCCAGGGATTCCAACCCAAGTTGGCTAAGTATTGGGTCATTTGGGCCGTCAGTTTGGGATTTTCAAAATGTTTTTAGAAGTTATGGGCCGTAGGCACTCTGTAAGATCGAGTGGATTACGGGTTAAAAAAACGTTAGTGATTTAGAGATTGCGCATTTCAGCGCAAGCTTACTGTACTGTGCGCTCCCTATGCTTAACATGGGGAGCACAAAGAGTTAATTAGCATTAGGATTACAAAGTCCTAACACTAATTATGTCCCGCTGCGGTTAGCATAAAAGTTAACCACAGCTTGGAGCTGATGCTGATTCTGCTTCTGCTTCTCCAGAATGAGTTATCACCAGCTTCAAATCCCCCCCAAAAAACAGATCCCGCGGCAAGAACAGTGGCCCGATACGCTGCTTCTGGATGCCGGGAGCAGAGAGATACTGGGAGAAAAGTCTGCAGTCTCTCTCTGTGAACCACTTATCTGACCTGCAGGATCTCGCGAGAGGCGAGATCCTGCTAGTCATGTGATCGGCAGTCAAAGCCTCAATGGAGTCCAATGGACTCCTTGGAGGGGATGCTTGCGGCGGCACTTAGCGTTGCTTTACGGGGCAGGCTGCTGATTCAGCGCCTGCCCCGTATTATGGAGCTAAAACGGGGACACTAAGAAGAAACCTGCAGGCACAGGTTTCTTAGGCTAGGGTCAAACAAATGCATTTTTCGCATCGACCGTCAAAAAGTGCATCCGAACACATTGACATATTTTTTTACGGTGGACGCGAAAGCGGTCAAACATGGCACATTTTCGGGCGTGTTTTTTTACGGATCGGCAATAAAACACATTTTGCGTCTGGACGTTATGTAGGCCGGACATTAGCAGCGTCTGACGTCTCCTAATCACGCACACACGCCACTGTGTGGACGCAGCGCACTCTGTACGTCAGTACTAGCGGTTCGACGTTCTTGCAAAAATGTGTTCGTTTGCCGCTTTCATTGCGCAGCCAAACTTTCGTGCAGCTGTACTTCGTATATTGCCCATCATTGGCCGTCATTTGCTGCTAGTACGGCCGTGATAAAGTGCGGCTCAACGCACGTTCAAAATGCATTAGTCTGACCCCAGCCTAAGTGGACAAAATGTAATACTGCCCATGGAATTTTGATTAGACTTTTATAAATTTCCTAGTCTAGGAGTAGCCAGAAACGCAACTTGACAAAATAACTCTCTCTATTTGAAACAACAATTTAAAATATAAATAAATACAATCTGTACATGAATTAAGGAGGCGCAGGTTCTTGCAGGGTTAAATGAACATTAAAGAAATAATAATATGTCATGTTATGTTGGATAGGCTATTAATAAAAGAAGCCAAATCAAACGCAAACAAGAAAAAAGTATACACGCGCTCTGTACCTCATTCAACCAAATGCCTAAATCTGCATTGTAAAGTGTAAACTGTTCATGTTTTAACTAAAACATAAATATTTACAAATTCTTGTGAGATTTATCCCCGCAACCATATTTCCTTTCTTTAAACTCTCCTAATTGCTTCCTATGTATAATGTGTTGTGTATTGTGTGTAGGAAGTTGCTGTGCATCTTGTTTAGAGACATATATTCCCAAACCATATGTTTTCTCATATATAAAAGCATGTGGTTTCAGGGTATTATTTTAAGAGTGCTCCTGAGGACACTAAATTTATATAATCTGGTCCAATGACATTGGTCAAGGTAAGATTGCAAAAATCTGTACTATCCTGAGAATTGACAGTCTGTCATTTGAAAATAAGTAAAAGTGATAGAATTTCAATGAGGCTGCAATCTCAATGATCAATGCAATTTTTTTGTGCAACTATTCTTGGATCATGGAACATAAAGTCTAAGGCTAGGGTCAGACGAGCATGATTTCTACGGACTGTACGTCCGTGCACACGGACGTACGTCAGTACGGAAGACACAGTAGTGGCCACAGAGTCCGTTTATTCACTGACGTATATTTTGACGGATGTAGGAGGGAAAATAAATTAAAAAGTCAAACCATTTTGTCCATGAAAAATGCTGGACGTATAAATGCAGTCCGTCTGACCACGTTCCATCACTCACACACAAAGCTATGTGGACGTTGCGGACGCAGCGCACTTTGTGCGGCCGTTCTAGGAGTTGTACGTTCTTGCCTGCCTTGCGTCAGTGGGCCGCGGCCGTTGTGCGTCCGCAGTTCAGTGCGGACGTACTTCATGTGTAACAGGCTCCAATGGGCTTTCTGTCATGCTATCACGGACGTACTTTTAGGCGCAATCACGGACGTGAACACTACGCTTGTCTGACCCCAGCCTTAAACAGAACGTGTTTTTAACAGTCAATTTCTATCTCTTTTAACCCCTTCACTACCAATCGATTTTTGTTGAAAAAAAATGCTATCATAACATTTATGTGAAATATGGGATGTGAAGTTAATCATTAAATATGAAGTAATATAGACGTTTCACACAGAAATTGTTATTTCGAGATAGTTAAAAAATTAAAATAATGTTAAATTGCTAATTTTTAATTTTTCATGTATTCATTTATCCTTTACAAAAATATTGTTGAAATGTAAGATTCAGAGCTCTAGATGGTGTCCCTTTTCTTACACAATTTCAAACGGGGTCTGCATTGTTATCATATAGGCTGAAAAGACCTTTGTGCTAAATGCAGTAACTATGATAAAAGGTAAATAATAAAAATGGTGAGATCTCCTGTTTATTGGTATTTGTAGTGATTATAATGAGATTATTAGCAATGCAGCTTCCACAAACTACCAAGAGAATTTAAAAATAATATCTGTATGTGGCACAATGCTTGTGTATGGAAATTACAGTAGCACCTTGTATCTGTACTGTACAGGGATTTTCCATCTTTATAACCACCTGAATCGTATCCCTGTACAGCAGTGAGTGACCCCAGAGCTCTCCCTATAATTTGCCAGATCACTGGCAGCTATAATTGATCAGTAATCTATTTGAATCTTTTGTTACAGTAAGGATTGGGATTACTATTTGTAGCTGGTTTTATGTCTCTCCAGGGTGCTTGGCGAGATATGCAACAAAGGGTTTAGTTTCTCCACAGGGCACACACTAATCTTGCTTTAAAAAGGTGTGAAAATGGACGTTGATATGCTAATGAGTGCTTTTCAGTGCAAAACATAGCAAAATCAATATAACTCGATATTTGTTGTGTTCGGTGTTAAATGGAGCAGCAATAACCTTGGTATCCAGTTAATGCCATTAAAAACTATAATAAATGATTATCCTGTTGATAGTACTAGCCACATATCTGGATTTTTTGGAATTTTGAGATGTCACGTTTCACTCACTTTCTTAGTTGCCAGTTTTTAGTGCATCTGAAATGACATGCAGGGCTCCCGGAAGTCTACATTGGGTCTTATGGGCTTGCTGGTAATAATAGAGAAATTACACCAATCAACTATTTATTAACTGCAAGCTAAAACCTTTAGATGTAAGTGTGTAATATATATGGGGCTATATTACAATCCTAGCGTTAAAACGCTGGCGCAAGGGAGGAAAAACTACTCCCGCAGTTTTCCCCCTTACACTCGCGTTTCAATGCTGGATTACAATGCAGGCGCAAAAAATGCTGACTGCATTGTTACCGCGCGTTAACCCTCGGGATGCTCGCAGCAGTGCTGAGCGCAGCCGCGATCATCCACTCGATGGAGTCCATAGGACTCCATTGAGTTTCCCCCTGCCAGTCACATGACCAGCCGGATCTCGCCTCGTGAGATCCGGCAAGGTCGGCGTAGTGATACGCAGGGAGAGACTGGGGGGACTTTTTCCCCCCAGTCTTTCCCTGCTCCCACCGGATGGAGGAGGCGGACAGAGCCGCAGGACAGGAGGTGAGTATACGCTTCTGTTTTTTTATTTTAAGGCTGGTGTTAACGGATTCTGCTTCTGCAGAATCCGTTAACATCAAGTCCTGGCTGTGGTTAACTTTTTGCTAACCACAGCCGGACGTTAATCAGCGCTAGTAGATTGTAATACCAGCGTTGATTAACACTTTGTGCTCCCTATACTTAACATGGGGAGCGCAAAGTACAGTAACCCCGCGCTATATGGTGTAAGCAGTGTAATATATGGTGTATATGCTGGAATCAGTGAAATAGAAGGTGTATGTGGTGTAAGCAGTATAATTAGGCCCCTATTACACTCTTCGCGCAAATGCGCTCGCGCAGCGCAATTTTATTTGCACACGCACAAAAACATTAGCGTGCGCAAATTAATGCGGTATTACGATCCGAGCGCATTTTTTCAGCCTTCGACTTTTTTCAAACGCAAATCCGACGCGCAAAGCCGGGCGCAAATGACGCAAATTGCGTGCAGGAAACGGTGGGCAGACAGTTTTTTCACGGGATATAGCCAATCAAAATTAAGAACCACCATTTGCTAGGTTTCGGTTGTTGCGCCTGTCAAAGTCAATCTGCATATATGTGCTGCAACAAAAATAAAAAATTAAACAATTTATTAATTTTATTGTTTGGGTATGTGTAGAATGTGTAACTGTACGGTGCTGTATTTTTTTTTTGTGCAGGTTAATTTCGTTTCGGCCAGAACCGTCAGATTCTAAGTTAACACCAGGTTTTCAAAGACGTTACGATACTACGCGCAAACGTCGTTCGTACGTCGTTGCGCGAAGATCGTAATACCATCCGCGCGAACGCATCCGCGCTGACAATGGTAAGTATGAGATGCGCGCACGCACTTGCGCTGGGTTGGCGCAGGGACAATCGCGGTAGACGCTAACGCACATCGTTTGCGCGAACGTCGTAATACGGCGTTCCGCGCAATTGGTTTTGTCCTCGCGCAAAAGCGCATTTGCGCGTACGAAAATGCGCTGCGCGAGGATTGTAACAGGGGCCTCAGTTTTTATATACTGTAAGCAGTGTAATATTTGTGAATATGAATGGAGCAAATAACAAGAAAAAGGAGCAAGACAGAGAAAAGACACAAAATTAAAGAGAAAGCCAAATTTGAAGAAGTTTACAGAAAGAGAACAGAAAATGGAAGATTGGGATGGGACAATATAAATTAAAGAGTAAGAGAATAGAGTGAGTAAATCAGTTAACATGGACTGAGAAAACATGATAAAATGGGACTAAAACAACAAAAAAATAGGATACGATCTTATGATATGAATTACTATAAATTATATATATTGTCATATCCACTGTTAAAATGTGATGCACAAATGTATGGCTACAGATTGCACTACAATTTTGGAAGCAATGTTTCAGCAGTAAAATGAAAGATCATATTGTACAAATCATAGACCGTAGGGGTGTGAATAGTAAACTGTTATGTCTGGTAATACATACCATGCAGGATACTTGATGCTACACGAACAATCATGTGTTAAATTTATTCTGTAATCACATCCAGTTCTTTACAGAGGATGGAAGGAACACATTGTACTTTGCATTTCCATTTTGTCTGGAACCGGAAGCCACAGGCACGAGAATACCAAGATGGTAAATTAAATAATGTGTCTCAGGACCCAAAACTGGCCTGGAGAGCCTGCCTGGAGTCTGAGATTGTATTACACGTTGGTGTATTGCCAGATCCTCTTATATGAAACTCAGAGAGGCATTCGGATACACTGATAGTACAATAATAATTGCAATTAAGGCTAGGGTCAGACAAACGCATTTTTCACGTTGTCCGTGAAAAAGTGCGTTCGAACGAATGGACGTATTTTTTCACGGAATACGCGATAGCGGTCATACGATGCGCATTTTCATCCGTGATTTTGTACGGATCATCAATAAAACCCGTTTTGCGTCTGGACGTTATGTTGGCCGGACGTGTGCAGCGTCTGACGTCTCCCAATCATGCAAACACGCCGCTATGCGGCCGCAGCGCACTCTGTACGTCAGTAGTAGCGGTTTGACGTTCTCGAAAAAATGCGTTCGTTTGCCACTTGCGTTGCGCGGATGAACTTTCGTGCGGCCGTTCGTCGTATGTTCCCCGGCATTGGACATCATTTGCTGCTAGCACGGCCGTGATTTTGTGCGGCTAAACACACGTTAAAACTGCTTTCGTCTGACCTTAGCCTTAGAAAATAAAAGTTTTGAATGCACCTATTTACAGAAGTCTGTATTGTATGTTATTCTCCCCTAGTTATAAAGAAATTAAGGGCCCTATTACATTCTTCACACACATTTGTGCATGCGCGCAAAAACGCATTGCCACGAGGGGCAAAACCCTTTGCGCTGAACGTCTTATTACGACGTTTGCGCACAAAATGCGCGTTAACGTCTAACATGAATGACCCTGCGCGAACCCTTTGCGAGCGCAATTTAGTGCGCGCATCCTATACTTAACATTGTGAGCGCAAAAGCGTTTGTGCGCTGGTGCGCGCATGGTATTACAATCTTTGCGCAAAATTTAACGGACAACGTTTGTGCGCATAATTTTAACGTCTTTAAAAAGCTGGTGGTAACGGTGTAACAACCTGACCGTACCAAACAGCGGATTCACAACGGAGAACGCCGATACGCACTTTTTTTTACTAAATCTGTCAAAAATGACAGCCACTACCTTGTCTTCCGTCAAAACATACGTTTGTTGTGTGCAGTCTGTACAAAAATGACGGACTCACATTAAAAATTACATTGCGCTCAATGATTTTTGCGCGTCGGTTTTACGACGCACGAGGAATGTAATTCCAGCGTTGATTTTCGTGCATTAACGTTTAACGCTTCGTGCAAAAAAAAAAAACAAAAAAAAAAAACACGTTTAGGCGTTAGAAAATTTTTGAATTGATCCGGCATTTGAAATCACTGCAGATTGTGCAAACCCATTCTGAAAACACTCATACATTTGGCTACACGTCTTTATGGAGTCTACTAAAGTAGGATATCAGTTTGAGACGATCAACTTCTGTAGAGTTGTGTTCGTAACCTATAAGAGTAAGACAAAGGATCTATTCTGTTGGATAATAGTGATATTATGTTTGCTTCTGAAATGTCCTTTCACGCTTCCACAATAATGAATTATGAAAATAATGCAAATTGCTGTCATGTCTCAGCGTGCAGGGGTGAGGTTGCGAGCCCAGGATGCAGTGATACAATGGAGAAACTTGATAAGGTGAAATCAGATGCGATTTATTCAAAACACCTTAAACAAACAGGGTTATTCAAAGAGAATCGAAAAGTCGTGACTTCGGTGACTTTCCGTTCTCTTCAATTCGGCACGATTTGGCGATCCCATTTCGGCGACCCTGCGATGTATTCAGCAAGCACCACAGGGCTGTCGTAATGCAGGGAAAAGTCGCCGCAAACCCGCTGAAAACTCAGCGCAAAACCCGGCGAAGGCACACCGAAATCCCGCAAAAACATCTGGATTGACCCCGCTGAAAACGCCGTAAAAACCCGAGCAGCAGCCGATCACACGCAGCGCAGCCACCGGAAAAACCCGCCAACGCAGCCAAATGGAGTGAGAAAAAAAAAAACAGTTTGCTTGAATGTTTAAAAAGTGAAACGCTGTTTGCAAAGAAACTACAGAACGAAAAGGTCTGAAATTTACATATAAGATCCAATGAATGATAATAAAAAGGGCTGTCACAGAAAAAAGAACACGTTTAAAAAAATAAATAAGAAAATAAATAAGAAAATTAAAAAATAAATAAAAGTAAATAAATCGGGAAACACTTTTTTTTGGCAAGAAAATCACAAAAAATGCTTAAAATATCCCAAAAAGATCTATAAATAAAGAGACTTTTTTACGGCAGAATAATATAAAATGGTTTATTAGATACTGAATTAAAAATGGGAATATTTTTAACATTGAAGCCTATGGGATTCGCCTGAATAAATCTGCCGCATGAAGTCACCGAATGGCAGGGCAATTCAGCAACTTTTCACTGCTGGTTTTTGTTCTCTTAATAGACGAAGCTATGGGGATTTCACTGCCCTCGAACAGGCACCGAACAGGCACCGTATTTGCAGGCATTTTTCCAACATTTGGCGAACTGCCTGCTCTCTGAATAGCCGAATGGCCAAGAAAGGTAAATGAATGGTGATTTTCAGCGTTCGGTTACCTTTCGGCAGCCCTTCGGATCTCTTTGAATAACCCTGATAGCAGTGGGGCGAGGCAGGAAAGTCTCTTGTTGGGAGAGTGCAGGGGAGTCTTGGGGCAGACACAGCAAAAGGGGGTCTCGAGGCACGGTTACCAGAAGGGATGATCCAAAGAGTCCAGGGGAATAACCAGAGGTCTGGTACACAAAGATCAGGCAGAATAACAGAGCTTCCTTCCAGGCTGGCTGCAGATACAGATTGTGGCTACAAAAAGAATGCAGAAGCATTTTGGGTAGGGTGTGCCTCTGTTAAGTAGGGAATGCAGGGCCTGATTAACACACCTGCTGATGCTGCTGGATTGAGCTCACAGGAAAGTTCAGTAAGGCAGCACTTTTCATGTGGCAGCACCTTTTACCTTTTCTTGCCACGGCAACGGCGGGTTTTTCCTGGATTGTTGGGGGACACCAGGCAGGGGTCGTGACAGTTGCTAGACAGGTGGAGAAAATTTTGTCGTTCAATGGAATCTTATAATTAATGATTACAACATAGCTTTTATTTTATACTATACAGGAAATTTCCCACAATTAAAAAAAAATTTCACTTAGGTCCAGGACGTTCCTATTTGTAGTGAAAATGTACATAGACTTTTTATACTGCTATTTATTGGACAGTGATTCATGGTGACTTTCCAACTGATTAATAACATATAAGGGATTCTTACTTAAATTTCTCATATGACTACTAGGTTTAACATTTTTTAATTTGACTATTTTATCCAAAGCACTAAAGTTATGAGCATGAAATTACTCACAAAATAGTCTATAAACTATGTGGTCTTACACTATGCATTCTGTGATCGGTACTCGGAGTAGAAAAACAGGATATTTTGAAGGTTATCACCATCACAGTGTACTTACTGCTGACCCATGCAGTCTTTTGGGACATATTCAACCTTTCAT
The DNA here is from genome assembly GCA_009667805.1 of Leptobrachium leishanense. Lineage (NCBI taxonomy): Eukaryota > Metazoa > Chordata > Amphibia > Anura > Megophryidae > Leptobrachium > Leptobrachium leishanense. The sequence continues at coordinate 70,994,637 of CM019070.1, read as the reverse complement.
ACTCATTCATGGATTATTTTGATATATCAAACTATATCAAAGAGGATGTACGTCATATAGAGAGATTCTTGTAGTGTTCATATATTGTCTTAAGGGGTTATTCACAGAGCACCTGAATGTCACCAGCATTCCGGTGCTCTGTTGTTCCCAGCACTTCGGGAATCAAATTTCTCCACCCTGCGGTGAATTCACCAGGGTTCCCAAAGCGTAGGGAATCAGCCAGCTAATGCCGCCGAATGCCGCCGCAAACGGGCCAGCCGCCGCCACATGCCCGTCACAAACCTGCCGGCAGCTGCCGCAAATCCGTCATCCGTCGGAAACCCGCCGAAGGGCTGCCAAATGCAGCCGACGAGCTGCCAAGCATAGCGCCGACCAGCCGCAGGAGAAAGCCGAAAAGCCGCAGGAGAAGGCCGACAAGCCGCAGGGCGGGTAAATAACACAAAAGAGAATATGATTGAAAGTGTCAAAATTGAAACGCCGATTGATAATACAAAAGGTCTGTGACTGAAAAAAGAAAAAAACGCTATTAAGAAAAAGAGGGAAAAAATTAAACAAAAAATCTTGAAAAATGTCTAAAATATCCTAAAACATTCAATACATAAAGAGACTTTATACTGCAGATTAAAATAATAAACGGTTTATTAGATATTGCATAAAAAAGGAAATATTTTTGACATTGAAGCCTATGGGATTCGCCTGAGTAAACCTGCTGATTGAAACCACTGAACAGCAGGGCACTTCGGCAACTTTTCCCTGCTGTTCAGTGTTCTCTGAATAGATTAACCATTGCTTTTCTTCTTCTCTGGGGAATTTCACTGATTTCGAACAGACACCGTTCTTGCTAGGGATGGGCGTTCGGTTCGATCCGAACATTGTCCGTTCGGCCAACTTTGAACATTTCCGCGTGTTCGCTGCGTGTTCGCCGCGTGTTCACCCACAATGCACCACAATGGACCACAATGCACTTTTTCACTGGCCTGCAGCTTGTAATTGGCTACAGACTTGCACCTGACCAGAGGTCAGGTGCAAGAAAGTTGCAAGACTATGCCAATCAGGGCTCAGAGTCCTGATTGGACAAATTTTGCCCAATCATGGGCTCACAGAGCTACGTCCCACAGCACAGTATATAAGGCTTCCCCACAGCCCCAGCGTGTGTTTGTTGCAGGATATCAAGGCTGTATCACTGAGTTATAGCAGATTTCTGGAAATTGGAATCTGTGTGTTGGCCCTGACAGCTATCAGGGACAGGCTGTATCACTGAGTTATAGCAGATTTCTGGAAATTGGAATCTGTGTGTTGGCCCTGACAGCTATCAGGGACAGGCTGTATCACTGAGTTATAGCAGATTTATGGAAATTGGAATCTGTGTGTTGGCACTGCCAGTTATCAGGGTGTATCACTGAGTTATACCAGAGTTCTGCAAATTTGAATCTGTGTCTTGCCAGCTATCAGGGTGTATCACTGAGTTATACCAGAGTTCTGCAAATTTAAATCTGTGTCTTGGCACTGCCAGCTATAAAGGTGTATCACTGAGTTATAACAAAGTTCTGGAAATTTGAATCTGTGTCTTGGCACTGCCAGCTATCAGGGTGTATCACTGAGTTATACCAGAGTTCTGCGAGTTAGAATCTGTGTCTTGCCAGCTATCAGGGTGTATCACTGAGTTATACCAGAGTTCTGCAAATTTGAATAAGTGTCTTGCCAGCTATCAGGGTGTATCACTGAGTTATACCAGAGTTCTGCAAATTTGAATCAGTGTCTTGGCACTGCCAGCTATAAGGGTGTATCACTGAGTTATACCAGAGTTCTGCAAATTTGAATCTGTGTCTTGGCACTGCCAGCTATAAGGGTGTATCACTGAGTTATATCAGATTTCTGCAAATTTGAATCTGTGTCTTGCCAGCTATCAGGGTGTATCACTGAGTTATACCAGAGTTCTGCAAATTTGAATCAGTGTCTTGGCACTGCCAGCTATCAGGGTGTATCACTGAGTTATAGCAGACTTCTGCAAATTTTGAATCTGTGTCTTGCCAGCTATCAGGGTGTATCACTGAGTTATACCAGACTTCTGCAAATTTGAATCAGTGTCTTGCCAGCTATCAGGGTGTATCACTGAGTTATAGCAGAGTTTTGCCAATTTGAATCTGTGTCTTGGCACTGCCAGTTATCAGGGTGTATCACTGAGTTATACCAGAGTTATGCAAATTTGAATCTGTGTCTTGGCACTGCCAGCTATAAGGGTGTATCACTGAGTTATATCAGAGTTCTGGGAATTTGAATCTGTGTCTTGGCACTGCCAGCTATCAGGGTCCACCCCTGCACTCTTCCACAATACCTCAGAGGGGTTACGGTGGGAAGGCACTAGCTGGCACCAAAGGCCCAATATTTGGGTGCACTGACGCGTGTACCAGATTCATATCATTTTAATATTTGACGTCAGGGTCCACCCCTGCACTCTTCCACAATACCTCAGAGGGGTTACGGTGTGAAGGCACTAGCTGGTACCAAAGGCACAATATTTGGGTGCACTGACGCGTGTACCAGATTCATATCATTTTAATATTTGACGTCAGGGTCCACCCCTGCACTCTTCCACAATACCTCAGAGGGGTTATGGTGTGAAAGCACTAGCTGGCACCAAAGGCCCAATATTTGGGTGCACTGACGCGTGTACCAGATTCATATCATTTTAATATTTGAAGGCAGGATCCACCCCTGCACTCTTCCACAATACCTCAGAGGGGTTATGGTGTGAAGGCACTAGCTGGTACCAAAGGCCCAATATTTGGGTGCACTGACGTGTGTACCAGATTCATCTAATTTTAATATTTGACGTCAGGGTCCACCCCTGCACTCTTCCACAATACCTCAGAGGGGTTACGGTGTGAAGGCACTAGCTGGCACCAAAGGCCCAATATTTGGGTGCACTGACGCGTGTACCAGATTCATATCATTTTAATATTTGAAGGCAGGATCCACCCCTGCACTCTTCCACAATACCTCAGAGGGGTTACGGTGTGAAAGCACTAGCTGGTACCAAAGGCACAATATTTGGGTGCACTGACGCGTGTACCAGATTCATATCATTTTAATATTTGACGTCAGGGTCCACCCCTGCACTCTTCCACAATACCTCAGGGGGTTACAGTGTGAAGGCACTAGCTGGCACCAAAGGCCCAATATTTGGGTGCACTGACACTGACGCGTGTACCAGATTCATATAATTTTAATATTTGACTGCAGGGTCCACCCCTGCACTCTTCCACAATACCACAGAGGGGTTACGGTGTGAAGGCACTAGCTGGCACCAAAGGTCCAATTTTAATGCACCTGAAGGCACTGTTGCCGACACTAAAGGCCCAATTTTAAAGCACCCATTGTTACTTTCATCCAAAGCCTGCATAAGTTTCACCATAATTTAGCCAAAAAATCACTAAACCTGTTCTGTGTGTCCTAAAACGTCTCCTCTTTTCATACAGACTGCCGCCCCAAGCAAAGGAAAACCCTTTTCCGTCATTTGAAATGTCATTTTTTTCTTTTTAAATGTTTCTATACATCCAACAAATCCGCCACTTCACGGGCAGGTTATGGGGACCTCCTAGGCACGATCTTTGAAGGAATTTTTCGTTTTTATCCTTAACCTTTATTTCATGGAAAAATCACTATTCCTTTAAAAAGGTTTTTTATAATCTATTTTTCCTTGTTTCCTGTCCCCCAGGGCACTACCCGGACCCTCATACACCTTTTATGGCAAATATCTTGCATATATGCCCTCTTGGAGGGCACTCAAAAATTCGAACGTTCGAGTCCCATTGACTTGCACCGAGTTCGAATCGTGTTTGCGTCCGAACTCGAACTTTTGAAATTGTTCGAGTTCGAATGCGAACCGAACACGGGGGTTTTCGGCCCATCCCTAGTTCTTGCTGGCAGTTCACCAAAATTTGGCAAACTGCCTGCTCTCTGAATAGCCGAATAACCCTGAAATGTCCCTGTATGGGAAATTCCCTGTTCGGTGACATTTCGGGGCCAGAACGACTCTCTCTCTCAATAACCCCTATAATATATTGTGTATTGTTATTAGATTGTTTCATGGGTCTCTTAAAATCTTTGAAAAGGCCTGCCATATAATATTGTTTACCTGGTTTAATGCTAGTTTCTTTATCGTCCGTTTATGTTTCATGATCTCCATCTGTGTCCTCCTGAACAAGATAATAGACATTCCCACCCCTGCCGTGAAGTGAACCAGAAACATAAGAATCTTTAAATTCAGCTGTATTTAATGATTCCAAATCAGCTAAGGTCTTGCAGGCCTTGAAGACTGCTTAAGTGCTTATTTTACCAGACTGGATTTATAAATTTCTTCATCACCATTATCAAGTATACAAAATCTTTAAAAGTCTGAGATTGAGTATACCCGATCTGGTCTGATTTCGGATCAATGCAAAGGAATTTCAAATATTGCACACAATATTAGTTTGCAAACGAGTTTTTTACCTCTTATATTTCAGCTTATAACATGACAGCCAATGTGTCGTAATATATGAGGAAACATTTCAGATCGTTCACTGAAAGGTGTAGCCAAAGCTAAAATGTAAATGTAGTAGCGCTTTTTGGGCAGCAGAGAGAGCCTTCTGCCCATCAAAATAGGCTTATCTTTAGACAACATATATGGCAGGATATATATATATATATATATATAAATCTCCTGCCTTAAAAAATAGGAAGGGAGCCAGGCACACAAAGCCAGAGATTAAAGAAATGCTGTAGGGCAGGACTACCGCTGAACTCAGTGCCCCGGTGCAAACTCCCATTGGGGAGCAAAGGCAAAGAAATCTCCTGCTGTATATGTTCTCTATAAATAAGCCTATTTTGAGTATAGTATGTCCCTCATTCCCCACACTTCAGGGAATCAAATTCTCCGACCCTGCGGTGAATTCAGCATTCACCGCAGAGTCCCCGAAGTGCAGAGGAAAGCTGCCGCAAAACCGCTAAAATGTTCCGATAATTTCGGCGAGTCCAGCGGCTAATCGGATCTGATTTGATAAGACGTCGGGGACCCACAGAAATTTTTGGATTCGATCTGATAAGCTGCCACAACTTGCCAAACTTGTCCGGAAAAAGCCGATGATCCACCGGACACAGTGCTGACCAGCTGCTGGAAAATGTCAACAAGCCTACGAACAAGGTAAAAAAAAGATTGAAATTGGCAAATTTGAAACGCTGTTTTGAAAAAAAACTACTGGACGAAAATGTGTGGAATTAACATCTAAGGTCTTATGAATAATAATAAAAAGGCCTGTTACAGAAAAAAAATGCGCTGTTTAACAAAGATCAGGAGACAAAAAAATTGTCAGAAAAATGCCTAAAAATATAAATAAAGAGACTTTTTATTGCAGATTAAAAGAATAAACGGTTTATTACATATTGAATAAAAACAGGAATATTTTTAACATTGAAACCTATGGGATTCGCCTGATTAAACCTGCCGAATGAAACCATTGAACATCAGGACATTTCACTGACATTTCTCTGCTGTTCGGTGTTCTCTGAATAGGTTAACCACCACTTCTCTATGGAGATTTCACTACCTTCGAACAGGAACCGTATTTTACTGACAATTAAACAAAATTTGGCTAACTGCCTGCTTCCTGAACCAACACGAATGGTCACAAAATTGCACTGTATGGGGAAATTCACTGTTTGGTGCAATTTCAGGGCCAGATCGGCTCCCTCTGAATAACCCTGTTAGTATTGAAGAGGTTGAGGATTACTTTAAAAATGCTATAATGCACACTGAATATTTTTTTATCCTATCAAATGTTATTTCCATTTATCAATATTGATTGTGTTGCCATTTCTTTTTTTTTACATCCAGGGTTACAGGTCAAACTGTGCATCACCAGATTGCCTTACAGCTACACAATAGCTATGACTTCATATTTGTAAAACACGTACAGACTAGAGAAGAATACAATATTTCACCTACGTAAAAAAAGAAACTCTTATCAAGTTCTAAAATTAGAAACTTGTATTATGCAAAGGGATTGAAAAGGGGGGTAAAAATATAAAATACGCCTGACAAAGTCTGAGGTCATTATAATATTTTTATATTGTTATTTATCAGTACAAGCTTATTTTGTACTAACATTTATAAGGGTCTTTTTGCAAATTAAATGAATGACGCTGAAGCCACACTTGATTACATTAATATTTATTTTCAATATATGAGTTAAATTGTGTAATAATTTCAACACTGTTTCAATCTAATTACAATCTGTATCATGGGAATTCAGAGTGACAACCACCTGAATTCCTTCATACAGATTTTTCTTTCAATTCACCTTTATAGTATAACATTACAGTATTAGCAGAACACTATAAAGATCAAACATAATATGGGTCCTATTCCCTCCCTATTGCTAAAATGGGTGAGCTGAGACTAAGCCCAGTACGAGCGAAACGCGTTGAGCGATACCATTCACCTTCTTTTAACAGTCACTCTGTATTTTATTTTGGTCTTTATTCATGGCTATTTACAATTTCTTCCCTGGCTCCCTGTCTTCTAGTTATGCGGTATGTAGACGGCTAGAACCGCAGAGGTATTAGTCAGTCTCTACCCCTTATTATCTCCTCTATGCAGACTACGGGTATGCTCATTTTGGGATTTGGTTTCTACTTGCCGGTATTTATAATTTTCATTCCATTATTTTGAATCTTCACTTCTTATTTTTGTGTATATTGTTGTGTGTTTTTTGTTTAATAAAGTTAACCGCGCTGGTGGCACTCCTGTTGCACTTTGTGCATATTGCTTTTTATTGTACAGAAAAGAAGACTGGGAATAAATAGTGTAGTACTAGAAGTAATAGTGCAGAACAAGTAGCAACAAGCTCGTGGCAGGGTTGCATTTTGGCTCTGTGGAAATTTATGGACTCCAAGAGCTGGTGTCAGTGGTGGTGCGAATCACCACTACTGCTACTGGTATCTGTTTGCAGTTCCCAAATATTCAGTCTTGAGCTGCTACTACTGTGGATGGGATGGAATAGAACCTTGACATATATAATTTTATATTTTTCCTTCTGAAGTTGTGACATTAAGTGACATAAGTTTTATTTGAACAGACCTTACTTTAGCTGATATAGGTGCAATATACAGTCAGGTCAGTAAGAGTAGAGTATGGAGAAGGAAAGGAACTGCTCATGATCCTTAGCATACCAACTCATCAGTAAAGCATGGTGGTGGTAGTGTCATGGCGTGGGCATGTATGGCTGCCAATGGAACTGGTTCTTTTGTATTTATTGATGATGTGACTGTTGACAAAAGCAGCAGGATGAATTCTGAAGTGTTTCGGGCAATATTATCTGCTCACATTCAGCCAAATGCTGCAGAACTCATTGGACGGCGCTTCACAGTGCAGATGGACAATGACCCAAAGCATACTGCAAAAGCAACCAAAGAGTTTTTGAAGGGACAGAAGTGGAATGTTATGCAATGGCCAAGTCAATCACCTGACCTGAATCCCATTGAGCATGCATTTCACTTGCTGAAGACAAAACTGAAGGGAAAATGCCCCAAGAACAAGCAGGAACTGAAGACAGTTGCAGTAGAGGCCTGGCAGAGCATCACCAGGGATGAAACCCAGCGTCTGGTGATGTCTATGTGTTCCAGACTTCAGGCTGTGATTGACTGCAAAGGATTTGCAACCAAGTATTAAGAAGGGAAAGTTTGATTTATGATTATTATTCTGTCCCATTACTTTTGGTCCCTTAAAAAGTGGGAGGCACATCTGCAAACTGCTGTAAGTCCTACACCGTTCACCTGAGTTGGATGTACATACCATCAAATTAAAGCTGACAGTCTGCAGTTAAAGCATATTGTGTTTGTTTCATTCCAACTCCATTGTGGTGGTGTATAGAGCCAAAGATGTTAGAATTGTGTCGATGTCCCAATATTTCTGGACCTGACTGTATATCGATGCGCTCCCCTCTTGCCTGTAAGTTCCTATATGCAGGGCCCTCTAAATCTCTTGTTTCCATCCTATTTCCGTTTATCTGTATCTTGCTCCCATTGGTTATTGCAAAGCGCTGTGGAAACTGTTGTATATTAATGATGATAGTTAATAAAGTGTGACGTAAAACAGGCAGCAATGGATCTCTTGACCATTCTATAACATAGATATCTATTTTTTTATCAATCCAAAACACACAGCCTCTTACTCCATCAACACTTTCCATGCAGAGCCCAGAAAACCAAAATAAAAGAGAAAATAAATAAATACTACCGTCTTTAGTGTGATCAGGTTAACGAAAGGCGAACCCAAGAAAAGTTTCATGTTTATTGGCTCAAGATCCTTATGTGGAGGTTCTCCCCTCCATGGACGCAAATCATCATGGGAGGTGTAGTTCTGTCAGGCCGAGTGGGCGCAGCTGCCAAATGCCACCTGAACTGCTGCTTCCAGAAGTCTTTGCATGCGGCTCCTGGGTCATGGGGGTGAGGGCAGCAAGTGTCTTCTAGGGTATCTAGGCCCACCTTATGCCTTGGCAGGTCCCTCCTCCTGGATCAGAGATCAGAATATCCCCTGATGTGTTGATGAGGTGCTGCTGACATCAGGTAAGGAAGGGGTCTGGGACAGTGTCTGCAGGGAAGGGGGGATTGATACTGTTCCGCATAGAAGGCTTATCAATAAATTGCAATCTTTGATCTTGGATTCCAATATTGTTGAATGGATTAGGCAAGGGCTCAAAATTTAAAGTCCCGAGCTACTAGCCAGGTCTTAAGAGTTACTCGCCACCAGTTGCCCCACCTAACGTACTAAAGTAGATTTAGTTGCAGTTACTGAGACATGGTTCAGTGAGAAAAATAACTGGGACATAACAATACCGGGGTACTCTACATAGAAAAGACAGAGAAGGTAGGAAAGGAGGAGGAGTGGCCCTGTATGTGAAACAAACATAAAAACGAACCAAATAAAAGTGAGCGAGGTGAACATAGAGTCAGTTTGGGTTACACTAACATTTGGCAATCATACAGTAGCTCGTGTAGGTGTGATCTATAGACCCCCTGGACAAGTAGAAGAGCTAGATAATCTGCTGCTTGAGGAAATAGCCAAAATGGCAATGAAGGGGGAAGTTATTATCATGGGGGACTTTAATCTTCCTGATGTGAACTGAAAAACCAAAACTGCTGGGTGCACCAGGAGTACAAATATTCTAAACTCCCTACTGGGATTATCTCTAACACAAGTAGTTGAGGAGCCGACCCGTAAAGAGGCCATATTGGATTTAATACTCACAAATGGAGGTTTGGTATCGGATGTTGTTGTAGGTGAAAATTTGGGATCTAGTGATCACCAGTCAGTATGGTTTAATATAAGAACAGGGATGGAGCCGCACCACACAAGAACAAAAGTTTTAGACTTTAAAAAAACAGATTTTTCTAAAATGAGACTTTGTGTGAAGGAGTCATTATCAGACTGGAGGAGTTTAAAAGGAGTCCAGGAGAAATGGGATTATTTAAAGGAAGCATTATTGAAGGCCACAGGCAATTGCATTCGACTTGTTAGCAAAAACAAAAAAGGGAAGAAACCACTGTGGTACTCTGCAGAAGTGGCCAAAATACTGAAGAACAAAAAGACAGCATTCAATAATTATAAAACAACTCAGAGTGAAGAAGATAGGCAAACCTATAAGATTAGGCAGAAAGAGCCAAAGCAATTTATAAAGGCTTCCAAAGCACACACAGAAGAGAAAATAGCTCAGTCAGTTAGGCTGGGGTCAGACCAGCGCATTTTTAACGTGCGTTCTGGCGCACTTAATCATGGCCGCACTAGCAGCAAATGACGGGCAATGACGGCCAATATACGAAGTACGGTCGCATGAAAGTCCGGCCGCGCAACGCAAGTGGAAAATGAACGCATTTTTTCGAGAACGCAGAACCTCTAGTACGGACGTACAGAGTGCGCTGCGCCCGCTAGCGGTGTGTGTGTGTGATTTGGAGACGTCAGACCCTGCTCATGTCCGGCCAACATAATGTCCAGACGCAAAAAGTTTCCTTGGTTTGGATTCGTAAAACATCACGCACAAAAATGCGCATCGTATGACCGTTTTCGCATATTCCGTGAAAAAATACATCAATGTGTTCGGACGCACTTTTTTACGTTCGCGTGTAAAAATGCTTTCGTTTGACCCTAGCCTAAAAAAGGGGGACAAAACATTTTTTAGATACATAAACGAGAAAAGAAAAGTAAAACAAGGATTAGTTAGATTAAAAACAAAGGAAGGACATGTAGAAGAGGATAAAAGTCTCGCTGACTGCCTTAATGAATATTTTTGTTCAGTCTTTGCAGAAGAAAAGGAAGGAAAGGGACCTCAGTTAGGAGGAAACACTAACGAGACAATTACATATCAGTTTACAGAGGAGGAGGTTCTACAGCAGCTGTCTAAAGTAAAGACAAATAAGTCAATGGGGCCTGATGGGATCCACCCTAAATTATTAAAAGAGCTCAGTGATGTAATAGCAAAACCGTTACCAGATTTATTTAACGAATCCTTGCTAACGGGAGTCGTCCCAGAAGACTGGAAATTAGCAAATGTTGTACCCATTCACAAGAAGGGTAGTAGGGAGGAATCTGGGAACTATAGGCCAGTTAGTTTTACGTCAGTAGTGGGGAAATTAATTGAAACCATGTTAAAGGAAAGGATTGTTGAACATCTAAAAACACATAGATTACAGGATCAGAAACAACATGGGTTTACCTCAGGGAGAGCATGCCAAACTAATCTTATTGATTTTTTTGATTGGGTAACAAAAATAATAGACACAGGTGGTGCAGTAGACATTGCTTATTTAGATTTCAGTAAGGCTTTTGATACTGTTCCGCATAGAAGGCTTATCAATAAATTGCAATCTTTGAGCTTGGATTCCAATATTGTTGAATGGATTAGGCAGTGGCTGAGTGACAGGCAACAGAGGGTTGTGGTAAATGGAGTTTATTCGGCACAAGGTCTTGTTACCAGTGGGGTACCTCAGGGGTCAGTACTTGGACCCATTCTATTTAATATTTTTATTAGTGATATTGCAGAAGGTATTAATGGAAAAGTATGTCTTTTTGCTGATGACACAAAGATTTGCAACAGGGTTGACGTTCCTGGAGGAATCAGTCAAATGACAAATGATTTAGGTAAACTAAAAAAATGGTCGGAGCTGTGGCAATTGAGTTTTAACGTGGATAAGTGCAAGATAATGCACCTGGGACGTAAAAACCCAAGGGCTGAATATAGAAAATTTGATACAGTCCTAACCTCAACATCTGAGGAAAGGGATTTAGGGATTATTATTTCAGAGGATCTAAAGGTAAGTAGTCAATGTAATAGAGCAGCAGGAAATGCTAGCAGAATGCTTGGTTGTGTAGGGAGAGGTATTAGCAGTAGGAAAAGGGAAGTGCGCATACCACTGTACAGAGCACTGGTGAGACCTCACTTGGAGTACTGTGTGCAGTACTGGAGACCGTATCTCCAGAAGGATATAGACATCTTAGAGAGAGTTCAGAGAAGGGCTACTAAAATGGTGTTTGGCTTGAAGGAGAAAAGTTACCAGGAAAGGCTTAATGATCTTAACATGTACAGCTTGGAAAAAAGACGAGACAGAGGAGAAATGATAGAAACATTTAAATACGTAAAGGGAATCCACAAGGTAGAGGAAGGGAGTATATTTAAAAGGAAACAAAGTAGCAAAACTTGAGGACATAGTCTTAGATTAGAGGGGCAAAGGTTTAAAAGTAACATCAGAAAGCATTATTTTACTGACAGGGTGGTGGATACATGGAACAGTCTTCCAGTTGAAGTGGTAGAGGCCAAAACAGTAATTGAATTTAAGCAAGCATGGGATATCCTAAACAAAAGATAAATCCAGGTAAAGTATCCATGTAATTGGGCAGACTAGATGGGCCGAAAGGTTCTTATCTGCCGCCATTTTTCTATGTTTCTAACCCCTACCCAGCCCTTAACTTCGCCCCTAAACACACCATCAAATTATCTTATGAAATGACACTGTTAAATGTTTTATTCATTATAAAGTTACAAAAATAACCACATTAACATAAACCAATGTAAACTTAAAGGAAAATAAGTGCTATACATCAATGGGAATGCAAGCAAAATATTAAGTATAACTGCTCAGCTTTTAATAAGCTTAGTGCATTTTTTTCATCTTCACAATGACTCCAGATACATGTATACCCAGACACATCAGACCACAGATACTTGTATACCCAGACATCTCAGACCCCAGGTACAGACATACCCAGAAATCAGATCCCAGATATAGGCATACTCAGAAATCAGACCCCAGTGTGAGCAGAGTGAGGGACCAGATGAGAACCGCGAGGACAGGGCAGGCATAGGTGGCAGCTGTCCGGCACGCTCTCTCTGATGTCATCAGAGGGGGCCAGCTGCCATCTTGGATTCCCCCGGCCAGCAAGAGGGCCTAAAAACAAAAAAGCATGTCAGTCGCCAGAAAATGCACCTCAGGCAACACAAAATAATTTATCTTGCTGTCTGGGTCTACATTCCCACTCGCCCTCACTTAATTTCCACTCGCCAAATGCTAGTAGGCGAGTGGAAATTTTGAGGCCTGGATCAGGCAGTGGCTGAGTGACAGGCAACAGAGGGTTGTGGTAAATGGAGTTTTTTCTGCGCAAGGTCTTGTAACCAGTGGGGTACCTCAGGGGCAGTACTTGGACCCATTCTCTTTAATATTTTTTATTAGTGATATTGCAGAAGGTATTAATGGTAAAGTATGTCTTTTTGCTGATGACACAAAGATTTGCAACAGGGTTGGCGTTCCTGGAGGGATCAGCCAAATGACAAATGATTTAGGTAAACTAAAAAAATGGTCGGAGCTGTGGCAACTGAGTTTTAATATGGATAAGTGCAAAATAAAGCACCGGGGACGTTTATAACCCAAGGGCTGAATAAAGAATATTTGATACAGTCCTAACCTCAACATCTGTGGAAAGGGATTTGGGGGTTATTATTATTGCGGAGGATCTAAGGGTAAGTAGACAATGTAATAGAGCAGCAGGAAATGCTAGCACAATGCTTGGTTGTGTAGGGAGAGGTATTAGCAGTAGGAAAAGGGAAGTGCTCATACCACTGTACAGAGCACTGGTGAGACCTCACTTGGAGTACTGTGTGCAGTCACTGGTGTATTTTGGCCTAGGCCAACAAGGCCCAGGCCTAGGGCGGCACTTTCCAGGGGGCGGCGGCCCGCTGGGTGGCCCCACCCCTAAAAAAAAAATATAAAAAAATTTTTTTTTTTTTTTTTACTTTTGCAAACTATTTTACCAGGAAGGAAACATTGAGATGTCACTAATTTTCAAGTATGTCCTGGGTAGGCAAGGCCTAGGCTTTCACTTTCCAGGGGGCAACAAAAAACATCACCACTAATTGGGTTACTCACAGAGCACCCAAATGACGCCAACATTTTGGTGTTCTGTAGTTCCCTGCACTTCGGGGAATAAAATTTCCCAACCCTGCAGTGAATTCACCATTCACCGCAGGGTCCCCAAAGTGCATGGAGTCGGCCGCTGAATGCTGCCACCGCAAACCTATGGCCTGCTGTTTTCAAAAGAACTACTGAACGAAAATGTCTGGAATTTACATATAAGATCCTATGATTGATAATAAAAAGTTCTGTTACAGAAAAAGGAGAACCGCTATTAAAAAAAAGGGGGGAATTTAGCCCAAAAAATTCTGAAAAATCACTAAAAGGTACAAAAAAAAAATCAATAAATAAATAAAGACTTTTTACTGCAGATTAAAATAATAAATGGTTTATTAGATATTGCATAAAAAACGGGAACATTTTTAACATTGAAACCTATGGGGTTCGCCTGAATAAACCTGCTGATTGAAACCACCGAACATCAGGGCATTTCACTGACATTTCTCTGCTGTTTGGTGTTCTCTGAATAGATTAACCATTACTTCTCTATGGGGATTTGCACTGCCTTCAAACAGCACCGTACTTGCTGGCAGTTCGCCAAACTTGTGTGTGAGCATATCACCAGAGCAGTGGTGTACTTAGGGGAGTGGTGGGGGGCAGGCACCCCAGGTACCAGTGATTATTGGGGTGTCATTAGGGGGTACTAGGAGGTGCCACTGTCACTGTGTGTCAGCTTTGAGCTGTGTTCTCAAACAACGAGCAGCGGAGCATGGCGTTTGCATACGGAATAAAATCGAATAGAATAAAAATCCCCCTCTCCTCCCTCCATAGCTCCTCCCCTGCACCGCAGCAGCTCTAGGAGAGGGGAGGGGATGTGATTTGTGTCCAGAGAGAGAAGATGACAGTAAACGGCAGGTAAAGGGGGGGGGTTTCAGCAGACTATGAAGCCCTGTCTGCTTACTGCTGTTTAAAGTGGACCTTTCCTTAACCAGCACTGCAGTGATAGAAATTTGTCATTGAGCTGCCTGGCTCCTGGTGAGGCTGCTTGCATGCAGGTCACACTCGGTCCGGCCAGTCAGGTGGTACTGGCTGAACCACGTGACACGCATGCACGCAGCTGCCCGCCCTTTCGTTAACATGGACTGTCACTCTATTCTGGACTGAAAGCCACGGTGCACCCTCTGGCAGTGGCACCCCACTGCTGACAAGATGGCTCCACGCACAGGCACAGCCGTGATCCTAACATGGCCTGGAGGGACCTCCTGCTGAGTCTGTACACAGTCCCTGCTGACTCTGCACACAGCCCTACCGCGGAGGCCGGTAAATATAGAATAAATAATTGCTGTGTGCTCCTATACACTCGGTTTGCTGGGAGTTTTATTGCAGTGGATTCTGATGCACTCATACACACCACACATTGCATTGCTGGGAGTTTTATTGCAGTGGATTCTGATACGCTGACACACACCACACATTGCATTGCTGGGAGTTTTATTGCAGTGGATTCTGATGCACTCATACACACCGCACATTGCATTGCTGGGAGTTTTATTGCTGTGGATTCTGATACGCTGACACACACCACACATTGCATTGCTGTGAGTTTTATTGCTGTGAATTCTGATGCACTCATACACACCGCACATTGCATTGCTGGGAGTTTTATTGCTGTGGATTCTGTGATACACACTGCATATTACTGTGAGTTTTATTGCCTGGAGCTCTGGGATACGCTCATACATACTGCACATTACTGTGAGTTTTATTGCTGTGCAGTTCTGTGATATGCTCATACACACTGCACATTTCTGTGGGTTTTATTGCTTTGCAGCTCTGATATGCTCATACACAGTGCCCATTTCTGTGGGTTTTATTGCTATGCAGCTCTGTGATACGCTCATATGCAGTGCACGTTTCTGTGGATTTTATTGTTCCACCAATTAGAGCGGCTGTGATCCAGTATACTTGACATGCGTGGCTGTTCTTTGTAAAAATACTTGAATTTGAACATTTCATAATTTTCTTTATCTCAATAGATACATTTGAAATGGTATACAAAATATACAAGTAGGCACTTGGTATCCACTTTTAATATAAAGAGAGGAAAAGGCGGAGCTCTAAGAGGAAAAGGTGGAGCTTAAAGAGGAAGGGTGGGGATTAACCAGGAAGAGGTGTGCCCTTGACAGGAAGGGGTGCGTCAAATTTAAATTAGGGGGTGCACGAGTTTAGTCAGGCCTAGGGCAGCACAAAACCTAAATACACCACTGTGTGCAGTACTGGAGACCGTATCTCCAGAAGGATATAGACACCTTAGAGAGAGTTCAGAGAATGGCTACTAAAATGGTGTATGGCTTGAAGGAGAAAAGCTACCAGGAAAGGCTTAATAATCTTAACATGTATAGCTTGGAAGAAAGACGAGACAGAGGAGAAGATATGATAGAAACATTTAAATACGTAAAGGGAATCCACAAGGTAGAGGAAGGGAGTATATTTAAAAGGAAACAAAGTAGCAAAACAAGAGGACATAGTCTTAGATTAGAGGGGCAAAGGTTTAAAAGTAACATCAGGAAGCATTATTTTACTGAGAGGGTGGTGGATACATGGAACAGCCTTCCAGTAGAAGTGGTAGAGGCCAAAATAGTGATTGAATTTAAGCAGGCATGGGATCGGCATAAGGCTATCCTAAACAAAAGATAAATCCAGGTAAAGTATCCATGTAAATGGGCAGACTAGATGGGCCGAGAGGATCTTATCTGCCGACATTTTCTATGTTTCTATGTTTCTATTTAGCACATTGCTGAAAAGGGGGACTGCTGCTGGACCACCTACACTGCACACACAGACCAGTGGAGACAATTGATGCAATGAAGGATGCATAGGCTGGTGGGTATTGGAGAGCTGTGCAAAATTACAGGTGACAGGGGCAAATCTAAAATGATGAAGGAACACACTATATATATATATATATAGTCAGGTCCAGAAATATTGGGACATCGACACAATTCTAACATCTTTGGCTCTATACACCACCACAATGGAGTTGGAATGAAACAAACACAATGTGCTTTAACTGCAGACTGTCAGCTTTCATTTGAGGGTATGTACATCCAACTCAGGTGAACGGTGTAGGACTTACAGCAGTTTGCAGATGTGCCTCCCACTTTTTAAGGGACCAAAAGTAATGGGACAGAATAATAATCATAAATCAAACTTTCCCTTCTTAATACTTGGTTGCAAATCCTTTGCAGTCAATCACAGCCTGAAGTCTGGAACGCATAGACATCAGAACACGCTGGGTTTCATCCCTGGTGATGCTCTGCCAGGCCTCTACTGCAACGGTCTTCAGTTCCTGCTTGTTCTTGGGGCATTTTCCCTTAAGTTTTGTCTTCAGCAAGTGAAATGCATGCTCAATGGGATTCAGGTCAGGTGATTGACTTGGCCATTGCATAACATTCCACTTCTGTCCCTTCAAAAACTCTTTGGTTGCTTTTGCAGTATGCTTTGAGTCATTGTCCATCTGCACTGTGAAGCGCCGTCCAATGAGTTCTGCAGCATTTGGCTGAATGTGAGCAGATAATATTGCCCGAAACACTTCAGAATTCATTCTGCTGCTTTTGTCAGCAGTCACATCATCAATAAATGCAAGAGAACCAGTTCCATTGGCAGCCATACATGCTCACGCCATGACACTACCACCACCATGCTTCACTGATGAGGTGGTATGCTTAGGATCAAGAGCAGTTCCTTTCCTTCTCCATACTCTTCTCTTCCTATCACTCTGGTACAAGTTGACCTTAGTCTCATCTGTCCATAGGATCTTGTTCCAGAACTGTGAAGGCTTTGTTAGGTGTTGTTTGGCAAACTGTAATCTGGCCTTCCTGTTTTTGAGGCTCACCAATGGTTTACATCTGGTGGTGAACCCTCTGTATTCACTCTGGTGAAGTCTTCTCTTGATTGTTGATTTTGACACACATACACCTACCTCCTGGAGAGTGTTCTTGATCTGGCCAACTGTTGTGAAGGGTGTTTTCTTCACCAGGGAGAGAATTCTTCGGTCATCCACCACAATTGTTTTCCGTGGTCTCCCAGGTCTTTTGGTGTTGCTGAGCTCACGGTGCGTTCCTTCTTTTTGAGAATGTTCCAAACAGTTGTTTTGGCCATGCCTAATGTTCTTGCTGTCTCTCTGATGGGTTTGTTTTGTTTCTTCAGCCTAATGATGGCTTGCTTCACTGATAGTGACAGCTCTTTGGATCTCATCTTGAGAGTTGACAGCAACAGATTCCAAATGCAAATAGCACACTTGAAATTAACTCTGGGCCTTTTATCTGCACATTGTAATTGGGGTAATGAGGGAATATCACACACCTGGCCGTGGAACAGCTGAGAAGCTAATTGTCCCATTACTTTTGGTCCCTTAACAAGTGGGAGGCACATCTGCAAACTGCTGTAAGTCCTACACCGTTCACCTGAGTTGGATGTACATACCCTCAAATTAAAGCTGACAGTCTGCAGTTAAAGCACATTGTAATTGTTTCATACCAATTCCGTTGTGGTGGTGTATAGAGTCAAAGATGTTAGAATTGTGTCGATGTCCCAATATTTCTGGACCTGACTGTATATCCTTTATACTTACTAGTGACATATATTCATATATATATATATATACTATATTGCCAAAAGTATTCGCTCACCTGCCTTGACTCGCATATGGATGGGTGAGCGAATCCTTTTGGCAATATAGTGTATCTGTAGTAAGGATAGGGTAAGTGGAGTTTATGAAGTTTAGACGGGGTACAAGGGTCTACCTTGCAGATTCAATGCCTGAATAAGGCTGGGGTCAGACCAGCGCACTTTTAACGTGCGTTCTGGCGCACATAATTACGGCCGCACTAGCAGCAGATGACGGGCAATGACGGCCAATATACGATGTACGGCCGCACAAAAGTCCGGCCGTGCAGCGCAAGTGGAATTTGAACGCATTTTTCTGAGAACGCTGAACTGCTAGTACTGACGTACTGAGTGCGCAGCTGCGGCATAGCGGTGATTAGGAGATGTCAGACACTGCTAATGTCCGGCCTACATAACGTCCAGACGCAAAAAGAGTTTTATTGACGATCCGTACAAAATCACGCCCGAAAATGCGCCTCGTCTGACCGTTTTGGCGCATTCCGTGAAAAAATACGTCAATGCGTTCGGACGCACTTTTTCACGTTCGCGGGGAAAAATGCTTTCGTCTGACCCTAGCCTAAGAAGGAATTTGAAGAGTGTTAGCTCTTTGGGCTAGATTACAAGTTTGTTCTTTTTAAAGAGGCACTGCACGCGCCATGTGATAATTAATAATAAAGATCAGTGCATGTTTAATCCCATAGTGAGATATAACAAATCGACCCAGTCCTGGGCACCGCCACGTACAGTATTTCTTTTTGGATAAATATAATTTGATTCCTGTTATGTGTTAAAGTTTGTTCTGAAGAAATTCCCCTACAGCAACAGAAACATTGACTTGTGGTTATATTTTAATGGATTATATAAAAGTTACAATTTTGTTGGACAGTCCCAGACAAATTTAATACAGATACATATATATATATATTTATGGGCTGGGTTTTAAGGTATCATTATGAAGATACATATACATGTTTTAATATAATATTAGAGTGTGGGTTGTTGGTTAAGTGTGAAATGACACTACATAATTGAGGAGGGAATATATGGTGAGTTTCTATATATTCCTAAGGACTTTGCCCCTGGATACTAACATAAGAACCCGGTGACGGCCACCTGAAAGTAGCATCTCAGCATATACAGTAAATGTTAGATACTGGATTTTCACCAATACTAGAGTAATGCATAAGTGCTTGTGTATACGAGTCACGTCTGTCACATAGGGACACACCACTCATTCGTGACAGTTGACATTTAGTTGTGTAACCGGAATCACAAGGTTCACTTCAGGACGGCACCGGACCAGACACAAGCAAGGATTGTCTGAACACGAGTCTCTTCAGGAAAGGCAAACTTTATTGTGTCGTCACACAAATGCTCACACAGGATTGAATCGCAAAGAGTGAGCCCCGTCTACCCCCCCCGACAAGGGGTTTTATACCCCAAATACATAATTAGGTACATCCCAATTAGCCCACCTCCCGATGACACTTTATTCCACCCCACGTGGGTTAATACCTCCCATTGTTAGTACAAAGGAATTCCATACATTGGCCATAAAGTGGCAGGCTTCATGTTAGTCTGACAGTTTGTGATTTGCTACTGCACTCAATCCGGGCCGTGCCCACATCCCTAAAGGCTATGTTTATTTTTCTACAGATAAAGCATGTTCTGGTTTCTACGCTCTCTTTGTCTTACTGCAGGTCTCAGTGACCTTGCAGTATCCATTTGTCATCCTGTCTTTCCGTGCCAAGAGCTGGCCGTTTTTCCTCAGTTTTATTGCTTCTCTGCTAATCTACCACATTCCTAAGATTCTATGTAAGCTTCATTCTAATGTCTAGTGAAATCTATCTAGTTATTTGCAAGTGAACCAATATTCTGAACAAGATGGCCGCTTGGCTCATAATAGCGACCATCTTCCAGCCTGATTCCACTTCATTCCCCCCTTGGCTCAAGCCTCAGGTTCTCTTCCTGATGCTTGTAGCCATCACACCCCGCTATTCTTAAACTCCTCATACCTTAGGGGACCGTTTTTCCTTGGGAACATGTCTTGTGGGATCATCAGTGGTATCTTTTGTGTCTGTGTAGGTGTCAGTACTTTCTTGCACAGTGGCTATAGGCATAGCCCTATGCGGTATGTCAGTGTTCCTACGACCAAGATCACCACTATCATCAGAATCATGGATCCGATCTGTGAGATGAATCTCAGGATGGATCCAAACCACTCTCCGATTGCTCCGAACCCACGGAGTGGATCCCAGCCTTCAGCAGCGATTCTCCTTGCTGTGTTCTGCAGCTCTGCTACCTTCTCTTGGTGATCCTGGATTACCTGGTAATAGTCTGGGACATCATGCGTGGTGTTTCTGATGTAGGTGCAACATTCATAATGCATTGTCATCTCACACAATCCATTCAGGGCCGCACTGATTTGTTCAAGCGCCATGTCATGTATCATCTGCACCTTCCGTATCTCACGCACCTCCAGATTCAGCAACTGAATATCCATACTAGTTTTATTCAGAATTTCATCCATCAGACTGGCATAACTGTTCAGTCTCACCATCAACTCTCTTCCCCATCCAGTCCATGCCGGCAGCCATGACCATATCCGATCCACCTTTAAACAACTCTCTCTTCTGTCTTTCAAACACAGTGGGTACCTAGGGTGGAGTGCTGTGTCTGTATTAGTGTCTTCTCCCCTTACCCTCTGAATCGGGATCATTTTGCCAGGTAGCACATTCCCGTTATTGTTGGTGGCACCCATGTGTAACACACCTTTCCACAACACACCTGGTACCCCCTTTCAATATAAATGGAGACAAATGTAGTGTTCCTTTCGCTACTTCTATCATCAGTCGTCTCATTCGTCTCGTCGTATCCAGAACACCCTGCTTTCCATCAGACACCCCCGCAATCACTGCCTCTTGTTCACTCGTGAGCTTTCTACATTGTATGTATAGAAAATTTGCCTGCTCTTTTGTGTCGATCGTGTAAATGTATGATGTCCAGTTAAACTTGCTTGAGTAGCACCCTCCATCCTCCTTATGTGTGTCTTTATCTGGTCCTATTTGGAAGCACCACTCTGGTGGGTATACTGGTCCTATTATGGGATACCCGGGACTGAATGATTCTGGTTTTTCCCTCGGTGCATCAAAGGAGTGTATTGTGACATTCCCTGATGCAAACATACTCAGATTCATTGGAACAGAAGCAAATGGGATGTGGATCGTCTCTGGATGCATCCTACTACACACCCAGCATGCAGTTTGTCCAGACTTTTTAGCATAGTCATATTTAAATTGCACAAGTAAATTCCCTCTTGGCAAAATCTCAGATGTCGCTTCTCGTTTTTGTCTCCACATAGTACGATTCTCCATCACTGGGTGCGTACCATTCCAGATATGGGAAATATCCACTTTCCCGGCAGTGCTTGGGCACCCGGGGCAGGCTCCATGCGAGAGTCCATAAATCAAGTTTGCAAGGTACAAAATCAGTACCACAAATGCCCCAAATGTCAAAATCCCTTGGGCAATTCTTTTCACAGTTACATAAACCCAATCCCTCCCCACTGGTATTTCAAAAACAAAGGACATTTCTGGATGATCAGGGGTGGGGGCTGGGCCCCTAAAAAGCACCCTTGGGGTATCCCCCATTGGTGGGTGGTCAGGACTTGTGTCCATCAAGACACCCACTTGTGGAATCATTTGGGTGTCTTCAGTTGGATCATTTAGGTGCTCACGGCTGTGGTCTTTGTCAGCTTTAGCCTCAGCGGATTGGTCTCGTTGGCGACGACCTTCCATGCTGGTTCAGGACTGGCTGCAGCTACTTTCAACCTGGAGTGATGTATCCACGGGACCACCTCGGCAACCTTTACTGCTGTAGGGGTTGATAACAGGACAAGGTAAGGACCTCTCCACTTTGGGCCTTGTGGGTCATTTTTCCACTCTTTCACCCATACTGAATCACCTGGACAATACTTATGCAGTGGGGGATATAAAAAGTGAGGTATGTTATCTCCCACCCAAGTATTCAATTTCTGCATTGATTTACCCAACAGTACAACCTGATCATTAATTTAGTTTCTCCCAATGCCCGAAGGTCCCCCCTTAGTCCATTAATCAGAGGGGTAGGCCGTCCAAACATGAGTTCGTACGGACTTAGCTTTAATTGAGGGGTTGGCCTGCACCTAATGTGCAAGAGGACTATCGGCAGCACATCCAACCAGCCTAGCGACGTCTCTTGGCACAATTTGGACATCAGAGTCTTTAGGGTACGGTTCATTCTCTCGACTTTTCCCGAGCTTTGGGGCCTGTAGGCAGTATGTAGCTTCCAGGTGATGCCCAACAGGCGGGCAAGCTGTTGTAAACAGTTCTGTATGAATGCAGGGCCATTGTCCGACCCTATCTCGAGAGGCAACCCATAACGTGGTATTATTTCTTTCATCAGACTCTTTACTACTTCCACAGTCTTTTCAGTTCTTGTTGGGAAAGCTTCCACCCATCCTGTCAGAGTACACACCATTACCAGTAGGTATTTGTATCCTTTGCAGGGCGGCAACACTGTAAAGTCTATTTGTAGCGATGCCATTGGGGATAGCCCGATTGGCTGCTTCCCTGGAGGTTGAGATGGGCCTGTTCTCGGGTTGTTCTTGGCACATGTCACGCACTGCTGGGCTATTGCTTTGCAGACTACTGACAGTCCGGGTACGTAAAAATGTGGCTCTAGTTGCTGTTCCATCATTTCTCTCCCTCCATGGGTACTTGCGTGGAGTGTTCTTACAATTTCAGGGGCCAATGTTGCTGGGAGGACTATTTGTCCATTCTTCAGCTGGAACCACCCGTCTTCTCCATATTCGCCTTGTTCTCCCGACATCCATTTCTTTTCTTTCTCTGAGTACACAGGTGTCCATTCACTCAGTGGCGCCGGTAGGAGTGCAGCCACCACTGGTTTTGCTTTGTATCGTGCCAATTCTCCATGGTTTCCCCAGACAAATTCTTCTTTCGGGAAATAGTATCGCCATGCGAAGAACAGCAGATCTTGTCTGTCTTGTGTATCTCTTACTGCTGGTATGAAAAAGTTCATTGCACTTTTCTTCATTCTTGGCAGTCTGTTCTTGATAAGAATCTCCTTGAGGAAGAACCTTACCAACGGGGCTTGGTACTCTTCTGCTCCCAACTCTCCCAAACTTAACAGTATTCGTGTAATCCGTAGATTATTATGAGGGTTGGCTGTCAAATTTTCAAAACGTGAGGCGAAATTTTCTGCTCGTTCAACTTCGGTTACTTTTGTGTCTTCTTCACCTCCCCCATTACTTTTACGCCGAAGAATTTCAGCATCATCTTGTAAGCTCTGCGTAATCTTTGCTGAACTTCTGAGGT
Organism: Leptobrachium leishanense; assembly: GCA_009667805.1. NCBI lineage: Eukaryota > Metazoa > Chordata > Amphibia > Anura > Megophryidae > Leptobrachium > Leptobrachium leishanense. The sequence goes on along the minus strand of CM019070.1, from coordinate 70,971,154 downwards.
GTTAATCATCAGGCGTGTCTCTTGCGGATTCAGAGGAGTGGAATAGAAATTTCGGCCTTGAGTCTGAGTTGGGAAAAGCCATTGGATATAATCATGATTAAGTTCTAATAGTTCGTAATCATCTTGCCATTTGTGCAATATTATTTCAATGAACTCGCCTTTGGGTTCAAATCTTCTCCAATTCATATAGAATTCGTAGTTTGGCATGGGAGGTTGAGGCTCTTGCTTGCAGAGTAGGACTTTGGCTTGATCAATTGTTAGCTGTGGTTTTGCAGCTGCCTTTGCGGCCTGGTCAGCGCGCCTGTTGCCTTTTGGGATTTCATCATGACCTTTTTGGTGGCCACGACAGTGCATGATACTGACAGCGCTTGGTTTCCATACAGCGTCTAGGAGGGCCGCGATTTCAGCTGCATACTTGATTTGTTGTCCTGAGGAAGTAAGCAGGCCTCTTTCTTTGTAGAGTGCACCATGTGCATGGACGGTCATGAAGGCATACTTGGAATCCGTGTAGATATTTACTCTTTTGCCTTTGGAGATTTCTAGAGCTCTGGTTAGGGCCGTTATTTCAGCCAGTTGTGCAGATGTATGGCCTGGTAGTGGATTTGCTTCAATAATTTCTTCTGCTGAGACTACTGCATAGCCGGAGACTTTCTTCCCATCATCCATGTAGCTGCTACCATCAGTGAATAACTGTAGATCGTATTTGTCTAGGGGTACGTCTTTCAAATCTGGCCTGCTACTGAACACTTCTTCCATGACTTGGAGGCATTCATGATTTGGATCCTCTTCACAGTCAGGCAGTAAAGTAGCAGGGTTCAAGGTAGCGATGAGGTCCAAATGAACCCGTGGATTTTCACACATCATAGCTTGGTACTTTGTCATCCGGCTGTTGCTGAACCAGTAGCTTCCTTTCACATCCAGCAGGGCCTTGACAGCATGGGGCACCTTGACATGAAGAACTTGTCCAAGGGTCAGCTTGTCTGCTTCTGCTATCAGCATTGCGGTGGCTGCCACTGCTTTCAGACATGGGGGTAGGCCGCAAGCCACAGGGTCGAGTTGCTTGGAGAGGTAGGCCACAGGCCTTAGCCAAGAGCCGAAACTTTGGATCAATACTCCTGTTGCTGTTTGATTGTGTTCATGCACGTACAGCTGGAAGGGCTTGCTGTGATCTGGCAGTCCCAGTGCAGGAGCTTCCATTAGCAGAGTCTTTAATTTCAGGAACGCTGCTGTTTGCTCTTCTTCCCAGTGGAAGGGGTCTTGTTCACCCCCCTTTGTGGCTTGATGAAGGGGCTTGGCAATATCTGCGAAGTTGGGGATCCACAGGCGGCAGAAGCCTGCAGCTCCCAGAAACTCACGGACTTGTCTTCTGGTCTTTGGTTGGGGTATTCGGCATACTGCTTCTTTTCTTTCTGCCCCCAATGCACGTTTGGTACCTGTTAACTGGAAACCCAGGTACTTTACACTTTCTTTGCATATTTGTGCTTTCTTTCTAGAAACTCTGTAACCTGCTTGGCACAGTAGATGTAGCAGGGCTTTTGTGGCAGATAAACAGTCTTTTTCTGTGGGGGAAGCCGCATCCGAAAATCGTGGGCGAATTTTTGAAACCTTGAGGGAGGCGTGTCCAGGTCATTTGATGGCGCGCCCCCGTGGTGGACTCTTCCCACTGAAATGCAAAAAGGGGCTGGCTTGCTGGAGCCAGGCGGATGCAAAAGAAAGCGTCTTTTAAATCAAGCACTGTGTAGTATTTTGTATCTCCGGGAATTAACGCCAGCAAATTGTATGGATTGGGAACCACAGGGTGTAGGGTTACTGTGGCTTCGTTGACAGCTCGTAAATCTTGGACCGGGCGGTACTCTTGTGTGCCCTCTTTCAGTACTGGCAACAGGGGTGTGTTCCATGGTGACACGCAGAATTTCAATATGCCGTGATCTTTAAGTCTCTGTAAATGTGTTTGGATATTCTGCTTGGCTTTTTGTGGGATATGATATTGTCTTAAAGCCACAGGCGTTGCACCAGGTTTTAAATCGACGTATACTGGGGGAATATTTACTGCTAGTCCGGGCGGATTTTCCTCCGCCCACACCCCAGGAATTTCAAGGAGTAGTGTGTACGGGTCCGGGCTTGCCGGCGGCGTTGGTGCTGTACGCCATTCTTCCTCTCTCGGCATAATTACTGCAATTTTCACAGATCGGGGGTGCTGGCTGGCTGGGTTGTACTGCCGAGCAGAGCTGCCACTCTCAGGCAGGTCTAATTGAGCGTGTCCCCCGGGAAGAAACGTAATTTGGGCTTGCAATTTGCAAAGGATATCCCGCCCCAGGAGCTGGATGGGACATTCGGGCATATACAAAAATTCATGTTCAACATTATGCCCACCCACACTACATTTTCGAGAAGCAAGGAAGGGGTACTTAGCAGACACCCCCATTGCTCCCATAATATCAACTTCATTTCCCATTGGGGGTGCAATTTGCTTAGTTACAACAGAATATTCGGCACCGGTGTCAACCATAAAAATTTCATCTTTATTTCCCACTCTCATAGTGACCGTGGGCTCGTGGTTACCGAGCGGGATGGGCCCAGGTCCTTGTCAATATGCATCCTGCCCCTCAAATGACGTTCCCGCCAATCCCACAAACCCTGCTCCGGCACCCTCATTTCTCTCATATCTGCCGTCTGTTACCTGACCATTGGGACTTGACCTCCCGATTCCCCAACCTCTCCTTGTCCCCCAAATTTAGCCAAAAATGCAGGACAGTCGTTTTTCCAGTGACCTTCACCCCGGCACCAGGCGCACTGGTTGGGTCCCAGGGGTTCCCTAGGGGCTCCCCTACCTCTTCCTCTAGCCCCCCTACCCCTTGCTCTCCCTCTGTCCGGGCCACCTCGTCCTCCACCATTTCCCATATAACCCACAACACCTGTGTGTCCTCTCTGTCTCTTTATCTCCTCCCGTTTTTCTTCTAAATCCCGGTTATGATACACTTTATTAGCAATCTCTACCAATTCGCTAATACCTTTTCCCAAAAACCCATCTAATCTCTGTATTTTATTCCGTATATCCCTCTGTGACTGTCCCACAAAAGAAGAATTAATTAACCTCTGATTCTCCACTGCCTCCGGATCAATGGGGCTATACATCCTATATGCATCTAGTAATCTTTCCAAAAATGCGCTTGGAGACTCTTTAGCTTCTTGTACCACATCCGCTATTTTTCCCATGTTTGTGGGTTTCTTCCCTCCCGCTTTAACACCCATTATTACTGCTGTTCTGTACGTCTGGAGGTGGGCAATACCCTCCGCGGTGCTGTACGGCCACTTGGGATCTGTTTTGGGGTAGTGTTCCTCTGCCCACGCTTCTGGCTGGGGCTCAGCATCTGCTACAGCTTGGGCAAGTAAAATCTTTTGCGCGCTACTATTTATCCGGGCTCTTTCTTCTGTGGTAAACATTGTCAACATTAATTGCTGACAATCTGCCCATGTTGGGTTATGTGTAAGCATGACTGACTCTATCATACTGGCCACTGCTGCGGGATTAGTGGAGTACAGTGGTGTGTGTGTTTTCCAGTTGAAAAGATCTGTTGTCGTGAATGGGACATATGTGTATTGCACTGGCCCAGGAGCTCCATTTGCCAGTAAAGGACCTGGCACTTCTCGTAGGGGCATTTAATAGGGATTATGCTGATATGGCTCACGGGGTTTATGTATATTATTCGCTGCGCGAGTGGTAACCCCTCGTTTCTCATCTTCACCCTCATTATCGCTATCCTCCCGGGCTACTAATTTGTATACACTCCCATCGGGCATCTCAATTTTTCCCGGTGGGGTCTCTCTGTCTCCTCCACCCGCCGCCCCCTGTTCTTCCTCCGCAACCCCGCGTGACGGAGCGAAGGGAGCCGGCCGGGAAGCAGCAGCTGCCTGCTCCCCCCTCTCCGCCCGCGCAATCGTGGCACTCAAAGCTTCTCTAGCTGCCCCGTAACATGACGGGTATGGCGGGGGCAAGGAGTCACCTTCCTCTGGGTGTTCTACTGACACTGACCTCTCTTTCTCCTTATTATTTGGGGGTACCTGCTTCTTGTGTTGTCGCGCCAACATGATAAAATGACTTTTATCTTTTACACAGTATCTCCATATATCTATATACGGGTACTGCTCAGGATGTCTGTATTTCCCGGTGACTTGGGAATGCACTCTCTGTATTAGCTCGGGGTCCATTGACCCCTGCTCTGGCCATTCAGAAACTAACAGTGGCCACACAATTGTACACATTAATGTTAGCTTCTCCCTAGTTAACTCCATACCATAGTCATGCGTTGTATATAACGCTTCAAAATTCCGCACCATATACTCTAAGGGCGTCTCACCCTTCTTTACCTTACTGGGTTTGGACGACCCGTTACCCATTGTTACTCTTTTCAGAAAACCAGTAAGCTCTTTACAATGCAGATACAACTTTTTAGCAAAAGCACTTAGAATCTACGGTCTGGTACGTCAGCCAACAATTCTCGCGTGTCTGAATCGCTTCCTCCATCAGTAGCCAGACTGCAGTCGCCTGAGCCGGAAACGTACTTTGGGAGTCCGCACTCAAATTTGCTTTCTCGCAGGGCGAGTAGGCGCACGTTCACTCACAGCATTCAATCCACTCACAGCACGTACTGTACCAGATACTTTCAGCACAAAACAAAACATAAACAATTCAACTCTTTCTACTAGCCGAGGGCACACCGTCCCTCCTTTTGGCTCCTTATACCCCGTTAATTGAACTCTAACTCTTGACTGCTTGTGACTATGTGCACCCCGTTCTATAACAACACTCCCGTCTGCAATTCCAATTTGCCTATGGGCAATCTACCCACCCGGCACCACTATCTCTGCAGCTACACTGACCTCAATGGCCCTCTTCACTACACGACGTACACACTAGCACTGACTCAGGGCTCTCAGCCCAGTCACAGAAATCCCTCCTCCTTTCCTGGTCCACGTGCAGAAGCTCTGTTTACAAACACTGACTATGACTATGCAACTCCACGTGGCTACTTTCTCCCTCTCTTACAGAACTACCCTTTGGTTAACATTTGATCCCCCGGGTCCAGACACGCGCTGGCCACTTTCTGGCCCCGTGCTATGTGCGGCGGGTTCAATATGCTAACGAGACCGTGGCCGCGGGTCTCCTTATCCGACTTACGGTGGACGTTTCCCTTTATACGGTATCTCTGATACACATACAAACACAGAAGACACTTTACCTATCGCCGCGCTGCTCGCTGTTTCCTCAGACTCGGTGGTGTCCCAGCTTCCGGGCGGGAGTCCGTTTGGGACGAGACGAGGTCCACTGAACAGGAAATCCTGCTTGGCGCCTGCAGATGTCAGCTCACCTTCAACGGACGCCCAACCGACGGGATCACTCGCACCTGCAGTCAACCGCTACAGTGTTCAGCAGCCGTTGCCTGTGCTGGAAAGGGCCCGCATCCCGGCTATCGAGCCCCCAAGAATGTAACCGGAATCACAAGGTTCACTTCAGGACGGTGCCGGACCAGACACAAGCAAGGATTGTCTGAACAGAGTCTCTTCAGGAAAGGTAAACTTTACTGTGTCGTCACACAAATGCTCACACAGGATTGAATCGCAAAGAGTGAGCCCCGTCTCCCCCCCCGACAAGGGGTTTTATACCCCAAATACATAATTAGGTACATCCCAATTAGCCCACCTCCTGATGACACTTTATTCCACCCCACGTAGGTTAATACCTCCCATTGTTAGTACAAAGGAATTCCATACATTGGCCATAAATTGGCAGGCTTCATGTTAGTCTGACAGTTTGTGATTTGCTGCTGCACTCAATCCGGGCCGTGCCCACCTCCCTAAAGGCTATGTTTATTTTTCTACAGATAAAGCATGTTCTGTTTTCTACGCTCTCTTTGTCTTACTGCAGGTCTCAGTGACCTTGTAGTATCCATTTGTCTTCCTGTCTTTCCGTGCCAAGAGCTGGCCAGATTTTTCCCTCAGTTTTATTGCTTCTCTGCTAATCTACCACATTCCTAACATTCTATGTAAGCTTCATTCTAATGTCTAGTAAAATCTATCTAGTTATTTGCAAGTGAACCAATATTCTGAACAAGATGGCCGCTTGGCTCATAATAGCGACCATCTTCCAGCCTGATTCCACTTCAGTTGTTCATGTACTTCGTTCAAAGCCACCAGACTCTGCAGCTGATGGATACTTTGATGCCACCAATTATTTTATTACGTTTACGTACATCTTGCATTGGAAAATATCCATAAAGATGAAAAACAGATAAGACAACGTTAGCGGGAGTCATAACTAAATAGACATATATTTCTAGCTCTTTTTTCTTTTTTTTTCTTCTCACAATGACAATCCCATTTATATTGATTTTAATGTCCTTCTCCCTTCCGCCTCAGGGATGTTTACTCTTAGCTGTTGATGAGTCACCATGGCACCCTGGGATGCCATAAGGGTAGCTTCTGTGATGTCATAGAGTTAGCTGCTGCTGGAGCCATTTGAACATTCTATTATCTCCCAGACACATCCGAGGCAGTGACAGAGATTCACCTCTTGAGCTGCTGCTGTCCCTGTACCCTCTTGTGGTGTGGAGATCTGTGCCTCATTTGGATGTGTCTGAAGATTTGGAGCGTGACTACCCTAAATCTGACCTTGGTGCTTTGGAGGTTCTAGCAGGGGACGCTATATTATAGCGTCGCTACTCATATACCCTTTTAGATAGATCGGTGCTTCTTTAGTTGGGATGAGCATCCCCTTAAGCTTTGCGTGCGCTGCGTGGTTTGCAGGGAGGGTGGTAGGCTTAGCGCGCAGTAGGTAATGCCCATATTTACCTGTTTAGATTTTATGTTTTATGGTTTGTCTGTCTGTGTCTGTCTATCCAATTTATATGTCCATATTTTAAACAGAACAAGCCCTATCTTTGTATTAACCTCTTAATGCCCAGAGGGAAGGGTGGTCCTTCATGCTATGGTTCTCTTAGAGGTTTCTCCCAAAGGAGTTTTTCCTCTCCTGGGTGCTAAAGGACGACTCTTCGTGAGTCCAGAGGTCGCCCATATCATGACCATTTTCTCGGTCAAAACTGTAATAACAGTCAGGCTTTGTTCTGGCTCGTAAATCCCCTAGTCACCTCTTACATGCTACAAAATTACTTTTATTATGATAAATTTACCTAATAAATATAGCATTAATTTAAATATATGTCTCCTTGTGGTTTTTTAATAAATTGCATAAATCTACCGTATTTTTCGCTCCATAAGACGCACCTGACCATAAGACGCACCTAGTTTTTAGAGGAGGAAAACCGGAAAATAAATATTCTGAATGAAATAGTGTAATAATGGATATTGCCCCAGCTCGTGATATGCCTTAGCTCACACGTGGATATGCCTTAGCTCACACATGGATTTGCCCCAGCTCACACATGGATTTGCCCCAGCTCACACATGGATCTGCCCCATCAGCTCATGGATTTGCCCCAGCTCACACATGGATCTGCCCCATCAGCTCATGGATTTGCCCCAGCTCACACATGGATTTGCCCCAGCTCACACATGGATTTGCCCCAGCTCACACATGGATTTGCCCCAGCTCACACATGGATTTGCCCCAGCCAGCTCACACATGGATTTGCCCCAGCCAGCTCACACATGGATTTGCCCCAGCCAGCTCACACATGGATTTGCCCCAGCCAGCTCACACATGGATTTGCCCCATCAGCTCACACATGGATTTGCCCCAGCCAGCTCACACATGGATTTGCCCCAGCCAGCTCACACATGGATTTGCCCCAGCCAGCTCACACATGGATTTGCCCCATCAGCTCACACATGGATTTGCCCCAGCCAGCTCTCACATGGATTTGCCCCAGCCAGCTCTCACATGGATTTGCCCCAGCCAGCTCTCACATGGATTTGCCCCATCAGCTCACACATGGATTTGCCCATCAGCTCACACATGGATTTGCCCCATCAGCTCTCACATGGATTTGCCCCATCAGCTCACACATGGATTTGCCCCATCAGCTCACACATGGATTTGCCCCAGCCAGCTCACATGGATTTGCCCCATCAGCTCACACATGGATTTGCCCCATCAGCTCACACATGGATTTGCCCCATCAGCTCACACATGGATTTGCCCCATCAGCTCACACATGGATTTGCCCCATCAGCTCACACATTGATAATTCCCCAGCTCACATATGGATATGGCCCAGCAGCTCGTGGATGTGCCTCCGCTCACCTGCCGCCGCCGCCGCCGCGTTTGTCTCCCTCTGAGCATGCGTCCGGCGGCAGGAAGCTTGGGCACTCGCCTGGGGGAGCCACGTGACCGCGATCTCGGGAGATCGCGGTCACGTGGCTCCCAGGCGAGTGCCCAAGCTTCCTGCCGCCAGACGCATGCTCAGAGGGAGACGAACGGGCGGCGGCAGGTGAGCGGAGGCACATCCACGAGCTGCTGGGCCATATTCGCTCCATAAGACGCACCCATTTTCCCCCACTTTTGGGGGAAAAAAGTGCGTTATGGAGCGAAAAATACGGTAATTTAATTGGGAAATGGTTTGAAGGTACAATTTCTTACTTATTTGTGTTGCTTGACTAAAGGTTGATGTCCTAAAAATATACACTGTAAGCAATATGTCTTCCCAATAGCGGGAAAATATTTAACCATTTAACTAGAATGGCAGAGGAACGCCTATACGAGAACAAGAAAAAAAAACATCAGAGGATAGAAACATAAGGTAAAAAGGAAGGTTTCCGGTTTTCTTCCTCTTTTTCCTCGATATCGAAGGGCATTTGGATTTGTTAAGCTGGGTCCAATAACCTCATCCATAATAAATATCTCATTAATAATTATATTTATATATATAATAATGCACATTCACATAGAGTAAAAGCCGAACAAGTACACTTTACACAACAGAAATAGTTATATATAATTTCATATTTTTCCTTCTGAAGTTGTGACATTAAGTGACATAAGATTTATTTGAACAGACCTTAATTTAGCTGATATAGGTGCAATATATATTGATGGGCTCCCCTCTAGACTGTAAGCTCCTATATGCAGGGCCCCCTAAACCTCTTGTTTCCATCCTATTTCCGTTTATCTGTATCTTGCTCCCTTTGGTTATTGCAAAACTGTTGGTGCTATATTAGTGATGATAGTTAATAATTATATAGCAATAAAGTGTGACGTAAAACAGGCAGCAATGGATCACTTGACCATTCTATAACATAGCTATCTATTTTTTTATCAACCCAAAACACACAGCCTCTTACTCCATCAACACTTTCCATGCAGAGCCCAGAAAACCAAAATAAAAGAGAAAATAAATAAATACTACCGTCTTTAGTGTGATCAGGTTAACGAAAGGCGAACCCAAGGAAAGTTTCATGTTTATTGGCTCAAGATCATTATGTGGAGGTTCTCCCCTCCGTGGACGCAAATCATCATGGGAGGTGTAGTTCTGTCAGGCCAAGTGGGCTCAACTGCCAAATGCCACCTGAACTGCTGGCCCCAGAAGTCTTTGCATGCAGCTCCTGGGTCATGGGGGTGAAGGCAGCAAGTGTCTTCTAGGGTATCTAGGCCCACCTTAAGCCTTGGCAGGTCCCTCCTCCTGGATCAGAGATCAGAAGATCCCCTGATGTGTTGATGAGGCGCTGACATCAGGCAAGGAAGGGGTCTGGGACAGTGTCTGCAGGGAAGGGGGGATTTAGCACATTGCTGAAAAGGGGGACTGCTGCTGGATCACCTACGCTGCACACACAGACCAGTGGGAGACAATTGCTGCAATGAAGGATGCATAGGCTGATGGGTATTGGAGAGCTGTGCAAAATTACAGGTGACATCTGGTATCTGTTTGCAGTTCCTAAATATTCCGTCTTGAGCTGCTACTACCGTGGATGGGATGGAATAGACCCTTAACATCGAATCGCTAAGGCATATCGGCTCATGATGATTTTTTTTTATCATGATAGCTCCCTGTTATCACAAGAATGGGATAGGGCCCAATATATGAGAATAGATCATTTAAATATACAAATACTGGGGAAACGTTGGATATTGTTAGCCATTTCAGAGCACACAGAGCTCAGGAATGATCAGTGTGAAGAGTTTCATCATACCTCATACTGAGTTGGACAACAGAGGAGTCAGGCAATAATTTAATCACCTTCATTCTCCTGTCAAAGTTGGTTGTAAAAATTGTTAAAAGCTGAATAGTAAGTACAGCAGCTGTGGGGTTTTTTCCTTAACCAACTGTTTCTTTTCAAGTTTGTCCTTAACTCATCGACTGCCAACACAACTCAGAAATCTATTGGCCTTTGGAATTTTGTCTGAACAAGCAAAAAACAGGAATGGATATGTTTCTGACAAAAAGACATGTAGTTTCCAAGTAAAAGGTATAAGCATGCTGCTTGGTATTAAAAAAGAACACTACGAATATCTACCTTCCGGCTATATCTATAGGGCAGAATAGATTGACTTGTTTCGGTTATAATTTAAATATGTGTGAGTAAAGTAAAATATTTAGTTTTGCCCTCAATCTTTAGTCTGTATATATGTATATATATATTTCTCTATCTATCATCTCCCTATATTTACTAATCTGGATTGATTTCCTCTCTCTTTTTTACCAAGCAGAAACATGTTGCATCTGTTAAGTTTTAAAAGGTGTTGGAAGACCACCAGTTCTGCCAATAACTGAACGCCACCAATAGACACGCTGAATGCAGCCGGTTGTATCCGCAATCTACCGAACGCAGCCGACGACCCAACGAACAGACCGCTTAACGCATCAGCAAACTGCCGAACTGACCTGCCGAATGCATCTGCAAACTGCCGAAACAACCCACCAAACGCCAAAGAGACCATTGAACGCCTCTGAAAAAAGTCGAACAGCCAACAAACGCCACTGAGAAAAAGCAAATCAGCCACCGAAAAACAGGCGATCACCCGCCAAACAGGGATAAAACCCCCCGCATTTTTTGAAAGATGTTTTAGAATGTATACGGTCCTATGAATACCAATAAATAGGTCTGTTACAGAATAAAATAAATGGTATTTAAAAAAAGTCGGAATCAAAAATTTTGCCGAAAAAATTCTAAAAAGTAGATTAATAAAAAGACTTTATTGCTGCAAATGAAAATAATAAACGGATGAATTTTTTTTATAAAAACGGGGAATTTCTTTATACATTGAAACATATGGTATTTGCCTGTTTAAAGCTGTCGAATGAAATCTCCGCAAATCAGGGCTTTTCGCCAACTTTTCACAGCTGTTCGACGTTCTTTGAATAGATTAACCGTTACTTCTCTACGGAGAATTTCACTGCCGCTGAATTGCACCGTATTTCGCTGGCAATCAGGCAGTTTTTGGCAAATCGCCAGCTTTTTGAACAGCCGAACTGTCACGAAATTGCACAATATTGGGAAATTCACCATTTGGTGCAATTCGGTGGCAAATACGGCTCTGTTTGAATAACCCCTTAATCAATTATTGTTTTGTAGACGTGTTCCACGCGGCCTTACATAATAATGACTCTACTCCACTTATGTCGAAAAAAGTGAGCCTCACATGGAAGAATTTGTTGCGAGGCTTTGACGATTTGCAATTCCATATCACTGGCTCTACAGCAAGTGAACTGCTATGTTAGTACCTCAACTTGAGACATATGGGAGATGCTAACAGATACAGTGGCAGCAGTGCCACTTAACATCACTGGTGTCCTGTCGTAGAGTACATAGGACTTCATGAAGAAGAGAGAGCCCTCAGTGAGATTGTGTGTATGGAATCTTTTCTCAATGTCCCCTGCTAGCGGTGGGAGGTGGCAGCAGGTTGAAAATGCAAAATAATATTTTTGTCAAATACCAGCTGGAGGCGGAACTAATGAGTAACCTATTAATCACACATTATCTTCAGTCCCCAATACATTTGTACTTCCTTTTCAAAGTCTAGGAAACGCAAATGCACAGTATCCTGCTGCAAAAGCCAAGCTGCAATAGCAGTGGAGTTATGAACAGTGGCGACTCTAGGAACAATATTTAGGGGGGGGCACAGAAGATACCGCAGTCAAAACTGGGGGGGCACTAATTATTTTCACCACTAAATCATACCACTGAATAAAAGTAAGGGCCCTATCACCTAGTGTGAACTAAAACACCATCACTAAAGGAAAAATTTAGTGCGAGTCGCTAAAACTTACAGGGTTATTCAGAGAGACGTGAAAAGCAGAAGAATGACTGGAGAATGGAAAATTCTTGGTCAAAGAATCGGCTATTTTGACCTAGAATTTTCCATTCTCCAGTCATTCTCCTTCTTTTCACCGCTTTCTGAATAACCCTGTTAGTGCCTGACGACCTACTAACAGATCACCTTGACTGCAGTAGTCCATGAACAAGGTCGTTTGGCGCACGCTTGGGAAACTCTAAGACCCAAGTTGAGACCCAGCGCTAATGCGGTTGTGTACAGGATAGAACTGTTTTTTTTCCAGTGCAGAGTGCCGGGTCATACCTATCCCCCACCCTCACAAGCTTGAATATGAACACATCCAGTGAATAACCTCTCACCCCTGCATTATTAAAATCCTCCACGGTGGCTGTATCATTCATGTTTTGATGCACACATACATTAAGGCTGATGGGCATTGCATGATAAATGCCTCCCAGCAGCATGTTGAATCATTACACTGCATTTAATAGATCCAAAAGGAAGGCCAGGTGAGCGACAAAAAATTCCCTGCTACAGCATATAAACAATACATGTTTCAGGGCAAGACTTATCCATGTGTTCCTTTAAACATGGTCCACACAGTCACCCTAATAATCAACTGCTTACATACTATGAATAGCCCCCAGCATAAAATGTTTAAAATTAGGCAATATATTAGAATTAGGATATATGTGGATAAAGGATACATTTATAATAGAGCCGACTGCAACAGCAGCGACATTGCTGACCATATCCATTACTATGGTGTATGGGGCCAAGAGAACACCTGTGTTGCATTCCTTTCAATTGGCTGTTAATTTTGGACGAGGACCTGTTTTTTCTGTTTTTTTGGAGTTAGCACCAGGGCTGAGCAGTAGGTAAAATGTTGCAATTAGTGCACCTCAAAAAATTTAGTGCTGGCACCAAGTGATCTGTAAAGATATCTAGCACTCCCCGTGTTAAGTATAGGACGCGGAAAGTACAGTAAGCTCGCGGTACAAATCGCCAATAGTGACGCGCTAAGTGATTTTTCCCATTTGTAGCGGGAGGCAAACGATCTGTTGGTCAGGCGCTAGACTGAATTAACCTGGCGCTAACGCAAAATCACGCCGACGCAAGGGTTAACCCACACCAGGTAATAGTGCCCTAAATAAGTATATATATAAATAAGATTACAAAACCCCAGAGTAATGTGATGCAATGATGCCTTTTTGTTGTACTAACCTAATTCTTAAATTCAATATTTTATTTGACGCAATTTGGCAGTTTTCGCCGAATGTCTGATTGCTGCTTCAGCGACTCCACTTTTAGCAAATTACAGTGACCATTCGCTAAATAGAGAATTCACCTTATTTTCTGCAAAATAAATTCCCCGAAATGTGATGGAAAGCAGAGGATCTAAAGATCATTAGACCCTTTAGATTCTAACTTCCATAATAACCCCTAAAATGCCTTAAACCCAGAGAAATGCAATAAAAATAATAAACAATGTGGCATTTAGCTACCCCTCAACCCCTAAAATGCCATTAATCAAGGGAAAACATGAAATGAATACACTGAGGCATGTAGCCAACCCATTAACCCCTAAAATGCCATTAATCAAGGAAAAAACAAATGTATACTGTGAGGGATGAAGCCTGCCCATTAACCCTTAATATACAACTAAACCAAGGCATAAACTAACGTAATACACAATGTAATGTATAGTCTGAACATTAACCATTTCACTGCTGAGCCATTTCAACCCTGTGTAAATGTTTACGTTTAAGTGCACGTTTTTATTTGATGTTTTATGACTTTTACATCACACTGAATATGGCCAGAATCTGCCCTTTCAAATGACACCTAGTTCATCCATATACGATGCATAGCTACGGAGATACGTTGGTCCGAAGAAGTGTGGGAAGCTGGATGATGATTTTTGGTGGGGGGGCACATGGGGGGGCAAGGAACAACCTAGGGGGGGGGGCAATTGCCCCCCTTGCCCCCCTGTAGAGTCGCCTATGGTTACGAACATCATCGAAGGTGGCTGTTATTCTTCCCGGCTCACGTGTTAATCCTACCAATTTCAATGGAAAAGAGCCCTAGAGTTATACTGCTACCATGTGAAATAATGTGCAATTTCATGTCAGTTGGTCTTTTCAGAGAGCTGTGAATTCTCCACATATTATTGAATTGACAGCAAAATACTGATCAATTCGGCGATCTTCCGTGACAGTGAAATTGTCCCATGGGGAACTAATGGTTAATCTATTCAGAGAATGCCGAACTGCACCGAAGTGTCAGGGAAATCCACAGATTTTTGGTGGTTCAGTTCGACAGAGTTAAACAGACGAATCCGGTAGGATTCAATGTACAAAGATATTATCGTTTTATTTTTTTATTCAACTGTTTATTCTTTTCATTTTCAGCAAACCGTATTTTTATTTATATTTTTTTGGAACGTTTTGATGTATTTTTTAATTTTTTTAGGCAAAATGTTTTTATTCCCAATTTTTTAAAGGTGTTTTTTTATAATTTCTGTACCAGACCCTTATATTATTTTTATAAGACCTTTTATATTATTTACACACATTTTAATGCATTTTTATAAGACACACTCTTCACTTTTCCAACCTGGTGTTTAAGAGCTTTTCTGGGAAGCTACCACCCTACCTGAATAGACTGCTTCCCCTAGAAGTTCCCTCATCCTATAACCTCTGATCTAGGACCTCTACTTTACTTGCAATACCACAATACAAAAAGAAAGTGGCTCGATCCTCATTTCCCTACAGAGCACCGCAATTATGGAATAACCTCCCAGACGCCATCAAATCTTCCCCCAGTCTAAAGTCACTTAAGAGATCTGTATTAACATACCTCAATACAGAATGCACCTGTGAACATGTAACATAGTGATTATATTTCCTACATATTTATTTTCTGTGTTAATCTGTATATTTGTGTTTTGTTTATAAGATCTTGCATTTATTACTTTTGTATATCTGTACCCACTGTAAAAATTCAATGTTCTTGAACTCAGGACATACTTGAAAATGAGAGAAATCTCAATGTATCCTTTCTGGTAAAATACTTTATAAATAATAAATAAATAAATAAATCATTTTGCTTTAAACACCCCTATTAGAAAAATAGCGGAGTTCATTTTTTTCCTGCAGTTCGTCAGTATTCGTCAGTCACTTCGATGCTATTTGGCAGCGTTCAGTGGTCTGATCGGAGGTCTTTGGCAGCATTCGACATTCTGATCAGTGGTCTTCGGCGGCATTCGACGTTCTGATCGGCGGTCTTCGGCAGCATTCGACGTTCTGATCGGTGGTCTTCGGCGGCATTCGCTGGTCTGATCAGCAGTGTTTGCAGATTGTTGGTGGTCTTTGGAGGCCCACCTTCGCAATACTTCAGGGAATAGTAAATTCACTGCAGTGTCAATGAACTGGAATTGCCAAAGCACACCGAAGTGCGCTGAACAAGAAAGCACAGAAATTTCGCTGAAATTTGGGTGCTTTCTGAATAACCCTTTATATGTTTTTTAGTTACGTTTTATACATGAAGGGCTAAATTACGATCTTGGCGTTAAAACCAGGGCGCAAGGGAGGAAAAACCACATTACAATGCAGGCGCAAAAAAATGCTGCCTGCATTGTTACTGTGCGTTAAAATCCTGGATGCTCGGAGCGCAGCCACGAGCATCCACTCGATGGAGTCCATAGGACTCCATTGAGTGCCCCCCGGCTGGTCACATGACCAGCCGGATCTCACCTCGTGAGATCCAGCCGGTCGGCGTAGTGATAAGCAGGGAGAGACTGGGGGTGTGGCAGACTAGATCTATATTTCTATCTATATAAGGGTCTGCCTGTATATATGTGTTTATCGCCTCCATATAGAGTTATGTTCATATTTGTGGCTGACCATTTGGTAAGATGGAATCAAAATGTTTAGCTTTCTCCCTTGGGGGGAGGATATAACACGTAGCTGTAATACCCCGTAGGGGTCGGCCCCAAGAGACTTGGACCATATCTTCAAAGACAGGAAGCACATCCTTGATCTCTAAGGGTGGTCTGGAGGGAAGAGGGACGCCTTTAGGCAATTAAAGATTAATTGCCAAGCTTACTGAGCACGAGCGAGAATTGCAGTATGGGAAATGAAGTCCAGGACACTGGGCCATTGGGGGGTGGGGGCTGGAAAGATCAGGAAGTTTATAAATTCGGAACACTGGCCATGTGCTTTGGCTGATCACTTGGGATTCCTTCTAAAGAGGACTGATTTGTCCATGCTCTACCTCCAGATCCCAGGAGGCACCGATGCCAGTTACTGAGTATTCTGTCGTAAGTAAGGCTCTGTGATTAACACCTTTTTCTTTATATTTTGCTGTGTATTGTATAAGTAATTGATTTATTCTAGTTATGATTTTTTATGTAACTAAGCACTGATTTTTCTATCCTAAATAAACCAAAAAATTGGTTTTGAAAGTTTTGAAAGTTTTGACTCTGGCTGATGAAATTCACGCTAACTAAGAGATTGGGAGAATTGCTATTTGCCTTAAGCTCGGTTATATATATAAGAAATTGCGTGTTGCGGTCGTCAGGAAATGGCAGGGAATTGTGGGATTCGTAGTCACTGTCATAGTCTAGGATAGTGCGGCAGCTAAGCCCTGCATCTCCTATTGCGACGCGCGTAGTGTCCGTGAGGACTGGTGGCAGCGTTACTAATAGAATAAGAAAGTGAGTTCCAGGATTGTGAGAGACGTAGTGAGTCCGCGCTTCAGGAGAAGACTTGTGCTACGTTGCAATCCTGGGATCAGTATATCGCGCTCTACGTGCCTGTTGTGAGAGGTAGTGTGGCCGGGACGGGTAGAGAAGTGCGCGTAATTATCTGGGTCTAGGATAGATAGATAGTGCGCGGCTTAACCCGGCGTCTTTGCGCAGCAGCGCGCGTAGTTAGGTCGTGACAGGGGGGACTTTTCCCCCAGTCTTTCCCTGCTCCTGCCGGACGGAGGAGGCGGTTGGAGCCGCGGTCCTCGCCGCGGGACAGGAGGTGAGAATGTGATTCAATTTTTAAATTTTTTAGGCTGGTGTTAACGGATTCTGCTGAAGTGGAATCCGATAACAACAAATCCTGGCTGTGGTTAACTTTTTGCTAACCACAGCCAGACGTTAATCAGCGTCGGGATTTTGTAATCCAGCGCTGATTAACACTTTGCGCTCCCCATGTTAAGTATAGGGTGCGCAAAGTACAGTAACCTCGCACTGAAAGCGCAAGGTACCTAACGCAAACGGGTTACTTAACCCGTTTGCGTTTGGATTGTAATATGCGGTAAACACCGCAGCAAACGTTAATGCTCATGCAAGTGAGCGTTAACGTTTGCGTGAAGATTGTAATGTAGCCCGAAGTGGGGCTGAATACTGAGGGTTCATGCTGCCACCCAGGTAGGCTATAGAGCACAAGACATCTACTGTATCTATTTATATTTGTTGTTTTGTGTAGCTTTGGTGTAACTTCACACAAAAAAATCAAGTAATAGCGGATCAAATTTGTTGAGGTTTATTTAGCAAAACATGGTTCTGTGTAGGACTGACAAGGGATTTGCAAACCTTTTTCCAAAAAAAGTCAATTTGGATGCAACTGAAGTTAGAAAATTTCTGTTCCTTACTTTTCAATTCCCTGGTCACGTAAAGTCTGTTTTTTTTTTAAAATAAACTGTATTTGGAAATCACATCTGCTTCATTAATATGACTGGATATGGATTTGCTTTATAAAGAGAAACACTCTGAAGGATGTTGACTTCCCTCCTCCGGCCGTATGTGACTTGGGTCATGATGACATCAATACCACATCAAGATGAAACCACACAAGGTGAATCTTCTAACAGTACTGACATTCATTTGGACATATGGAAAGATGCTCTGTTCCGAAGAATAGGAAATGATTACAATGAAAAATAACATTTTGTTAGTCACTGGTGGGTGTTTATTTAACACACAGAAGGCTTCCAAACACAGGGTTGTTCTTTAATTTGATTTTACAAAGGTTTCCTAGAGTTTTAAAATTTTATTAGAAATAAATATGATTTTATGAGTTTATTTATATATCCATTATATACTTTGAAGCAGGAGATAAGGTTATTGGAATTGTTTTTCATCATTGTCCACTTTATGTATAGTTCCTAACAATGAAATATATAAAATAACATCATTCTTACATTATCTTTTTAAGCAGATGAATATTCTGTGAAGGTATAAACAGTCTCAAACAATGGTATATTTGTTGCTGTCTCTGTATTTTTCTGTATATTGATTGCATTCAGACCCAGAAAGTATTTAACGTTCAAATAAAGCAGTGCCACAATTTAGAAAAAAATAACCTGAAAGCATATTATGCATAATTTTCACATAACCTCAATAAATTACATTTATGTGCAATTATCATACCAATGTTTCAATGTGGAGGCTGCCTTCTTTAAATTATTTTACAGCTGGGGGCTGCTCAACCTCATTCCTCCAGGTGTCTTAGGACTACATTTCCCATGAGAATCTGTCGACCTAATGAGAGGATGAGCATCATGGGAGATGTAGTTCCAAAACATCTAGGGCTCTGTTCCATAGTGAACGCTAACAATAGCATTCGGATTAGTAGCTGTTAACACTAGGATAAGTGACTTTAACAAATGCCCCCATATTACCTTCCTGACGCTAATCCCATGAAAAATTCCGTGAGCTCACTGTACTTTGCAAATCCTATACTTAACAGCCTAAAGCGTAGGAAGGGTTTTTTTCACAATGAGAATAATAAAGCTGTGGAATTCTCTGCCTGTTGAGGTGGTTGGGTTAGACTGAGACTGTATAGACTTTTAAACAACAACTGGATGACTTCCTGAAAAAACAGAATATTAAGGGTTATAAATTGTAATAGGTGATAATGGCTGCTTGATCCAAGGAGAAATCTGACCCATTCTGAGGCACCATTACATTCTTCACCTTAGTGAGCATTAACGTTAGTCCTGGTGGCCCTAGGGCCGACCACCCATATTATAATCCAAATGCTAACGGGGTAAAAAACCTGCAGAATCCGTCAGCACCAGCCAAATATTCCCCCAATTTAATCAGATAGTCCCCTTCCATACCGCGACAGGGACCATAGCTCCAACCACCTCCTCTGTCCGCCGGGAGCAGGGAGAGACTGGGGTAAAAAGTCCCACAGTCTCTCTCTGTGGATCACTACGTCGACCTGCCGGATCTCGCAAGGCAAGATCTGGCAGGTCATGTGACCGGCAGCGTCTGCCTCAATGGAGTCTTATGGACTCCATCGAGAATGTGTGAAAGGCTGAACTCGATGGACGCACATACTTTTTTTTCGGGCCTATGTACCTAGGTAACATGGAAAGCCCAATCAGTAATTAGCGATAGGATAAGTAAGGATTTACAAAGTCCTGGCGCTAATTACCGCAACGATGGTTTAAAAGAAATTTTAGCGACACCGAAAAGCTGGTGCTGACTGATTCCGCTTTTGCAAAATCATTTAGAAGAGGAGGATCTGCTTGTGGTGAAGGAGAAAAGGTGAGTAAAATTACAAATAAACAAATAATTAAAAAAAATAATTGGACAGAGTTGGTCAGCAGCCTCTGCCCACTTATTTAACCCTTTCTTGCCACAGGGTGTACCATGCCGTCCCTATGGCTGGTGGGTTTATAATACGCGGGATGCATTAGTACACCCCATTGACTTCTATAGGCTGCCTTGGCACCTCCCCACAGCCTGCGCGCGCTGTGCACTATTGGCTGCTGAGAGAAGGTCTGAACTCAGGCCGTCCTCTGCAGCCAATGACGTGCTTTTCACGTTAGCTGCGTGGGTGGCCACAGCAGAGGCCCACCGCAGCACCTGGCGGTGCGTCGTACTAGTAAGCTCCACCAGTCTGTCGTTAAGGGGTTAAGGAGAGAAAAAGGAAACTCGATTTTTAATAGAGAGAATGATAGGAATTCTCTAACAAATCATCATAATTCTTTTCAAGGGGTCTATTGGTTTATACACCTATGTTGCTGCTGACTGGTGAAAATTGTCTGTGTTAGGCTAAGGTCAGACGAAAGCAGTTTTAACGTGCGTTTAGCCGCACAAAATCACGGCCGTGCTAGCAGCAAATGACGTCCAATGCCGGGGAACATACGACGAACGGCCGCACGAAAGTTCGTCCGTGCAACGCAAGTGGCAAACGAACGCATTTTTTCGAGAACGTCATACCGCTACTACTGACGTACAGAGTGCGCTGCGGCCGCATAGCGGCGTGTTTACGTGATTGGGAGACGTCAGACGCTGCACACGTCCGGCCAACATAACGTCCAGATGCAAAAGGGTTTTATTGATGATCCGTACAAAATCACGGACGAAAATGCGCATCGTATGACCGCTATCGCGTATTCCGTGAAAACATACGTCCATTCGTTCGAACGCACTTTTTCACAGACAACGTGAAAAATGCGTTCGTCTGACCCTAGCCTTAGCCGACTTGCACTTGTCTCCGAAGGTGGGAAACATTGGTTAATTCAGGAGTATAGTCCCCTGCACAAAACAGCAGAAACGGCAGTGACCACGGAAGATAAGGAGTAGAATAGTAAATCTGCAGACTCCTGGAGTCCTCTGAATAAATATGATTACCTACATGTACGTAGAAATATGTGAATAGTTCCAGGTTGTTCTGCCAGAATAGAGACCCTTTTACGACATAGAGCAGATAATAGCAAACTGCAAAAGAGAAATACCAGAGCAAGCACATAACCCTTAGTTGCTTCTTAGTGCTGATTGCATTACAAGCAAATGAATATTATGTTAGCTGTCGACTTTTAACAGTATGGAGTCTATAAATGATACTAGAACTGGCCACTGCTGATATTGGGCTCTATTACATTCTTCACGCAAACGTTAATGCGTTCGCAAAAACGCATTAACGTGAGGGGCAAAACCCTTTGCGCTGAACGTCGTATTACAATCTCAGCACAACAAACGCACGTATACGTCTACCGCGGGTGAACCTGCACGAACGCCGAGTGAGCGTACTTTACTGCACGTGTCCTATACTTAACATTGTGAGCGCAAATGCGTTTGTGCGCTGGTACGCGGATGGTATTACAATCTATGCGCAGTTTGTAACGCACAGCCTTTGCGCGAATAATTTTAGCAACTCCTGAAAGCTGGTGTTATAGACAAATCTGATGGACCTGGCCGAAACCAAATACACCAGCCCATAAAAAAAAAAAATACAGCAAAGTGTAGTTACACATACCAAACCAATAAATTTGAGAAGTTGTGCGTGTTTTGTTTTTTTTGATACAGCATATATACGCAGATTGACTTTGACCGGCGCAAAAACTTAACGTGAGACAATTAAGGTTCTTATTTCTGATTGGCTGAATCGCGTGAAAAATACAGTCCGCACACTGATTTCTGCTTGCAACGTTACTGCGTCTGTTTTATGCGCGTCCGTTTTACGCGCGTTATTATTCTGACGGTTGAAAAAATGTGCGAGGATTGTAATACCAGCTTTGATTTTCACGCTTTAACGTTAAATTCACGCGTTTACCTTGCATTTTTGCGTGAAGAATGTAATAGTGCCCATTGTCTCCTGAAGTCCATAGGACATCATGGAGATAAGTGTTATAGTGCAGAAGTGTTGTCATTTATGGACAGTGAAAGGACCCTGAGAGCTGTTCGTTCCCAGGTTCTTTCTGCATACAGCCAGAGGAACCAGAAGTGAGTGATATTTTGGCCTACTTAATTTTATGTTTCAGCTTATGTGATTTTTCTAAACGAAGTCACTTAACAACAGGGTCTCTGAGGTGGTATTCTTGAATTTTTACTTTCAAATCAGGATGATAATAATGAGCAACCATTAAACAGCTCTTCATTCCTTATTCTCAAGCTGGTCAAAAGGAATGCTTGCTATACGTAGTAAAATAAAGGGGTTATTCAGAGAGAGCCGATCTGGCCACAAAATGTAACCAGAAACTGAAATTCAACGAACGGGGACATTTCCTGGCCATTCGGCTATTCAGAGAGCAGGCAGGTCGCCAAATTTTGGCGAATTGCCTGCACGTACGGTGCCTGTTAGAAGGCAGTGAAATCCCCCATAGAGAGCAATGGTTAATCTATCCAGAGACACCAAACAGCAGTGAAAAGTTGCCAAAGTGCCCTGCTGCTCAGTGCTTTCATTCGGCAGGTTTATTCAGGCTTTAATGTTAAAAATATTACCGTTTTAATCCAATATTTAATAAACCGTTTATTATTCTAATCTGTTGTAAAAAGTCTCTTTATTTATAGATTTGTTTTGATCTTTTAGGCATTTTTTTGGATTTTTTCGGCAAATTTTTTTTCCTTTTTTTTTTAAATCGTTATTCCTTTTTTCTGTAACAGTCCTTTTTATTATCAGTCATAGGATGTTATACAGTATGTAATTTCTAGACATTTTCTTTGAGTAGTTTTTTGCAAACAGCATTTCAATTTTGAAACTTTCAAGCCTACTGGATTTTTTTTACCCCATTCGTCTGCTTGTTTGGCTTTTTGCGGCAGCTGCTCTGCGCTGTGATCGACTTTTTTTGACGTGTTCGGCGTGGTTTTTGTGGCGTTTTCTGCGGGTTTTCGGTGAGTGTTCGGTGGGTTTGCGGTGAGTGTTCGGCGGGTTTGCGATGAGTTTTCCCTGCACTACGGGGACCCTTTGGTGCATACTGAATACACCGCAGGGTCGGCGAACTAGAATCGCCGAATCGCCCTGAAGTCCAGGGAACGAAAGTGCACCGAAATGTTTACTCTCTGAATAACCCTGTAAGTATTGCACATGGAACATTCATCCCTGTAATGGTACAATCAAGCAAAAACCCTCAGAGACCTGAGCGGACCCCACCGTAGAGCAGGCCACTAGTGCCATTGCTCGTCCTCAGGACCCTCACAAACCTCTCGTTTTTCACCCTGTAAGTATTAACATAGAGTAGAGATCTGTTAAGGCTTTGTTGGCTGGGATAGCTACCCAAATAGAATGCCCATTTAATACTTCCAGGTGTCCCACCTGCAAGAACCAAGGGCTGGGGGTACCATGCATCTTTAAACTGGAACACACTGTATATTCTCATCAACATACCTCTACATTAATTTCATCTGCTTGGACCAATCAACAGTCTATGTACTAGTTTAGTCTAATTCTTTCAGAATTTGTTAATGTCTTTGAAGTATCCCTGGAGTATAATTTAATTATTGAAGTTGTATTTTAACACAAACATAAAAAGTGCAGCTTTATGTCTGCCGCTACGTGCAAATTTTGAAGGAAGCCATGCACATCCCAACCATTTAATTTCAAACAAGTCCTTTTAGTCCTAAATTAGGTACAGTATAATGCAGGATATGTCCATAATTATGGTCCAGGACTATTCCAAGATCATGCTATAATTTGTGATGTGCAGATAATACACTCACTAGATGCTTGTGGTGTGCGGAACACAAAGGACTAGTTTTATATCTGAGCATAAATCAGGTTGGGATTACATAAATAATATGGTATGTTGAATATAAGTACAGTAAGACTTTATTATACCCCAAAGAGATCCTACTAAAGACCAGTGACACCACATCAAAGAGCTTCACTTCAAGTTTGATTTAGGGTTTAAAAAAATAGACTGCTTTTTTCTGCTTCACCGCGTCTGGAAATCCATCTCGAAATGGAGTTTGGTGAAAGATTGTAACAGCTGGACAAAAAATGACATCAACATAAGTTATAGGGAAAGGTTATATGACATGATTGAAATCATAAGGTGAATTATTTATGTGGAGTAGGAAGGAGCTAGGCATAGTAATAGCAGAAACTCAATGGCATTATAGAAGGAATTGATACAAGGAGTCTTAGTGCAGAATTT
This sequence comes from Leptobrachium leishanense, assembly GCA_009667805.1. Taxonomy (NCBI): domain Eukaryota; kingdom Metazoa; phylum Chordata; class Amphibia; order Anura; family Megophryidae; genus Leptobrachium; species Leptobrachium leishanense. Next base: position 70,947,045 of record CM019070.1, on the reverse strand, counting down.
TTTTTGAGAAAGGATTTTACCAGGAAGGATACATTAAGATCTCTCTTATTTTCAAGTATGTCCTGGATGGCGAGTATGTACTGTTAGGTGTCTTGCCAAGGACACTTACTGGAGAGGTTGCTCGCTGGGATCGAACCCATGACTCCACAGGCTCTCTCCATGCAGAGCAGTGACATTACCGCTACTTCACCCAGCCGGAATTTGCTAAAGATGACGTACACTATATTGCCAAAAGTATTCGCTCACCATCCAAATAATCAGAATCAGGTGTTCCAATCACTTCCATGGCGACAGGTATATAAAATCAAGCACCTAGGCATGCAGACTGTTTTTACAAACACTTGTGAAAGAATGGGTCGCTCTCAGGAGCTCAGTGAATTCCAGCGTGGAACTGTGATTGGATTTGTTGCACAGGTGGCATTCTGTCGTGAAATTTCCTTGCTCCTAAATATTCCACAGTCAACTGTCAGTTGTATTATAAGAACGTGGAAGTGTTTGGGAACAACAGCAACTCAGCCACGAAGTGGTAGGCCACGTAAACTGACGGAGCAGGGTCAGTGGATGCTGAGGCGCATAGTGCGAAGAGGTCGCCAACTTTCTGCAGAGTCAATCACTACAGACCTCCAAACTTCATGTGGCCTTCAGATTAGCTCAAGAACAGTGCGCAGAGAGCTTCATGGAATGGGTTTCCATGGCCAAGCAGCTGCATCCAAGCCATACATCACCAAGTGCAATGCAAAGCGTCGGATGCAGTGGTGTAAAGCACCCCACCACTGGACTCTAGAGCAGTGGAGACACTTTCTCTAGAGTGACGAATCGCGCTTCTCCATCTGGCAATCTGATGGACGAGTCTGGGTTTGGAGGTTGCCAGGAGAATGGTACTTGTCTGACTGCATTGTGCCAAGTGTAAAGTTTGGAGGGGGATTATGGTGTGGGGTTGTTTTTCAAGAGCTGGGCTTGGCCCCTTAGTTCCAGTGAAAGGAACTCTGAATGCTTCAGCATACCAAGACATTTTGGACAATTCTATGCTCCCAACTTTGTGGGAACAGTTTGGAGCTGGCCCCTTCCTCTTCCAACATGACTGTGCACCAGTGCACAATGCAAGGTCCATAAAGACATGGATGACAGAGTCTGGTGTGGATGAACTTGACTGGCCTGCACAGAGTTCTGACCTCAACCCGATAGAACACCTTTGGGATGAATTAGAACGGAGACTGAGAGCCAGGCCTTCTCGTCCAACATCAGTGTGTGACCTCACAAATGCGCTTCTGGAAGAATGGTCAAAAATTCCCATAAACACACTCCTAAACCTTGTGGACAGTCTTCCCAGAAGAGGTGAAGCTGTTATAGCTGCCACGGGCAGACCGACGTCATATTGAACCCTATGGATTAGGAATGTGATGTCACTTAAGTCCATATGCGAGTCAAGGCAGGTGAGCGAATACTTTTGGCAATATAGTGTATCTGCAATGGGGTTCCACAGCGTTGCGACAGACACAACAAAATCACTACACATCATATATTGCTAAATAGCAAGACAGATTTTACATGAAATAATATGCGGCGGTATAGAGACAATTTACGACATATATGGTATAATAGAGTTGTAATGAGAGCAGTGAGAAGAGTTACTTGAAGAATGCATGGAGAGCAATGAAAGGTGTAAAGCCAAGGTCAGCAGCCTTGGTCATCCAGGGGTTAAATTACAATCTTCGCGCAAACATTTGTGCCGGCGCAAAAAAACATTAATGCGAGGGGTAAAACCATTTGCGCCGAATCCCGTATTACATTGTCAGCACAACAACCATGCGCAATCGTCTACCGTGGGTGAACCTGCGCGAGCTTACTGTACTTGGCGCGTCATATACTTAACATTGTGACTGCAAATGCAAATGTGTGCTGGTACGAGGATGGTATTACAATCTATTTCACGGTAATTACCGCATAGCCTCAGATTGACTGTGGCAGGCGCAATTTCTTAACGTGAGATAATTGTGGTTCTTAATTCTGATTGGCTGAATCGCGAGAAAAAAACAGTGCGCACACTGATTTTTGCGCGTAACGCGCAAGCGTAATGCGCAAGCATTTGGGCGCATCCTGTTTGCGCGAGTTATTGATCACCGGATGAAAAGACGCACGAGGATGTAATTCCAGTGGTGATTTGCGCGCGCAAAAGATTAACGCTTGGTGAAAAAATGCATGAGGGTTTTTGCGCAAATGATTGTAATATAGCCCCAGATGTTTTGAAACTACATTTCCCATGTAGCTCAGACAACCAAATGAATGGCTGAGCATTATGGGAGATGTCCAAAACAACTGGATGGCCAAGGTTGCTAGCCCACTGGTGTAAAGGATCAACATTATTGTCTTGTGCATAACACTCTATGGGGAGTTGTAAAACCATAGCGAACAATGAAAATATCTTAGAGGTTGCATGGAGAAATAGTCAAATTTAACAACAATACTAGGTTTTCATGCAAGTAACACCGGAATCAGAAAACATAAGATGCTAAAATGTTTCATTACATTTAACTAATGAGACTTTTTTTATGCTACTAAACACATGGCTTCTTCTTTCTGTATGTAATAGAACTAGTAGAGATATACTATATGGACAAAAGTATTGGAACGCACCTGGTAATATTGAATTCAGGTGTTTCACTCATTGCCATAGGTGTAAAAAGAAGCACCTAGCCATGCAACTGCATTTACAAACATTTGTGAACAAATGCTCTACATAATGAATAGGCAAAAATCCCAAAGAAACACTTTAAAATCTCGTGGAAGAGTGGAAACTATTATAGCTGCGAAGGGTATTCCAACTCCGTCTTAATGTCTACGTATTTAGAATGCAATGTCAGAAAACTCCCTGTTGGTGTAATGGTCTGGTGTCCCAATACTTTTGTCCTTATAGTATAGTTCCCAGTGTCCTTCCATGGCCTTGGTGCAATCGTACAAACTCATGTAGGGTTGCACTTGTCTCCATGGAGGACTATGGAACCAGAGGATGACACCAACAGCACACAAACAGGGTTATTCAAAGAAAATCGTTGGGTGACTTTTCGTTCTCTTCAATTCGGTACGATTTGGTAATCCCATTTCGGCGACCGTACGGTGTATTCATCAAGCACCACAGAGCTGTCATAGTGCAGGGAAAAGCCGCCGAAAACCTGCCGAATACTCACCGCAAAACCCAGGCGAATGCACACCGAAACCCGCAAAACCATCTGGATTAACCCGCCGAAGAAACCCAAGCAGGAGCCGATCAGAGCGCAGAGCAGCTGCCGGAAAAACCCGACACCGCGGACGAATGGAGCAAAAAAAAAAACAGTACACTTGAATGTTTGAAAAGTGAAACGCTGTTTGCAAACAAACTACTGAGCGAAAACGTCTGAAATTTACATATGAGGTCCAAGGAATGATAATAAAAAGGGCTGTTGCAGAAAAAGAAAAAACGTTTATAAATTTTGTTTTTAAAAAACGGCAAAAAGTTTTTGCAAAAAAATCCCGAAAAATGCTTAAAAGATCCTAAAACATCTATAAATAAAGAGACTTTTTACTGCAGAATATTATAATAAATGGTTTATTAGATATTGAATTTAAACGGGAATATTTTTAACATTGAAGCCTATGGGATTCGCCTGAATAAACCTGTCGAATGAAACCACCAAACAGCAGGGCAATTCGGCAACTTTTCACTGCTGGTTTTTGTTCTCTGAATAGACGAAGCATTGCTTCTCTATGGGGTTTTCACTGCCCTCAAACTGGCACCGAACAGGCACCGTATGTGCAGGCAATTCACCAACATTTGGCGAACTGCCTGCTCTCTGAATAGCCAAATGGCCAGGAAAGGTAACTGTAGGCTGAATTTCAGCGTTCGGTTACCTTTCGCCAGCAATTCAGAGCTCTTTGAATAACCCTGAGTGCTGCTGGTATAAATTAGTGGTTTCCTAACATTAAGGCTCAAACTGCTACCAAAGTGGCTCTGTAATAATAGCACCGGTAGCAGGGAGCACCATTATTTGCTATTAATGGCTCCCTGTTACTGATTATGTTGGACTAAGCCCTTTATTTAACTTCTTATTTATGATACAGAGTTTGTCATTTCATATGTAGGAGCTTATTTTTGTATGTTCATTTCATATTGGTCAAAAATAATAAATTGGTTCATAAAATCTGTCATTTTTCATTTGTTATTAATATTATATATTCTATTATAGAAAGAAAAGTTTATAACAGTTTAAGAAAAACTTGCAAATATTGAACAAAAAAACAAGCTGATGGCGTGATGAGAAGATGGACAAGACAGTTGCCCAAAGTGGAATTTTTACCAGGTCTCAATGAGGCTTTTGTTTATTTCTCTCATGGACAAACTCGGTGATGATTTACTGCCCTGAGAAAACACCTGCCTGTTTTGCCATAACACAACCTCTCTGACTTACAGATGTGCTCCGTATAAACTATGCAGGTCTTTGTGTAAATCCTATGTGCTGAGGATGAGTTAGAAAGGAAGTGAAAATGGAAGGAAAATTCGAAGTATGCTGGAGGTATAATTGCTAAAAATTATTACAGATGTTCATATTTTGGTCACAGATTTTTATTTGTTTGCAGGGAGATATCAAATTAGTCGTTCCAGATGTGAATATCTAGAGGTAATTGTCACACAGGGGAAAGTAAATATAATTTTAATACCGAATAATTCACGCATAGGATTGAAATACTGTAAGATTGGAATACTTATATTTAGTTGATTTCTTCGCTTTTCCTTGGTTCCAGCGATGTAATCCAGATTCCAGGGTGGGATGGACGAATAAGTGGGCTCAGGAAAAAATGTGTATTGGTGGAAAAGACCAGGCAGCAAGACATGTATAAGAATAAAAAATATAGGCTTTTATTTTAATTAAAAAAGCCATATGACAGGAATAAATCAATTTTTTTTGTATAAAATAATATAAACGCTTTAAAAGGATCACCAGAACACGTTTTCGCCTCAAAAGGACACTCACTGAGGAAGCCTATACAGCGAAAACGCGTTCTGATGATCCTTTTAAAGCTTTTGTATTATTTTTAAAAAAAAGAAATTTAGATTTATTCCTGCCATATGGCTTTTTTAATTTAAATAAAAGTCTATATTTTTTATTTTTATACATGTCTTGCTGCCTGGTCTTTTCCATTGATACACATTATTTCCTGAGCCCACTTATTCGTCCATCCCACCCTGGAATCTGGATTACATCGCTGGAACGAAGGAAAAGAGAAGAAATCAACTAAATATAAGTATTCCAATCTTATAGTACTTCCATCCTATGCGTGAATTAGTCAGTATACATTAAATTTTTTCTTGCAAATTGCTCTTATTATATATATACATACATATGCTGTTTTTTACATAACCATTAGAGTGCGCCCAAACCCTTTCTCTTGCTTTATCTTATTGTGTCTTTTGAGGTGTGTGGACACATTATATTTAGGGAAGCCTACCACCCAACTCACTGACGCAACCATCAATCACTCTCACCTTGCAGTCCTCTCCTCCTGTTTCCAACCCCAACCCTTCTAGATTGTGAGTTCCTACGGGAATAGGACCCTCATCTCCTCCTGTACTGTTTGCCAAATGTTGTCAAATGTTGTTCAATGTATTGTATTGTAACCCTGTCTATACTGTGCCTATTGTACAGCGCTGCGGAATATGCTGGCGCTTTATAAATAAAGAATAATAAATAATAATAATAGTGGCAGCACCCACAGTAATACTTTATCCTGACATACAAGATAAAATACATACATAAGCACTGTCTCCACATCTTCATTCCTATATAATTTTATTACCGACAAATATTTTTTTTTACAAAGTGCCAACATATTCAGCAGTGTACAATAGGTGAAGGAAACAAACAATGGTTAACAAAACAAATGTAACTTACAGAGAACATGTGAGAAAAGGGAGGTTGAGATTGTTCAGCACAAATGAGAAGAAGGTTACAATAGTCAAAATGGGAGATATAATAATAAGAGGAAGGATAAACATTTTAGCAGTTAGCTAAAGGGTGGGTAAAGAAAGGATTTTAGTTAGCAAAAGGGTGGATATGAGCAATATTTCATAGCTGAAAGTGATTATAGGTTAGTGTCTGTATGTGAAGGGTAAAGCAGAAATCAAGTAAAAGAGGACATCAAGGTAGAGTGCCTGTGTGGTAGAATTATTGATGACACTACTGACCACTACTGACTGAAGGAAGGCAGTTGTAGGACGGATGGATAAAGAGGAAAGAAAGACAAGGGTTGAGTTTTAAGACTTGAAAGGTCTTTCATACAGTTAGAAACTGCAGACAAGCAGGTCGTGACACAATCAAGAGGGGCAGATAAGGCGAGAGGTTAATCTGGATGTCATCAATGCGTATGTGATGTTGAAAAGGAATCATTCAGTGAATTAAAGCTGCAAGGTTCTTTCCATCATAATAAAAAAGTGAAACACACAAACTTGTGTAAAGATTCTGAAACAGTAGAACGGTTAAATAGGGAAAGTAAAAAGGGAGTATTGCGAATGAACCACGACATATCTCCAAACAACCCCAAATAGTTCAAAATGAAAGTAATTTAATACTGAGTTATCAGCAACCTCTAAGGGTCCTATCCTAACTTTGCCGCAAGATTTGCTTGCAGGTCAAAACTAGCAGCTCCTTTTTGTAAATGAATGACTCCAATACAAAATATAGAAGACATTAATAACGGACCAGAGTGAGAACAGTGAGCTATTACAATGTATCTCTCGGTTCTCGGCTCAAGACAGTATTCTTTAAAATCACTTAACATTGAAATATAAACAGACTAAAACAAACCTATACTTATCCAAGATTCTTCTGTGCAGATCGCAGCATGATACTCCATTTCATATTCCCGCATGCAAAAAATAGTTCCCAATGTTTCTCCGCAGCCTCAGTGCGATCCAACTCATGCCAACCTATGCAGGGTTGCCTTTGGTTCCATGGAGTTCAATTAACTCTAGGAGCTGATATTCTTTAAATGAGGATAGATAGCAAATACTTGTTGTGTTTATGGTACTGGGGTGGAGGTAGAGCTCAAGTGTTGAGACACAAAGCCAGCAAATAGTTTACGGTGAGTAACAGGAGGTAGGTTTATTTACAGGTTCCAGGTAAAACAAAATAAATAAGGTAAGGCAGTGAAACTGAAGCAAGATACAACAGGGTATATATACACAGAGCACAAGTCTAGCCATAAAAAGAAGATGCCAAGTAATCTGAAACCAGGGTGACTCCCTTAGATAGGAAGTCCACAGATTAACTAATGAGTACCAGAGGTCTCCCTCAGGCCAGGTGGGGCAGGTGGAAAATTAGGACCAGACTTCCCAGCATGCTGCATGATAAATGCTGCCAGACGTCATTTCATGACAGCACTGACTTGAACACAAGTCTTTTTATGGACCTTCCATGATCCTAGGTTGTGCGTGTGACAGATCCCCTCCCCAAGGAGGGCACTTCAGGAGCTCAGGGCCTGTTTGTAGGCTGGGAGGTCTTTACCCAGGTAGGTAGCAGGATTATCGGGAGAAGTGGGCATGTTGCCAAGGTGGGCAGTTCTTTGACAACTCCGGGCAGTCTGTAGTTTAGTTACATGGTGGTACTTATATTTACTTATATTTAACCCCTGCATTTTTGGCTCCCTTTAAGGCTGGGTGCACACTAGGCATCTTCTTGTGTGCACTAGCACGCGTTATGACACACTTACCATCGCCTGTCGCAGCGTTGTGATGCTGCGGACGGAGCCGGTCACGTGCTTGCGCACGCGCACTTAGTGCGCGCGTAGCATGCATGCACCTAGAGATCATCACTGTCGATGCGCTAAGATGCGCGTCGACGGGGCTGCAAAGCGCGATCCTCCATCGGAGGATCGCGCTTTGCAGCGCTGTGGAGGGGGGCAGGAAGGCAGGTGGGCGTCGAGTGGACGCCGGTTCGTTAGCATTTTCTTTAACGCACACTAGTGCGTTAAAGAAAACGCCTAGTGTGCTCCCGGGCGCCTAAGACCTGAAATTGTGAATCTGTAGCAGCAATTTAATTGCAGTTGTCAGGTAGCCAGCATGGTGCAGAGGCTAGAGAAGCCTCGGTATGTTTCATACAAAAAAAATTAAACATTTTCTGTATTTGTCTACAAATTCATTGATATCTTATCAGCCAAATGACCAATAGGACAGCACTTCATGTGGCCAAACTTTGTATTGTAGCTTGGCATTAGATTTAAAGAGAGTATAAAAGCTTTCTATATAACTCAGAGATACCATTTTAGAAGTACGGGGCTATACATGCATTAGGACAGGAATGGGGTGAAGAGACAAGGTTATGGAAATATAAAGAGCTGGGACGGTGTAGGTAGGACCAGCGCTTCCTAGAAAGCAGCACAGGCCTCTGCCTTTGGGCACCTTTCCTGCAGAAGACGAAAAATCTGAATCCTCACTCACTGACCATTGAATTCAGATTTTTAATCCATCCTGCCTGTCAGCGCTGTGTCTTTCTGCAGTGCAGGGAGAGATCAGTGCTGTGCAAAAGAAATGCCCACCCCCTCCAGGAGACAGCCTGGGGATGGGGAGAGCAGCCCTCCCAACATCATGGTTTCCCCCTACTTTCCCTGTTTTTTTTATTTTAGGGAGAGCCAGCAGGAGCTTCTGCACACCGCCTCACCCCCTTCCTCAGTCAGCACCACCAGCACATGCATGCAGCTGTGTGTGGAGGAGTCAGTACCAGGAGCAGATGCCATGACACCATGTACAGCCTGGTATTCAGGACTTGGGGAGATGCAGGTAACAAGGGCTGCACTGCGAAGGGAAGCAGATGGGAAAGAAGGGGCTTTGGAGATTGACAGAGGGTACACGGGGCTATGGAGGGTAACAGGGCACACCGTGGCTGGGAAGGGTGACATAGCGTACACTTGCATTTGGGGAGGTTGAAATAGGGCACATGGGGTGCTAGGGATGGTTACAAAGGACACACTAGGGACTGGAGAGAGCAAGAGGAGACATGCTGGGGGCTGGAGAGGGTGACACAAAAAAACACGTAGGACCATGATGGTGACATAAGTCACCCCAGATGCTAGGGAGGGAGACATAGGGCACACTGGGGGATGGAGAGGGTGACAGGACACAATGGGGCTAGGGAGGGTGACATGGGACACACTGGGGGATGAAGAATGAGACATAGGGCACACCATGGGCTAGGGATGCTGAAATAGGGCACACCTGGGGCAAGGGTCTGTGACATAGGCCACCCCGTGAGATGGAGAGGGAAACATAGGACACACTGGGGAAGGAGAGGGGAGTTACAGTTACAAGGGTTACAAGGGTCAGATAAGATAAAGTGAGGACTATGGAGGGTGACAGGAACTGGGGGCTGTGGAGGGTGACAGCAACTGGGGACTGGGGATAATTTTACAAAGGAATGCAATTAATCTGGACAGTGGCACATTGAGGGCTGGAACTGACTCATTGTGGTACTGGGGACGATGTCACAGGGCACATTGGGGGCAGGAGAATGGGGGCATTTCAGTCTGGGAATGGTGAAAGAGTGCTGAGTGTGAGCTGAGGAGGACGACAGAGGGCTGAGAAGAGGCAGAGGAGAGTGGCAGGACACTGGGGCGGTGAAGATCGGGATCTGATCACTAGGCAGGAATCAGAGTGGGGAAGGTGCAAGAGGGCAAAAGGAGGTTCTGGGGAGGAATAGTAGGGACAGTGTAGGGGCTGAGTAGGACATGAGACACAGGGGTGACAGAGGAGGGTAAACCTATATCAGAAGGATATAGGCACACTCACAAGAGTAACGCTAAAATGGGGATGCTAACAGGGAAAACCTGCACCTTCAGGTTTCCCCATAGCGTCCCCATTTCAGCGTGAGATTTCAGAGTAGGTGCTAATTCAGCACCTTGCCCCGAAAGCATGCGCTACCCTCAATGAAATGAAACAGGGGAGAATGTGTGATACTAGGTTTGATCGTGAACTATAGGATTATTAGGGGGGCAATTGGTAGGATTGTGAGGTACATGATTAGTGGGGTAATTGATTGGACAGTGAGGTATGTGGATTATTATTAGAGTATTTGGCTGAATAGCGAGGTACGTGGATAAGAGGTTCGGGCCGTTGCAAAATTACACTAAACCTTTGTTGGCAAAAATTCTTGCGCCGGCCCTCAGTGTAGACAAACAGGGAGAAGAAGGAAATCCATATAAACATTTTGCACAGATTTATAAAATATCTAGGTCAGTGTTTCCCAACCCTGGCCCTCAAGTACCCATGAAAGGCCAGGTTTGCCAGCTATCTGAAGCACAGCACAGCACAGGTGATATGATTTGCTGCTGAGTAATTGGCACCGGCTGGGTTGAGTAGAGGTAACATCACTACTCTATAACTGTGGAGACACAGGTTTGATCCCAACAAGAGCAACTCTCCAGTAAGTGTCCTTGGGCAAGACACCTAACGGTACATACTCATCATCCAGGACATACTTGAAAACGAGAGAAATCTCAATGTATCCTTCCTGGTAAAAATCTTTCTAAAAAAAAAATGTATTTTTTTTACAGTTTTCAGCCTGCATTTCCCAAAAGTAATCAATAAAATCGGACCTGTTAGGGATACCTGAGGAATCAGTCAGGAAACACTGGTCTAGATAGTCTACATGTACTGTAGCTGCTATTATACGTTTATAAACAAAGGGAATTTCAAATATATTATATCTGGTAGAAAAATAAATGGAATAGAATCTAGAAAGGCTTGTTCCACCCAAATGCAGAAAAAAGAAAAACATCAAAATGCTGACCTTTGCAAATGCAGAAATACACTGGAACAGTCAAATGCTGACATTACAATAACAATTATTCATTGGGAAAAGTGTCTCTGTGTTTGTTTTATTATTACAGTATCTCTATGTTCATTTGATCTCAAAAATATCAGTCTTTGGAATAAGTCCAGCATGTGTAATAATTCTGGGCCTGTGTGTTCATTGTAGTATATATTTCTGGTCGGAGATCTCTGCCAGGTTCCACAGCAGAATGTGTGAAAATGACTAATCATTTCCAGACTCTGGAATTTATTATACGCAGCTTATCTCTGCCCATTCTCACACTGCAAGGACAAACAGCCAAGAGGATTTCAACAGAAGAGACAGTGTTATGTCATGTAAACACTTCCCTGATTTGTTTTAAGTGTAGATGAGCGCTAATAAACTTTTATCTCAAGGGTTGGAAACAGATAATTTCCAGCTGACGGGGAACCTCAGATTGCATGATAGTTTCGACAAAATAACTTGTGACCTGACAATGGCTGAGGTTTTTGGGTATTTAACCACTTGAGTGCCAATCACATATCTCTTCCATGGTTGGCAAAGTGGGCTTGAAAGACCAACCAAGCAAGAGATTTGTTGTTTGGATTCGCCCCCCCTCCTCTTCAACAGCTTCTATATTACTATAGTAGTTGCAGAGTTGGCATTTTCTCTACCCTACAGGACTCTTCTTTCCCACCAGCACCTCAAATTCTGATCTGATAGGCTTCAGTGTGGCTGTGGAGCCCTTTAACTGTGTGGTCCATTATTAAATTGACCCACCACACTATTCTGCCTCCCTAGCAAAGCTGAGAGGCGTGGTTGCTTGAGAGACTAACTAAGTCTGTATTGACCAGTACTCACACGATGAAAGTTCAGCAGACAGTGTCAACTCAGCAAAAATGACACGTAGAAAGATGAATCCAGTTGAAAACTTTAATGATCAGACTGACAATTTTTGTAATACTGTACAGCAATGTAGTTGAAAAGACATTAGTTCTGTCCAGCATTGAGCAAAGATGGCTGCTAGGTGACCAGTAAGTACCTCAGAACTAGACTGAGCAAAAAGGGTTGGAGCTAGCTGGATACAGCAAGGGTAAGGAAACCCAGCAGGAACAAAATAGCTATGAAATAATAACTGTAAGCAGCAAAAGGCCGATTCAACACATAACATTAAAATATACAAATAAACCCTGAATCATGGGGCATGACACACACTGTTATTTAAAGACCACATACCACATGTCAGCAATAGCCAGGTGACAAAACAACAAGTACAGTAAATAAAAAGAAGAGGCTCTGCATTTTAAGTTGCACCTTGCTCCACATACATTATAGCCGGCCTTCGGAGTAGTGGTAGTCGTATAAACAGAACGGATAAACAAATTGAAATTGTAAGACATTGATTATTGATCCAGGGAGAAATCTGATTACTATTTTAGAATCCTGATTTTCTTTCCCCTTTGGGTATAATTGAATGCAGCAAAAGTTTTTTTTTTGCCTTCTTTTGGATCAACAGCAGCCATACAGTAGGGATATGTGGAAAATTGAACTTGATGGACATTTGTCTTTTTTCAACCTATATTGCCATGAAACTATCAGGGTTATCCAACGTTCGGTGACTTTTTTTTCTCTTCAATTCGGTTCGTGTTGCCGATCCCATTTCAGTGACCCTGCGGTGTATTCAGCAAACACCACAGGGTCCCCAAATTGCAGGGAAAAGCTACCGCAAACCTGACGAAAACTAACTGCAAAACCTGCCGAACGCATGCCGAAAACCCTCAAAAACATCTGGATTAACCCGTCGAAGATGCCGGAAAAACCCGAGCAGGAGCCGATCACACGCAGCGAAGACGCCGGAAAAAGCCGAGAAAAAGCCGAGACCGCAGACAGAGGGAGGTGAATAAATTAGCAAAACAGTTTGTATGAATGTGAAAGTAAAAAGCGAAAATGTCTGAAATTTGCATATGAGGTCCAGGGAATGATAATAAAAAGGGCTGTTACAGAAAAAATAAGTAAAGTTAAAAAAAAATAAAAAATCTGACTTTTAAAAATAAAATAAAAAAAATGCTTAAAGTATTCTAAAAAATCTATAGATAAAGAGACTCTTTACTGCAGAATTTTATAATGAACGGTTTATTAGATATTGAATTAAAACGGGAATATTTTTAACATTGAAGCCTATGGGATTCTCCTGAATAAACTTGCCGAATTAAACCACCGAATGGCAGGGCAATTCGGGAACCATTCACTGCTAGTTTGTGTTCTCTGAATAGACGAAGCAGTGCTTTTTTATGGGGATTTCACTGCCCTCGAACAGGCACCGAACAGGCACCGTATGTTCAGGCAATTTGCCAGGATTTGGCGAATTGCCTGCTCTCTGGATAGCCGAATGGCCAGGAAAGGTAACCGAATGCTGATTTTCAGCGTTCTGTTACCTTTCTCAAGCAATTCGGATCTCTTTGGATAACCCTGTATGTAACTAAGTTAGTATAAAAAGTGTTATAAGTATAGGGTATCCATGTAAGGGTTAAGATGAGTGCTAGAATTTTTTTTTTTTATTTAACTCCTGTGCTTTACATTGCATTCAAATATATAAAAATAAAATAGAAGAAATAGACTCTATCAGGTCTATTCAAAGTAAAGCAAAAAAGTGAAAAAGCGAAAATTCTAGGTCAAAACCAGAAAAATTCTCCCATTTATCTCACTTTCCAAATTGGCTATTTGGTCTAGATTGTTCTCTTCTCCTGCCAGTTCTCATGATTTTCACCTTTCTTTGAATAGACCTGGGATGTCCAGCCCATTACTTTACTTTAACCAGTCAGTTAAATCATATGAATTACCACATCTGGGAAGATTTCCAAGCACTAATACTCTCATAAGCCCTGAACAGACCCTTAACCCCTTCACTTCTGAGTGATTTTCCAAAAAAAAAACATTGTCAGGAACCAGTGTTATTTTGAAAAATCATTTAAAATTAATTATACTGTAAGAAATAGTTGGTCATATTCCCATTGCATTTCTTACTGTAATAAAATATTTGGCAGTAGATGGCGCCATATCGGACGCCTGATGAAGCCCGAGATATCTCGATCTCGGTAGTGCAGGGGTTAAATACTAACTGTGCCCCATACATTTCCTTACTTAGTCATAATAACCATCTTTATTTCTGTCAAAATATTACCCTTGCCCTTCAAGACCCTATCAGGGTTATACAAAGAGATCCGAATTGCTGGAGAAAGGTAACCAAACGCTGAAATTCAGTGTATGGTTACCTTTCCTGGCCATTCGGCTATCCAGAGAGCAGGCAATTCGCCAAATCCTGGCGAATTGCCTGCACATACGGTGCCTGTTCGGGGGCAGTTAAATCCCCATAGAGAAGCAATGCTTCGGCTATTCAGAGATCAAAAACCAGCAGTGAAAAGTTGCCGAATTGCCCTGCCATTCGGTGGTTTAATTCGGCAGGTTTATTCAGGCGAATCCCATAGGCTTCAATGTTAAAAATATTCCCGTTTTAATTCAATATCTAATGAACCGTTCATTATAATATTCTGCAGTAAAATGTTTTTTTATTTCCAGATTTTTTTTGGACCTTTTAGGCATTTTTTGGGCTTTTTTTGCAAACATTTTTTTTCTGTTTTTTTTTAATCGTTTTTTCTTTTTTCTGTAACAGCCCTCTTTATTATCATTCATTGGATCTCATATGTAAATTTCAGACATTTTCGCTCAGTAGTTTCTTTGCAAACAGCGTTTCACTTTTCAAACATTCAAGCGTACTGTTTCTTTTTTTCTTCACCTCCTTCGTCTGCGGTGTCGGGTTTTTCCGGCGGCTGCTCTGCACTGTGATCGGCGGCTGCTCGGGTTTCTCCGGCGTCTTCGGCGGGTTGATTCAGATGTTTTTGCGGGTTACGGTGTGCGTTCGCCCTCGTTTTCCAGTGAGTTTTTGGCAGGTTTGCGGTGACTTTTCCCTGCATTATGGCGGCCCTGTGGTGCTTGCTGAATACACCGCAGGGTCGCTGAAATGGGATGACGAACGTCCGGTGACTTTTCGATTCTCTTTGAATAACCCTGTATATTTTAGTAACCCTATCTCTACGCACACATTAGTAAATATAAATGTATCCTAATCTTAAGATTTACCAATTCCTAAGCATTTTAACACTTTGATTGTAAGGATATGTATAGTACACTGCGAATTGCCGGCTGAGTGGAGTAGAGGTAGCATCACTGCTCTGCATGGAGAGAGCCTGTGGAGACATGGGTTCGATCCTGACGAGCACCTCTCCAGTAAGTGTCCTTGGTCAAGACACCTAACGGTACATACTCGCCACCCAGGACATACTTGAAAACGAGAGAAATCTCAATGTATCCTTCCTGGTAAAATCCTTTCTCAAAAAAAAAATTGCCCTGAATTTTGGGCTTGGGCTGTGTGTTTCCTTGAAGGAAAAATGAAACTCAAAGCTTTTCAATCAATTTCAACACATTGCCTGTTATGTCCAAAGTGTAGAAATTTCAGGGAGAAACTCTGAGCCCTTTTACAAAAATGTTGTTTTGCAATAAATTAACTTTGTTTGCATTGTCCCAGAATAAGACTAGATTGTGTATAACTGATCTAAGGCTCCTGTAGGAGCTTTTGAAGGTCGAATATACTGGATCATGTTGGAGAATCGGTTAAAATATATGATACATAAAATTGGCCTGGTCTTCAACGGCAGGGAAAAGGAAAGAAAAAAATGCCATGACACTCAAAGTTTTAAAACCAGCATTAGTGGCTCTGATCTATTCACCTTCACGATTTGCTGACAGGTATACAGACAAATTTTCCGCTGAAGGGTTTATTCAAAGAGCACCGACATTTCTGTGAAATATCGTTGATCTTTCATACGGCACACTTTGATGCGATTCGAGGATTCAAGTTCGCCAACCTACAGTGAATTCAGCATTCACCACAGGGTCTGAACGGGATCCACTGAAGACTGCCGAATGCCACAGATCAGCCCGCAGAACGCCGCTGGCGACCGCGAACACCGCCAAAGACATCCGACGATCCATCAAATTGACCTCTGCACGCCACCAAAAACAGCCGATGATCTGCAGAACGCCTCCAAACTGACCGCCGCAATTCTTCGAAAAAAAAGGTCGTACTGGTAAAAAAAGACGAAACTCTGCTATTTTTAAAAAGGTGTTTAAAAATAGAAAAATGCATGAAATTGCATGTAAATAATAAGAAAGGTCCTATAACAAATAATAAAACCGTCTGTTGCAGAATAAAAAAAAAGGAAATTAAGAATATATGGGAATCAAAAATGTGACCTAAAAAATCTAGAAAAATACCTAAAATATTCAAAAATATAAATAAATAAAAAGGCTTTTTTGCTGAAAATGAAAAGAATTAATGGTTGAATAAAAAAAAAAAAAAACGCCAGTACAGCCGCCAGTACATTTAGGAGAACTGCGAACACATTTTGCATGTTCGGCCTCCATAGGTTTACATTGTGTTCGAGTTCGTATTCGAACATTTCAGCCGTTCGGCGGTTCGGATACGAACCGAACATAGGGGTGTTCGGCTCATCCCTACTGCACAGTATTCCGCTGGCAATTCGCCAATATTTGGCGAAATGACAGCTTTCTGAATAGCCAAACTGCCATGAAATTGCACCATACGGCGAAATTTACAGTTCGGTGCAATTTGGTAGCAAGTTCGGCTCTTATTGAACAACCCTTTAAATGAATACAGTGAGAGATACAAGGATATGCAAAAGACAAAAAAGATAAATTGTAATTGTGAAATAATGCTTTTTACATTTTATTCCAATTGAATATTCTTGCCTTTCAGAATTAAAAGAGTTAATACGTATACATGCATTAGCACAACAAATGCACTCTTTCGGTGCTGGGTAGTTTTCTAAACCATGTGGATCACAAGTCTAAAAAAATCGCCGAGTCAAAGATTGCTGCAATTTAGGAAGTACATTTTTTTGTTGGAAATTAGAAAATGCTAAGAAATACATCCCTTCTCCCATCCTTACTATAAATGACAATTGTGTGTAAATTTTTAATCAGTATAATATGGTAAACTGTTTGCTTCTTCGTGGGGGAATGTTCTTCAAACATTCTCATCATTCTGAAGAACACACACAGTGATTTCACATACCATAGTATTCTTTAATGCTTGTCCTTGCTTGACTGTCCCGTGGTTCAACATCATAATCATCCTTCATAAGTGGATAGCATTACGCCCAGATACTATTAGAAACACAGCTTCTATTATGTCAAAACGATATCTGGACTACATCCATGAGGGCTGGAAATGGAAACTCTAAGCAAATATGCCAGATGAGAGATCTTAAAAGTACTAGAAATAAATCACAACACTAATCTAAAATAACGGTGATATTTCAAATGTATTTTTCTTCGAAAACGCCCCTGCCTAGTATATATCTTGGTTATACATTCTCCATGGGTTTGACAATCTTTGCAGTGGGACTGTAACTTTGTGTTCTTTCATGTCACTTGGAAGTTTACAACATTGAAACTCTTAATACACTAAAAATGTAATTTATTGCCTATCGCTTCCTGCTGAATATAGCATTACAGGTCGAGTAGCATTGCAGGTTGGGCACCCCGTATTTGGACTTTTAAAATCTGATAGAATCCAAAAAACAGAATTTTTTGAGCCTTCTGAATTTTAGTAATTCCATATTAGGGGTGCTCCGGATGGGTCCTGTCGATCAGGAACCTGGCTCCCAAGTGCAGCAGCAGACCGCAGCACACGTTGAGAGCCTCTGATCAGAAAACAGAAAGGACTGAGTGTAAGAAATGTAACTATATTTGAAACAAGAAAAAAAAGGAAATTAATCATTTATAGCTAGGCTCTTGTGATAGTCCACCATCAGAGGGTGTCACGTCCCACACCGTCTAGGTAGCCCGGTGGCCAGCAGCTCCTTCCACGCTGCTCCCTGGCCGGCCACCGAATGTAGAAGTGGACGGGTGCGATCACATGGTAAGGCCTTGGGCGGGGTGCAGCGTGATGACACGGTGCCCACCGGGTTTAAAATCAGTAACCTGAGACAGGTCTGGTGCCCTGACGTGGTTCTCACTCGTCCCAGTGCTTGTGTATATTCTGATTGCTATTCTGTGTACCGACTTGGCTTATATATTGTTTCTCCTGGCTCTTAACCCCATGGCTTCTGTTCTGACTATCCGCTCTGGCATACGACCTCGTGCACTTGGCTGACACTCTACTCTGGCGATATGACCCCTGGCATTCCTGACAACCCACTCTGGTATACGACCCCTGGCATTCCTGACTACCCACTCTGGTAATCGACACTTGACATTCCTCTGACATTCCGTATTGTATTCTCCCTTGGTATGCTGTTCTGGTTACATACTCCTCCAACTCTGATATAGGTAGTTGTACCGACCATTCAAAGGATCGGAAGTGTAGGATAGTTGTGTTGCGTACAGGGATCAGACATATATTGTGGAGGATTTTGACAGACGGGGTAAAATGGAATCTGTATGAACAAATTAATTAATGGGAACTGATAAGTAGTGAGACAATTAAAACATAACTTTTATTAAGCCAAAAACTAATATAAATTCCCAAATTGCATGTAATTTGCAGCTCTCAAAAGAGAGAGAATCAAAGCATGGCAGACAAGAATTAAAACACATAAAAGCAAAAGGTGATCTCTAGATGATAGCATAGTGTGATGACATCAGATAGCCGGGGAACCCCTAGCTGCCTGGAATCCCCTGGTGGAGATAGGGGGATCATTTGAGGGTTCACAGAGATGCTGTGAGGTTTTGTATAGAGATGCTGTGAGGTTGCGTATAGAGATACTGTGAGGTTGTGTATAGAGATGCTGATGGGGTTGTGTATAGAGATGCTGTTTGTGTATAGAGATGCTGTGAGGTTGTGTATAGAGATGCTGATGGGGCTGTGTATAGAGATGCCTTGCGGTGCCGAAGTGCGGCCTAGCTCCGGTGGGGGCCGCCATCTTGGATGACAGCTCCACCCCCGGGTCCCTCCTCACTGCCTGACGTCCTCACGCATAGCGTGATGACGTCAGATAGCCCAGAATCCCCTGGTGGAGATAGGGGGTTCATTTGAACCCCGATATCTCCAGGCAGCTAGGGGGTCATGGAGGGTGTCAATGGAAAGGCCTGAGCATGGCCTTTCGAATGATACCCAACATGACCAGGTATGTAAAAATGAACTGTATTTTTTTTTGTGTGTTATTTTTATTAATGCAGCAATATTGTTCACATTTCAATTATAATGTGAACAATGATGCTGCACTAATGATTTTTTTCTATGGGGTGCGTTTGCTATAAATCACATAATTCCCCCCACAAAATGTAACAAGTCCCCATTTCTAATTTTTGTACAAGCGCACCCCATAGAAAACATAACCGCAAACGCTCATGTGCTAAAATGTGAAAAAAAACCACTTTACACACTGCAGATGATTAAAAATTAAATTTTTATTGCATTTTTTGTCATAATATACAGCCAGGACATGACGTATGCATATAGAAATGATATATTATGAATCTGCCGAGTCTGCCGGAATGAACGATATCTAATATGTCTGAGTCATTTAATAAAATGTGGCTTCAAATCGTGTTTAAACATGATGAGTGAAAGCGGTAAAAATGAGCTGAGCACACAGCAGTGAAATGCAGCATATTAGAGGAAGATTTAGTAGAGAAATTAACACTTCTCAGAAGCAGACACCACACCCTCAGTATAGTCTACATACATACAATGTATCAAATTCATTAGACCAGACTAAAAACACCTGTCGCTTACCGTTTGAGAACACAGGTCATGTAGAGGTGAGAATCTTTGCACGTACACATTAGTTTTTAATTCAATATCTAATAAACCGTTGCTTATAATATTCTGCAGTAAAGAGTCTCTTTATTTCTATATTTTTTTAATATTTTTTAAGCATTTTTTATACTTTTTAAAAAAAAAAAAAAATTCCGAACTCGAACCGAACACGCCAAAAAGTTCGAAGTTCGCAAACTTGCGAACGGCCAAAGTTCGAATCAAACTCTGAACTGATCTAACCGAACAGCTCATCCCTAGTGACATGGGTTCGATCCAAGCATCAGCTCTCCATTAAGTGTCTTTGGGCAAAACACGTAACTGTACATACTCGCCACCCAGGACATACTTGAAAACGAGAGAAATCTCAATGTATCCTTCCTGGTAAAATCCTTTCTCAAAAAAAAAATTTGGGGGAGAGAGGGTGGAAGGGAGAGAGAGGAAGAGGGTTATTGTGCAGGATGTTTATCGCTAATGGGATCACTGCTATCTATTGGGAGGGTTTCAACACATCTGGTGTAATGTGCGATATTATTACGCATTTTACACCGTGTGGCCCTCCCCGTCAAGCTGCCAGAATGCTGCGACGGACGCAGGGAGGAAAGGTGACCATGGCCCCAGTCGTGACGTGACGCTCGGCAGACAAAGCGTACGTACTTTAATATCGCTTGTATATCAAGTCAAAATTTATAAAAAAATGTTGCTCTTCTTGCAAAATGCTCTCAAACCAAGTTACTCTTAATCCAAGGTTTTTTAGGTATCCAGATCCCACTGCAGCAAAATCACCTGTGTATTATCACCTATAAATATGCCAGCTCTGAACACTACAAATAAAACCGTGAAGGTGCACCCTGAAAAAACTTATGTCATATTTACCCCATGAATATTCATAACAGACTGTATACAAAGCAGAGCCACAAAAAAGTGTTTCAAACTACAATGGTGCTAGGACTTTAAAGTGGATTGAGATCTATTTCCTCTTCACTGGTCAGTCCCTTGGTTTCTATTTGCGTCTCACCAAACTGGATGTGCAACAGTTGGGACTCTCCTAAGACTCTCGGAAATATTTACTCAAACATAAAAGCATAAACAAATAAAACAATAACATCAAGTGGGACAATACCAAAAGAATGAAGTACAATAGTCCTCTTATTGCTGCATAAGCATGACTCATTTACATCCATATGGTCGTCTTCTTGGTGCTTGTAGCCAATACCTCCATCGACGTGATTATATAGTGGTATCCAGCAATGACGTGCGGTGAGGTCAGTGGCTGGTGAGGCACTGGCTAGTATCAGAGCCAGATATACACAGGGTTACGCAGTCGCAATTTACGCATTTGATTATCGTTATATAGGAGAAAAGAGTTTCACTATTTATAAAGTGAAGTTCGAATTATTTTTTTTAACAATTCTAAGAGCATGCACTTACAATACTGACTAATAGAGGGTGCTATTACAACTCTTTAAAATAAAGTTTGCATATAGGTTTTTACGTCTAAGAGCATGTACTCTTTAAATATACACACATGTCATTACAGCACAATGAGCACATTCATTTACTGGGATGGCAGGGGAGGCTCTGCCTCCCCTGTCACCCCTGACTGCACGTCCCTGGTATCCAGAAAGTTTCATTTTGCACCTTGGAAACCAGTTCCCTTGGTTCAAACATGTTAACAGGAACCATTGGAGTCATCCTTCACATCTGGCACCTTGATGTCCTCATAATATGGCATCCGATACTAACTGGGAAGCGTCTGACGTATTTCTTAAAATTATAAGAACAAATGCTATTCTTCTGCCATTGTTTAGATTCTATTTGAAGTAAGAAACATATACTGGTACAAAAGAGAAGGCACGTGTATTTAGCTTAAGAGCACAGACATTTAGTCTCTCCAAATCAGTAAGTTAGCTTAAGTATGTGACAAACATAACTATTTTAAATAATTATACTCAAAGCTAAAGTTATTTAAACACAACTGTTCATTAGTGGACAACGTAATATGGTGCACGCATGTGATGGGTAATACCACATGGTAAAAGGTAGTATAGAATTAAATAGGGGAAAATACAGTATATCTATACTTTGAACATAAATGAAAACGGGCTTTCACAATGGGTTATACAAATGTAGGAATGTAATAGAAATATTTTATTAGAAACATATGATGACAATGTCTTTGAAGATACCTTTTTCCTCTGAATGTTATTTTTTTTACCTTGGTCTACTAGTGGGGAATTAAAGGGACACCGAAGGAATCATAACATTTTTATAGTAATAAAGTGGATCTATTGTAAGGAAACTGTCCCTGCACCTTCAGCATTAAAACTATTTAGAAGTTTGTGAAAAAGTGAATAAATATAGATGAATAAATAATATGACGTAGAAAATATTCTTATAGGCTTAATTGAACCTTGCACTATGAACTCTTGGCCCAATTTGTGGTCTGAATCCAACATAGCTGTTATTATTGAGCTGCAGATTGAAAAATCCTGGGTGGGACGTTTTCCATTTGCCGCTCGCTATTTACGGCTCTATTCTGTCCAAGGTGTTGTATCGGTGTCTCGACTTGGAATATTTTTTAGCCGCAGATCAATACAGGCAGCAGCACTGTCTACTGTAACTGGTATTGACTCTGGAGTGCATGGACCCAACTGCAACACTGCACAAGCCTGTGCACGAGCCGCAGGAGGAGCCTTGGAAGTATGCAATAAATTAAATTTCATTGCATTGCACCAGAATTACACCGAATCGAGTATACTTGCTATCGGAGCATTAGCAGGTGCTTTGAATATTGAGCATAATTGTTGTTGGTAGAGGAGGGGTTAATAGATCATCTTTATTTGACGTGTTAAATTATGGACCCATGTGAAGTACTTTTAACAAACCATAATTTTCTGTGGTGTAAGAAATAGACCATATTTGGACTAGGGAAGAAAAGGCCTAAGTCTTTGTTTCACATTCTGTACATTTTATTGGACCAAGATGGGATTATTTCCTCCTGTAAAGCAGAAACACATGACATTTCTGAGCCACAAACTAGGAGAGTGAAATAGATGAGCAAGGATTTCAGCAATACTCCATTGTGTACATTTCACTAAAGCCGTGTCAATACTCCATTGTGTACATTTCACTAAAGCCGTGTCAATACTCCATTGCCAAATCGGTTTCATATTTACTGACTTGTGATCGTGTTCAACTCGCTTTATATCCTAGATGTGTTTTGTTTCATTAATGCAGACAAAGTCATTCCAGGATCTATGCTAAAGTCTCAGATGATCAATTTTGAGCCTTAATATATGTTATACCTTGAAAAGGGAGATTTTCCTGTTGACCCTTATTTAGAATCATTCTATCGAGCGCGAATGGTATGTTTAGAATTGCTTTTTAACACGGTTATATAATGGCTGGGTATCCTTTTCATCATGAGTAGGTACATTAAAAAAAGTTGAACATGTTCCATTGGCTGTCTTTCTTCTTTTGTTACTTGGCCAAGAAAAAAACAAGAACTCTTGGCCGACATAAAAGTGCATATAAAAAAAAGAAGAAAGAAGACACGATTCAGATTTCTCAAGGTCCTGTCCTCAAGGGTGTTGGGAAAGGTAGGAAAACTCTGGGCTTGCGACCATGGCAAAAGTATATGGAATTACAACAAGTGTGACCTGTCTTTACACATTCGGCTGCAAAAAAACATTCGATTTGATTCATGCAGTGTTTGTTTCCTATGATTACTTGTCAGAGTTCAAATTACTGCTAAGTATACTAGATGCTACGCATTTTCAACCTTGAATACATATACGTGGGGCACATTGTAACTTGGAGAACCAAAAGCCTTAGCATTTGCTGGTGCTATGTACCAGTCAGTCTCTAGGGTTTTTATAATATCGTAGGAGATATCAAGCAATCTCTTGGATACACTAGACAGGAAATTTCAAAGACCTAGGATACATTGTGAATGCATACACTGTAAAGCTTGCATTCAAGTAGCTCAGACTCATGGGATCTGTAGTTCTGTAGCTCATATTACTTTTTTTGTCTAATTTCAGTAGAAAAAAAGCTTATGCTTCTAATAAGTTTATAACATTTTCTACCTATTTATAAATGTAATAATGCACATGGTGCTGTCTGCAGACCAGATGTTGATGATAGACCGTGGTGGGATTGTTTGGAAGAACCTGCCTGCGGGAGAATGTGATGTGTTGTGAACAAACTAAGATCATTATTTATGGTCCGAACTGTTTGCTTATATTTATTTTTATTCACCTCGTAATAAGCCAAATACAATACCAACCAGAGGGCCAAGTTCTACTGATTTTGTGTAGTTTGCATGGAAACCTCCAGCTAGAAGAAACTCTGAAATATGCCAAGTCGTTAAACAAAAGGGGCTCCCTGGGCTTAAAACAGGAGCGGAATGGTCAGAATGGACCCCCTCATAAACCCCTCTTCTTTTAACCCTTTTGCTATTTTTAAACTTCATCTGGAATCCATTGCAGTGGTTGCTTTTCAACCCTCCAGACACTGGAGAATGTAACTTGGATACATGGAGGACTGTGTGTTCAGTCAACCAGTGTTCAGCCAATCCAATGGCTAGGAGGGAGACAGTTGGTACCCAAATTCCTGAGGCAGAAGTCAGCTCTTGCTGACTGGAGCTTCTGGATGGGACTAAGCCCTTGCACTTGGAGGGCTGAATCAGTCCTCTGAGGGCCTCCCAGGGGTGATACAAGGTTGAAGGCACTCAAGGCACTGTGACCACTCAATTTACATTGAGAGGTCACAATGCCTACAGTGTCCCTTTAATTCTCCTACTAATTCTTCTTTGTTATGCCTATGGTATTTTGCATACTCATATCTTACTTCTTGTAGGGATGCATGAAATTTTTAATATGACCTTCATCACCTTTTGTTCTTGTGTGATTTAATTTGTTGGCTGCTAGGTGTCAGTATGTATTGCTACCAGTTGTGTAAGTACTGTGTATTACACATTTTGATCGCTATCTCACAGTAGAAAGGTTTCTTTCCCATCCTGTCACTCCAACGCATACGGACAATCTGATCATATTTTCTTCTTTTGCAGATAACCTAACTATACCCGGAACACGACCCTGAAAACAACTTTTTTCAGATAATTGAATTGGTTTGTAGGAAAAAAAGAAAATTCAACCTAAATAATGTAAAACGAATTTGAATGTGATCTGTTCAAAGAGGCATATTTAAATGATACTTATGAGTGGAAGCCCTCACAGTGAACTAACATCTTCTGGTGTGCAGATTTCCTCAATGTAAGCATAAATCTCAAAGTACCAGTGAGCTGGCATGATAGATTTACATAAATAGGATTATGGTCCAGCTTGCGAACACATGAAACTTTGTATTTGCATTCCTGTCCCTGTTTTAATTTAATTTTTGCTTTCCTGGAGAGCTTTGTAAAATGAAAAAAAAAATCCTTCTGAAACAGAACTGAAGAATAACTTTATTGAGTGCAGTTTTTTATTTTGGAAATTGTAAAAAATTGTACTTGGGACAGAGAGACAACTTTGCACTAGAGGGTTGACCAATGGACATTGAAGGATTAAAAAGGTGCGGAATCCTGTGAAAGCAAGTACAGACGATTCTCTATTTTAAAAAATAGTTTAAGGTATACGTATACCATATCTTTTTATGAAACAAATCTGTTAAACCATATTGTTGTCAAACATACAAGTTTCACAAAGGTTGAACAAGGTTTCCGTCATAGAGGAGAACTAATTGATTAGCATTTTCACAATTTGTCCAGCCCCAAAAAGCCCTAATAATTGTCCAAGGGTGTCATAGTCTTTATAGTAATGATAATGTCTGGAAAAGAAGATCAGAGAATACTATGTGCTATACTTTTCCAAGAAACATGACAAGTTAAATACACATAAGGATTCAGATCATGACTCTCACTGAACCTTTTCAAAGATATTTGGTGAGGTGCTGACAGCCATCAAAAAGCTCACCTGGATATTTATATATTTCCCCAAAAAAGAGCAGGTGTTCGACAGAGGAATGCAATTTGCAGGAAGGAAGACACATCTACAGTCTAATTCCAAGTGAAGCAGCAACCTTCATGCCATAGCTTGCAGCGTTTCGGATCCCAGTAACCCTTTATTTTTAATAACAATAAAAAAAAGGAAAAAGCTGTTAAAGAATGGATGGCTCATTCTGCTGTTATGATGTCTGAGTATTGTGTAGTCTGTGGATTCTGTTGTATTCTTGGAGAGGCAGAAGAAGATCAATCAGTTTTTCTTAAACCAGTTGAACCAGTTTGTGTATAATAGTATGCCTGTATATCCGTGAGTCTTGTACACTGCCTGGCCAACAAATAGTCACACACTCTAATATTTTGTTGAACTACCTTTTCATGGGGTTAAGGTCTGGAATCTGTGGTGGCCAATCCATGTGTGAAAATGATGCCTCATGCTTCCTGAAACACTCTTGCACAATGTGATCCCAATGAATCCTGGCATTGTCATCTTGGAATATTCCTGCTCCATCAGGGAAGAAACAATTCATTAAGGAAAAAAACTGCTCATTTAAAATATTCAGGTAGTCAGCTGACTTCGTTTTTTGAGCGCATAACTTTGCTGAACCTAGGCCTGATCAATTGTCAGGGTTGGTACCGGGAGGGCACCGGGATGTAGGGATATGAGTCAATGGGACAGGAGACCATTGTACCACTGAATACTGTATGCTGGTTAGGTTGCGTGGCCTGCAATACTTCCTCCCAGGTAGTTTTAGCATCCAGGGTTGTATTCCTTGGTATCCACTCCTAATCCGATCCATCATCAGAGGAGGTACAACTGAGTTTTAAGAAATCATTCAGCAGATTATAGTGGGGAAAAGTGGGGTGATCCATCACCCAGGACTTGTAGATATCAGGGAGTGTGCCCACATATGCAGATGACTCCAAGGCAGGTTTTTCATCTTCCTCACCAGTCTCCCACTCTGGATCAGGTCTGTCAATAGAGGAACATGTCTCTCCATAGGTGATGGCGGTGGTAGACCCCACATATCTTGTACAATGACCTGGGGATCCGGGGAGTGTAGGGCTGTTTGTAATGGCAGCTCACCATCAGAATCAATGGGGTCACATTCCTCTGACATGTGGAGAGCGGCACAGTGGAGATGGTGGTGCATCTTACTGGCTAGGAGTGATGGGCGTCACACCTAGAGTTGGTAGACATGATCTTCATAGGAGTTGAAAGATCTGACTCCATAAGTAAAGTGGGTTCAAAGTCCATAGGAAAGACATGATCTGGTTCTATGGACATGGTGATTTCTGTCTCCATAGGAGTGATATGCTCATCCTCCTCTACAGAGCTAGCCTCCAGAAATGCAATACTCCTGGGCATAGTGGGCCTGGTCTTACGAGGCCTGGTGGCTAGAATCTTTTTGGGAGCAGGTTTGGGCACTGAAGATGGTTTAGAAACCAGAGCGATTTGTTTGGGGGGTTACCGGGCAGTGGGAAATCCAGTGTCCTGCCTGTCAACAATATAGCCACAGTTTGGTGGATTGCCTCCGGGTACGTGCCTCAGGAGACAGCAGATCTTTCTTTCCTGCAGCAATGCACACCTAAGGAGAGGAGCCTCATAAAGTCTGCAACAACTCCTTCATAAAGTCAGCCAGTTGATTGAATAGCTCCTGTTAGGTTTTTCTGATTAGCTCCACCACAATGTGCAGCACCACAGACTCATTAACATCAGGCCTCATCATTCTGTCAGGGTTGGAACCGAGAGGGCAGGAGGATATGGGGATATGAGTCCAATATGCAGTGTTGTACAGGAATACACAGGGAAGGGTGGAGGAGGACCCACCAGCTGAAGCAGGACACAGAAGGCTGACTAGGATACTGGTAGCTATAGTGGGAGACATTGTAGTACATTGACCAAAACAGGAATGCTCTAAACATGAGGATAGTGTGAAGATAGCCTGGATTTTCGAAAGGTACGTGGATCCAGGGGAGAAGCCACACAGAGTAGGGGAGCTACAGGATATTGAGCAAGAATTTACAGGTCTTTACTCTTTGAGGACAAGAGCAGTAATGATGAGGCACTGGCTGAATGGAGGCGTAACCCTTTATTGGAATCAGCCAGTGCTAAATGGTCACGTTATCAGCGTGTTCTGAAACTGGGAATACCAGGGTTTGTGAACTTGAGCACCTGGTCTGGAGATGTACAACACAGGAAGGTGGCTGCCAAGGGACAGAGCAAGGTGCTAGACATGGGTCTTGACACCAACTGAGGCAACCCCAGATCATAAAACTTCCCCCACATGCTTGTTTAGTACGTGGTTACGTTTTTTTGTCCAGACAATGTATTTTGTGTAATAGGTAGTGGCTAAACAGGAAAAGTAGAAAAGGCTGGAGTGGCCTGTTAATCCCTGGGATACCTCCATTTTTTATTCATCGACCTGAACCCCTCCACTATGTGCTCTACACTCTTGTTCCCTGAGACATAGGATAGCTAGCAACACAATTTTTATAGGTGAGCTCCATTTGTTTAGCTGCAAATGTACTTTTTTTTTAAGGGGGTACTCAGAGAGCACCGTATTGGCCACAAAATTGCACCTAACAGTGAATTTCCCAGTGCGATGCAATTTCGTGGCCATTCGGCTATTCAAAAAGCTGGCAGTTTTTCAAATATTGGTGAATTGCCAGCGAAATACGATGATCTTTGGCGGCAGTGAAATTCCCCAAAGAGAGGCAATGGTTAATCTATTCAGAGAACGCCGAACAGCACAGTTAGTGAAATGTTATGATTTTCGGTGGTTTCATTCGACAGGTTTAAGCAGGCGAATCCCATAGGTTTCAGTGTTTAAAAAAATTACCTGTTTTTCTCAAATATTTATTCAACTGTTTATTATTTTCATTTGC
This sequence comes from Leptobrachium leishanense, assembly GCA_009667805.1. Lineage (NCBI taxonomy): Eukaryota > Metazoa > Chordata > Amphibia > Anura > Megophryidae > Leptobrachium > Leptobrachium leishanense. The sequence continues at coordinate 70,918,499 of CM019070.1, read as the reverse complement.
AGCAAAAAGTCACTTTATTTATTTTTTAAGCATCTTTCAAGATTTTTTTCGGCAAAATTTTTGATTCAGATTTTTATTACATGGCTTTTTTTTTCACTCTGCAACAGACCTTTTTATTGTTACTCATAGGACCTCATATATTATTTCCAGGCATTTTCATGAAATACATACCAAGAAGAAAAAGCCAACTCCAGAGTGGGTGTAAGATACAAACTATTTAGTCCAAAAACAGCAAAATAATAAAATAAAATGATATTTCGGTCCTAGGACCTTAATCGTGCATCTGTTTCTGCATATATGAATGTAATTTTCATGCAGTAGTTTTCTTTCAAATGCGTTTTAAAAGTTGCATTTTTATTTTTTTTATCCTGTTCGGTGGCTTGTCCGCTTTTTCGTACGGCTGGTTGGTAGTCTGTTCTTTGGGTCGTCGGCTTTTGTCGGATCGATTCGGCAGTACTGGTTCGGTGGATCGTCGGATGCATTCGGCAGTTTTTTGGAGCGATTCGGCTGTTTCTCGATTCACTCAGTGGTTTTGCAGCAGTTTTTCGGATGCGTTTGGCAGGTCGAATCGCCGCACTTCGGAGACCCTGCAGTGAATGCTGAATGCTGTTGGTGACATTTCGCTGCTCTCTGAATAACCCCTTTAGATTACATGCTCTATGGTGACCAGTAGTTGTTTTATATTGCTGGTTACGGCCTGCTCATAATTTAAGACATGTTGCTACTAAGCCAGAGAATAATTGTTGCTGTTGCCAACAGTCACCACGCGTTAGATAAATCACCTCGTGTAAATGTAGTCATGTGATGGTAGCTGAACAAATTGAAAAAAATATTACCACAAAGAAAAATATGAGCCAATGCTTAGAAAAATGATTAGCACAGCACGAATCGAGCCCCGGACCTGCTGATGTTATACTAGGACATTATTAATAGTAGTAACTAATAATTTAACTGTTGTATGTTCCCACAGATAAATATGCAATAAAAATCTTTGGTATACTGGATTCAAGTTACTGTGAGCATTTTCCCATTAATGGGACACAGATGGGTATATTTTTTCTTACCTACTTTGGCCAGATTTTCTCTGTTGTGGAAATGGGCTACAACTAAAATCTGAAAAAAAAATTTAAAATTAAATTATATAACCACAAAAATTTATTTTTTTTATGTTAAATGCATGTTGCTTTTTTATGGCAGGGTTTTTGTTTTTTCTATTGTATAGTGACACTAAAATATTTGTAATTTATCACACACTCTTAGACTTTGCTATATTAACAGTTAATTAGTACTATGGGTTGTTATTATTATCTTAAAAGGACACTCCAACCACCTTAACCATTTAATGTTTTTAAAATGAGAATGTTCCCCTCCACAATGCTCGCAGGTGTCCTGCATGGCTTATCCAGTCTTCTGAACTTGAGGGCTTCCACTTCCTGGACAGCTGTCGATAAGCGCAAGCTGAACAGCATTCCATGGAAGCCATTCCTTCTTTTTTTTTTTTTGTATTTCAAAATTTTTATTTTGCAATAAACAAAAGGTCACAAACCGACCAGTCAGATGGCCTCACAGGGCCAAATGAGATACTCACAAAGCAAGCACAGAAAACATAAGGGGGGGGTTCACATAGGAAACTACAGAAAATCGAAAAAGAATGGGGGGGGTGTAGAAACTCGTCATCCTGCAAAAACAAAAGAGAGTGATGGAGTTCGCTGATGGGGCACCAGGGAAACAAAAAAAAAAAAAAAAAAAAAGGGGGGGTAGTGAGGGACTGCCAAACATATCGTGGCATTCCTGGCTCGCCCCAGCAACCTAAAGGGAACCGAGGGAAGCCATTCCTTCTTGCTGCAGAAGCACTGTAAGACATCCGATTGACTGGAAGCGTCTTTCTGGTGCTGGAGAGAAGGTGAGCAAGAACTGAAGGTAAAAACGGGGTGCGTTCATAGAAGGGTGTTCTTTTTCAACCCTCCCCCCTTCCTTTTACCTTAGCATACCTAGTAATGGTATGTATTTAACTGACTTTAAAGTTCACCTGTCTTGAGAAGAAGTAGTTTTGCCCTTTTGTCAGGGCATCACTCTCTTTATACTGATCAGTGTTTTCTCACTGACCTTTATATTGAAAATAGGAAGGTATGTATCTGCTTGCAGGAATACGGACCTGCCTCCTGTATGTATTGTAGAATTTCCTATCTTAACCCTTTGTACCTTGTACAGCACTGCGGAATGTGTTGATGCTTAATAAATAATAAATAATAATTAACCTGTGAACTCCATCCCAGTGGTGGGTGGGCCTGAACGCCGCGGTTCAGCATAGCACGCCCCACTGACTCCTATTGCATGCCTCCCAGTCAGCGTACAACACGCATCATTAGCTGCCATGGCAAGGCGTGACTTAAAGTAATTCTCCCGCAGGCAATGCCGCATGCAGAATGTCGGCTAGGTAGGCAGGCTGGAAGAGTCACCGGAGAGCCATGGGGTGTGGTATTACGCCCACTGACTTTCAGACACACCTGCCGGGCACAAGCCATCTGGCAGTATGGGCTTAAAGATTCCCCCTCTCCCACAGGACTGTGCCATGTCATGGGGGAGGGATCACTACGAGCAGAGAGCTGCGAGTGTTGGGCCATCCTGTAGGATGTCTCTCTGTCTGCAGAAGTCCCTCCTTACTTGTGGTATGCCAACATGCTACATGGGAGATGGGGGGAAAATGGAGTAATTCACAATCAAACTTTATCTATCACTCATTTCAATGTGGCTTGCCGCATCCAGCCCAGTACCATGTCATCCAGGTCATCCTTGCTGCTGTCCCATTCCGTGTTTTTGTTTTTAATCCAAAGTGGAATTGGTTCTGGGGAGGGTATGAATGGAAACCTATTAGTCTCTCTCATGACTGAAAAGCCGCATGAGCATATGTGACTTGCTTAGAAACCAGCTTTTGGTTTCATTAGGTAGCACTCACCTATCATAGATGCCGTGGCGGGTGAGCTTACACTTCAATGTAATCACTAGTCACCAAATACACCCCAGCCTGCTCCCTAAGGTCAAACAGTGACCTGCGCCTAGCTTCTCCCCGCATCACCTCTTCCCATGATAGACTGCAGGATTTCTCACGCGCAGCCCCCACTCTCTGGAACGCTCTCCCTCGTACTGTCAGACTTTCCCCTAACTTCTCTTCCTTCAAACGCTCCCTGAAAACATTCCTATTTAGGGAAGCCTACCACCCAACTCACTGACGCAACCATCAATCACTCTCACCTTACAGTCCTCTCCTCCTGTTTCCAACCCCAACCCTCCCAGATTGTGAGTTCCTACGGGAATAGGGCCCTCATCTCCTCCTGTACTGTTTGTCAAGTGTTGTTCAATGTATTGTAACCCTGTCTATACTGTGCTTATTGTACAGCGCTGTGGAATATGCTGGCGCTTTATAAATAAAGAATAATAATAATAATAAAATGTCATTTAAGTAAACCAAAACCTCTGTGTTTTGTTTCACATGGAGCTATAGGGATGAGCACAGATGACATTGTTTTTTCTTATTATGTTTTATACATGTTACTGGCTGGATACTTTTGGTAGTTGCATCCGCCCTGGTAGGGATGAGGCGCGACACCATTTTTTCTGCATGTAAAAATATCCTAGATATTAGGGTTAGAAACTAGGGTTAGATATTAGCATTTGAAGCTAAGGTTAGATGATAAATTTAGAAGGTAAGGTTAGAAGCTAGGATTAGAAACTAGGGTTAGAATTTAGGGTTAGAAGCAAGAGTTGGAAATGATGGTTAGAAGCTAGATTTTGAAATTAGGGTTAGATGCTAGGGTTAGATAGAAGCATTATAAGCTAGGGTTAGAAACTAGGGTTCGCCGAAAATTTGGATGAATTGCTATTCGTTACGAAAAAAATTACACACTTCTACCAAATATACCCCTGTGCACAAATACAGATATTCTCTGCATCCATACATAGAAATTCATGGCAGATACTTGAATTGAGCCCATAGAAAAGAAATGACCATATATATTCACCTATGTATCTCACATCCCTCCACAGAGATACTTCCCAACACTCGAAATATCTCCCTTTAGGCTGGCGGCAATCGAGCGTTTCTCAGACAGAGTAAGGAACGTCCGTGAGAGTGGACGTTCCTTCCACTCTGTGGGCTCAGCGTACAAACGGAGGATCGCGCTTTGTATCCCCATCAGCGTCCGTCTATCTTTTTGATGGGGAGGGCTTTTTCACATCCGGCGGTTGGCCCTCCCTGTAAAAACAGCAAAAAAACGGCACAGACACAGGGAAGTGATAGATATCATCATAGCCACTTATTTCCTGTCCTCTTGATCACCCCCCCCCCCAATCAACACTTTTCTCAGATGCTTTCCTTACTGTATGAACAGTATGGTATGCACCAAAAGAAGTCCAGCTCGATGTCGGGCATGTCAATTAGGATGTAGGATGTTGTCCCTCGTTCACCTCTCCAATCGATTCTGCAAGTGGCCCACAACAGAAAAGATGGCAGCTCCCTGGAGTGTTCCTGCTCTGGTCTTGCAATAATTCTTCATAGAGCCATCATGAACAGCTGTGACTTTGGTTAGCTAAGGTAGGTGCATTTTAGTTTCTGTGATTACATGTCTCTTTGTCCTTTGGATTATGCTAACACTAGTTCAAAGCATTCTATAAATAAATATTCATTGCTATTTAACATTTATTAATGCATTAACACACCCGCCACTTTGAAACCACTCCAGTACCTATCCTTGCTTGCTAAAATGCAGCTGTATAATATTTCACCTGCAACTGACACATTCTGCCAGTTTATCATTTAGCAACAGCTGAAGAAAGATTCTGTTATTTGTATAAAACCATTGAGTTGTTATACAATTGCTTCAGACACCACGTCAAACTATGGAAAATGATTTCACATTTATGTTGGCAAAGCCTATAGACATTTTCCACTATGAGTTTTATTATATGACTGGCCTCGGGAACTGAACATGAAAACGAAAAGGAGGAGGAAAAGACAGATGGTGATCCCCAGGACATATTTGAGATATTCCACTGTACCAGATATATATGCTACATGTACATGAGAACAAAATACATTCCTGTGTGTACAGATATAGTTTCATGATCTGTAATAGGTTTTTTTCTTCTTCATTCAACTGATGCATGTTTTATGCAGGTAAACTTTGTGCAGAAAGATACTTGCGCCAAAATCAATAAAAGAAGGGCACTGGTCCATTTTTGACGCTAACATGGAGAAGTTAAGCAGGTAAACCTGCGCATGCATGTTTTCCTTTACTATCACCATCTTAACAACATATCCCGGGGAAGGTGCTATCTCAGCGCTAACCTCCCTGATACCCGCAGTAGTGCTTCTGAGCCGCCGCATGGAGGCTTGCACTTTCGGGATGCAAGCTCTGTGCACCCTTGCTCTTGTATGATCAACCAGCGCCGCAGTGATCACAGATGGAGAAAAGAACTAATTGTTGCCAGTCTCATTCTGCTCCCAACGAGATAACAGGGGCTTTGGAGCTTGTCAAATAATTTAGCATTTGCAGAATCATTTACCATGAGCTTTTAGGAGGTGTTCAAATTTTGGCTTGTGCGTCCTGACGTTAAATTGCGCCAGCACTTTGTAATACTTTACATGTCGAGACAATAAAATTAGATTGTGCTCCCCATGTTAAAGATAGGAGATGCTTAAGTACAGTAAGCTCGCGCAAGCTGCGAGGCGTAAAACATTTTCACCTGACTGTAGCGTCAATATTGGAATATCGATGACAGTCGTTAAACTTACTTCTCCTAGCGCCAACGATTACATATTGTGACGCTACATTAGCACCAACTATGGAATAGAGCACCAATGTTCTGATAAAATATGTGTGGATATTAAAATATTTTTTTTACCAACCCCTTCACAAATAAATCATTCTAAAGCAGAAATGAAAAAAAAATGTAGTACACACGTCAAGCTGAATTTTTTTAAGTTAACAATGCGCTCCCTGATTTCTCTACTTATTGATCTGTAAGTCAGTGGAAGATGAATGGCTGAAAGATGGATAAATAGACAAGTGGATGATAGATACATACATACATACGATAGACAGATAAGGTAAGATGGACAGACAAATATATACTGTACATAAATAAGGTATATAGATAGATAGCCTGGTATATAGATATATAAGTTATATATGATAGATCTTACAGGATCTTACTAATTTTAGAATATCTTCACCTTTCAAATCCTTCAGGCTAAACATGAAAGAATGAATTATCTTAATATCTTAAGAAGTTATGTCAAACCAATGGATAGGAAATTCTTCATTCCAGCTCACTAGACCTTCATCCCACATAACACATCAAACAATGCACTAATCAAGCTTGTGCTTGTACTTGGGTGGTTACACATAACTCTACCCACACGTCGATTATCCCACTGAACTTACTTTATGGACTAGAAGCGGAAACAGCGATAACATGCAAAATCCCAGAAATACTATTTGTTTGCTTATGTATATGTTTGCATATCTTCCTGTCTGTCTGTCTGTCCGCTGGTCTGTCCCTTTTTATCTAAATATATATAAATCAACCTATTCGACAGGATACCAAACCACTCACATGTTGCACCCAAAACAACCAAACGTTGCCCACTTACGACTGTAAGTTGCAGCCAGCAATTATCTACCCAATTCTTAGTCCAGAGGTTAGGCTGCGTGGAGTAATGCTATAAGCTAGCACAACGGTTCTCACATACCAATTCATAGTCACACTCAGAGTGTGTTGAAAGGAATTTGCAAACATAACTCTGTATTCAGAATATACATTACAAACCGTATGACCAGAACCAATGTAAAAAGTAGCACCAACTGATGAAGCTTTTTATGCAAAAGGCGTTTTGGTATACTGTATATTTTATTACTAATAAAACTCGCCTTATTTTACGCCTATCCCGGGTCCTGGATGCTTATATTAGCCGAGGAGGTGGCTGATAGGTGATCCAGTGCACCTTCTGAAGTCACCGGCTGCCTACAAATCTGGTGTCTGATCGATAAGACACCAGCAAATGTGAGTACGACATTCTTCTCCTTTGTTTGCACTCTATTTTATACAATATTGCTCTATGTGAGTCATTTTATATTTTGAGGGACACAGAGGATGATAACCCTGTAAGGAAACCACACTTCTGAGCCACGGGGTGCAGCAGAAGGAACCACTAACAGGACAAGACGCGTCAACTCCAGCACATCTTTCTTTTATAATAACTTTGCATTTAATTGCCCCAAACACTGAAAATATTCAAAAGTGGTTATCTATGCTAATCTTTGCCTAAAACTGAAGCGTGCATCATAGAATTTTAACTGTAATACTAACTCTATACCTAACCCTAAAACTAAACTGAGCATTGTTTTTGCACTGCATGCAAGGTGAAAAATGAAACTATGATGTTAAGTTGACCAAAAAAACTAGAGTGCATTCTTTTTTTTCACTCTAAAAGCAAATTTCTTCCCCAAGTGTCTAAATTCATGCTACTTTTTAAAAGCACCATTTCTGACACAGTAGTACTATCAGCAGCCACAAGGTGGAGACTTTTTTATGGTAAACATATTTTCCTTATTTCGTGGTTTACATACCATTACATTTTCACTTTTTCTTGTAATTTGTTTCCTTTACAAAATGAAAAATCTAATAACTGTAGATTTAACATAAAATACTTTCTAGATAAATGTAATATACCTAGCAAAATCATTTTTACATAGGTCACTAAAACTAAATATTTGTACAATAGTACTCTTTCCATTTCCTGACGCAGAGATGTCAAGTAACATTTTTTGGAAGCTGCAGTTCCAGGTTTTGTCTGATGCATGATCTGATTGAAACTGTGTAAAGCGCATATAATTATAAGGAGATTAATATTATATCATCTGGAAATGTGTGTTTCCTCCTGCATTCAAAATGATATATGAATACAACCCTGTTTATTAATGTACATCATGCTACCACATAGACTGTCAAGTTATTGCCTTGTATATGAAAAACCCAACAAGCAGATTCAAGGATCCCTGCTATGCTGCTAGGCATTCTCAGATACATAAGACAGCTTAACCCTGTGAAGACGGTCAGGTGTCGCCCGTTGGGAGGTGGTTAACACCGGCGAGGCGTACTGGTATGCCTCGCCGCCAGGTGCTGCCGCAAGCCTCTGATTTGGTCCACCCAACTGCGGGGAAGGGCCAAGGTGGCCCATTGAAGTCAGCGGGGCATATTAGTACACCCTGCGGCTTCAAGGCCCTGCCGTCACGCGGACAGCATAGAACATCCCGTGGCATTATGAGGTTAATAAACTGATCCTTAGAGTTGTTGAACTAGACAGAATACAATGTGCAAGAACAGTCATATCATTAGCCAAAGTCAAGGGTAGGAGATAGAAGAATAATGATCCAGTGAGCTGAGGTCAATGGGCTGGAGAGGACAAAATAATTGTGAACTAGGCAAAGCCAGAGCCGGGAACAAAGTAACCAGGAAAATAACATAGTATATGGTAAGAAATCTCAACATGGTGCCAAAGGAAGGGGAAACCAACCCTAGATGCCTAGTGGTCTAATCTCACACCGAACCAGCTGTCTAGACAGCCAGAAGATCTGGCTCTGCCAATAAAACGTTTCTTACAGCAATGTGTACCAAAAGCAGAAAAGCATAGTTATTTTCTTAACAATAGGGACAAGTCACATTTCTCACACTACAACTTGATCCATCTTCAAAGAAATATTATCTCTCTTTGGATTAACTGCACATTTTTATCACTTGATATCCCATTTTGACCCTTAGTTCAATTAAATATGTATATGGAAGCTATTTCTGGACCACCCATTTAGGCTTTCCTCTTACTACGCATCTGAATTTGACCTTGTATTTATCACTCATATTATTTACACATTTTGGGCTCCATTGTCCTATGCAATTAAGGCACAGACACCTAATGAAGTGTGTATGAGGTGGGAATAATGATTTAATGCACACAACAATAGATATTTATACTTATTTATTTTATCGAACAGGCGGTATAAATTCTGACAAGATCAATGGTGAAGACCTTGTTGGAAACTGTTACACAGGGCTCAAAATTTCAGGTCCCAAGTTACTAGCTAGGCCTTAAGAGTTACTCGCCACCCAACCCTTACCCTTAACTCTGCCCCTAAGCACACCCTCTTAAATTATTATTTATCATTAATAATATAACAAAGCAGTGGAAACATAAAGGGAAATGATGTGCGGCGTGTATGAACGTATCACAGAGCTCCACAGCAATAAAACTCACAGTAATGTGCAGTGTGTATAAGCGTGAGTTTTATTGCTGTGGAGCTCTGTGATACGCTCATACACACGCACATATCAGGGAGTTCCACAGTAATAAAACTCACGCTCATACACACTGCACATTACTGTGAGTTTTATTGATGTGGAGCTCTGTGATACAATAATGTGCAGTGTGTATGAGCGTGAGTTTTATTGCTGTGGAGCTCTGATACACTCATACACACTACGCATTACTGTATGAGAGCACCACAGCAATAAAACTCACAATAATGTGCAGTGTGTAGGAGCTTATCAGAGCTCCAATGCCTATTTTTAAACCCTCTCATTCTTTTTACCCCCTCTCTAGAAACATAGAAACATAGAAAAATGTCGGCAGATAAGAACCTTTCGGCCCATCTAGTCTGCCCAATTACATGGATACTTAACCTGGATTTATCTTTTGTTTAGGATAGCCTTATGGCTATCACATGCTTGCTTAAATTCAATTACTGTTTTGGCCTATACCACTTCAACTGGAAGGCTGTTCCATGTATCCACCACCCTCTCAGTAAAATAATGCTTCCTGATGTTACTTTTAAACCTTTGCCCCTCTAATCTAAGACTATGTCCTCTTGTTTTGCTACTTTGTTTCCGTTTAAATATACTCCCTTCCTCTACCTTGTGGATTCCCTTTACGTATTTAAATGTTTCTATCATATCTCCTCTGTCTCGTCTTTTTTCCAAGCTGTACATGTTAAAATCATTAAGCCTTTCCTGGTAACTTTTCTCCTTCAAGCCGTACACCATTTTAGTAGCCCTTCTCTGAACTCTCTCTAAGATGTCTATATCCTTCTGGAGATACGGTCTCCAGTACTGCACACAGTACTCCAAGTGAGGTCTCACCAGTGCTCTGTACAGTGGCATGAGCACTTCCCTTTTCCTACTGCTAATACCTCTCCCTACACAACCAAGCATTCTGCTAGCATTTCCTGCTGCTCTATTACATTGACTACTTACCCTTAGATCCTCTGAAATAATAACCCCTAAATCCCTTTCCTCAGATGTTGAGGTTAGGACTGTATCAAATATTCTATATTCAGCCCTTGGGTTTTTACGTCCAAGGTGCATTATCTTGCACTTATCCACATTAAAACTCAATTGCCACAGCTCCGACCATTTTTTTGGTTTACCTAAATCATTTGTCATTTGGCTGATCCCTCCAGGAACGTCAACCCTGTTGCAAATCTTTGTGTCATGAGCAAAAAGACATACTTTTCCATTAATACCTTCTGCAATATCACTAATAAAAATATTAAAGAGAATGGGTCCAAGTACTGACCCCTGAGGTACCCCACTGGTAACAAGACCTTGCGCCGAATAAACTCCATTTACCACAACCCTCTGTTGCCTGTCACTCAGCCACTGCCTAATCCATTCAACAATATTGGAATCCAAGCTCAAAGATTGCAATTTATTGATAAGCCTTCTATGCGGAACAGTATCAAAAGCCTTACTGAAATCTAAATAAGCAATGTCTACTGCACCACCTGTGTCTATTATTTTTGTTACCCAATCAAAAAAATCAATAAGATTAGTTTGGCATGATCCCTGAGGTAAACCCATGTTGTTTCTGATCCTGTAATCTATGTGTTTTTAGATGTTCAACAATCCTTTCCTTTAACATGGTTTCCATTAATTTCCCCACTACTGACGTAAGGCTAACTGGCCTATAGTTCCCCAATTCCTCCCTACTACCCTTCTTGTAAATGGGCACAACATTTGCTAATTTCCAGTCTTCTGGGACGACTCCCGTTAGCAAGGATTGGTTAAATAAATCTGTTAACGGTTTTGCTATTACTTCCCTGAGCTCTTTTAATAATTTAGGGTGGATCCCATCAGGCCCCATTGACTTATTTGTCTTTACTTTAGACAGCTGCTGTAGAACCTCCTCCTCTGTAAACTGATATGTAAATGTCTCGTTAGTGCTTCCTCCTAACTGAGGTCCCTTTCCTTCCTTTTCTTCTGCAAAGACTGAACAAAAATATTCATTGAGGCAGTCAGCGAGACTTTTATCCTCTTCTACATACCTTCCTTCCTTTGTTTTTAATCTAACTAATCCTTGTTTTACTTTTCTTTTCTCGTTTATGTATCTAAAAAATGTTTTGTCCCCCTTTTTTACTGACTGAGCTATTTTCTCTTCTGCGTGTGCTTTGGAAGCTCTTATAAATTGCTTTGCCTCTTTCTGCCTAATCTTATAGGTTTGCCTATCTTCTTCACTCTGAGTTTTTTTATAATTATTGAATGCTGTCTTTTTTTTCTTCACTATTTTGGCCACTTCTGCAGAGTACCACAGTGGTTTCTTCCCTTTTTTGTTTTTGCTAACAAGCCGAATGCAATTGCCTGTGGCCTTCAATAATGCTTCCTTTAAATAATCCCATTTCTCCTGGACTCCCTTTAAACTCCTCCAGTCTGATAATGACTCCTTCACACAAAATCTCATTTTAGAAAAATCTGTTTTTTTAAAGTCTAAAACTTTTGTTTTTGTGTGGTGCGGCTCCATCCCTGTTCTTATATTAAACCATACTGACTGGTGATCACTAGATCCCAAATTTTCACCTACAACAACGTCCGATACCAAACCTCCATTTGTGAGTATTAAATCCAATATGGCCTCTTTACGGGTCGGCTCCTCAACTACTTGTGTTAGAGATAATCCCAGTAGGGAGTTTAGAATATTTGTACTCCTGGTGCACCCAGCTGTTTTGGTTTTCCAGTTCACATCAGGAAGATTAAAGTCCCCATGATAATAACTTCCCCCTTCATTGCCATTTTGGCTATTTCCTCAAACAGCAGATTATCTAGCTCTTCTACTTGTCCAGGGGGTCTATAGATCACACCTACACGAGCTACTGTATGATTGCCAAATGTTAGCGTAACCCAAACTGACTCCATGTTCGCCTCGCTCACTTTTATTTGGTTTGTTTTTATGTTGTTTTTCACATACAGGGCCACTCCTCCTCCTTTCCTACCTTCTCTGTCTTTTCTATATAAAGAGTACCCCGGTATTGTTATGTCCCAGTTATTTTTCTCACTGAACCATGTCTCAGTAACCGCCACTAAATCTACTTCTTCAGCTGCCATCATTGCCTCCAGTTCATTGATTTTATTGACTAAACTGCGAGCATTTATAGACACGACTCTGAGCTTGTCATTTTTTTCCCCGCATGTTGCTTGCACCCTCCGATTTAGTTTTGGAGGACAATCAGGCAGATTGTTTTTTACCCTATTGTCCCTCCCTCCTAGTTTAAATATTTCTTTGTGAAACCTTTGAACTTCTCACTGAGAACATATGTTCCCCATGAGTAAGATGCAAACCATCTTTTTATACAGTTCCTTTCTGCTCCAATTAGAGCTATCATGGGACACAAAGCCAAATCCTTGCTCCCGACACCATTCCCGAAGTCACAAATTAAATTCCCTATTGCGCATCTGCCTATCCTGAATGTTATGCACAGGCAAAACTTCAGAGAATGACACAGTGGACGCAATCTGCTGTATTTCACCTCCAAGAACACAAAAATCTTCCTTAATCTCAGAAACCTCATTGCTAGCCAAGTCATTTGTCCCTAGATGGACTAGAACGTCCACTTCCCCTTGCTGCTTTGCCTGTTTGACAATATTGAGAATACGTCTCTTGTCTCTACGCGCAGTAGCCCCAGGAAGACATCTCACCAAACCACTACTCTCCAGCTCAACACCTCTTATGATAGAATCACCCAGCAACAATTGCCTTCTATCATGTCCCACCTTTTCCTTTTTGTTCTTGGTTGCAGTCATGCATACCTTAGGCATAGGGGATGGTGGTTCCTCAACTATGGTGTCTGAGCCTACTTCCGTCTCACCACTACACTCTGAAAGTGCCTCAAAAGAATTAAGAAGAGCCACAGACTGTGGGACATGTTTTCTATCCACAACTCTCTAAATTTTTTTACTCCCTCTCTTTCTCTTTTTTATCACCCCCTCTCATTCTTTTCTCTTTTTACCCCCTCTCTCATTCTCTTCTCTTTTTCACCCCCTCTCTCATTCTCTTTTCACCCCCTCATTCTCTTTTTCACCCCATCTCATTCTCTTTTTCACCCCCTCTCTCATTCTCTCTTTTTCACCCCCTCATTCTCTTCTTTCTCACCCTCTCTTTCACCACTCTCATTCTCTTTTTCACCCCTCATTCTCTTTTTCACCCCTCTCATTCTCTTTTTCACCCCTCATTCTCTTTTTCACCCCTCTCTCATTCTCTTTTTCACCCCTCTCATTCTCTTTTTCACCCCTCATTCTCTTTTTCACCCCTCTCTCATTCTCTTTTTCACCCCTCTCATTCTCTTTTTCACCCCTCATTCTCTTTTTCACCCCTCTCTCATTCTCTTTTCACCCCTCTCATTCTCTTTTTCACCCCTCATTCTCTTTTTCACCCCTCATTCTCTTTTTCAGCCCTCTCTTTCTCTTTTTCACCCCTCTCATTCTCTTTTTCACCCCTCATTCTCTTTTTCACCCCTCTCTCATTCTCTTTTTCAACCCTCTCTCATTCTCTTTTTCACCCCTCTCTCATTCTCTTCTCTTTTTCACCCCTCTCTCATTCTCTTCTCTTTTTCACCTCCCTCATTGTCTTCTATTTTTACACCCCCTCTCTCCCTTTGTTACACACATTCAGCAGATTGGGCTGCTCTGTCCTCCTTCCTGGTCTGGAAGGATGCAGGCTGGCTCCACCTCTTCTGTGTGCTGATTGAAGCTGCAGCGTGCTTCCCACACTCATAACAAGAGTTTGGGAATGACACGCTGCATTGGTGCCTCCCCCTCCTGCTCGTCACCTGACCCACCCACGTGATGCTTCGTAGACTCGCAGCACTTACGCTGCGAGTGTGTGACGCTTCACATGGGTGGGCAGGTGATCTGCGAACGTGAATCTCGTGGGTCACCTGCCCACCCATGTGAAGCGTCACACACTCGCAGCATGCTGCGAGTCTACGAAGCATCACGTGGGTGGGTCAGTGCCGATCACGCGGGAGGGGTCAGCGTCGATCAGGCACACAGCTCCGGATTCGGACTCTAAGAGTCCAATACCGGAGCTGTGAATTAAGGCGGCAGCACACTGAACCTGGCCCCAGCAACCAACGGGTCAGTCCGCCCCACTCGCCCTCAGATAATTTCCACTCGCCGAATGCGAGCAGGCGAGTGGAAATTTTGAGGTCTGCTGTAACATATAGATTTATTTAATCTAAGGATGATCTAGCTCTCTGCTCGGATAATGAACACTCATCTTCTGGCAGAGACACTGGAATGCGAAAAGCAATGTTGTAAGTGACTACACTTGACAGGACAGTAGAAGCTGTCCAAGGAGAGTCCATATAAAGGTGGAAGGAGTGTCTGTTACACATTAGTCTCATTGCTATTATTATTGTCATTTATATAGTGTCAACAGTTTTTGTAGCACTTTACAATAACCAATGAGAACGTGCAAAATTAAAACAAAAATAGGAACAGAAAAAACAAGTATAGAGGGCCCCGCTAGGATGATCTTACAATCTAGACGATTTAAATGGATACTGTGTTTTTTACTAAATACTCACTTGTTAGTGTCATTGATTTCTTTTTCTTTTATTGCACTCTAACTTATGCAGCTGTTTCTGTTGGAAACATTTCAACAACAAAAAACTTTCTAGCTAATTATCTAGAAGGCTTTAAGGATCAACCAATTAGCGAGCTTTTATAATCAATTATCCAGAAGCTTTAATGTGAATGACTTGCCAACATCCTGCTCCACATGATAACTTATGTAATAACTTATGTTCCAAACAAAAGTTTGTACAGTACCCAATTTATACTAAGGAAGGCTTTGCTTTTGTCAGTGACAGACAGACTTAACATAAATGTGAAAACCTTTTAAGACAGGTTTATCAAAATCACAGACCCCCAGATGCTGATGCCTACAGTTCCCAGAATCCCTTTGAATCAAAAGATGGCCAGAGAATCATGGGAGCTGTAGTTTCAGAAACATCTGGGAGGCCGTAGCCTTGTGTTAAGAGATAAAAGTAGACATGATTGCTGAGGAGAGGTTAAAGAATTAGGCTGGGTTCACACATAAGCGTTTTACAGCGCGTTCCTACGCGCTGTAAAACGCTCAAACAGTGAAATACCATTATTCCCTATGTGGGCATATCACACCTGGCCGTTTCTCAGCGCGCATGAACGCGCTGATAAACGGCCGACACACAAAGAAGTTCGGGAGCTTCTTTGGTGCAGATATCAGCGCGTTCACGGCCATAGAGATTGACGTGAACACGCGTTTGCGTGTTTTCCAATTCAAAAACGTCCGTTTTCGCATACTGCGCGTGCGCGTTCTGCACATGCCAGGCACATGGCAGGAAGACACCACACCCCCGGGAAATTCAAACGCCACTGAGTGAAGTTTGAAGATGGATGCTGATGTTGGAGCTGGAGCTGGAGCTGGAGCTGGAGCTGGCGTTGGTCTGGGCGATGCGGAGTTGTTCATCCATCTGGTGCATGGGAAACCATGCATCTATGACCAGCGGAGGAGCGACTATAAAAACCGCACAGCGAGGCTGCGAGTATGGCAGGAGATCGGGGAGAAGTTGTGGGGGGATTGGAAGACCTGCAGCAACCGGGAATACCCATGTGGGACCTTGGGACAATAAATACCCATGTGTGACCTAGGGGCAATAAATACCCATGTGTGACCTAGGGGCAATAAATACCCATGTGGGACCTTGGGGCAATAAATACCCATGTGTGACCTAGGGGCAATAAATACCCATGTGGGACCTTGGGGCAATAAATACCCATGTGTGACCTAGGGGCAATAAATTCCCATGTGTGACCTAGGGGCAATAAATACCCATGTGGGACCTTGGGGCAATAAATACCCATGTGTGAGCTAGGGGCAATAAATTCCCATGTGTGACCTAGGTTCAGTAAATACCCATGTGTGACCTATGGGCAATGAATACCCATGACAGCTGCTGTGGCCATGGCTATAAAAACCGGTGAAGCACACAGCGTGTATTTGTTTTTTTTAAAAATACAAAAAGGTCTGAAATCCGTTATATACAAACAAATTTTATTAATTGAAAAATAAACTTTTTAAACGAAGAAACAGGGTTTTTTTGCATACAATGGGCAAATACTGCTGCGTCCGAGCTGCTCCCGTACGATCCGATGTCTATGTACGTGAAGCAGTAATTTGCATCGGATACCGCAAACTGGACAAAAGAAAAATATTTTTTATAATTTAAATTGAAAATTGAAAATTGCATGTCTTGGCAAAAACGTCTGCAATCGCCATCCACTCCTCTTTGTTGGGTTTCTTCATAACGACATCATGAAGGATATCCCATAGGGCACAGCATGTTTCCCAAATGATGTTGCTAGCTGTTGATTGTCCGATCATGAAGGCATAGTGCAGACTCACCAACGACTGTCCGGTTGCTAAATACCTATGAAATGTAGGAAAAAAACAATTAGTTCATGCTTACATTTTGTTTCAACAGTCAATAACATGAAGGCAAAGTGGAGGAGCATCAAAGATGCTTTCATCCTCCACCGGCGTAAGGAGAAGGACTACCGGAGTGGAGCGGCTGCCAGTGCGCCATCGCGTTATATACATGCGGACGAGCTGGAATTCCTCATACCATGCGTGGAAATGCGTAGGTAAGTCAAACCAATAACAATGTTTATGAGGGTCATGGATATTGTTTTACAGAACATGTAAATAATAATATAATGCACCCACTAATGTATTATTTGCTATTGACAGCACTGACAGCAGCTGGGAGAGGCAGGAGGACGACCATGAGGAGGAGGACACGGCCACCCAAGAACCACAGCCATGCACCTCGTTCCAAATGTCGGAAACCCAACCGTCACCGTCACCGTCACAGACACAGACACAGACAGAGACAGAGGCACCAACAACTTCTGTGCCAAGGTCTGCCACACCAGCCATGACACCTCCTGTACGGAGACGTACGATTTTGAGGTGCCGTCGTCAGAGGACCCAACGTGAGGACGACCGAGTGATCTGCGTCATGGAGGACCTGGTGCAGAATGTTCAGAAGATGTCATGTGAGGCCCATTTCCTCCTCAGCTTGGAGGACAAAATGAAAAGGGTCCCTAGGAGTCAACAGACAGAGGCACGTGATGCCATCACCCGTGCCCTCGACTCCTTCCTTCCACCTGAAGAACGTTCCTCCCAACAACATACACAAGCTAGAACACAAACACTTCTACATACCACACACCTGCACACACACACTCCTCCACCTGCCACCTACTACCCACAAACACCCATGCACCACCCCCCTGAAACATGGTACTCACACACACAGTCCCCTTTCAGATATCCCCCAGCTGTGGAAGGAGGGAGGAGATGCAGGGTGACGAGCATCACTATCAGAATTTATAATCTCTGTATCCCTAGGCACCTTTTTCATTTTCTTTACCTTGCTGAGGAGGGAAAATGCCTTGCCCGTTGGCTGTTTTATTTTGTTTGTTTAGGCAATATGTGGCGAACTACCCTGCCATTACGTGGTTTAATTTGGATAATTTAGAATAATATTTACCTTTTTTTTCTACATATTTGTAGAATAAACCCTTCTTTGTTTAAAGCAACAGTAAAAGTCTCTTTATTAATTTTATTGACCGGCGGCTGCTCTGCGTTCTGATCGACTCGTGCTCGGGTTTCTCCGGTGTGTTCGGCGGGGTTAATCCAGATGTTTTTGCAGGGTTTGGGCAAGCAATTGCCAGGTTATGGGGTGAGTGTTCAGCAGGTTTGCGGCGACTTTTCCCTGCACTACATCGGCCCTGTGGCACTTGCTGAACCCACCGCAGGGTAGGTGAAGGGATCGCCGATCTGCTCCGTATTGGATGAAAAGTAACCAAACATGCAGTGACGGCTTGATTCACTTTGAATAACCCCGACAGCACATCGCACTGTATTATGTGTGTAGTGATGTTAATTGACTTACGTACTCACGCATGAAGGTGTCCTGCCGTTGCAAGGTGGGGGACATGAAGTCCAGCAGCTCATCAAAACTATTGTAAAATAAAATAAAAAAACAAAGGGGGAATTAATAGCAAATCAATCATATGGGACACAACAACAATAAAAGCAGGGTACATGTACTAACTCTTTACCGTGTGTATTGCATAAACTTCTCCTCGTGTGCACGCAGAGTTGCAAACAACGCCCAGACCTGACCTCGTTGTCAGTCTGCAATGGTCGGATGCACCCAGTAGCGTCGCCTGGCCATCGCCTGCCTCCTTCTCCTCAAGCGCAGATATAAAGCTGCGATTGTTGCAATGGTGCGTCTTGGGCAGATCTCCATTTGCATCTTTGGTTCGTGCACAGGGAGGTCTTTTTCATTGGTCGCCTCCGTAATTAAGACAGTAAATTTCCTATTGGACACCTCCGTAGTCAATCACAAAACGCGCGTACAACGCGCGTTTCATTTTTGCAAAACGCTCGTGAAACGCAAGGAAAACGCCGGTGAAAAACGCGCGTCAAAACGCGCATATTAAAAACGCTTAGGTGTGAACCCAGCCTTAGAGTTAGGAAGGACAAGATAAAAGGGGCACACTTTGGGCTCTATTAACAGCTTTGCGCAAAAGCGCAAGCGCAGCGCTATTTTTTTTGCGCGCAGCGTTAAACGTTAATGCGCGTAAATTAACGTTGGTATTACAATCCGAGCGCATATTTTCATCCGTCAAAAAATAACGCGTGTAAAAGAGACGGTCAAAAAAAACACGCACATTAACGCTGCGTGCAGAAATCGGTGGGCAGACTGTTTTTTCACGCGATTCAGCCAATCTGAATTAAGAACCACAATTGTCTCCCATTCAGTTTTTGCACCTGTCAAAATCAATCTGAGTATATATGTTGGAGCAATAGTAAAAACACGAACAACTTCGCCATTTTATTGTTTGGGTATGCGTAGAATGTGTAACTATACTTTGCTGTATTTTTTTTGTTTTCGGGCTGGTGTATTTGGTTTCGGCCAGGACGTTCAGATTTGCCATTAACACCAGCTTTTAAAAGACGTTAAAATTATGCGCGTAAATGTTGTCCGTTTGCGCATAGATTGTAATACCATCCGCATACCAGCGCACAAACGCATTTGCGCTCACAATGTTAAGTATAGGACGCCTAACGTACATTACGCTCGCAAAGGATTCGCGCAGGTTCACCAGCGGTAGACGTTAACGCGCATTGTAATACGACGTTCTGCGCGAAGGGTTTTTCCCCTCACGTTAATGTGTTTTTGCGCACGCTCTAACATTTGCGCGAAGAATGTAATAGAGCCCTTTGTGTCTTATGATTAAACTCAGAAACACTGTATTACATACCGCCCGCTAACACGAGGACCCTATGGTGGAAAACCTGCACCTGAAGGTTTCCATTTAGCGTCCCCATTTTAGCTCCATATTATGGGGCAGGCACTGATTCAGCAGCCTGCCCTGTAATGCAACGCTAAGCCAAAGTATACTTGAGGCAGCACTAACGCTCCGTCGCGAGTATCCCCTCCTGGAGTCCATAGGATTCCATGGAGGCTTGTGGTGCCGGATCAGCTGACCTGCAGTATCTCGCCTCTCGCGAGATCCTGAAGGTCTGCGGTGCGATCATGGAGGGAGAATGGGGACTTTTTCCCCCTAGTCTCACCCTTCTCCTGGCGGCCAGAAGCAGCGGATCGGGCTGGTGTTCTTGCCGTGGGATGAGAGGTGAGTGTGTGATCTTTGGGGGATTTACAGCTGGTGCTAAATGACTCCGCAGAAGAGGAATCAGTTAGCACTAGCTTCTAGCTGTGGATAACTTTTCAGTTAACCGCAGTGGGCGTAATTAGCGGTAGGACTTTGCAATCCTAAGGCTAATTACTTTTGTGCTCCCCATGTTAGGCATAGGAAGTGCAAAGTACAGTAAGGCCTCGCTAGAAAGTGCAATCTTTGATGAGCTAACAGGTTTTTTTAACCCGTTAGCGTTCGGATTGTAATATGGGTGGCCCGTGCTAGGGCCACTTAACCTAGCGTTAACGCTCGCATTACTAAGCGCTAACGTTAGCGTTAAGATTGTAATAGTGCCCTAGGAGTTGAGAGACTTAATTCCAGAGTTGAAAGAGAGCTTAGGAACCTCGTTGTGTTGGAGTTGAGTGTAAGAATCGGAACCATAAAGCTGACTTGTGTAGAAAATAAAGAATTCAACTCCATTCACCTATGGATATTTGGCATTAGCATTGAATATTTAGGTTAGATCACTTACTAAACCTCCTCCAAATAGTCTTGTCAATGTGCTCCTACACATGTCATTATTGTTTGGTCCCTTTTGAGCTAGTGAGAGGCTGCAACATCTCTGCCTAATAGCCTATAGGGAATATAAACATGTTACTATTTGGAGATCAAGCTCAACAGTATCTTCTCAGAATTTTCCATCTATTTCTTTTTTATGATACGCTGACAACCCACTAGAAAAATATAACAGGTTGCACCCTTAATGTTTGAACACCCCTCCACTGTGATGGACATTGGCCAGCTTGATTATGGGGAACAAGTGTTCACGATCATAGGGGTCAAGGCTAAAAGGGGAGTGAGAGACTAAACAGTTGTTTACTAATCTATACCAGCAAACCAAATCTCCCACAGCTGGAGGCCGTGCTGCAAGAACAATTCACAGGGGTAGAAAAGTGGATCGCAAATAACAAACTTTTTCTAAATACTGACAAAACTGTTACAATGCTCTTTGGAACCGCACCTAAACTACACAAATTGCAAACACCCCATCTATGTGTTGGGACAAAATCAAATAGCACGCTGACCACAGTCACTTCTCTCAAATACCTAGGTATGTGGTTAGACCCAAATCTATCTTTTGGCCCCCACATCGAAAAACTCTCATCTAAACTCTACCCCAAACTAGGTGCCCTGTACTGAAACAAATCCTGCCTGAGCCCTGCGGTAAGAAAGCAGATTGTACAACAAATGCTTATGCCAGCCATTGAATACGGAGATGTAGTGTATGCAGCCACCCCGCAAACACACCTCCAGAAACTTACTACGTTGTATAACTCATTCTGTCGCTTTGTACTACAATGTAACTACATGACACACCATTGTGACATGTTAAAAGAACTAAACTGGCCATCTCTGGACTCTAGACGCACCCTTCACCTTTCCAACCTGGTGTTTAAGAGCTTTTCTGAGAAGCTACCACCCTACCTGAATATGCTGCTTCCCCCGGCAGTTCCCTCATCCTATAACCTCAGATCCAGGACCAGCACCTTACTTGCAATACCGCAATACAAAAAGAAAGTGGCTCGATCCTCATTTTCCTACAGAGCACCGCAAATATGGAATAACCTCCCAGACACCGTCAAATCTTCCCCCAGTCTAAAGTTCCTTAAGACTTCCCTATTAACATACCTCAATACTAAATGCACCTGTAAACATGTAACATAATGACTTTATTTCCTACATATTTATTTTTCTGTTAATCTGTATATTTGGTCTTGTGTTAATATCTTGCATTTTACTATGTTGTATTTCTGTAACCACTCGAACCCAGGACATACTTGAAAACGAGAGAAATCTCAATGTATCCTTCCTGGTAAAATCCTTTATAAATAAATAAATAAATAAATCTTGATTGGTGCATAATTGCAAGGGAATTGCAAATGATAGGTCACATTTTTTACATTCCGGGTATTTTTTAAAGTTCGACTATTAAATCCTAAACTTGAAAATACCTGACCTCCGACATACTGTTTAGTAGATAACCCCTACACAGAGTGCAATAGGCATTGGGGTGCTTTATATATACTAGTAAAGTCATTATAAGCAATCTGGGAGAAAAAAATTATTTCAGAAAATCGTGGTTTACGCATGAAGAACATTATTTTACTTTACTAATAACACTAGACTGCTTTATTGATGTGGGATGTAGATCAAAGGAAGTAAACAATACAGCATAAACAAGCCTTAATTAGCTCTGTATTTCTGTCATATATGTTTCTTTCAAAGGCCCTTATTCCAAGCCTTATTCTCCAAAAAAGTCACGGAGAAAGCATCCAAGATGCCAGCGCACAAACGGGTCATTTAAGACGTCTGTTTCCACTCAGTGCAGGCTTTCAGTTTGAAAGAACTTCTTGGAAAATCTTTTTCCCAATTTGCATTCCAGCACTATTTATTTAATTTTTGAGGCCCGATGAAAAATGTCAAGCTACTGAACGAATTGCAATGGAAAAGCTCAGAAACTATAAGTGAATCCTAATTCTTTACATAAATTATCTTCATACTCTCAATATTCAGTTTTAAATTATATATATATAACTATGATCATACTTTGTTAACTGAATCCCCATCATTTTACCTCAGTAGGTTTTTTGAAATGTATTTTTTTTTTTTGCACAAAATGGTGGATGAAGGTGGTCATTGATATGGAGTGCTCCTTTTTCGTGTTTTGTATATTTGGTCTTGGATGCACCCGCTTGTGTTACAAGTTTAGGTTGAGTGCAACCCACCCTGTGGTTTGTTTTTTATATATATATATGGAGAGCTGACTATTTTCCTGGGTATGCACCCCTCCCTGTTCACAGGTGTGTCCCACAGTGACAACCTATAAAGGCTAGTGCCTGCTGGAAAGCTCTAAGGTGAGTTAATTCTGTAAATGCAGATACAGTCAAGTAAGATAGGACCTGTCAACGATGGGGTACATTGGCGATTGTGACAGGCTTACGCAAACTATGATCATACTCTGTTAGCTGAATCCCCATCATTTTACCTCAGTAGGTTATTTGAAATGTTTTTTTTTTGCACAAAATGGTGGATGAAGGTGGTCATTGATATGGAGTGCTCCTTTTTCGTGTTTTGTATTTTTGGTCTTGGATGCACCCGCTCGTGTTGCAAGTTTAGGTTGAGTGCAACCCACCCTGTGGTTTGCTTTATATACTGTATATATATTTATATATGTTTATTATTGCAGAAGTCATTTAAACATCACAGCATTTCAAAGAACTACATCACAGAGTTCATGTGCTACATTTCCCAAATGCAGCACAGAACTCTGGGTAAGACATGCAAATGACGTCTGTAATTTCTAATTTTTTTGCATCCTGGGTCAGCGTTAAAACAAAACCCTCCAATCAATGCCAAGCCATAGTAGATGGCCTTTTTTTTAGCAGAGATCAGGTTTATGCAACTGGTCATAGCCATTCCTGGTCAGCGCTGTTTCAGGCTTAATATGCCCTCATCAGTAGGAGCTAGGCATGATCAGTTGCAAACCGAACGGCGATGTCCAGGAGTGGCTGTGACCAGTTGCATAAACCTGATCTCAGCTAAAAAAAAAGGAGTTAAGGTCTGGACTCTGTGGTGGCCAATCCATGTGTGAAAATGATGTCTCATGCTCCCTGAACCACTCTTTGAGTGTGATAAATCCGGGCATTGTCATCTTGTAATATGCCCATGCCATCAGGAAAGAAAAAATCCATTGATGGGAAAAACTCCCCATTCAGCATCTTCATGTAATCAGTTCAACTCAACTATATACACATACACTTTTTAATTGCTATACAGGATAGCAAAAAGGTACAAAATTTAACTATGCCGCACAATTACGATTTCCAGTTTGTTTTTGCATCCTGTGGTCAGCCACATATATAGTAAATGTTCTGTGAATCGCAGCAGAGGTGCAGCATATCTTTCTAATTATCTTAAAATGAGATTTCAATTATTGGTCACTATCATGTATATTTTTGAACAGCAATGAAAAGTGTCAGACTTTTCTACAGTAAACGAATATCTCATTGTAATTTCTCAGTCAGCAGGACCTTCATTCCAAATCTGAAACAGTTCTAGTCTGGTTTAATTTAGTCTTCAAGTGAGCTAAATTTATAATTGCCAAAAGTAGTTGAATTATTTTAGGTATAGTGCCAACATTTTAGATTCATTTGATGGGCTGTCAGCAATAAATCATATTTCCTTTGAGTATTTTGTCTACAGTTTAAGTCTTCTTATATGCATTTCTCATTACATAATATCAATGTAGCATTTGAGTTACAAGCGTGATCCAAAAAAGTTGCATCCCAAAAGACATGCCTTCACTCAACTATCTCTACTGAGAGATGCTTTCCTGGGAAAATAAGGAGGCAAAGCTAAGTCGGGCTTCCCAGGCCGTCATTCTACCTGACCATGGGCCGTATTCCAAATAAACTGTTATCATTAACGAGTGGGGCTCTTGTTCATGATAACAGCTGACATCCTGTTCAAGCTAAGCCCCAAACTTCACTGTAACAGATCTCCATACTCCAACTGGGTCACATCTGTTAATGTCGCTCCCTTGCCGGACCCCAGTTCTCCAACTAACAGTCTTTTGTCTTAGAGGCCCATGAAAATCCAGTTGTATTGCTGCAAATCATCAGGAATCCCTCCCCAGGCATCTTGGTGTCTTGGACAAAATTAGACCAGGGTCAGATAACGGAATTAACTCTGGTCACCAAGGTGCATTGCGCAAGATGCCAACAAAACAGATCAATGTCACGATTCCCCTTGGGTCTATGGTGCTGGTCCCTGTACACAGAATTCTATCTACCCTTCCGAACCTTGGAGGGTCGGCAAAGCTAACACTTGTCAGTGATCAGATAGATACGTACCTTGTAAGTGTTAATAGATACCAGAATACTGCAAGACACTTAGTCAGGATAGCGGTGGTCTTAGTACAAGGAGAGGGAGTCAGCTGTATGCCAAAGTCGGTACAGAGAGAGACAATCAGAATAGTCAGGATTTGTACACAGTGCGGGTGTTCAGTAATAGCCGGGGTCAGATACACAGAGCGAGTTGTCAGTAATAGCCGGGGTCAGATACACAGAGCGGGTTGTCAGTAATAGCCAGGGTCAGATACACAGAGTGGGTTGTCAGTAATAGCCAGGGTCAGATTCAGTGAGCGGGTTGTCAGTAATAGCTGTGGTCAAATACACATAGCGGATCGTCAGTAATAGCCGGGGTCAGATACACATAGCGGGTTGCCAGAAATAGCCGGGGTCACATACACAGAACAGGTCATCAGTAATAGTCAGGGTCAGATACACAGAGCGGGTTGTCAGTAATAGCCAGGGTCAGATACACAGAGTGGGTTGTCAGTAATAGCCAGGGTCAGATTCAGTGAGCGGGTTGTCAGTAATAGCTGTGGTCAAATACACATAGCGGATCGTCAGTAATAGCCGGGGTCAGATACACATAGCGGGTTGCCAGAAATAGCCGGGGTCAGATACACAGAACAGGTCATCAGTAATAGTCAGGGTCAGATACACAGAGCGGGTTGTCAGTAATAGCCGGGGTCAGATACACAGAACGGGTCGTCAGTAATAGCCGAGCTCAGATACACAGAGCAGGTTGTCAGTAACAGACGGGGTCAGATACACATAGAAGGTTGTCAGTTATAGCCGGGGTCAGATACACAGAGCGGGCTGTCAGTAATAGCCGAGCTCAGATACACAGAGCAGGTTGTCAGTTATAGCCGGGGTCAGATACACAGAGCGGGCTGTCAGTTATAGCCGGGGTCAGATACACAGAGCGGGCTGTCAGTAATAGCCAGGGTCAGATACACAGAGCGGGTTGTCAGTAATAGCCGAGGTCAAATACACAAAGAATAGCCAAGTAACAAGAGAACACTGAAGGGATGTGAAACCACGTCAGGGCAGTGGAGTGAGTGAGACGCTGGGTTTTAAATTCAGCAAGCGCCGCATCATCAGGCCACACCCCACCCCTCAGTGTCCCACGTGACCATGAGGAAGACGCTGCCGGGCGCCAGGCAGAATTGGCGTGGGACGTGACAATCAATAGGACAAGTGCATATTATGAGGATAAACAGGGGACTCAGATTATACAGTATCTGATAATGGGGCAGTGTTTGCCAAGGAAGACAGACAAACAAAGCCCACTCCATCCTTTAAATGTATGTTGCACCAGCGCCACCTATTGTGGAAAATGTAGATGTGATCGCTAGCACTATGGAGAACTGCACACCATCACGCAGTACAAATCTTAAAATACGAAGATACTGGAGAAAGAAACCAATAAGTGCCGCGCTCAATTGGCATAGATGACCTTTTCTATGCACTCAACAGTGGTCCTATATTCAGTCAATATTGATCGTATCACCTCTAAAAGAGACACAATAAAATTTATTTTTAGTGCAACGCTGTTTTATCTAAATTTCTATCTAGAGAAAGGTGCAAAGAAACTCACAGAGAGCCACCCTGGCTCTATTATGAAAGTAGATGGACTCTTTACGGCCGTCCTCAGCCCTTTCCCGAACAGTATGTCCGTGATGATTTCTTTAAAAGACAAATATCGACATGATGTAGGTTGAATAAACCACAAGAGCTATAAAATACATATGGATTCACTCACGTGGTCTGAGCCTAATGGAGGCTCTCCTTATTCAGCATGCGGTCATTTGTACGGTACAACCGAAACCAATAGAAAACTGGTAGGCAGGCATTTTCTGGAAAAAGATTTATTTAAAATAACACCGAGACGCGTTTCGCTAGTAACACAGACCACCTTTTTCAATCGATTTCAATCGATTTTAAATACATCTTTTAACAGAACTTACTTTAATTACTCCGTAGACAAAGAATGTCATTAGGATTTATCTCCCGATATATTTTTAAAGGGGGCGAATAACTGTGATTTGAGTTTCTGAAAACAAAATCCACTAATGTCGTGCCTGGTAGGGATGTGCGTTTCGGGTTTCGGAATTTCGGAATTTTCACGAAATTTCCCGATTCGTGTTTTCGGATGCGGCCGAATTTCCGAAAAATTTTAGATCCGAAAAGTTCAGATCCGAAATGTTTTCCGAGCCGAAACGAAATATTTTCGGATTTTTCGAATGGGCTTGAAATGTGGCAAACGAGAACAGATGTTCCGAAAAAACGAAAATTTTCCGAAAAACGAAAATTTTCCGAAAAACGAAAATTTTGTAAAAACGAACATTTTCTGAAAAACGAAAATTTTTCGAAAAACGAAAAGTCGATACAAAAAAAACGGGCAAAATGACACGAAAAATACGAAAAATGGTCGATATGCTGAAAAATGTGCAATTCCGAAAAACGAAAATTTTCCGAAAAACGAAAATTTTGTAAAAACGAAAATTTTGTAAAAACGAAAATTTTGTAAAAACGAAAATTTTTCGAAAAACGAAAAGTCGATACAAAAACCGAGCACAGTGACATGAAAATACGAA
Source organism: Leptobrachium leishanense (assembly GCA_009667805.1). Classification (NCBI taxonomy): domain Eukaryota; kingdom Metazoa; phylum Chordata; class Amphibia; order Anura; family Megophryidae; genus Leptobrachium; species Leptobrachium leishanense. The sequence goes on along the minus strand of CM019070.1, from coordinate 70,890,916 downwards.
AAATGGTCGAAATTCCGAAAAAAAAATGTACCCGAAAAACAGGTCGAACCGAATCGAATCGAAACCGAAATCGGTCGAAACGAGCCGAATCGAAAAGTTTAAAAATCCGAAAAATCGAACCGAATCGAACCGAAAAAAAAATCGGTGCACAAGCCTAGTGCCTGGCAGAATAACGTACGTAGAATATTTGGATTGATACAAGAGTTGCACTAATGCAAGTAATACTAAATTTATATTATATACTTCCAAAACACGCTTAATGTGAAAAAGTCATATAGTGCCAACTTTGTCACATGCCAAAGGGAACAATTAGATGGTTTATTCTTTGTGGATTGCATATATAATTACTTATATAAATACTTAAGTCGGGAAATTCACTCACCTACCTTCTGAGCCACATAGAAAACCTGGCTCTGCCGTTAGCGCTTCTGACACCCTTTTGTAGGTGGCCAACCCCTCCTGTTTTGTGTAATCTTCCGGTTTGTGACACTGGGTGACAAGACCAGGTATCCAGGGAAAAGAAATAGGTGCTCAGGTGTATGCAAATAGAAAGACAGGAGTGCCTGAGCTTGGAGGAAAGGGGATTAATCCTAAAATATAATCAGAAAGAAAATAAAGATACCCAGGTGAATGTGGTATGATGTACCTTCGTGCAGGTAAAAGGAAAATTCTCAACAGGATGGCCGCAATGGCCTTTACACAAATGGCCTTTTACCTGCACGAAGGTACATCATACCACATTCACCTGGGTATCTTTATTTTCTTCCAGGTATCCAGGGCCTCGTACCTTGTCCTGTTGCCATATTTAGAGCTTCCTCTTTCTAAGAAAATGATGATACCTACTATTTGGGAAATACCAAATCAACCTTGGTCCAAATACTTTGTTAGCGGGTGGATATCTGCCACTGGATATTTATAAGACAGAAGTAAATGTAAAGCCTTCATTGAGGCCATGTGGAGTAAGGGTCTTTAATTTAAAAATCCAAAAAAGCCTTGTGCTGCTGCAGTTGTCTATCTAGGTCACCCCTTCTCTCACTGAGGGTGACTTGTTCAATGGCCATAAAACAGATTCTGCATTGTTGTTGTGTTTGAGTTGGCATAGAACATCCCGTAGCGGTAAGGGGTTAAGAGATGGGATATGGGGGTATTCTTAAGGTTCCTTACTAAGTGAACATGTTGAACATGTTCAAGAATCTGTGACTTTTTTGGACTTTTAAAATAAAGACCCTTACCCGCATGGCCTCAATGAAGGCTTTACATTTACTTCTTTTCATTTTTTCATTCAGGGTCGGCCACTTTGACAGCACAAACACGAAATGTATGACTTTGTGTTTAGCACACTGTATCAATAAAAACCGCTTGACATTCTCTGGTTCGTTTGGCACCAGTAATAGGACTCTAAATGCCCGAGTAGGGACTTCAACACTGGCTGCCACTGACGGCTACCTTGGGTTGGCCTTTTTAAGCCATTTTTTATTTTATCTATAAATAATAAAAGTCAAGTTTTACTCACTGTTCACTTCCCTTTACAACCTTGGAACCTGCTCTTTACTTCGCACTGCTCTTTACAGACACACCTCGGTTGTTCTAATATTATATACTTGCTGTACTATTCAAAAAAGCAGAATAATTTGATCATCACTCTATGGCTTTGTGTAAAAAATACTAGACTTGTGCACCGATTTTTTTTCGGTTCGGTTCGTTCGGATTTTGAAAATGTTCGTTTCTGCTCGTTTCGGCCAATTTCCGTTTCGGTTCGTTTCGTTTAGCTTTCGTTTCGTTTTTCGTATCGACTTTTTCGTAATTTAGGAAATTTTCGTGTTTTTCGGAACGTCTGTTCTCCTCGTTACAAAGTGTCTATTCGTTTTGACGTAAACTAATGGTTTTTCGGATCCGATATTTCTGTCGATACGATAATTCTGTCGATACGATAATTCTGCCATTGAGATTTCTCATGTTTTACAAGAAGGATACATTGAGATTTCTCTGGTTTTCCAGGAAGGATACATTGAGATTTCTCTGGTTTTACAAGAAGGATACATTGAGATTTCTCATGTTTTACAAGAAGGATACATTGAGATTTCTCTGGTTTTCCAGGAAGGATACATTGAGATTTCTCTGGTTTTACAAGAAGGATACATTGAGATTTCTCTGGTTTTCCAGGAAGGATACATTGAGATTTCTCATGTTTTACAAGAAGGATACATTGAGATTTCTCATGTTTTACAAGAAGGATACATTGAGATTTCTCTGGTTTTCCAGGAAGGATACATTGAGATTTCTCTGGTTTTACAAGAAGGATACATTGAGATTTCTCTGGTTTTACAAGAAGGATACATTGAGATTTCTCTGGTTTTACAAGAAGGATACATTGAGATGGGAATGATACAAAATTACAGAATCAGCGATATAACCAAAAAATACGTTGTCCGAAATCACTGAAATGGAACCGAAATCAGGAATGGAGCCAAAATTACGAATGGAACGAAAATGATTTTCGATTTTACACATTTCTAGTCCATTCGAAAATTCCGAACAAATTTTCGTTTCGTTTCGTCTTTTCGGATCTGAAAATTTTCAGAAAATCATCCGAATCCGAATGCACGAATAGGGAAATTTCGTGAAAATTCCGAAATTCCGAAACCTGAAGCGCACAGCCCTAAAAAATACAACCACTCCCTGATTTAAAAGCTACACATTGTAAAGAGATAGTTTAGTAGTGTACAATAGTACCTTAAAGGAATGCTAATTAAAACTAATTGTCTCCTCTTACTCACTTTAAATAACTGTGCAGATACTGCTGTTTGATTTTTGTTTCTGTCTCCCATATTATTCTTTATTCTGGATTGGATCACCGTCTATTCACACCCTCAACAAATGAACAGAAAGACAGACATTACTACACCCTGAGGATCAGAGCTGTGGCCCCGAGGCTCTTTAAGGCTGCTGAATAAATAAGATTAACTCCATGCAGGCAGAAAATAAGAAATGTTTTCAACCGCAAAAATGCTTCTTCTTTTTTTTTACCCAGACTGATTTTATTAAGACCTGTTTTAAAACCCATTAGAATGCCCCTTAAAGGTCTTATCCCACCATTGTTTTTATGAGGAGCATAAGCCGAGAACCAGTAAAATGTATTGAGATAATAACAGAAATCTCTACTGCACATGCTTTTATATTCAATAAATCCTTTAGTCGGAAGTATAATTTCATGCACCCTGACTCAAACGTGAAACAGCAAAGTTCAGTTATACAGTTGAGCCATGTTCAGTAAGAAAGCAATAATTAACTCTTTCATTAACATGATTTTTAAACTGGATTTTGGATTGTAATAGTAATAAATCTCAAAATTTACTATAGAACACCTTTTTGTATACCTTTTTAATGCAGGATTAGTGCGGATCTCACTGCTGTCACCCTGTATTACTGTAGAGAAGCTACAAGGAGCAGCCCCAAACCTCACTGTAACAAAGAGCTCAACAAACCTTTTGCCAATTTACAAGCATGGGATAGGCATAAGGCTATCCTAAACAAAAGATAAATCCAGGTAAAGTATCCATATAATTGGGCAGACTAGATGGGCCGAAAGGTTCTTATCTGCCGACATTTTTCTATGTTTCTATGTTTCTACAACAGCTAAGGAAGGGCAGAATACAGGGAGCACTCTGGGGTCACTCATTAAAGTACAGAGATAAGATTCAGAGGATTTTAATTGATGAATGAAATTGTATAAAATAAGGAGCAGCAGCTAGAGTTTAGACTCATTGGGCCATATTACATAGTTGGTGCTAACTTAACCAGAGCTGTTGTAAACTTACCAGAGCCATTATAGCCTATGGAGCTGTTAACTTAACAACAGCTCTGGTTAAGTTAGCACCAACTTTGCACCCATTATGCCTGCAGTATTTTTGTAAAGAATAAACGAATACATGCAAAATGAGAAATGTGGAACTGCACATTATTTTAATATTTTAACTATTTGGAATAACCGTCACTCTGCAAAATTGCCATTTTACCCTACATATTATTGTTAACTACGCAAATAAATGTTATGGTAATAATTTTTTTCACAAAAAATTGCTTGGTAGCAAAGGGGTTAAATATATCCTTATTATATTTAATATTTAATGATTGTTTTTAAATTTAATGATGTTTAAAAACATTGTTCCCAAAACAGTTCCTCTTTGCGTGCATAATTTTAACTGCCTTTTAATGCGACTATACATAATAATAACATGGTGCTGCAAAATTGGCACCACAGGGAATCCCCCTGCATGAAAAAGCCCCATGCAGCCAAAAAAAAATGATAATAAAATGCAGAAAATATACCACTGTGCCATAAACACCTTTGCTAACACACACTAATGTTAATTTTTTTTTATGCCAGCTTTTCAAATCCTCAACTGCGAATGCTGAACCTCATGGATGTCAGGAGGACAGGGAGTTCAAGCCCAACGTGCAATAATACCAAAGGGTAAGCCAGGTATCGGAGTAATAAAGAGGGTTTATTGAGTACAAACAATAAGGAAGCAAGTAATAATGGCTGGAGTACTACAAAGAACAGAGAAACAAAGAAACCTATTAATATGTATATTATAATAATAATAAGGATACAAGGGAGACTGGAATGTGGCTAAGAGATAAGCAAATGGTAGAGGGCGAGGATGGGCACAAGAGAGACAGAGGCAAGGATGGGTACACGAGGGGCATAGGCGAGGATGGGCACAGGAGAGGCAGAGGCAAGGATGGATACAGGAGGGGCATAGGCGAGGATGGGCACAGGAGAGGCAGAGGCAAGGATGGATACAGGAGGGGCATAGGCGAGGATGGGCACAGGAGAGGCAGAGGCAAGGATAGGCATAGGAAAAATGGCAGGAACAGTTTAAAAAAAGAGGACTTACTGGAGTATAAAGATCGGCACTAAGGAGACCGGTAACTATAGGTACTGGCTGGTACAGAGGCTAGTGGGAGGCATGAAGGTTAGCTGGAGGCACAGAGGTTGGCTGGAGGCATAGAAGCTGGTTGGAGGCACATAGGCTGGTTTGAGACACAGAGGCTGGTTGGAGGAACGGAAGCTGGTTGGAGGCACGGAGGTTGGTTGGAGGCACAGAAGCTGGAAGAAGGCATGGAGGTATAACTTGACAGGGTACAGTGAAGCAGGACAGGAAGCAGAACAGGAGCAAGACTGGCACAGGAACAGGATACTGATGTTAGCTGGAATCTTTGGAGTAACGTGTGGTCACAGAGAGGGGCTTCAAAGTGTACACTTAAGCTGGTGGATACTCAATGTTGAAGCATTGTAAGAGGGGCGTGGCCTCTTTTTAAAGGAAGTCAGGAGTAGCCTCAGACAGGTGTATCTGGCTCCATGTGGATCCTGACTAATAGCAGGAATGGCATCTGGGAATCCAAGGAACAAGGCTGCTGTTCATAGCCATGGGGTTGCAGCACCAACACCTGTCTTGGCCCTCCTCCAGCGTTGGCGCAGGCCAGGATCCTGACAATAAAAGAGGAAAACCTTTTGCTACAAATTTGCTCACTTCAGGGAATGACATGATTGTTCCTTTGAGAAATTGCCCATCAGGGGACCTTGGAGTGTGGCAATTCAGAATCCAAAATGCAAGCAACAAAAATAAATTATAGACGTGTTCCTAATCAGTGAAATGAAACGGTAAACATCACTTAACAACAACATCATTCGAAAGTATAATTTTAAACATACAATTGATTTTTAACATCAATACAATTGTCCTAATACATGATTGCAACATGTATCCATGAAGGGCTGCCACTAAGTACTGTTTAAAGTACAGTATAAAACAAAATGCAATATACATACAAACATTAACCAAAATTGCTCAATCGCTGCAACATACTGTCAGGTGTATTAAAATGATATTAAACGATTGGTACTGAGGAACTTAACTGAGGATTCTTATTATATATCTTTGCAAAATATACAAAGTATAAGAGTATAATATGAGTCAAAATGGAACTTTATGGATTGTCCTGAGGGGGAAAAATTGTACAAAACCTCTCATTTATGATTGAGTCTTACCTATTGAATTGGAACAGAGTGCACAAATGGAAAAATAAAATACCAGCCTTATTGTTTGGTGATTTCACTATTGCTTCGGGGTTTGAAATCTCCTGCCAAATGCTAGCTAGGTGGCTATTACACGTTTCATTATTGATATTCTCTGCTAAATGGCTCTGGATTCTTATGCTGCAAACATGAAAGGTTGAAATTAAAATTTAATTTATCTATTAAAGCATCACACTACACAGTGTTACCACTCAATGTTATCAGAGTACTCACGCTGTTATGACCTCCATGACCTCCAACCGAGGTTGGTATGGGCGCTGATTCAGCTCTCTATGCACAGGGGTTAGTCCCACCCAGTATCTGAGCTCAACGAGATCTGAGCTCGAGTTACAGAGCTTCAGGGTCTTTGGGATCCAGCCCTATCCAAAGGCTCTCAATGACTTCTGGCATTGATAGTCACTGATTAGCTGGAGGCTGGAGCATTAAGTCCCCTTGCCATCATGTGACATGATATGGCTGCAACATGTCATGATGTCATGTCCTGCAAGGATCAGAGACCAGTGATGGATTAAAGTGACGTTTTAAAGGATGCTCAAGGACTAAATCAGGAGGGGTGTATACGGGGAGGTTAATATTTAATCATTTATTTTCCTCCACCCTCCCATTTTAATCATAAGACTATCCGTATGAGTCAAAGATTGATTTTCGAAACGTGTCCAGCTGAAATATAACGGCATAAGAGACTATGTAGGAATGCATGATCTGTGGGCCATGCAAAACATTATAGAATCTGTAAATAATCCCAGGGCAATGATGTTCTAATAGCGGACTCCTCCTTCCACTTAGATTTAAAACACATTTCCAGATGTAGCGTCCTTGCCAGCTATTGATTATAACTGTCTGTTGCTATGTTCCTCCCAGCTGAAGATCAAGCTAGCACGTTCGAGTTGCCAAAATGACATTCTGAGTAGGTGAAACTGGCTTGAGGAGGGAGTGGATGAGGTTTTCTGTTGTTACTTATATTGGCAGGACACACTTCAGACAGTAGAATGTAGATGGGATTGCCAGAATTTGACTAAGCTCTTTCCAAAAACCCGAGCTCCAAATAAAGATATATATTTATATTTTTTTATTCATGCAACATTTAATTCTAAATATTTTCAGAATCCAAACACTCAGAATTTCATGTGGAAAAAAGTAATAAATACAAAGTGGTCATTAGAGGAGGCTGTAAAGATTAAGAGACAAAGAGAAGGCGTGAGAAAGATGCCAGCACTCTGGAGTTATTTCATATGAAAATAGGAGTGTTTAAACAGTAAGAACTTAGCAGCTCCTACCATTGGTTGGAGCTGCAGATTGTGGCAAAAAAATTCCTTTCCTCAAAATAATTTTTTCCTAAACTGTCTCATGTCACCTAAGTGATATATATATATCTATATCACTCGACCGGGAGGCTTTCAGCACGTCTGCTGTATTGTGCATAATTTGTGAGCACGCTACAGCGTATGGCCGGCCCCGTCGAAACGTCACAACGCTGTAGCAGGCATCGGAAGGCACATCAGTATGGGCGCACGCACATAGGGCCCTATTACATTCCTCACGCATTTGTTTTTGCAATGCGCATTTGTGCGAGGGGCAAAACCCTTTGCGCTGAACGTCGTATTACAACATTCGCGCAAGCGATGCGCGTTATCGCTTAACGCGGATGGACCTGCGCGAGCGTGATTAACTGTGTGCGTCCTATACTTAACATTGTGAGCGCAAATTCGTTCGTGCCCTGGTACGCGGATGGTATTACAATCGACGCGCATCTTTTTACAAACGACGTTTGCGCGCATAATTTTAACGTCTTTGAAAAGCTGCTGGTAACTGCAAATCAGAACGTTCTGGCCGAAACGAAAAACACCAGCACGAAAAAAAAAATACAGCACAATATAGTTACTCATTCTGCACATACCCAAACAAAAAAATTGTGAATTCGTACGTGTTTTTATTATTGCTGCAGCATGTATACTCAGATTTACTTTGACAGGTGCAAAAACTTAAGTGAGTCAATTAAGGTAAATTGATGTCAATTAAGGTTCATAATTCTGACTGGCTGAATACCGCAAAAAAAACAGTCCGCACACTAATTTACGTGCGCTACGTTACTGTGCGCGTATTACTCTTCGTTTTGAGCGTCGTTTTTACGAACGTTATTTTAGGACAGATGAGAAAATGCGTTCGTAATACCACCGTTAATTTTCGCGCGATAATGATTAATGCTGCGCGCAAAAAAAATTGCGCTGCGCGGATGAATTTGCGCAAAGAATGTAATAGGGGCCTAAATGTATGCTCTTATTCCAGGTTAGCTGTTATTAGGCAGTCGCTAATGCAAGAATATGCTCTAGCCTGAAAATCTTAGTGGCTCACCATTACTGGTCCCATTACGACTCCGCCACTATATCAGCATTTCAACTCGTCATGTAACTTTAAGAAGCCTTCATAGAATGCTGCCAGCAGTGTTGAAGTGCTACATAGAGAGTTGCAGGATGGCACTGTACCAGCAAAAAGGACAGAGGAGGACAAATAGTTCTCCATTAGGTAATGCTCATATTATCCATCACTCACTAAATTGAGTGTTGTATATGATATACAGGTGCACATGTGGAAGTACCCAATCCTCGGTACATATCGAAGTTAAGAAAGGACCACCAGCATTCAGGACTTCCTTAAGAGTCAGCTTTATTGGAATGAACATTTCAGCATGCATGATAAAAGCTAGGGATGTGCGTTTCGGGTTTCGGAATTTCCACGAAATTTCCCGATTCGTGTTTTCGGATGCGCCGATTTTCCGAAAATTTTTAGATCCGAAAATGGCAGATCCGAAAAGTTTTCCGAGCCGAAACGAAATATTTTCGGAATTTTCGAATGGACTTGAAATGTGTCAAATCGAAATTTATTGCTTTGAAACGAGTGGAAACAGACGTTCCGAAAAAACGAAAATTTCCGAAATCACGAAAAGTCGATACAAAAAACGAGCTAAGTGACACGAAAATACGAAAAATGGTCGATATTCCGAAAAAAAAATGTACACGAAAAACGAGTCGAGCCGAACCGAATCGAAACAGAAATCGGTCGAAACGAGCCGAATCGAAAAGTTTAAACATCCGAAAAATCGAATCGAATCGAACCGAAAAAAAAATCGGTGCACAAGCCTAATAAAAGCCCTCGCAATGTTGAAACATTGCGTTCCAAAATGCTGCAGCTTAAGGCGGTCTGAAATGTTGGAGGACCTTTCTCGATTTCTATTAGTTCTCCCTGTCTTTCACTGATTTGACGTAAAGATCTGAAGGATTGTGCCCTTGCTTTCATCAAGGAGACACTACAAGGTAGTATGACATTGTCATTCATTTATTTATTTTTGGAGTTTAGTGACTATTCTAAAGAAAAAATAAGCTATGTTTCCCATGTGCACGGCGGCAATGTGGGAGCAACAAATTATAAACTTACTGTGATATTAAGTAAAGTAATGTGTGTGCCTTTAGGTCTGGAAGGAGAAGTCAGCTCATTTGTTTGTAAATAAGAAAAGCCTGCTAAAGTAGGAAACAAGTAATGCAAATAAACAAGAAAATGTTTTTTTTTAATTATTTAATACATGACAAATTCATTTAGATCAAACAGGCCGCACAAAAAGAGACAAAGGTTGGGAATACTTCATATAACATAACTTTTATTAATACTAAAATAAGAACGATAATAAAGCCCAAAAAGAACAAAAAAAGAGCCACCACAATAAGTGGTAATCACTTATCAATTTCTGCAGCAGAATCAACTTGAATATTATCCCTGGGCAATACTCAGTTCCTTAGGGGTTCCTTCAGTTCTGTCTACTCCATGTTGTTGTTATTTTTGTGACAATAAGGGTTTGGGCTGATCCTTCCAGCATCTTCATATCAATACAGGAGGACAGGAATGAAATGTCATACAATATTTATCTTTGATGCAATTTACCCTGTTTCTCATTATGTATTAAAGGATAGAAGAGAGGTGATGAGCTAAATTGAATTATTTGAGTTGTCGTCCAATGTAAAAACATGTATCCATGTTTTTTGAATGTGAGGAGGTTTATACCATGTCTATCATAGGGTTATGTCTGAACATTTGTTGATAAACCATTGGTATTCCCTTCCAGTCATCAGCAAAAAATGTCCGTATATGTTGGTAGCCAAAGTACTCAACGGTCAAATGACCTATACCAGTGCCGTCCAGTGTCCCGTGAATCCAGGTGACCATAGTAATTGTCTGATGGGTTAGACTCCATTGCAGAACATACATGGAGAAATCTGGTACTCCAATAGAAATAACCGTGTTTTTTTGTGAGTGCCAGTGATATCACACAAATAGAAGTGAAAGCAGGATTGTAAGCAGTCTCTTCCACTTGAAATGGTTTTGGTTTCTCATGCTGAAAGGGTAGTCAGCACCAGTTTCAAACACCATGGCTAGCATATTAATAATATAATCTGAAGAGTTCACACAATTTCTACAAAGATCCATGACAATTATGTGCCATTTGGTTTATCGTTCAATTGTTCCTAAATGCCCATAACCGCAGACTAGATAGAAGCTATCATTGTATTTCAACCATGGCCTTAACCCCTTCACTGAAGACAACGTGTGGGGAATGTCATGGGGCTTTCCCACTATATGCGGAGGATATTCCCCACACATCATGGGGATTCTGCAGGCAAGGGGAAGACCCTTAACTATCCAGTCTGGGTCTCGCGGTTGTCTGACTTCCCAGAAGTCAGTCCATTCCATGGGACCCCTGCCAGAACACTGACATCATCGCACCGGTGCGCAATGATGTATTTTTCAGGCCCTCCCCAGAACCAGGAGAGTGCCTGAAGCGGGTCCTTTGGATCCCTCTATCCCCCCATCGGTAAGGGTTACAGCTACAACTAAGACATCGCTGGAAAGGTCACAGTTTGACATTTCCAGTGATGTCTATCTTAACCCTTTTCCTGCCAGTACCGCAATCTCGCACTAATCAATGCAGAATTTCAAACTTCTCCCAGTGGTGCTGACATTTTGGATGCTGTCAGTCCCACCTCCAGGGCCTCCCCTCACCACTGACGTTGTCTTGCATGAGCGCGGTGATGTCAGAAAGGGAATCCGCCCTAGCTGGGGAGAGAATTCCCTATGGTAGGGATATGGGGGTTCATTTGATATAATTTGTCTTGGTCTTTTAACAAAACATGAATTAAAATAGCATTTAAACATGTCGAGCTCAAAATGGTCAAAATGAGCTCAGCTTACTGTCGGAAACCAGTAATTTTTTTGAAAAATCACTATTCATTAATTATACTGTAAGAAATATTTGAGAACATTTCTTAACGTAGTAGCCTTATTTTACATGTGGATGTTTTCATCTGCTGGCCAAAAACAGGTACTGCAAATGGGGCTCTGTGCTGAATGAGCTGGGGATTTGTATTTTAGACACAGAGTACCAGCTGTGCAAACTATTTTAGCACCTTGGCTGTCATGTCCGACGTGCTAAAACATTTCGGGCACGTTCTGAAACCCATTTGAATTTAATTTGCAATAAATGAAATTGCTTTGCAATGCTGTCGAATTACACGATATAAAGCATACTCAATATTGGGACATCAGCAGGTGGTTTGAAGATCGAGTATACTCGATCTTGGTAGTTAAGAGGTTAATGAGATCCATCACAATTTTTATTACAATTTAAGATTAATGCGTGAGTGAAAAAGAGTGAAGAGAGATATAATGTACCCAAAAGACTTATTTTCCAATCTCTTATATTTTCAGATGCAGCACATGCTGTAAAGCCTATGATATCCTTTATATGATGGCATTCGGTTTTTTTTTTAGAAAAGCTGCTTTCCATATGTTGGCATTGACAAACAGCAACGATATTCAACCACACCAGTACATTAAAGCCACAAAGCAATAAAAGAAAAACATCTGGTGGTGTGAAATCATTTTTGCCGAAATGTAATGATTACACTTAACAGGGTAACACCTAAAAAGGGACTGGTGTTATGAATGTCAAATGCTCAATTAAAAGAACAGCAAAGCTCACTTTGTAAAAATGAAAACTTGAGGGATAATCACCAGTCTCAAGGTCCAAAAGTCTATGGTATTATTATTCTTTATTTATAAAGCGCCAGCATATTCCGCAGCGCTGTACAAAGGGCACAGTATAGACAGGGTTACAATACATTGAACAACATTTGACAAACAGTACAGGAGGAGATGAGGGCCCTATTCCCGTAGGAACTCACAATCTGGGAGGGTTGGGGTTGGAAACCGGAGGAGAGGACTGTAAGGTGAGAGTGATTGATGGTTGCGTCAGTGAGTTAGGTGGTAGGCTTCCCTAAATAGGAATGTTTTAAGGGAGCGTTTGAAGGAAGAGAAGTTAAGGGAAAGTCTGACAGTACGAGGGAGAGCGTTCCAGAGAGTGGGGACTGCGCGTGAGAAATCCTGCAGTCTATCATGGGAAGAGGTGATGCAGGAAGAAGCTAGGCGCAGGTCACTGTTTGACCTTAGGGAGCGGGCTGGGGTGTATTTGGTGATTAGTGAGGACAGGTAGTGGGGAGCTGAGTTAGTGAGGGTTTTGTAGGTAAGGATAAAGATTTTGAACTTAATTCTGCAGTGGATGGGGAGCCAGTGAAGGGACTCGCAGAGGGGAGCGGCAGAGACAGAGCGGCGGGTGAGGTGAATTAGCCTGGCGGAGGCGTTCAGGATGGATTGTAGGGATTGTCAATGTGTCTCCATTATGTTTTTATTTTTCTTTATTTATTTTTATTATTTTTTTTCCACGTCCTCAGTTCCACTTCTTGGTCAGTCTCATGACCATGAAAAACGTGTTTCAGTTGAGCTGAACAAATTCAATGATTCTAGCCTTGCTTCCTCTAACCCAGGGGTCAGCAACCTTGGCTCCCTGATGTTTTGGGAACTACATCTCCCAAGTTGCTTAGTCACCCATTAGGCTGACTGAGCCACATGGGAAATGTAGTTCCCAAAACATCGGAGTCAAGGCTGTTGACCGCTGCTCTAACCAAATCATTACATGCAGTATAACTTTAAAGAGAGGCTTCCTGTAGACACAATCCTTGGCTATAATGTTGCTGTTCAGGCACTGTTCTGTTCTGTTTGCTTCTAGGGAGATTCTCTTTCTTGTATAACTGGACATTGACTATTACTGGCGCAGGACACACTAACAGGCCTGATTTTACAGGTTTCCTTGGGGAAATGTCGACTGAATCTGGGTACTTGAGGATCAGGATTGGGACCCACTGCTTTTAACTAGTGGATGTGGAGGATTATTAATATTATCATTTACAGTTGTGTTCAAAATTATTCAACCCCCAATGCTGTAAAGGGTTTTAGAGAATTTAGTGTACATTTGTAATTGTATTCAGAATGAAATCCTACAAGGACTTTTTAAAGAACCATATGCAACTAAAATGACATCAATTGGTTTTGTAATACAGTAGTAAATGTTTCTTTTGTGAATTCTTCATTGACACAATTATTCAACCCCTTAAAGACTACCACTCGGAAGAACAGAGGTTCATTCAAGTGTTTTCAATCAGGTATTGAAAACACCTGTGGATGTCACGGAGCAGCAATAAAGCATAATAAGCACCAATTAGGCAGCTTTAAAATGACTGTGATACTCAGCTCCTTCTAGACATTTACTGGTGTGGTTACAAACATGGTGAAGTCAAGAGAATGGTCCAGGAAGACAAGAGAAGAGGTGATTACTCTTCACAGGAAGGGCAATGGCTATAAGAAGATTGCAAAGATGTTAAACATACCAAGAGAGACCATAGGAAGCATCATTCACAAATTCAAGGCAAAGGGCACTGTTGAAACGCTACCTGGTCGTGGCAGAAAGAAGATGCTGACTTTGACTGCTGTGTGCTACCTGAAGCGTAGAGTGGAGAAAAGTCCCCGTGTGACTGCTGAGGAACTGAGAAAAGATTTGTCAGATGTGGGTACTGAAGTTTCAGCTCAGACAATACGGCGCACACTGCATAATGAAGGCCTCCATGCCAGAACTCCCAGGCGCACCCCCTTGCTGTCTCCAAAGAATAAGAAGAGTCGACTGCAGTATGCCAAAAGTCATGTGGACAAACCACAGAAGTTTTGGGATAGTGTTTTGTGGACTGATGAAACAAAATTAGAACTGTTTGGGCCCATGGATCAACACTATGTTTGGAGGAGGAAGAACAAGGCCTATGAAGAAAAGAACACCTTGCCTACTGTGAAGCATGGCGGGGGGTCAATCATGCTTTGGGGCTGTTTTGCTTCTGCAGGTACAGGAAAGCTTCAGCGTGTGCAAGGTACCATGAATTCTCTTCAGTACCAGGAGATATTGGATGACAATGGGATGCAGTCCGTCACAAACCTGAGGCTTGGGAGACGTTGGACCTTTCAACAGGACAATGATCCCAAGCATACCTCGAAGTTCACTAGAGCATGGTTGCAGATTAAAGGCTGGAACATTTTGGAGTGGCCATCGCAGTCACCTGACTTATATACAATTGAGAACCTCTGGTGGGACTTAAAGAAAGCAGTTGCAGTGCGCAAGCCTAAGAATGTGACTGAACTGGAGGCTTTTGCCCATGACGAATGGGCGAAGATACCCGTAGATCGCTGCAAGACACTTGTGTCAAGCTTTGCTTCACGTTTAAAAGCTGTTATAACTGTAAAAGGATGTTGTACTAAGTACTAAGATTGAATGTCACTTGGGGGTTGAATAAAACTGATAATGATGTGAGCACAGAAAAGACATTTGTGGTTATTTCATTATAAATGTTATGTTATATTTGTCTGACCTACACGTGCCTCTTTGATTTAATTGTAAGCAGGATGACTGAATGATCAAAATCAATGTCAAACTGGCCAAAACACTCAATTTCAGTGGGGGTTGAATAATTTTGAACACAACTGTATGTATATAATAGCACCACAAATTCTACAAGATCAGTGTACACGGGGTTGATACATTAGAATAACACACATGGGTGATGACCTGATTCAAGTATTTTGTGAGGTAGATGCATCCATATCATTAGGTGTCTTGCCCAAGGACACTCGTTGGTGGCGTCTTCTGAGTGGGATCGTGTCGACTTTCCATGATTGTAGAGCAGTAACCAGGTGGTTAGGTTGAATCCACGTCTCGTAAAGTCGAGACTTCTCCACAGTTCTATTGGAGGGATGTGCTGAATGGTATTTTGACTTGATTCTCCACGTTCGAAGGGCAGAGACATTACCACTGGACTCCATAGTCGATATTGTGTGGTAGGCAAGTATGTACCGTTAGGTGTCTTGCCCAAGGACACTTACAGGAGAGGTGCTCTGGCCGGGATTCAAACCTGGGTCTCCATGGCTATAGAGCAGCAGTAATGTTACCTCGACTCTATCCAGCCGGATGAGTAAGAGACATCCTAAGCATTTCTCTCTTTCTTTTCTTCCTTCCTCCCTATGCACATGAGGAGAGTGGTTGATTGCACAAGTCTGCTAAGACACAGTATGACCTGTCTGCCAGTGTTTCTAACATGATGCTCCTGTGTATGAAATGCTGTTGAACAGCCAGTACAGCAAGGTTAATTATAAGTATGCAAATTTACATTACTTTACCACTTTATCTATCTCAGAATAACAATATGTACACAAAACCTCTATTTCATAATTCAATTCTTTCCGGCTCTGGGCTATATTACAATCTTCGCGCAAAAACCCTTGCGGAAAGCGAAACTTTTTGCGCCAAGCGTTAAACTTTTGCGCGCGCAAATCACCGCTGGAATTACAATCCTCGCGCGTCTTTTCATCTGCTAATCAATACAACGCACAAACAGGACGCGGCCAAATGCTCGTGCAGTACCGTCTAGCACAAAAAAACAGTGTGCGATACAGTTTTTTCTCTTGCGAATCAGCCAATCAGAATTAAGAACCACAATTATCTCATGTTAAGTAATTGCGCCTGCCACAGTCAATCTGAGCATATATGCTGCAGCGATAATACATGCACACACAACTTCTCCATTTTATTGGTTTGGTATGAGTAGAATGTGTAACTATACTTTGCTGCCTTTTATTACTGGGCTGGTGTATTTGGGTTTGGCCTGGTCGGTCAGATTTGTCAATAACACCAGCTTTTAGGAGTTGCTAAAATTATGCGCGCAAAGGCTATGCGGTACTTACCGCGAATAGATTGCACCATCTTCGTACCAGCGCGCATTCGCATTTGCGCTCGCAATGTTAAGTATAGGACGCGCGACGTACAGTAAACACGCGCAGGTTCACCCGCGGTAGACAATTGCGTGCGGTTGTTGCGCTGACTATTTACGGGATTAGGCGCAAAGGGTTTTACCCCTCGCATTAATGTTTTTTTGCGCCGGTGCAAACGTTTACGTGAAGATTGTAATTTAACCCTCTGTGTTCAGATAAATCTAATGCTAATATTTTCAACAAAAATCACTTGAAAGGGATAATACAAACTATGACAGCAACGAACTGAAACACACCCATTGAAATAGCAGCAAATAGAGGTTTAAATAATTATTCTGAGATAAATGGCAAATCTGATGTCCTTCTTTGAAGTTCAGTAATTGTAGAAGCGGAGGAAGTAATGCTTTAGGGAGTAAATATCTGATTCTTGTTTTTGTGGTCTGGAAGTGTAGGAGATGAATACAATGCAGTCAGCAAGGATTGTATTTAGACTGCTAGTCATGGGGCATGCAACAGTTGTTTCAAATTCAACAAAGTATTAAATCTGCAAAGAATTTTCCATGAAGGGAAGAAAAAAAAAGCTTTTGGATAACCTCGAGCCTATAAGGAGTGAACAGATTGGCTCTTCTGGCAGAGTTCTGTGTTAGTAAATATATCAATTGTTACAGTGTTTATTCTGTATAAAAAGACTACAAAAGCCAAAATGGCAAATATAAGAATATATGTAAGAGGGAAATGATGAATATCATAACCAGACAATTTAAAGGGTTACTCTAGGGCAGGGCTCTCATACTCACGGTCCCCTAGATGTTGATGTCTACAATTCCCATAATTCCCTCGATGCAATAGATGGCAAGGGAATCATGGGAGTTGTAGTTCAGAAACATCTTGGGGGGCCAGAGTTTGACAGCCCTGATCCAGGGTGAAAATGGGAGGCCTGGAACAGAGGGGTTAAACATTAATCCTTTCTAATACCCACCTCATAACTCTCTTATTTTAAAACTTTACTTTGATTTTAAATGTACCTTAAATCCAACACAGGGCTCCCTCGGTAATGGTCTGAATGTGACCTACTGAAAATCACAGCACTGAAGTGTCCTGGGGCATGCAGCCCCAATCAAACGCTCTTAGTTAAGAGGCGTTAGTGGGAGTTGGGTCTCGAAGGTTCCAATGCTCAGGGATCTGAGCTCAGCACTTAGGATCTAGGTGGGACTACTCCCCGATACTCGAAGACTCAATCATCCCTTTGACACCTCTCCAGAAGGGGAAGAGGGTTGAGTGCATCCAGCTCACTGTGACCACTCAAACTACATAGATGTAAAAGTAGAGTGTGTTCCTCTTAATTTGATTTAACTCAGCTGAGTGTACAGATCTGATCTACGATAAAAAATAAAGCAGGAGATATATTTTCAAACAGTTAAATAGGTCACTGATAGGATACAACATCCAAACTAGGGTGCTCTGTAGGCCTCTGACTATCCAGTTTCTCGGTAGATCCACAGCGAAGACAGGGGACCAGGGACATTCACGTAATTATGAAGGCACTTAATTTGGGCAAAAGACACAACGTTTTCACTTGAGAAATTCTGTGCTAACAGCTGAAACGTTGCATCTTTTGACCGCCTAAAGTGCCTTCATAAATACGTGGATGTGTTTGGTCCCCTTGCTTCAATAAATATTATACAGACTATCAGGGTTATTTAAAGAGAATTGAAAAGTCACCGCACGTTCGGTGACTTTTCGTTCTCTTCAATTCGGTGCGATTGGGCGATCCTATTTTGGCGACCCTACGGTGTATTCGGCAAACACCACAGAGCCATCGTAGTGCAGGGAAAAGCCGCCGCAAACCCGAGAAACACTCATCGCAAAACCCGGCGAAGGCCCACCGAAACCCACAAAAACATCTGGATTAACCCCGCCGAACATTAAATGGCAGATGAAATTTAATGTAGATAAATGCAAAGTTATGCACTTTGGAGTGAAGAACACACAAGTAATTTATACCCTAAATGGTACGGAGTTAGGGAAATCCAAGCAGGAGAAGGATTTGGGAATAATCATAGACTTCAAACTAAGTAACAATGTGCAATGTCAAACAGCAGCCGCCAAGGCCAGCAAAGTATTGGCATGCATTAAAAGGGGAGTTCACTCACGGGATGAAAACATAATTTTGCCTCTGTATAAATCAATGGTCAGGCCGCACCTTGAATATGCCGTGCAATTTTGGGCACCGGTCTTAAAAAAAGATATTATAGCGTTAGAAAAAGTGCAGAGACGGGCAACTAAATTAATAAGGGGAATGGAAGGGTTAAGTTATGAGGAAAGACTAACAAGCTTAAACCTGTTTAGTTTAGAGAAACGGCGCCTTAGAGGGGATCTGATAACCTTATATAAATATATACGGGGCCATTATCAACCATTGTCTGATAACCTATTCATTAATAGGTCTATACTCAGGACACGAGGTCACCCATTTAGATTAGACAAAAGGAAATTCACCCTAAAGCATAGAAAGGGTTATTTTACGGTGAGAACAATAAAGCTGTGGAATTCTCTGCCTGTTGAGGTGGTTGGGTCAGAGTCTGTACAGACTTTTAAAAAACGACTAGATGACTTCCTGCAGACACAGAATATTAAGGGTTATAATATTTAATATGTGGGTAAAAGCTTTTTGATCCAAGGAGAAATCTGACTGCCATTCTGGGGTCAAGAAGGAATTTTTTCCCAGTATGTTGCATATTGGCAAGCATTTCAGACTGGGTTTTTTGCCTTCTTTTGGAACAACAGCAGTAGGTTATGGGAGAGGCTGAACCCGATGGACGCATGTCTTTTTTCAGCCTATATAACTATGTAACTATGTAACTATGTAACATGCCAGAGAAACCTGAGCAGCCGCCGATCACAGCGTAGAGCAGCCGCCGGAAAAAGCCAACACCGCAGACGAATGGAGTGAAAAAAAAAAAACGTACGCTTGAATGTTTGAAAAGTGAACCGCTGTTTGCAAAGAAACTACAGAGCGAAAATGGCTGGAATTTACATATAAGATCCAATGAATGATAATAAAAAGGGCTGTTACAGAAAAAAGAAAAAACGATTTATAAAAACCCAGAAAAAATGTTTCGCAAAAAAATCCCGAAAAATGCCTAAAAGATCCTAAAAAATCTATAAATAAAGAGACTTTTTACTGCAGAATATTATAATCAACCGTTTATTAGATATTGAATTAAAACGGGAATATTTTTAATATTGAAGCCTACGGGATTCGCCTGAATAAACCTGTCGAATGAAACCACCGAACAGCAGGGCAATTCGGCAACTTTTCACTGCTGATTTTTGTTCTCTGAATAGACAAAGCAGTACTTCTTTATGGGGATTTCACTGCCCCCGAACAGGCACCGAACAGGCACCATATGTGCAGGCAATTTGCCAACATTTGGCGAACCACCTGCTCTCTGAATAGCCGAATGGCCAGGAAAGGTAACTGTACGCTGAATTTCACTGTTCGGTTACCTTTCAGCCACAATTTGGATCTCTTTGAATAACCCTGGATGTATGTCCAGAGGGACAATGATGAATAGAGATGACCAAAGATCGAGACTGGTGCTACATAGGATCTCTTAGCTTTGATTTTACCTATTAAAACAATTAATTGCTTTAAAACAGGCTGATGGAATTAATACCTCCCTAAAATAGAAGAATTCATGGGC
Organism: Leptobrachium leishanense; assembly: GCA_009667805.1. NCBI lineage: Eukaryota > Metazoa > Chordata > Amphibia > Anura > Megophryidae > Leptobrachium > Leptobrachium leishanense. The sequence continues at coordinate 70,870,918 of CM019070.1, read as the reverse complement.
ATCTTTGATTTCAGTAGCAACCGTAGCCTCCAAATCAAAATATGGGCCAAAAATTCAGTTTGATAAAGGTTCAAGTGCAACTTAGAAACAACTTTCCTGCATAAAATATTTTATGGTAATGGTCGTGTATTATAATGTATTTCGTTTTAGTTTAGGTTATTTCAAGTGTTTATTTTATTTAAAGTTTATTTTATGAAATCTACAATACATGTGTACTTGAAGATGTGTATGTAACCCTATCACATTGTATGTCAATTAAGCGAAAGTAAGTAGAAAACCAGGGAAGAAGAATATGAAAGTAATTATCAATAATAATGAGCAGCTATAAAAATCCATTGAGACTGGCAAAGAAATAAAAGAATTTTATAATGAATGGAAAGAGTGCTGTGAAAAGTTATTCTTCTATATTGGTATAGTAATGGCACATCATGATTTCACACCCCATACGTCTTACAGTAACATTATGCATAATGCCAGAAAAAAAGCCATCAAACTGTGTTGAATAAGCTTTTGAGCAGGTTTAGAATTCTTGGTGATGTCTTAAATCCTGCACTGCCTAAAACTGATAGAGGTAACCATCCAGGGTTTCAGATGACACAAAGGAATAGTAGATTCATTAGTCTCTCTAGCAGGAGGAGTGAGAGTCATTTACCCTTTCACTACAGAAGGGGTTAATCACTAACCTCAGAATTACTATTATTTATATTCTGCACCTCCGAACAGTGGGTATAATATAGACAGTGTTACATTGCACTGAGAATAAACAACATTTGACAAAACCAACACAGGAGAAAATGACGGCCCTATTCCCATGGGAACTTCCAATCTACTAAGGTTGGAGGGTGAGAAAAAGGAGGGGAGGCCTGTGAGGTGAGAGTAATGGACTGGCTGGGGAAGTTAAGTGAATTAGTGAGTCAGGTGGTAGGCGAATTGCACCAAACGGTGAATTTCACAGTTCGGTGCAATTTTGGGTCAATTTGTCTATTCACTAAGCTGTCATTTTGACAAATACAGGTGAAATACGGTGCAATTCCCCGCAGTTTAGGAATTGGTGGCACCGAAATTGTCCCATAGAAGAATATCGTGACTTCAAATCACAGGATGCCTAATTGAATCGAAATTCCGGCGAAATGCTCTGATTTTTGGTGTTTCGATCTGTCAGGTTTAGCCACTTAGCTGCGGAGGAGGCATTCAGCGTGTCGTCATGACCAGGCCCAGCATGTGGAGAACGCTCAGGGCGCGTCCTCACTTTGCAGCCGTGATCGGCCGGTATTTCTGCCGATCGCTTATATATTTTGGACGATCGCTGTGGTCTCCCGGTGTTGGCTGACAACTTTGATATCAGTCCTGCCTCCGGGACCCCTGCCGGTGCTTTTTTTTGGCAAAATGGAATCACTGAAATGCACCGAAATGGGCCGAAATGCAAAGCACCGAAATTGCACACGATGATTCTGAATGATTACTCTTATCAGTTTTAGGTAGCTATTACTATTAGGTGTCTATTTAGTCTAGATTGTTCTCTGAACCTGCAGATTTTCCATTACCATCTGCACTTTAACGTCACATTCCGGGGTAGGTGCTAACGGAGCACAATGTCCCAGAAAAACAGCACAACATTGTCAAATACCAGCGCCAGCGCAGAAAGCCGTGAGTATCAGCTTGTGGAGCCATAGGGCGAGATCGCGCAGAGCCAAGGGGTGATGCAGAGGGAGACTAGAAACTATTTGTTCCCAGTCTCACTCTGCCCCTGTCGCGAGGAAGCAGCGGATAGCATCGCCCTTTATTCCACAGAATGAGAGCTGAGTATTGAATTTTTGGGGAGGTTTAGAGAGTGTTAAATGATTCTGCATTTGCAGAATCATTTACACCAGCTTTTAGGAATTGTTAAAATTTGTCAATTCACCTCCCGACATTAACTTGCGCCACCACCTTGGAATACCTCACTTATCGAGGCGTTAAAAACTGATTTTGCACCGGCAAGTTACGAAGCGCTAACTGATTTCATCCCAGTGTAGCATCCCACTATGGGATGTTGAGGTCAGACGTTAAATTTACTAATCCGAGCGCTAACATTTACATATCGAGATGCTACCATAACAACAACTATGAAAGCCCTATGTTTGTAGGTATAATGCCTGCATATGCAGATTTCAGTGACATAGCATCTTATATATGTACTGTATAGGTCTTTTCGACAATATAATCCCCTTGCACATTGTCTATGTAAAGTAGTGAGTATCCCCAGAACTCGACCTTAGTTCTGCCCTCTCCTTGACTGTTGTAATGCAGCAATACAGTTTATTGAACCTTTTCCTTTACAATAATGGCGTTTGCGCCTCCTTCTAGATCCTTTACAGTCATACAGGAAGACATGACTGAGATCTAAATGAGATTTTGTTTCTCCACGGGGAAACCATCAATCCTGCTTTAGAAAGCTACAGATTATTATTATTTACTTACGATCATCTCCTCAACTTCTCATAGGTAGAAAATTATTTTCAGTAACCTTCAGAAGCCTCTGAGACTAACCTCTGATCCTTAACATCCTGGATCCCAATCTATGCCATCACCTACCAAAAGGAAAACCGACTAGAACAGTTGTATTAATCGGTGGCACCTCAGACATCATTGAGTTGAGGACATAGATCTTTTTCAATGAGGCAATTGACAATGTAATAAGTAGGCAACATAGACCTTGAAGAAATTACTTATAATCAGTAGTCAACTGAGAGTATATGTAAAAATCCTAGTATATATTTTCATCTGGGGTTTACAGTAGTCATGTCTCGTTGTGTGCATTGTTTTTCTCAAAACAACAAGCAATGGTTTGTAGCCATGGAATTAGGCCTACAAAGATAGCTGTAGATAGAAATTAAAGGTTTGGAGGTAATCTGTCACGAATCCCCCTGAATACCAAGATAGTGGTCCCTTTACGTAGACCGCTCTCTACCCTTCCGATCCTTGAATGGTCGGCACAACTAGATAGATAATGAACCAGACAATAGACAAGCAAGGGTAAACACCAGACAGAGGTACAGAATAGAGTACTCGTTCTCCCTAGGACCTTAGTAATATCAGAGGTAGCCTGATGTGTGCTTAGGGTGCCACATAGACTGACCTCGGTACCAAAGTTAAGAGCAGAACCGTGAGAAGAGTAAATGCCAATACCAGGGGTTATACACAGGGTGGTTCGTTTGCCAATGCCAGGGGTCATACACAGAATGGTTCGTTTGCCAATGCCAGGAGTCATACACAGAATGGTTCGTTTGCCAATGCCAGGAGTCATACACAGAATGGTTCGTTTGCCAATGCCAGGAGTCATACACAGAATGGTTCGTTTGCCAATGCCAGGAGTCATACACAGAATGGTTCGTTAGCCAGAAGCAAGGTCAGACACAGATATAATTATTAGCCAAAAACACAAGAGCTCTGCGGGAAGTGAATACCACGTCAGGGCACCGGCGAACTAGTGAAGCCGGGTTTTAAACCCGGCGGGTCCGCGTCATAACGCCAGGCTCCGCCGTCCCACGTGAGCGCACCCGGTGGCGTTATTATTCGGCGCCTGGCCAGCGAGCAGCGAGGAATCTGCTGCCAGGCGCCCCAGAACAGAGCCATCCGTGACAGAACCCCCCCTCCACGGGCGGCCACCGGACGACCCCCAGGGGCACGGGGGTGCGCCAAATAGAAGGCCTTCACCAACCGAGGGGCATGGACCTCTGCAGCCGGAATCCAAGAACGATCCTCTGGACCGTAACCCACCCAATCGACCAAGTACTGTAAGGACCCCCTAGACTTTCTGGCATCCAGAATGGCCTCAACCTCGTACTCCTCCTGGCCCTCCACAGAGACAGGAGGAGGTGGAGCACGGACCTTGGTGTACCGGTTACATAACAACGGTTTCAAGAGGCTCACGTGGAACACATTGTGTATCCTGATATGGGGGGTAACGCCAAAGCATAGGAGACAGGGTTGAGTCGCCGCAGAATCTTATAGGGGCCGATACATCTAGGTGCCAACTTCATGGAAGGCACTAAGAGCTTGATATTCCGTGAAGAAAGCCAAACCCTGTCCCCAACTTGATACACGGGTGCCTGCCTCCTGTGTCTGTCGGCCTTGGTTTTCTGGATGGCACTACTCTCTTCCAGTGCCCGTTTGACTCTCTCCCAAGTCTCTTTCAATGATGCCAAATGCTCATCCAAAGCAGGAATCGTGGTATCAGGAAACGTAGCGGGGAGCACGGGAGGATCAAAACCATAAACAGTGAAGAAAGGGGAATGTCCTGTGGATTCACTCACTGCACTGTTCAAAGCATACTCTGCCCATGGTAACAGGTCTGACCAGTTATTTTGTTGTTCTGATATAAAGCACCTGAGATATTTCTCTATATTTTGGTTGGCTCGTTCTGCTGCTCCGTTGGTCTGGGGGTGATAGGCCGAAGAGAAGGATAAGTCTATCCCCACATTCTTACAAAACCCTTTCCAGAATCTGGAGACGAATTGTGTCCCCCTATCAGAGACAATCTCCAGAGGAACACCGTGTATGCGAACCACGTTGGAAATGAATATGGGCACCAGTTCGGCTGCCGAAGGTAGTTTCCGAAGAGGCACATAGTGACCCATCTTGGAGAATCGATCTATGACCGTAAGTATAACTGTATTCCCTCTTGACTCAGGTAAATCTACTATAAAATCCATGGCTACATGCGACCATGGGCGTTCGGGGATCGGCAAAGGCTGGAGTAAACCAATGGGTGCTGTTTTGGGACTTTTATGTCTTGTGCACACCTCGCACACAGCTATGTAATCTTTCACGTCTCGGCGCAACGTGGGCCACCAGAGGAGTTTACTGATACTAGCCACTGTTTTGGTGATACCCATATGCCCAGAGGTTTTATTGTCATGATAAACGTTGAGTACTTCCTCTCTTTCGTTCTCAGGTACAAAGAGTCTCGCGGGAGGTTTCCCCCCAGGAGCTGCACCCTGGACGGTCTGCAACCTTTTCACTAGAGGAGACGAGACACTAATTGTGGTAGAGGCTATAATCCTTTCCTGGGGTACAATGGGATGCTGATCTTGGATATTATGTTCATAAGATTCATACTGTCTCGATAAGGCGTCTGCTTTAATGTTTCTGGACCCAGGTCTATAGGTAAGCACGAAATTAAAACTTGAAAGAAACAATGACCATCTCGCTTGTCTGGAATTTAAACGTTTAGCATCTCCAATGTACGTGAGATTCTTATGATCGGTTATGATAACGATCGGGTCCTTAGACCCCTCCAATAAGTATCTCCATTCTGCCAAGGCCGAGATGACTGCTAACAACTCTCTATTTCCAATGTCATAGTTCTTCTCTGCCGGGGACAATTTCCGAGAATAGAAGCCGCATGGATGCAAGGGTTTGTCGGGTGCCTCCCTTTGGGACAAGACTGCACCAAGACCTAGTTCGGAGGCGTCAACTTCTACTTGGAAAGGCAGAGCCGGATCTGGATGTCGGAGAACAGGGGCAGTAGTGAATGCTTGTTTAAGTGCCTCAAAGGCTTGAGTGGCTTGAGGTGTCCATTTCTGATTTCCCACCCCTTTCTTTGTCAAAGCCGTGAGGGGAGCTACCAAGGCTGAAAAGTCTTTAATGAATCTCCGATAGTAGTTAGTAAACCCCAGAAACCTCTGGATGGCTTTAAGCCCTTGGGGTAGAGGCCAGTCAAGAATTGCTGAGAGTTTTTTAGGGTCCATTTGAAAACCCTCAGGGGTTATTATATAACCAAGGAAATGCACTGTTACTATGTCGAATAGACATTTTTCTAGTTTACAATACAATCCATCCTTCAATAGTTTTTTCAATACTTGTTTCACGTGGGCGTGATGAGTGTCCACATCAGGAGAGTATATCAGGATGTCATCCAGATATACTATGACGAATTCTTGCAGAAAATCCCTTAGGGTGTCATTTATGAGGTCCTGAAAAACGGCTGGCGCATTACATAATCCAAAGGGCATCACCAGGTATTCATAATGCCCGCTACGTGTATTAAAAGCCGTTTTCCATTCATCTCCCTTTTTAACCCTAACCAGGTTGTAAGCTCCGCGTAAATCGAGCTTCGTATATATACGGGCCCCTTTTAATCGGTCGAACAATTCTGTTATGAGAGGTATGGGATATGCATTTCTTATGGTTATCCTATTCAAACCTCTATAATCGATGCAAGGTCGCAGATCTCCCTCTTTTTTGGAGACAAAAAAGAAACCTGCTCCTGCTGGAGAGGAGGACCGTCTAATGAATCCTCGCTCTAGATTCTCCCTTATGTATTCCTCCATAATGTCGTTTTCTTTTTGTGACAAAGGGTATACATGTCCCCTAGGAGGCATCGTACCGGGGAGTAAATCAATAGCACAGTCATACGGACGATGTGGTGGTAGGACCTCAGTCCTGGCTTTAGAGAACACCTCCTTTAATGCCAGATAACATTCAGGGACCTCTGTGGATAAAGGAGGGGCTGTGGCAATATTGAGGCTACCAATCACATTGACCCTGCCTAGGCAATTAGACTGACAATTAGGACCCCAACATTTTATGTCTCTCTGGACCCAATCAATAACCGGGTTGTGCTCTGTTAACCATGGAAACCCAAGAACGACAGGACATGAGGGAGATTCAATAATTTGAAATCTTATCGTTTCCTGGTGTAAAACTCCTGTTTTCATACATACATCGACAGTGTCGTGAGTGATATGTGGACATGACAGGGGTTTACCATCTATGGCCTCCACCATTAGAGGTTTTTCCTTGAGAACCAGAGGTAAGAGGTTTTTGGCAGCAAAATATTTATCCATGAAATTACCTGAGGCCCCAGAGTCTAAGAACGCCTCAGTCTTGAGGTGAACCCCCTCCCAGGTTAGGGAGATCGGTAACAGAATCCTGGATTTTTTCTTTTCACTATCCACAAAGGAGGCATAAAGAGAACCGATAACCTGGGTATTGGCTGTTCTTTGACCCGATTTGCCACTCTCCCCCCTGTTAACCCTGGGTCTCTGAGGACATTGAAGGCGGAAATGATCAGCCCCTGCACAATAGAAGCAGAGCCCCTTTTCTCTTCTGTGAGCTCTTTCAGCCTCCGAAATACCCGTTTTTCCTATTTGCATAGGTTCAACGACTGGCATATCTGTTTTTGCGTTCTCCGGGTTACCTGACGTACTGGTGTGTCTGGGTAATAAGGGTAAAGGAGGCAAGACCCTTCTGGGTCTGTCTCTGGGGTGTCTCCTTTCCCTAATTTGATCGTCCATGGCTATGCAAAAGTCAATCAAATGGTCCAGATTTTCTGGTAATTTTAAGGGAGCCAGCTCAAACATAAAAGCCTCGTTCAGGCCTTCGGTAAAGGCTAAGGTTAAAACGTCGTTCGGCCAAAGCACCTCTGACGTCAAAGTCTTAAACTCTATGGCATAGTCGGAGACCCTCCTATTACCTTGTTTAATGTGAAACAAGGACCTACCCGCATTGGTAGCCCTTCTAGAGGGATCAAAGGTACGTTTTAACTCAGAGGTAAAACCCTCATAGTCATAGATGATGGGTTTCTTATTTTCCCACAACGGCGTAGCCCATAATAAAGCTTTTTCTGTTAAATGATTAATCAGATAGCCTACTTTGGCTTTATCAGATATACAAGACCCTGGGTTGTTCTCAAACAAGATCTCGAGTTGGGTCAGAAAACCCCGGCATAAGCTTGGTGTACCATCATAGCGTAAGGGTGCCTTCATACTAAGCCTATGTCTTTCAGGAGAGACCGAACTGACTCTAGGCAATACTGGGTCTGGAGGGTTTGTGGTACCAGTATTGGACCGATTAAACAGGGTTTGTAGAGCGAGAGAAATCTGGTCCATCCTATGGTCCTGCTCCTCTTGTCTGGCTGCGATACGTGCCAACTGGTTAGAGAGGTCTGCGGGATCCATTGGCCCTGACGTAATGTCACGAATCCCCCTGAATACCAAGATAGTGGTCCCTTTACGTAGACCGCTCTCTACCCTTCCGATCCTTGAATGGTCGGCACAACTAGATAGATAATGAACCAGACAATAGACAAGCAAGGGTAAACACCAGACAGAGGTACAGAATAGAGTACTCGTTCTCCCTAGGACCTTAGTAATATCAGAGGTAGCCTGATGTGTGCTTAGGGTGCCACATAGACTGACCTCGGTACCAAAGTTAAGAGCAGAACCGTGAGAAGAGTAAATGCCAATACCAGGGGTTATACACAGGGTGGTTCGTTTGCCAATGCCAGGGGTCATACACAGAATGGTTCGTTTGCCAATGCCAGGAGTCATACACAGAATGGTTCGTTTGCCAATGCCAGGAGTCATACACAGAATGGTTTGTTTGCCAATGCCAGGAGTCATACACAGAATGGTTCGTTTGCCAATGCCAGGAGTCATACACAGAATGGTTCGTTAGCCAGAAGCAAGGTCAGACACAGATATAATTATTAGCCAAAAACACAAGAGCTCTGCGGGAAGTGAATACCACGTCAGGGCACCGGCGAACTAGTGAAGCCGGGTTTTAAACCCGGCGGGTCCGCGTCATAACGCCAGGCTCCGCCCCCCGGCGTCCCACGTGAGCGCACCCGGTGGCGTTATTATTCGGCGCCTGGCCAGCGAGCAGCGAGGAATCTGCTGCCAGGCGCCCCAGAACAGAGCCATCCGTGACATAATCTTGATGCTGGGGATAGTTTAGGCCATTGAGATGGTTGCAGTTAACCAAAAACAAAATTATGAGCGTACCAAGAATAGGCAGAAGCATGTTGGCCTGCCCTAAGGTGGGTCCCAGTTTAGGTCTCATACGATTTTAACTCAATGGTGCCATTACAGAGAAGACATTACTATATGCAAATCCGACTGCTGTGATCGAAAACGGGTGGTCAGTGCTTAAATGCCAAGAAAGTCTCCTCTGAGTCTGCACAAGGAATACATCAACCCCAATGATTGTTTTGGCCTTGTTAGGCCTTGACATTAGGGTATAGCTATACCTCCCTAAGCATGTCCTAGGAGTCCACATCCGGAGCAGAACTTTTATGAGATTATTAGGAGTAGTAATTTGCCATAGAAAATATTTAATGCTTGTATTTTTTTGCCAAATTGGTGAGAATGGACTTTAAAATTGAACAGCTGATAATATCACTCTAAACCATCATTTTCTGTTTAAATACAACATTTTTTTTTTTCTATAGTTGACTTTTAGTGCCAAAACTCTTTAACCTCCCTGGCGGTCTAATTTTTTCAAAATTTCGTGTGTAAAAGCGTCTCAATTTTTTTTTAAAGGAAACCAGTTTTTGTACATAGTTAGCCTGTAATAATTAGGAACCACGCACTGAAATCCATGCAATCAAGAGTCCTCACTGGGAAAATCCTTTATAAATAAATAAATAAATAAAAAATAGTAAATACACTGAGTCCGATAAAGTTTGAAACACGACATAATAATTTATTATCCCAATAATTATCCAAAATAATGCAAATAAATGATATTCAATAAAATACAACAAAAAACACTGAAATCTGTCTGAAAACAAGGGTGAGATGATGTATGGTCTGTTTATTGTCCTGTAGTGCCACCTAGTGGCCGTTCATAAACATTGCACATTGGATTATACAGTGTATTATAATTTTTTTCTAAGTTTGCTGCTGGTCCCGCCCCCCTGCATCGTGTGACTCGCAGGGAGCCTTACCAGGAAGCAGCTCGCCACGATCACACTGCGGGGGACAGCCAGGGAGCGCAGGAGGAGGGGGGTATGCATCCAGCCCGAGTGTCGCTCAGGGTTACCGTTCGTGGTAGTGATATTTAACCCCGAGTCACACTCGGGAATACCGCCAGGGAGGTTAAGAGATTTTTATTTCCTTCTTTTTACCCTTTTGCTCTTTTTACCCTTGCGTGCCATAACCTGACTGATTACAAGTACCCGTACAGACAATATAATGGGCCAAACCCTTATACCCAAAAAAGCAAGAAAAAAAATGGGACTATGGGATAACATAAAGGGTAAATATATTTTTCTTATGAAAATATTCTTTTAGTTTCTGTACAATTATATAGTTTATTTAAAACGCGTTAACACAAATGGAATTTCTTCTAGAATTCCGGAAATGTTTCAATTTATTTTTTGCAGAATCATTCGAGTAGCCGTCGTAAGACATTTTTAGCTAAATTCTCATTTCTGCTCTTTCCTAGCCCTTGATTTTCCTACGCTAGAACAACCTGTGTGTGTGTGATGTAGCTTCATTTACAAAAGCTCCCTGTGTTCGAAGATGACTATTTGAGAAGGAAGGGGGTGGAATTCAAGCTATAACTGCATACCTTTCTGGAACATAGCAACTTGGCTCAGGTTGGGAGTACAAGGAAAGATAGTGTCGTACTACTGAATGAACCGTTAACAGATAAAATGGGAATTCTTTGTCGTCTTCATTTTTCTTTTTCTTATCTCCTAGACGGGGATAGAAAGAACAAATCCGTATAAATGCTTAAAAAAAAACAAGACGTCTCTTTTCAGTAGCGCTAAACAATCCAATGAAGATACGAGAGAACAGACTGTCTAATCAAAAATCTCTCTCAAAATCATTGATACATTTTGTTGGACTATTTGGCTTTGTGCAATTTTTTTATAGCCCAAAAATAAATTTTAAAAAAAATTACAAATTCTATGTATATTACATTATTCTTATAAATTATACATTATTATAATTAAAAATTAGAAATGAATATATACATTTATATAATTATAAATTATACATTATAAAATAAGTCATAAAGAGATAAAGAACGGAATATTGCAAGTAACTCGGATGTTATGGGTAACCTACCTGTCAAGTCTGTGATCTTTTTCTGCAACTTAAAGAGGGTCTCATGTATATTTTTTGAGGCATTGTAGCATTTCTATTGTAATCCTTCCTGGTAAAATACTTTATAAATAAATAAATTAATTAATTAATTTCTATTACAGTATCCAGCAAATCAGAAAATGTAAATTTCTTCCCATTTTTCACCAAAGTAATTTTTTGGGCTAAATACGCTAACAGAAATAAGCAGTAGCAATAAAAATGCACTGGGTCCATCCTTTCTGTGAGAAACACTGCCATCCAGTGATAAGCTTTAACTTTTAGAGGTAATGTTTTACACAACAGGTTATCCCAATTAACATACTTTATAGTCAACGAGCAATAGAAGATGACTGAGTTAATTATGAAATATGTTCAGGATGATTATTGTAGTAAGTGCTGTGATCAATGCAAATATTTTATCTTCAGTTTACATTTATTTAGATTTATTTTAATCACACTGCAGTTTAAAGCTCTGGGATAAAGGGTTGTTGTGGTTAATTTAAGCACATTTGTTTCTTTCTGTTAATTTTATATTAAGAGATTTCTATGGCACGGTCACCTTTATAAAGGATACATTTAGGGCCCTATTACATTCTTAACGCAAAAACGCACGCTAAACGCGTGGTTTTTTGCGCGAAGCGTTAAACGTTAACGCACGAAAATCACCGCTGGAATTACATTCCTCGCGCATTTTTTCATCCATCTGGAAATTGCGCTCGTAAAACCAATGCGCAAAAATGTAATTTTTAACGCGAGTCCGTCAGACAAACGCATTTTGTGCGGACTGCGCACAACAGACGTACGTTCTGACGGAAGACAAGGTAGTGGCCGCCATTTTTGACGGATCTAGTAAGAAAACGTGTTCATCGACGTTCTCCGTTGTGAATTCGCAGTTTGGTACGGTCAGGTTGTTACAATTTGCTGTTACCACCAGCTTTTCAAAGATGTTATAATAATGCGCGCAAATGTTGTCCGTTAAAGATTGTAATACCATGCACGCACCAGCGCACAAACGCATTTGCGCTCACAATGTTAAGTATAGGATGCGTTCACTAAATTGCGCTCGCAAAGGGTTCGCGCAGGGTCAATTGCATTAGACGTTAACAACACGCATTTTGTGCGTGAATGTCGTAATACGATGTTCAGCGCAAAGGGTTTTGCCCCTTGCGTTAATGCGTTTTTGCGCGCCTGCACAATTGTGAGCGAAAGAATGCAATAGGGCCCTTAATTTATATAATGGTTTGTTAAAACAACTCTTAAATGCAGAGATTTTAAACTCTAGCACCCCAGATATTTCTGAATTACAACTCCCATGATTCTCTGGCATATACTGCATTCAAACAATTCTGGGAATTGTAGGCAATAAACGTCTGGGGTGCAATAGTTTGAAATCCCTCATTTAATGAGTTGTAATATAGATTATAAAGAGGACAGGATTAGCTAAAGGTTAAATAAATTTTTTTAAATTAAACTAGTTTATCAGTGCCTCTTAACTATGTAGGTGGATCATTATATTTACACTCACTGGCCACTTTATTAGGTACACCTCGCTAATACCGGGTTGCTGCAGATTTGTTGGCTGCACATCCATGATGTGAATCTCCCGTTCCACCACATCCCAAAGCTCTATTGGACTGAGATCTGGTGACTGGAGGCCATTAAAGTACAGTGAACTCATTGTCATGTTCAAGAATCCAGTTTGAGATGATTTGAGTTTTGTGACATGGTGCATTATCCTGCTGGAAGTAGCAATCAGAAGATGGGTACACTGTGGTCATAGAGGGATGGACATGGTCAGCAACAATACTCAGGTAGGCAGTGACATTTAAACGTTGCTCTATTTGTACTAAGAGCACAAAGTGTGCCAAGAAAATATCCTCCACACCATTATACCACCAACACAAGTCTGAACCGTTGATGCAAGGCAGGATGGATCCATGATTTCATGTTGTTCATAACAAATTCTGACCCTACCATCTGAATGTCACAGTGGAAATCGAGACTCATAAGACCAGGCAACATTTTTTCAGTCTTCTATCGTCCAATTTTGGTGAGCCTGTGCGAATTGTAGCCTCAGTTCCCTGTTCTTAGCTGACAGGAGTGGCACCTGGTGTGGTCTACTGCTGCTGTAGCCCATCTGCTTCGAGGTTCGACGTCTTGTGCATTCAGAGATGGTATTCTACATACCTAGGTTATAACGAGTGGCTATTTGATTTGCTGTTGCCTTTCTATCATCTCAATCCAGTCTGCTTATTCTCCTCTGACCTCTGACATCAACAAGGCCTTTCCTTCCACACAACTGCTGCTCACTGGATATTTTCTCTTTTTCGCACTTTTCACTGTAAACCCTAGAGATGGTTGTGCGTGAAAATCGCAGCAGATCAGCAGTTTTTTAAATACTCAGACCAGCCCGTCTGGCACCAACAACCATGTCACGTTCAAAGTCACATAAAACCCCTTTCTTCCCCATTCTGATGCTCCGTTTGAACTTCAGCAAGTCGTATTCACCGCGTCTAGATGCCTGAATGCATTGAGTTACTGCCATGTGATTGGCTGATTAGCAATTTGTGTTAACAAGCAATTGAACAGAGTACCTAGTAAAGTGGCCGCTGAATGTACAATGAATTGCCAACCTGAAGAAGAAGAACACATCTATAAACTCATATTCCTTCCAAAATTTAGGGAACTGTGTTGCGTAAGCTTTTTTTCCAAGAGACGCATCTCTCAATTCACTGATTGATAAATTAAGATTTATTCCAATGTTTCATAAACGCGTGTGTTTATCTTTACTCCTTACAGAGCTATACTATTTTCAATAGGTTTGGTTAAATATTTTTTAATTGACAGTAGTTAATCCAGTGGCACTGAAACAATAATGTCACATATATTCAATCAAGCAATTTTAGTGGTGCTGCTTAATTACTAGTTGTTTGCTATTTACATATATTATTAAACCCTTCAATGATAAGTGATTTTCCCTAAAACCATTCTCAGGAATCAGTGGGGTTTTTGTAACCACATTTCCTTAGTTATACAGTAAAAAATCATGATTAATAGTCACAATGTATTTTTACAGTAGTAGCCTTATGTGATGTTTAGACAGTGCCATCTGCTGACCAAAAAGCAATACTGCCGCTGGATCTCTGTGTTTTAGACATGGAGTCCTGACTGTTCAAATTGTTTTAGCACCTTTTCTATCATGGGACAAATTATGGAACGCATTTGAAAAATAATTTAATTTGCAATACAAAAATACCTTTGCTCCAGAATTAAATCAAATCAAATATATTCTATTGGGACACCAGCAGGTGCTTTGAAGATATACAGGGTTATCCAAAGAGATCCGAATTGCTTGAGAAAGGTAACCGAACGCTGAAAATCAGCGTTCGGTTACCTTTCCTGGCCATTCGGCTATCCAGAGAGAAAGCAATTCGCCAAATCCTGTGGAGCCTGTGGAGTCATGGGTTCGATCCCAGCGAGCAACCTCTCCAGTAAGTGTCCTTGGCAAGACACCTAACAGTACATACTCGCCACCCAGGACATACTTGAAAACGAGAGAAATCTCGATGTATCCTTCCTGGTAAAATCCTTTCACAAAAAAAAAAAAATCCTGGCGAATTGCCTGAACATACGGTGCCTGTTCGGTGCCTGTTTGAGGGCAGTGAAATCCCCATGAAAATGCACTGCTTCGGCTATTCAGAGAACACAAACCAGCAGTGAAAGGTTCCCCTAATGCCCTGCCAATTGGTGGTTTAATTCGGCAAGTTTATTCAGGAGAATCCCATAGGCTTCAATGTTAAAAATATTCCCGTTTTAATACAATATCTAATAAACCGTTCATTATAAAACTCTGCAGTAAAGAGTCTATTTATAGATTTTTTAGGATATTTTAAGCATTTTTTTTTTTTTTTTTTTTTTTTAAAAGCCCGATTTTTTTTTTTAAGTTTACTTATTTTTTCTGTAACAGCCCTTTTTATTATCATTCCCTGGACCTCATATGCAAATTTCAGACATTTTCGCTCAGTAGTTTCTGTGCAAACAGCGTTTCATTTTCACACATTCACACAAACTATTTTGCTAATTTAGTCACCTCCCTCGTCTGCGGTGTCGGCTGCTTCGGCTGCTTCAGCTGTGTTCGGCTCCGGTTTTCGGCAGGTTAATCCAGATGTTTTTGCGGCTTTTCTGCGTGCATTCGGTGGGTTTTGCGGTTAGTTTTCGTCGGGTTTGCGGCAGCCTTTCCCTGCAATTCAGGGACCCTGTGGTGCTTGCTGAATACACCGCAGGGTCACCGAAATGGGATCGGCAAAAGGAACCGAATTGAAGAGGAAGAAAAGACACCGAACGTGCGGTGACTTTTCAAATCTCTTTGAATAACCCTAATAGTATATATGAAATTCACACCCCTTCAACATTTAAAAAACATATAAAAAGATCTTTATTAGATCATCACATTATAAACAATACATATTAAATACACAATAGAATACTTGTACAGATATAGTTAGAGTGGATTACAGTTGCAGTAGTTATATAGGACCAACAACTTCCACAGCACTTTACAATGGTGAAGTACAGCCATGAGGCATAATAAATAATGATCAGGAATAGAAAACCCTGACCATAGGATAATTGTCCTGCTAATACATACAGGACATACTTGAAAATGAGAGAAATCTCAATGTGTCCTTCCTGGTAAAATCCTTTATAAATAAATAAATACAGCATTTTATACAAGTGCCCAGCCAAATATCCCTTACAATCTAAGGGACAAAGTTATGTGAAAAAAAAGAACTCTGGGGGAGAGTGAAGCGTTTATCCAGATAGGGTATGGCAGACACTGCATGGGGGAAAAACAAAAGCTTGGTTTTGATAAGGTTAATAAAAAAGAGAAATGGAAGAAGCTGTAAGGGAGATCTAAAAGATTTGGACAAGGAATAGGTGGGAGGGTGGGACTGCAGTGGGAAAATGAAATACCTAAGTGGCTGCGGATGACTAGCTATGGTGAGTTATCTCGGATGGTTCTTGAATACTTGCAGGGGGAAAAATGGAGAAGCTGAGTGACTGTGGATGGGTGGCTGTGGTGGGTTAACATGAATGCTTATGGATGGTTGCAGGGGGGAAATAGAGGAGCTGAGTGGCTGTGGATGGCTGAAAGCGAGGGGTTAGCCTGGGTTAGAGATGTGTGTTTCGTTCCGAATCACAATTTGGACTAACTTTACCGATTCGTATTTCGAAAGCACTTCCAACATAACGAACAGGTAACGTCCGAAATGGAATAAAAATGAAACGGACCAAAACAGAATATATCAAATTGATTACGTTTCTACGGATTGATTCTTTCACGTTCCTCCTCGATATATGTATATATGTGTCCGATCCCTGTATGCAACACAACTATCCTACACTTCCAATCCTTAGAATGGTCGGTACAGCTCCCTATTATGAGAATCGGAGGAATACTTAACCAGTACAACAAATCAAGGAATAACACAATTCGAAATGTCAGAGTAATGCCAAGGGTCATATACCGGAGCGGGTTATCAGGAATGCCAGGGGTCGTATGCCAGAAAGGGGTATCATGAATGTCAGCAGTTGTATTGTCAGAGTAAAGTGTCAGCCAAGCGCCAGAGGTCATATTGCCAAATCAGAAAGTCCAAGGAATGCCAGGGGTTAAGAGCTGGGAGAGGAGAGTCATACAAGCCAACGTCGATACACAGAAGAAACAATAACTGATTTGCAACGAGCACTGAACGGAGTGAAAACCACGTCAGGGCAATGAGTGCTTCTCGGGCATCTGGTTTGAAACCCGGCAAATGCAGCATTCATCACGCCATGCCCCCCCACATCCATACCACTTGACGCGACCATCCGATACTTCACTCGGCGGCCAGCCAGCAAGCAGCGTGTAAGGCACTGCTGGCTGCTGAGCTACCTGGACAGCATAGGACATGAAAAATTAGTTGTTTCGGTTCACAGATTCAGCAGCACCCTATCCCTGTCCATTGGCCGTGGTGCTCAATCTGTTGTATTCAGCACCACAGGCCATGGACAGCGCCATGGTGCCGTTCCGTGCAGTTCGGCAGCAGTGAAATTCTCCATAGACAAGTAATAATTTATCTATTCAGAGAACGGCAAACAGCACCATAATGTCAGTGAAATTCTCTAATTTTCGATGCTTCGTTCAACAGGTTTAAACAGGCGAATACCATAGGTTTCAATGCAAAAATAATTCCCTGTTTTTATAAAATATTTATTCAACCATTTATTCTTTTCATTTGCAGCAAAAAGCCTTTTTATTTATGGATTTTTTTAGATTTTTTTGAGAATTTTTGGTATTTTTTGGTGATATTTTTTGGATTCCTAATTATTTTAAAACGAGGCTTTTTTTCTTTGCCAAATGCAGTGGTTTTTTTTCTTTTCTTCAGTCTGGCTGCATTCGGCAGGTGCTGTCCTTGGTGCTGAAACCTATTCAGCACCAGAACAGGGGGATATTTTGTGCCAGAGCCCAGCGAATCTGCTGTCCTTATTGCTGAAATATATTTCAGCACCAAGGACAGGGGGATCAGTACAGGGGAATTGCATATCTTACTTTTTTTTACTTTAGCCAAAGTAATTAATGAATCAGTCCAAAATAACAAATAAAAACGACATGACTAATAAAAACGAAATAACGAATCGATCTGAAATATGAATTACTAATCTCCCAAAATAATGAATCGATCTAAGGCTAGGGTCAGACTGAGGCAGTGCGAACGCGCGTTTAGGCGCACTTAATCACGGCCGTGCTAGCAGCAGATGCCGGGCAATGACGGCCAATATACGAAGTACGGTCGCACAAAAGTGCGGCCGCGCAACGCAAGCGGCAAACAAACGCATTTTTTCGAGAACGTGAAACCACTAGTACTGACGTACAGAGTGCGCTGCGTCCGCTAGCGGCGTGTGTGCGTGATTAGGAGACATCAGACGCTGCTAATGTCCGGCCAACATAACGTCCAGACCCAAAAAGTGTTTTATTGATGATCCGTACAAAATCACGGATGAAACTGCGCATCGTATGACCACTATTGCGTATTCCGTGAAAAAATACGTCCATTCGTTCGAACGCACTTTTTCACGGACAACGTGAAAAATGCGTTAGTCTGACCCTAGCCTAAAATACAAATTACTAATCTCCCGAAATAATGAATCAATACGAAATAAGTATCACGATAACATAACGAACGGACCGAAACAAACTAAAAAATGTAACTAAAAATGAAACTAAACAAAATTTTTCATTGTGCACAAGTCTAGCCTGAGTGCTTCTTGGATGGTACAATAGACGTGTTATGGTTTGTTCTCCATTTGGGTTCAGTTTGCTTAAGACATTAATGAAATATTTAAAATGAACACAAAGCATAGTCAAAGATCTTTCCTGGATTCTGCACAGTTGAAAATTAGCTGATAATTTTGGTATAATACTTATATCTACGGAAAATGTATTTGGTTTTAGAATTCAGTTATTTGCTGTTTTTATTATGCATTTTGTACTCAATGGCCATTGATCATTATCCTTATTGCACTCCAACTTGAGTACAAAAGACATAATCACTTCAAATCTTCTAGTGTCATTATGATATTTAGCTAATGCTTCTATTTAATTTCGTGCTTGATATTTAATGAGTCTACAATTACAATGCAATTAAAGCAAAAACAAAAGCAAGAATTTGATACGACATAAAGCATAGCTTTTCATAAAGTTGAGAACAGTAATTGGTGACTGTCACTGTTGCAAGAATCTATAGCTGCCCCTTTATCCTCCATTTCTTTATTTTCTTCAGATATTTTCTCCAGTCTTCACCTTCCATATATTATTTCGTCCTACCTCTGCAAGTACAGGGAAGGCATCGAATAACCAGCCTGTTCCTCTCACCTGTGAAATCTTAGCAATGATATAAAAGGACCTATTGTTCCGAAGAATGCTGAGGAAAGAACGTCTTATTTCAAGAGGAATTTGGAACCTATCTGCAAAAGAACAGCAACTAGGGGAAACTTGTGATACATATGATGGTCTTGTTTGTAGCTGATCTGGGTAATTTACCAGAGGATGTTTAGCACTCTTAGCCAGGGCTGAGGAGGGTTTCCAGCAAGCACATAGGGGGGTATGAAAGGAACACCTATTAACAAATGACTCTCCCATGAAATAATTGGGCAGATGCTGCTGACATATTAAAGGTTGACCACCCAATTATGGTACACCACTTGCATTGCTTAGGGGTTCTTCATGCCTTCTTCAGGTCTTTAACCTTGCACTGCATAAAGCAGCAGGAGACAGTTCCAGCACTTGGCTGACACTTTACTCGGGCGATACAACTGTACCAGTAAGTAGTTTAATCTCATACAGGCAGGCTTTTAGGTTGCTTTGGATAGGGACCAGTTTTGATGGAGTATATTGACGTTGAACATCTTTTGAACACAAATTGTGACTAAATCTCCATCATTATAGCTATATTCTCAGCGAGGTGGTTTTAAAGTCTAGTATACTACAATCAACCAATATCAATACTAAGATCGAGTATACTCGATCTGCAAGGCTCCTATTTATTAATTCCTTGATCTCTCTTTGGGAGGGGTGAGTATACATTCTGGGAACTGTATAAATATGCTGAGAGTGTACCAATAAAGTGCACTCCTGCTTTTCATGACAACTTTGAGTCTCATAAGGTGTGTGGAGAATCTCCGCTATAATCATGCAGGATATCTACGCCATGCAAGGTACATAGCTTGGCCAAGAGACCATGTTTTGATCCAGATTTCCATTACACAACCAAAAAAAGAGATAACTGACTGAAGCAAGAATATTTTGCGTAATCCCACACAATGAAGGATATTATGATTCCACTTACTCCTTGAAAAATGGTTTTATATTTCTTATTTTGCTGATTTTTACATGTCTATTTGGTTCTCTGCTTTTAATGTGACAACATCCTATCTTACAATAAACTTCTCATAAATTGGTTTTAATATTCTGGTTGATGTT
This sequence comes from Leptobrachium leishanense, assembly GCA_009667805.1. Lineage (NCBI taxonomy): Eukaryota > Metazoa > Chordata > Amphibia > Anura > Megophryidae > Leptobrachium > Leptobrachium leishanense. Next base: position 70,851,040 of record CM019070.1, on the reverse strand, counting down.
GAATCATGTTTTTTCAGTCAATTATTTGTATCAACTACTACTGTACATTTTCTACAGCTGTAGTTTCATACAGACTGTTAGGACTCTCATCGGATCTGTCCGATTGTGCATAGTTTTCGGCATTCTGAGTGATGGCAGATGCTCTTCTCCGGGGGCCTTTTATTACGACTCCGTCTGTTGTCATTGCGGCAAATATCGGCCCCACCCGATGTCGTCAAACATTTTCTTATTTATGTTCAACCTAATACCATAGTTCTCTGTCACTACGTAGACCTTGTCCTGTATGTCTCCACGCTCTGTTTGGACCTGATTTTTGTGTACCAGTCCTGACTTGCTTCAGACTTTGCTCTCTATTATCCTGACCTGACCCTAGCTATTTTTTTTGTTTTATTTATTTTTGTATTACCCTGGTGCTATCTCAGCCATATTAAGGACTGGAATAGAGTTGCTACTCTGCTCTCAGGCTCCCCAGCCTAGATCATAACATGTGTAAAGATTTAGGTAAACTAAAAAAATGGTCGGAGCTGTGGCAATTGAGTTTTAATGTGGATAAGTGCAAGATAATGCACCTGGGACGTAAAAACCCAAGGGCTGAATATAGAATATTTGATACAGTCCTAACCTCAACATCTGAGGAAAGGGATTTAGGGGTTATTATTTCAGAGGATCTAAGGGTAAGTAGTCAATGTAATAGAGCAGCAGGAAATGCTAGCAGAATGCTTGGTTGTGTAGGGAGAGGTATTAGCAGTAGGAAAAGGGAAGTGCTCATGCCACTGTACAGAGCACTGGTGAGACCTCACTTGGAGTACTGTGTGCAGTACTGGAGACCGTATCTCCAGAAGGATATAGACATCTTAGAGAGAGTTCAGAGAAGGGCTACTAAAATGGTGTACGGCTTGAAGGAGAAAAGTTACCAAGAAAGGCTTAATGACAGGGGTCAAGTCCTGGGAAAAAAAGTGAGGGAACTCACCCACGAATTCCACAACCCCTATTACCTGAAGAAAAAATATATATAATCACGAGTATAGCCGGACGAGCCGGTGATACCATTTTTATTGGGTTAACTTTACATTTAAAAGACAAGCTTTCAAGAGTGTAAACTGGAAACTATACTGATCAGTGAAAGGTATCACTACGTACAGGTATACTCGTGATTTTGGCAACTGGACTAACGCGTTTTATATATAATCTATATATATATATCCAGGCACAGACCCCCAGAATTATATACACAGCACTGGTTATATGGATATATTTTCCCAGTTCACATGGATAGAATTGCCCCAGCTCTCATGGATAATGCCCCAGCTCTCATGGATAATGCCCCAGGTCTCATGGATATTGCCCCCAGGTCTCATGGATATTGCCCCCAGGTCTCATGGATAATGCCCCCAGGTATCATGGATATATGCTCCAGGTCTCATGGATATTGCCCCCAGGTCTCATGGATAATGCCCCCAGGTCTCATGGATAATGCCCCCAAGGTCTCATGGATAATGCCCCCAAGGTCTCATGGATAATGCCCCCAAGGTCTCATGGATAATGCCCCAGGTCTCATGGATAATGCCCCGGTCTCATGGATAATGCCCCAGGTCTCATGGATAATGCCCCCAGGTCTCATGGATATTGCCCCCAGGTCTCATGGATATTGCCCCCCGGTCTCATGGATATTGCCCCCAGGTCTCATGGATACTGCCCCAGCTCATGGATATTGCTCCAGCTCATGGATTTGCCCCCCAGCTCATGGATTTGCCCCCCAGCTCATGGATATGCCCCCCAGCTCATGGAAATGCCCCCCAGCTCATTGAAATGCCCCAGCTCATGGATATGACCCCCAGCTCATGGAAATGACCCCCAGCTCATGGAAATGACCCCCAGCTCATGGAAATGCCCCCCAGCTCATGGATATGCCCCCCAGCTCATAGATATGCCCCCCAGCTCATGGATTTGCCCCCCAGCTCATGGATATGCCCCCCAGCTCATGGATATGCCCCCCAGCTCATGAATATGCCCCCCAGCTCATGAAAATGCCCCAGCTCATGGATATGCCCCCCAGCTCATGGATATGCCCCCAGCTCATGGAAATGCCCCAGCTCATGGATATGCCCCCAGCTGATGGATTTGCCCCCCAGCTCATGGAAATGTCCCCCAGCTCATGGATATGCCCCCCAGCTCATGGATTTGCCCCCCAGCTCATGGATATGCCCCCCAGCTCATGGAAATGCCCCCCAGCTCATGGAAATGCCCCCAGCTCATGGAAATGCCCCAGCTCATGGATATGACCCCCAGCTCATGGATATGACCCCCAGCTCATGGAAATGACCCCCAGCTCATGGAATGACCCCCAGCTCATGGATATGCCCCCCAGCTCATAGATATGCCCCCAGCTCATGGATTTGCCCCCCAGCTCATGGATATGCCCCCCAGCTCATGGATATGCCCCCAGCTCATGAATATGCCCCCCAGCTCATGAAAATGCCCCAGCTCATGGATATGCCCCCAGCTCATGGATATGCCCCCAGCTCATGGAAATGCCCCAGCTCATGGATATGCCCCCCAGCTGATGGATTTGCCCCCCAGCTCATGGAAATGTCCCCCAGCTCATGGATATGCCCCCAGCTCATGGATTTGCCCCCAGCTCATGGATATGCCCCCCAGCTCATGGAAATGCCCCCCAGCTCATGGAAATGCCCCAGCTCATGGATATGACCCCCAGCTCATGGATATGACCCCAAGCTCATGGAAATGACCCCCAGCTCATGGAAATGCCCCCCAGCTCATGGAAATGCCCCCAGCTCATAGATATGCCCCCCAGCTCATAGATATGCCCCCCAGCTCATGGATTTGCCCCCCAGCTCATGGATATGCCCCCCAGCTCATGGATATGCCCCCAGCTCATGAATATGCCCCCCATCTCATGAAAATGCCCCAGCTCATGGATATGCCCCCCAGCTCATGGATATGCCCCCAGCTCATGGAAATGCCCCAGCTCATGGATATGCCCCCAGCTGATGGATTTGCCCCCCAGCTGATGGAAATGTCCCCCAGCTCATGGATATGCCCCCCAGCTCATGGATATGCCCCCCAGCTCATGGATTTGCCCCCCAGCTCATGGAAATGTCCCCCAGCTCATGGATACTGCCCCCAGCTCAGCTCATGGATAGTGCCCCCAGCTCACCTCTCTGCGGCGTCTGCGCCCGGCGGCCGCGTGCTTCCTGTTAGAACGGCCGCAGACAGGAAGTGGAGCCGCTCGCCTGGGATGAAACAGCCAGGCGAGCGGCTCCACTTCCTGTCTGCGGCCGTTCTAACAGGAAGCACGCGGCCGCCGGCTAAGTACGGCGGCCGCCTGCTCCAGCCTTTCGGGCTCGGGCCACAGCGGGAACGCTGCGTTCCCGCAGCGTTCCCGCTGTGGAGAAGTGCGGGAACGCTGTTCCCGCGCGTTCCCGCTCGACTCGAGCCCTGCTTAATGATCTTAACATGTACAGCTTGGAAAAAAGACGAGACAGAGGAGATATGATAGAAACATTTAACCCTTTCGCTGCTGAGGCTTTTCCCGCCTCTGTGCTGAGGTCATTTTTACCGGTTTTGCTCATCATGTTTAAACGTGTTTTGAAGGCTTATTTTAGTATAAGACCCAGACATATTATATATCGTTCTTTCCGTCAGAATCGGCAGATTCATAATATGTCATTATTATATGTATACATCATGACCTGTCTGTATATTATAACAAAAAATGCAATAAAATATGAATTTTCAATAATTTACAACGTGTAAAGTGTTTTTTTTTCACATTTTAACATGCGAGCAATTGCGGTTCTTTTTTGTATGGGGTGCGCTTGTTAAAAAAATTAGAGATGGGGTCTCGTTACATTTTTTTTTGGGGAAAATTACACGATTTTTAACAAACGCACCGCATACAAAAATCGTTAGTGCAGCATCATTGTTCACATTATAATTGAAATGGGAACAATACTGCTGCATTAACAAACCAAAAAAAAGAAATTTTTTTTTTTTTTTTTTTCTAATTTATTTTAAAAAAAATTATTTTTATTTTTCATTTATTTTTCATTTTTTTTTATTTTTACAAACTTTTTCACAGTCGTGTTTGGTATCGTTGGAACGGCCATGCTCTGGCAGATCCAACAGTACCAAACTTTAACCCCTAGCTGCCACGGATCGGGAGACAGGGGGTTCATTGGAACCCCCTATCTCCACCATTGGTGGCAGCTAGGGGTTAACTCCAGGACATGACGCCAGTCCTCAGGGGGAGTTCCCGGAGGCTTGGCCGACATCCAAGATGTCGGCCAGCTCCGGGAAAGGATCACGAACCGGCGCTTTTCAGCGCCGATTCGTGATCCGGCTCCCCAGGGGTTAATGCCAGGTACCATTTGGAAGGGCAGGCTGTGCCCTTCCAAATGGTGCCTGGGTTAACCCCCTGCACGCCGCCGATCAGGAGGGAGAGAGGTCCGAAGGACCTCCCCCCCTCCCTTTCAGGCGCCTCCTCCGCACATGCGGGGGGGGCGCCTGAATTAGGTGTCATCGCGCCGCCGCGATGACACCTAATTACTCCGGCGGCGGTTCCGGATGCTGGGCTGACATCGAGGATGTCAGCCCGCACCGGGGGGGCCAGCGATCGGCCGGAACCCGGCTGAACGCTGGCCCCAAAGAGAGGACGCGCTCAGCGCGTCCACCGCATGGAACGTGACATGCGGTTGGACGCGCTGAGCATGTCCTTAGCATGGAAGTGGTTAAATACGTAAAGGGAATCCACAAGGTAGAGGAAGGGAGTATATTTTAAAGGAAACAAAGTAGCAAAACAAGAGGACGTAGTCTTAGATTAGAGGGGCAAAGGATTAAAAGTAACATCAGGAAGCATTATTTTACTGAGAGGGTGGTGGATACATGGAACAGCCTTCCAGTAGAAGTGGTAGAGGCCAAAACAGTAATTTAATTCAAGCAGGCATGGGATAGGCATAAGGCTATCCTAAACAAAAGATAAATCCAGGTAAAGTATCCATGTAATTGGGCAGACTAGATGGGCCGAAAGGTTCTTATCTGCCGACATGTTTCTATGTTTTCTATGTTTCTATGTAACACAGTGATTAGGGGCAGGGTTGTGGAACACAGATTTATTAGTAGGTATATGGAGAATGTCATTTTCCTACTATAGGGTTAATCCTAAACTAATGCCTGATTAATACAGGAGGGGTGGGGTTGTGCCTACTCCCCGGTGGAGCAGCTTAGTCCCATTATACCGTGTGAAACAAAACACAATTAGAGGCTTTGGTTTCTATTAATGGCCATTAAGAGCGTAAGCTCACCCGCCAAACAGCACGTCTAGATTTTTGATCCCAAGGTGGATTTTGTTTCTGGGAGGACATAAATATGAGCCCACCAGTCTACCTCATGACTGAAAAGCAGCGTGAGCAGTGATGGTTCGCTACACAGCAGACTGTGGCTTCATTTTTGGATAGGACTCACCCTCACTAGAGGTGCCTTGACGTTGGCGGGTGAGCTTACACTCTTAATGGCCATTAATAGAAACCAAAGCCTCTAATTGTGTTTTGTTTCACATGGTATAATGGGAATAATCGCAGATGACATATATTTTTTCTAATGCCTGATTAAGTCTGTCCTGCCCATTTAGGAGAGGTAGTTCCCCTCTGAGAGAGCAGTCTGTGTGTTTGCTACAGCACGGAAGGAAGCAAAAGAAACTCCTGAAGACAAAAGGGGAGTACTTTTTCATTTTTATACCACTTATTGGCAAGCAGCCTAGCTGCCCAATATTCAGTCAGAGCATATGTATGTTTAGTTAAGACTCCACAAGAAGATGGGGAGTCCGCGGGCCCGCGGGTTGAGGGGGCCCAGATGCCGGGCAGCGGGAGTGCCTGCCCGGTCCTGAACAGTGAGTCCGTCCATGTTGAAGGGGAGGCGGCTGCGTGCAGGCGCAGGTCACGTGGTCTGGCTAATCAGGTGGTACTGAGTCTCTGTACCACCTGACTGGCCGGACCGCGTGACCTGCGCATGCACGCAGCCGCCTCCCCTTCAACATGGACTCACACACTGTTCAGGACCGGGCAGGCACTCCCGCTGCCCGGCATCTGGGCCCCCTCAACCCCTGCTGGATCCGGAGCTGGGGCAAGTATCCATGTGAGAGCTGGCTGCCGCTGGGGCAATATCCAGGTGTGAGCTGGGGCAATATCCAGCTGTGAGCTGGGGCATGTATCCATGTGTGAGCTGGGGCAGAGTATCCATGTGTGAGCTGGGTCATGTATCCATGTGTGAGCTGGGGCATGTATCCATGTGTGAGCTGGGTCATGTATCCATGTGTGAGCTGGGGCATGTATCCATGTGTGAGCTGTGGCAATATCCATGTGTGAGCTGGGGCATGTATCCATGTGTGAGCTGGGGCGTATCCATGTGTGAGCTGGGGCAATATCCATGTGAGAGCTGGGGCAATATCCATGTGTGAGCTGGGGCAATATCCATGTGTGAGCTGGGGCATGTATCCATGTGTGAGCTGGGGCAATATCCATGTGTGAGCTGGGGCATGTATCCATGTGTGAGCTGGGGCAATATCCATGTGTGAGCTGGGGCATGAATCCATGTGTGAGCTGGGGCATATCCATGTGTGAGCTGGGGCAAATCCATGTGTGAGCTGGGGCAATATCCATGTGTGAGCTGGGACATATCCATGTGTGAGCTGGGGCAATATCCATGTGTGAGCTGGGGCATGTATCCATGTGTGAGCTGGGGCAATATCCATGTGTGAGCTGGGGCATGTATCCATGTGTGAGCTGGGGCAATATCCATGTGTGAGCTGGGGCAAATCCATGTGTGAGCTGGGGCATATCCATGTGTGAGCTGGGGCAATATCCATGTGAGAGCTGGGGCAATATTCATGTGTGAGCTGGGGCAATATCCATGTGAGAACTGGGGCAATATCCATGTGTGAGCTGGGGCAATATCCATGTGTGAACTGGCTGGGGCAATATTCATGTGAGAGCTGGGGCAATATCCAGGTGAGCTGGCTGGGGCAATATCGATAACGTGTCCACAGGTTGGGGGGGGGCGCACAATTCTTGGCTGGCCCTGGGCGCTGACAACCCACGCTACGCCACTGGATCCTGTATACATGATCACGGTAGTGAAGGGGTTAATGAAGCCGAAAAGATGTATATGAGAATTAAATTATTTATATTTAAAGTACAACTGCAATTTGCACAGCTCTATACGCCATAGGGTTTACATGATAATGTCACTCTCAAGCTCCTTCAGTCACTTAAATAACATTTCTTCATGGCAGAAATCCAGAAACTGTTTGTTAACCGGATCAGCAAAGATCATTTATTAAAACCAGATAAAATGTGACCTGACTGTGAACTGGGAAAGTACATAATTTAACCAGAAAATAAAAAAAATGCTCAGGGCAAAGAAATTTGTAATTCTTATGGATGTTTCCCCCATGTGTTGTCTATTTTATTGTTGCTCTTCCAAAAAGGATAACAAAAGGAAATCCCAGTCCCCAGATAAGCAACTTTACCACACATTTGAGCTTTAGGATGAGAATGCACGAAGAGGCAGAAAAGCAAAGTAAAACAGAGAATTTTACATTTGAATTCAGGTAGGATATTGGTGCAGATTTATAGAAAGAAAGGGGATTTATGTGCTTCCTCTGGTCTGAAGTACTGTATATATTAGGCAAAGCTAAAGATTAACTGATTTTGGAAAAATCATACGAAATCACCATAAATATGTCATTAAAGAGACACACTAGCCAAAGTGACAGCAACATTGACACTCCAGATGTTTTCGAACATTTCCCATGAGGTGTTACAACCTAATGGTAAGTTGAGCATCATGGGAGATCCAGTTCCAAGACATGGGGGGGCAAGGATGCTGACTTCTGCTGTGGCCACTAGACACCATGAAAAAAAAGAATTTAATTAATTGCTCATGGTTTGCTGAATGACTCCTCCTCTTCCATCCCATTCAGTTGTCCCTGTGTGCTGTGACAGCTCTTCTGTCTTCTGGGATTGGAAAAGCCGTCCTTTATTCAACCCAAACAATCTTTTGATGCTTGGCAGGGCTCCTGCATCTGATCCATATGCCGATAGTCAGGGAGCAGCACTTAGTGCTTCTTGCAGTGGGTGGTTTTCAGACGGAAACATTGCACAGAGCACAGTGCAGGAGACAAAGTGCATTTTATACAAGCTAAGCAATAAATTGGGCTAGGGGGAGAAAACTGGGGTGGGAATCATGTAGCCTCTCACGTTTTTCTCTGTTTTTAGCCTTGCCTGACCTTCAAAATATATATATTTGGAGTTCTGCAGATATGAAAGTCTCTGATAGGAGCACTTGGACCTGTGACACTCAAACTGAGACAGTGCCGACAATAGATTCCATGAGGGACGTGATACTGCACAGGACCCTCAGACTCCCAAACCTGAAAGTTAGTTACAATACCACCCAGACGTGTGAGACTATATACATTGCCTGGCCAAAATAGGTCACCACCCCCATACAAGCCTGTTATGATTTGGGGTCACTTCATTTGGTCTTGTCTAGGTTCAGCAACGTTATGTGCCTAAATGAGGTCAGTTGACTGCCTGAATATACTGAATGAGTCATTTCTGTCAATGCATTTTTTCTTCCCTGATGACACGGGCATATTCCAAGATGATAATGCCTTGGTTCATCAGGCTCAAATTGTGCAAGATTGGTTCAAGCAGCATGAGACATCGATTTCACACATGAGTTGGCCACCAGAATCCACACCTTAACCCCATTGAGAATCTTTTGGATGTGCTGGAGAAGACTTTACGCAGCGCTCCAACTCTCCCATCATCAATACAAGATCTCGGTGATAAATTAATGCTACTCTAGATGGAAATAAATGATGTGACATTGCAGAAGCTTATAGAAGCGATGGCACGGCAAATGTGTTTAGTAATTAAAGTGAGAGACAGTCTAACAAAATATTGGAGGATGTGACTTTTTTTTGCCAGTGAGTGTATAATGAGATATATAGTGCAAAGGAAGGTGCACTAAATAAACTGACTTGCAATTTGTGTGAAACCTTTATTGTGGATACATTGATGTTTCTGGCCTCCCAGGGACTTTTCTTAAGATGAACAACCAGATAGGTGTTACAAATTATATAGAGATTCAGTTACAAGTTAACAAGGATAATCAAACGGGCACATCATGGAAGCCTGTAGTGTACAAACATACAAGAGTGAGGATGTCCACCCAGTGTGCATATAATTTGTCCAGCAGCCCCCTCCATCAATTGAGATTTATTGCTTGTCGAGTGGTTTCAGCTCTGTCCCCAATACCAGACCCGACCGCTTCCTTTAGGAAGCAGAACAATATAAAATTGGAAGAACCCTACATTTATTGAAATTTTGGCACCTGGTGACTCAAATCCAGATGGCCATATCTTCAAATTGATAGGAGATATATTTATTTATTTTATTTATTTATAAAGGATTTTACCAGGAAGGATACATTGAGATTTCTCTCGTTTTCAAGTATGTCCTGGGTTCAAGAACATTGAAGTGTTACAGTTACAGAAATACAAAGTAATACAATGCAAAGAAACAGGGTTATTCAAAGAGATCCGAATGGCTGGAGAAAGGTAACCGAACGCTGAAAATCAGCGTTCGGTTACCTTTCTTGGCCATTCGGCTATCCAGAGAGCAGGCAATACGCCAAATCCTGGCGAATTGCCTGCACATTCGGTGCCTGTTCGGTGCCTGTTCGAGGGCAGTGAAATCACCATAAAAAAGCACTGCTTCGGCTATTCAGAGAACACAAACCAGCAGAGAAAGGTTCCTGAAACGCCCTGCCATTCGGTGGTTTCATTCGACAGGTTTATTCAGGAGAATCCCATAGGCTTCAATGTTAAAAATATTCCCGTTTTAATTCAGTATCTAATAAACCGTTCATTATAAAATTCTGCAGTAAAGAGTCTCTTTAATTATAGATTTTTTAGGAAATTTTAAGCATTTTTCTGGATTTTTTAAAAAAAAAGTCAGATTTTTTTTAAGTTTACATTTTTTTTCTGTAACAGCCATTTTTATTATCATTCCCTGGACCTCATATGTAAATTTCAGACATTTTCGCTTAGTAGTTTCTTTGCAAACAGCGTTTCACTTTTCAAACATTCAAGCAAACTGTTTTGCTAATTTATTCACTTCACTCGTCTGCGGTGTCGGGTTTTTCTGGCAGCTTCATTGTGTGTGATCGGCTCCTGCTTGGGTTTTTCCGGCGTCTTCGGCGGGTTAATCCAGATGTTTTTGCGGGTTTCGGCATGCATTCGCCGGGTTTTTGCGGTGACTTTTCGTCAGGTTTGCGGCAGCTTTTCCCTGCGCTTCTACAGCCCTGTGGTGCTTGCTGAATACACCGCTGGGTCGCCGAAATGGGATTGCCGAATCGGCCCGAATTGAAGAGAACGAAAAGTCACCGAACATGCGGTGAGACTTTTCGGTTCTCTTTGAATAACCCTGAAAATGTAAAATAGAGCAGTCACAGATCATTTGAAAAGCTTATAGAATGCTTGGAAGACAAACTGTCAATATTCAGTCCTCACCTGGAATTTCCTGAGGTCTTGACATTATGTGAAACACTGAGGGCTCTATTACATTCTTCGCACAAACGTTAACGCGCGTGCAAAAACGCATTAACGCGAGGGGCAAAACCCTTTGCGCAGAACGTCGTATTACGATGTCCGCGCAAAAAATGCGCGTTAACGTCTACCGCGGGTGAACCTGTGTGAACCCTTTGCGAGCGTAATGTACTGTGCGCGGCCTATACTTAACATTGTGAGTGCAAATGCGTTTGTGCACTGGTACGAGGATGGTATTACAATCTATGTGCAAAATTTAACGAACAATGTTTGCGCGCATAATTTTAACGTCTTTGAAAAGCTGGTGGTAACGGTAAATCTGAACGTCCTGGCCGAACCCAAATACACCAGCCCGAAAAAAAAAAATTCTGCAAAGTATAGTTACACATTCTACACATACCCAAACAATAAAATTGAGAAGCTGTGCGTGTTTTTATTATTGCTGCAGCATATATGCGCAGATTGATTTTGGCAAAACTTAACGGGAGACAATTGTGGTTCTTCTGATTGGCTGAATCGCGTGAAAGATCAGTCCGCACACTGATTTCTGCACGCAACGTTAATGCGCACGCGTTTTTGCGCGTCTTTTTTACATGCGTTATTTTTTGACGGATGAAAAAATGTGCGCGGATTGTAATACCAGCATTAATTTATGCGCGTTAACGTTTAACGCTTCGCGCACAAATTAACGCGCTGTGTGCGCAAGGAATATAATAGAGCCCTTATCGTGTTACTATACATTGTATACATAAATACACTAGCTCGCCATTCATTATTACAATGCTAATAGTGTTCTTCGTTGTTATCTTCTACTAAACTTCTGTTTTCTCCAAAATCGGAAAAAAAGGATTTCACTGCATTTAGAAGTACTGTAGTTAAAAAGATCACGGACTAACCACTAAATTCCTACTACTGCTATTTTTTGTTCTTACCTTTCAAAATCATCCCTAAGTTTCCCCTGATTTTTATGCTCTAAATTCAGTGGCCATTAAGAGCTACAGTTTTTGTAGGTGATTTTTTTTTTTGTTACAGTAATTCTACTTCCACGATTTATCCATCGAAAATAATAAAAAAAAATCATACATAGACTTGGTTAGCGAGTGAGTCTTAGCACTTTTTCTGTGCAATGGTCCCTCCCATTACCGTCCCTCCAGAGTGGCATATTGAGCTTCTTAGCACATTTGCTGTAGATGACACACAAAGAGGTCCTGTCTGAGAAGGCTGTGCCCTGGAATCAGTTACATATGAGAGAGAAATGGCCTTTTGTGGTTGCAGGAGCTCAGGAATGAATCCTGCTATTTTGAAGCCAGCTTATGTCCCTACTGCATACTCCACGTAACAGAGCCTGGCAGATCCTGCCTGAACGTCCCAGCAGAGGAGGATGGAATGAATAGGTTCAGTTAAAGTGTGATGATTACACACTGTGAAACCGTGACCTATATTAACCCTTCGGCAGTTTAAATGGCTGTATTCTGCTTAAGTTCTAATACAACACTTTCGCAGTATATATGACTCATCATACATTAAACAGTAATAAGTATGATCATATCTTGCGACCAATTTCCCATCATTCGATTTGTGTGTAGAGTGTCCCATAATGGTTATCCCATACTACTTCAACTCAAGCGTCTACTTTAGAATTCTCGAAATTATCTGATGAGAAAAGTTCTTTTTATATATTAAATTAATTATTTTTTTCACGATTTCTTTTTTTTTAAATAGCGTTTATTTTCTGTAACAGACCTTTTCGTTATTATTCATAAGACCTTATATGTAACTTTCAGGCATTTTCGTGCAGTAGTTTTTTTGCAAACAGTTTTTAAAAGTTGCAGTGGTTCTTTTTTGTTTCTTTTACCCCGTTCATCGGCTTGTTAGCTTTTTCCGGTGGCTGGTCGGCGGCACTCTGTTTGGCGGATCGTTGGCTTTTTTCAGATGGGTTTTGCGGCGGATCGTCAGGTGCTTTCGGTATTTTTTCAGTGGCTTTGCAGCAGTTTTTCCCTTCGAATCGGCAGTTTATGTGGCGGCTTTTCGGATGCGATTGCTGACTTTTCCCTGCACTTCCGGGATCCTGCGGCAAATGCTGAATTCACTGCGGGTCGGGGACTTTGGGGGAAGTGTGGGGAACGAAAGAGCACATGACCGTTTTTCAGAGCGGAAGGAACGTCCGTGAGCGTGGATGCTCCTTTCACTCTGATGCCGTGTGGCCACCTCGCTGAGCGCCATTAGTGCGCTCAGCTCTACAAAGCAAGATCCTCTTATGGATGAATGGATGGGGTTGTAGCCCCGTCAGCATCCATTGTAGCTTTTTTGACGGGGAGGGCTTTTTGACGTCTGGTGGTAATGAAAGCAATTTGTGTGCGGGCTACCCTGTGTGGCCCTCCCCGTCGTTCCGTCAAAAGCTGCGACGGAAACAGTGAAATGTGGTCACACGGACACACTCAGTGCACTCGTGAGACCGCAGCCTTACCGTCAACAGTGGAATAGGGCCCCTTCAGTGTGTAGTGAGGAGTAGGAAGAATATTTCTATCCATCGCTTTCTTCAGTGATGGACACATTGTGAAATTGCATCAATTTGTTTGGATTTTCTTATTCAGGGCCCTATTACATTCTTAATGCAAAAATTCACGCTAAACGCGTGTTTTCGTTAAACGTTAACGCAAGAAAATCACCGCTGGAATTACATTCCTCGCGCATTTTTTCATCCATCGGGAAATTGCGTTCGTAAAACAGACATGCAAAAATGCGCGCAAAGTTCCTTTACGCACAGAAATCAGTGCACGCAATGTAATTTTTAACGCAAGTCCGTCATTTTTGTGCAGACTGCGCACAACATTCGCACGTTTTGATGCGAGTCTGTCATTTTTGTGCGGACTGTGCACACCATTCATACGTTTTGACGCGAGTCCGTCATTTTTGTGCGGACTGCGCACAATATTCGTACGTTTTGACAGTAGACAAGGTAGTGGCTGTCATTTTTGACGGATCTAGTAAAACAAAACGTGCGCATCGACATTCTCCATTGTGAATCCGCAGTTTGGTACAGTCAGGTTGTTACAATTTGCCGTTCCCACCAGCTTTTCAAAGACGTTAAAAATATGCGCGCAAACGCTTTGCGTTAAATTTTGCGCTAAGCTTGTAATACCATGCGCGCACCAGCGCACAAACACATATGCGCTCAGAATGTTAAGTATAGGACGCGCGCAGTACATTACGCTCGCGCAGGGTTCGCGCAGTTCACCCACGGTAGACGTTAACGTGCATTTTTTGTGCGGACATTGTAATACGACGTTCTGCGCAAAGGGTTTTGCCCCTCGTGTTAATGCGTTTTTGCGCACGCGTTAACATTTGCGCGAAGAATATAATAGAGCCCTCACTATTTTCTCTATTTATGACATGGACAATGTTACAGTTAAAGAACTTTCATCAGAATATATATTTCTTTACTCGCCTGTACACATATCTGTGTTTAAATTATAATATCGCCTTCTTCCAGTTTTGCTACAGAATATTTTGCTATAATTTTACAAATGTGTCCTTTTGGACATGTATCACAGTTTCTAAAATTTTACAAGGAGCTAAAGAAGAAAAAATTCTATTAAAATCCCATTCCAACAACTATACAGAGAAGGAGGAATGTTTGGCTGTCTATTAATTCTCTCCGAAGTGGCCCTTTTAAATAGTGTAATATATGTTTTTATGTTTACATGCAAAAATTTTAATTATGGATCCCTGAAAGAAATAAAGTGCATTATTTTTACCATGTTATGTTTAAAGACAAAACTACGTCAACAGAGTAAACTAATGAATAAGAGATAAATGAAGACACCGAGCCGAGTGGACGTGTGGTGAGGGAGCTCCTGTTGCTGAGTGTAATACCGACTGATTCTATACCCTTAGCTCCCGGCCCGCAGATCGGTTCACCCCCGCAGCCACTGTGCAGTCTCCCCTGATCGTGGTGTGCCTTCCTTGACGCCCCCGGGAGGCTCTATTACCCGGATCCAGCACCGTCTAACCTGCAGTGTTTTGCTGGCGACCATCTTTTTTTTTTTTTTTTGCGGCCTACTCCGCGGCTGGGACTTTCTGCCTGGATGGGGAAGAAAGCAGGCGCCTGGAGGGTTCGGAGGCAGCCGCTCAGCCGGATATTCGGCTTTCCCTGGGGGCATCACGGACTGGTCCTGGGCGTCAGTATCGGGAGGTGACCCCGGACGTAGCTGTATCCCCGGATGGCTCACCCTGTCACAGTCCGGAGGTGCCTGACACCCCACACCCGCAGCTGTCGACTAAAGATGATATCCGGCAGCTATATGAGGATCTGAGGGCCCTGTGGCAAAATGACCTTACTCAGGTCAGAGCTGAAATTGCGGCCATCTTGTCTGGCTCTGTGTCTGTGGGTGCCCGCCTGTCAGTACTGGAGGAGGAGAGACCGGGAGTACAGGCCCAAATGGAAGACCTACGGAAACAGGTCACGGCCCTATCGTCCACAGTTTTGGACTTGGAGACTAGACATCGCCGGCGCAACTTGCGGAATAGGGGGATCCCTGAAACTGTAAGTGATGAAGCTCTGCTGCCATGTGTTTCGGGCCTGGTGGCCATGCTGCTGACTCTTCCTCTAGACTTCCCGGTACCAGTTACCACGGCCTTCCGAGTGCGTAAGGCGGCTGCTGCGCCTGTCACAGCCCCCAGGGACGTTATTGCCGTCACTACTGATGTCTCCGCTCATGCCAAAGTGCTTAAGAAGGCGGGAAATGTCCCGTCGGTGGCCTACAATGATATACAGGTAACATCTACCGTGATTTATCGTTTCTTGCCCTGGCGGCACGTCGCCGTTTCCGTGACGTGACAACCCACATGAGAGACCGGGGACTCAGATATCGTTGGGGCCCTTCTGGCTCCTTGCTGATACTACACGGTGGGACTATGCACTCCGTGACCACACCAGACGAAGCACGGGCTCTACTGGACGTCGGCAGGCGCCCTCCAACTGCCACGGCGTCTACTTGCCATGGAAATACGGCTGCAGATCCTCTACAATCGGACCCGGGCTGAAGACGTGTGGCCCCTCTTTGACCAAGAGCCTGACAGCACTGGTCGCCTGAGACTGTCTCGCCGTGGCTACTACGCCAATGTTTTACCAGCAGTGTATTATGCTGTTTTTTCCTTCTATTGGACCCTGCACCCCCACCCCCCTTGAGATGGTCCCATTCCTATGTTTATCGCTATGATTTCCTTCTATTGGACCCTGCACTCCCCCCCCTTGAGATGGTCCCATCCCTATGTTTATTGCTATGACTGGCTGATTCCCTCCCCCGCCCCCCCTTTTTTGATATAGTTATCTTGAGTGAACCTCACTACGGGCGGACTTCTTGCAGACCTTGGCACGTAGGACTCTCTGAGACCATTGGGACGTCAGGTATTCTGTCCTTCCACCCCTTCACCCCCCTTTTTTTTGTGGCTGAGGGACACTGGGTGGTCCTGGGCGTGCCACTTGAGCGGCCACCATGGCTCTGGCCGTCTCTCCTGGCCCTAGGTCCCCCGGCCCCTATGATCTCTTCCATGGCCCCCGGAATACCTCACGTTTCCTGGGGTGAGCCAGGAATGTCACACTCTTGGGCGATCCCCCCACTTTTTTTTTTAAATTTATTTTATTATTTATTAGTTTGTTTCTTTTTTCTCCCCCTATCTTTCCTGATGTCCCTCTGCACCCTCTGCCAAGCTCTGTTTTTGATGTCGTTTACCCTCCCCTGCCCCTTTTTTATCTGCGGTATATTGTTATTCTCCCGCTATGCGTCTTTTGAAAGTGCGGATTACTGTATTGATGACTTACATGTAAAATAAAACCTTGAATACAAAAAAAGAGATAAATGAAAAGTTTGAAAGCAATGCATAAATTAGATATAGAGGGCTCTGCTCACACTTTTATAAAAAACTTGTTCATTCGACAAAAAGCTTATAAAATAGGTTTGTCATGCAGGATTATTAACCCCATAGGGACCAGGCGGTTTTGCTATTGTCAGTCCGAAAGTACCCACTGCTGTTTTTGCATTTCTGCACTGTCTGTGTTTAGCTCTAATTTTTCTCTTACTCGTTTAGAAAACCCACACAAATTATATACCGTTTTTCTTGCCATTAAATGGACTTCCTAAATATACCATTATTTTCATCATACTGTATAATTTACAATAAAAAATATGAAATATGATTTAAAACATGGAAAAAACACACTTTTCCGAAATTTGACCCCCAAAATCTACAACCGCCAAAAAAGACCCTGGCTAAATAGTTAAAAAATGTTGTCCTGAGTTTAGAAATACCCAATTTTTACATGTTGTTGCTTTTTAACCCTTTTACTACTGAGCCTTTTCACCTCTGTGTGCTGGGCTCATTTTAACCATTTTATGCTCATCATGTTTAAACGTGATTATAAGTCCAGGTTTAATAAACCCCCCCTTAAAAAAATTAACCCCTTCGCTGCTGAGCCATTTCAAGCCTGTGTGCTGAGCTAATTGTTACCGCTTTTGCTAATCATGTCTAACCCCTTAAGGATGAGCGGGTGGAGCCCTTAAGGGGTTGATTTCGCCGACAGGTGATATCGCGCGGCACTGATTTTGAGCCCTCCCTGCAGCCGGCATGCAGCGAGCGTCTTTGGCTGCAGGGGACGGCTTGAGTTCAGGCCGTCCCCGTGCAGCCAATGATGCGCACAGCGTGCAGGCTGTGGGGAGGGCCGAGGCGGCCCCATTGAAGACAATGGGCGTACATGTACGCCCTTCGTCTTCAAAGCCCGCCTGCCACCGCCAGGACGTCATGGAACATCCTGCGGCGTAAAAAGGGTTAAACGCGATATGAAGCCACGTTTTATTATACGACCCAGATATATTATATATCGTTCTTTCTGGCAGACTCGGCAGATTCATAATATATCATTATTATATGTATACGTCATTTCCTGCCTGTATATTATAACAAAAAATGCAATAAAATTAGAATTTTTAATCATCTACAGCGTGTAAAGTGTTGGGAAATCCCCGGGCAGCTAGGGGTTCCCCGATGACGTCCGGCAGTGAGGGGGAACCCGGAGGTGGAGCCGCCATCCAAGATGGCGACTCCCACTGGAGCTAGATCGCTATCCGGCACTTAATGGGTTAAAAACAGGCATCGCTTTAAAAGGCTGACATTGCCCTTCAAAGTGGTGCCTGTTTTTTTTTTGTTCACCCTCCCAATTGGGAGGGAGAGGGATCCAAAAGAACCCCCCCCCTCACTTACAGGCAACCTCCTGGCATTGCTGGGGGGTTGTCTGAAAATGATGTCATCATGCATGGCGTGATGATGTCATTTACGTCGGGGCGGGTATAAATTCCAGGAAGTCAGAACGCTGCGGGACCCCGGACAGAGAGGTAAGTATCTCTCTGGGGCTCCCGCAAGCGGAGGACGTGAGGGGAACGTCCCCACATATAGCGGGAGTCAATGAGGACATTCCCTACACGTCCTCCGCAAGGAAAGGGTTAACAACCCCACTTTTTTATTTTATTTATTTTTTTTATTATTTTATTATTACACCATGATCAGGCCTTTCCAATGATACCAAAGATGACCCTCTAGCTACCACAGATCGGGAGATACGTGGGTCCAACTCCACTTGGCAGCTAGGGGGTTGATTGGCCAACCAACACATATGGCTATGACATCAGTGGTTGGGGGTTACCCCAGAGTCTTGACTGACATCCAAGATGTCAGCCACCTCCGGGAGCGTAACTTGATCTTGAATCGTGATCTAGTACCTAAGGGGTTAAAGACAGGCACTTCTGGAAAGGGCAGACTGTGCCCTTTCCAGTGGTGCCTCTCTTTTTTTTACTGTTTGCCATTCTGGAGGGAGAGGGGTCCAAAGGACCCCCCCTTTCAGGCTTTCCCCCGGTAGTGAAACTGATGTCATTGTGCCCGGACATAAATGGCCAGAGAGGTGAGTATAAGGAGAGGGGGGCAAAGGACCACTGACATACATAGTACCTCCTTGTTCCTTAAAGGGAATTTTCTCCAGGACATACTATGTAAGTCAGTGGTCCTTGTAGGGTTGATATTGTCTGCAGAATATATTTAGAAGGTACAAAGTTATGTAAAACAAACATGGGAAGTTTTAACCCCCTTTTCTCCCAAATTGCTTTTTATATAAGTACTTCCAGAATCCAATGGATTATGGAACATAGCTTTTCAATGTAGACAGTGTAACGTTTATGTTCATAAAAATCCTTTTAGATACATTTTAGAGACTAAGCTTATTTGACAGGAAGACAGTGCTAGTCAAAAAACTTAAATACAAAAAACTAAAAATACATATATAATAATACGTCCTTCTGTAAAAGAAGAACCCTCAAGCTGTTCAAACAGCTTCAATATCTTGGATGAAATGTCCAAGGTGCTGAAAATTTGGGGGCACATTCTGGTGCCCATTTCCAAACAAATTTCATATGCAAAAAACCAAGATATTTTGAATTACTCCAGAATATGATCAGATCGAGTATACTTGAGCTTGGGCTCCTCTAGGAGCTTTTGAACATCATGTATACTCAACCGTGGTAGTTCAATCAGTTAATTGCCTTTTTTTTTTTTTTTAAAGTAGTGCTATATTTTGAAAGTGAGACTACATATTTATCTATGACATTCTTATTTCCTCTACTAGACTAGAGGGAAGGGGGTGACATGGCAATGGATCTGAGTCACACATTTCTGTAGCAGTGTTACTACTGTAGTAGGAAAGTAGTAAAATAAAATACATATTGATATATCAGTGATTTTTTTTTTTTAGTGGTTGTGTGTTTCCATTTACACAACGTAGTTTTTTTCATTCATTTATTATGACAACGCAATTAAATCAGGCACTAATAATAAAATAACGTTGAGCTGTATCACTGAAAGAAAATCACAGGAAGAGGATCAGCCAAAGAGCACAATGGGCCAGACATCATTCAAGTTTTGAAAAAAAAAGAAAGAAAAGAAAATACTAAAAAACAAGAGAGTACGGCATTTTCCCTACTGGATAAAATGCTGAAACAGTAAGACGCATTTGCAGAGCCCCAGTTAGCTTCCTAGGATAAGACCACAGGCCATTGTATAGACAAGTATGTATATACTGTAACAGCACATAATAGGACCTTCACCAGAGGCTTCCTAATTGATTACGGCTGTGTTTGTACAACCACAAGAGCATTTACATAAAAATACAGATTGCATATTGCTATTCCGAATGTGCTAAAGGCTGCGTCCCAGCTGGGTGTCTACAATATAAGGCAGCAGCATAAAATTAGTTGGTATCTACAAACTAAATATTGTTCTACTTACGTAAGTGGACAGTGGACATAATTCTTTGTATTTAGAAGAGGTAAACTCTGCAGACAAAGTTTAAGAGGACACAATAGATATAAAAGGCCTGTGTATCCCATGCACAAAGCACAGCAAACATGTTTGAATTGAATAAACATGAGAAGAATTTTTACATAAAGTGAGATGTACATTATAGATCGAGTTTTAAGACAGAAAGCCCTGTTCCAAACAAGCCGATAATAGTGGGGGTTATTCAGAGAGATGCGAAATGTCGCCGAAATGTAACCAGACACTGAAATTCAGCGTACGTCGACTTTCGGGGACATTCGACTATTCAGAAAGCAGGCAATTCGCCAAATTTTGGCGAATTGCCTGCACGCACAGTGCCTTTTCGAGGGCAGTGAAACCCCCATTGAGAAGCAATGGTTCGTCTATTCAGAGAACACCAAACAGTAGTGAAAAGTTGCTGAAATGCCCTGCCATTCCGTGGTTACATTCGTCAGGTTTATTCAGGTGAATCCCATAGGCTTCAGTGTTAAAAATATTCCCGTTTTAATACAATATCTAATAAACCGATTATTATTTTATTCTGCTGTAAAAAGTCTCTTCATTCATTGATTTTTTTAGGATCTTTTAGGAATTTTTCAGGATTTTTTGGCAAAAAAAATCCGTTTTTTTTTCCATCGTATTTACTTTTTTCTGTGACAGACCTTTATATTATCATTCATTGGATCTTATATGTAAATTCCAGACATTTTCGTTCAGTTGTTTTTTTGTAAACCGCGTTTAAATTTTGAAACTTTCAAGCGTACTGGTTTTTTTTTTCAACTCGTTCATCTGCTTGTCGGGTTTTTCTGGTGGTTGCTCCGCACTGTGATCAGCGGTTCGTTGGGTCTTTCTGGTGTGTTCGGCGGGGTATTTGCAAAGGTTTCTCAAGGCTTTCGGTGAGTGTTCGGCGAGTGGTCTCTGGGTTTGCAGCGGGTTTTCTCTGCACTACGGGGGGCCCTGCGGTGCTTGCTGAATACACCAAAGGGTCGGCGAACTAGAATCGCCCCGAAGTGCAGGGAACGAAAAGTCACCGAATGTGCAGTGACTTTTCGGATCTTTCTGAATAACCCTGAGTGTCTTGCAAGTGGAGAAATCTTGTACGAGTCGTTTTCTATCTGTGGTTTGCAATTCATGGCTCTATACCAGGTGTGGGTAACTACGGCCCTCCAGATGTTTTGAAACTACATTTCCTGTGATGCTCGGCTGCTCATTAGGTTTGCAGAGCCTCAAGGGAAATATAGTTCCCAAACATTTGGAGGGCCAGGGTTGCTGACCTTTGATTTATAGGTATATTTAATATTACAATATGTCATTATGCTGCTCTGTCCTGGGATTCTTGTATTTAATAGAAATCCTGGTGTAATTTGTGTCTGATAGATATTTATAAAAATGCAAACGCACTCGCAGAAATCTGCATGCCATGGATCCCCATCAATTCTCCAATCTACTTCAACATCTCCCACACACCTCAACCTTCACCTGCCTCGATGATGCCACTAGCCACTATAACGCTACACTTATCTCTGCTCTAGACATGCTTGCTCCTCCTCGACTCTGTAAGGCCCAGCGCCGCCAGCCTCAGCCTTGGCACACACCCCAGACACGCTACCTGATAAAATACTCCCGAGCGTGCCTGAAGGAAATCCTGCTCTGAAGCTGATTTCATTCATTTCAAGTTTATTCTGCAGTCATACACCTCTGCCCTTCATTTGGCCAAACAATCCTTCTTCTCATCTCTTACATCTACTCTGTCCTCCAACCCTAAATGACTCTGGTCCACTTTCAACTCTCTCCTCTACCCACCAGCACCTCCCCCATTCATCTGCCTTTAGCGCTCAGGACCTGGCATATTATTTCTTAAAAAACTCTATCAGAAGCAACATCCCAACACAAGATAGTGATCCACCACCTCCACTCACTGCACTCTCTTGAATTGACTCCTATCTATCCAACAGGTCCTTCTCTGTGTCATTTGCTGGTAACTCCTCCTCTTCATTGCCCTTTTCAGTAGGTGTACCTCAAGGCTCTGTCCTAGGTCCTCTGCTCTTCTCTATCTACACCTCCTCCCTGGGCAAAATCATTAATAGCTTTGGCTTTAAATACCACCTCTATGCTAATGAAACTCTGATCTAACTCTCTACCCCTGATCTCTCTCCTCCAGTTCTTTCAAAAGTCAATGACTGTTTATCTGGCATTTCCACCTTGATGGCCTCTCACCACCTAAAGATTAACATGTCCATGACTGAGCTCATACTAATTATTCCCTCTAATGCCTCCCCACCACCGACGTCTCTATCACGATCGATAGTGATACCATCTTCCCATCAAAACAGGTTCGCTGTCTCGGAGTTACTCTTGACTCTGTTCTTTCCTTCATTTCCCACATTCAGTCTCTTTCATCCTGCCGCTACCAACAGCATAATATTTCCAGAATTTGGCCATTTCTTACAGCTGCCACCACAAAGCAACTCATCCACACCCTTGTAATCTCCCGACTTGACTATTATAATAATCTTCTATCTGGTCTCCCTCTCTACCACCTCTCCCCCCTACAATCCATTCTGTAAAACTTCTCCTCGAGTGTTGATGGCCTCCAATTTCCAAAATGCAACAGATGGCAAGAGAATCATCAGAGTTGTAGGTCAGCAACATCTGGGGGAGAATTTGCAAGCCCTGCTCTAAAGAGGGAGTTCAGGAAATTCTGAGATTTAAAAAGTCCTCCAAGGTATTTTTTATGAAATATGAAATAGAAAGACTGTGGGAGGTCAGGGAACTTAATACGTGCCTGAAGTCTTGATGCGAAAAGGAGAGTTTTTAAAGAAACGTAGAAGCATAGAAAAATGTCGGCAGATAAGAACCTTCCGGCCCATCTAGTCTGCCCAATTACATGGATACTTAACCTGGATTTATCTTTTGTTTAGGATAGCCTTATGCCTATCCCATGCTTGCTTAAATTCAATTACTGTTTTGGCCTCAACCACTTCAACTGGAAGGCTGTTCCATGTATCCACCACCCTCTCAGTAAAATAATGCTTCCTGATGTTACTTTTAAACCTTTGCCCCTCTAATCTAAGACTATGTCCTCTTGTTTTGCTACTTTGTTTCCGTTTAAATATATTCCCTTCCTCTACCTTGTGGATTCCCTTTACATATTTAAATGTTCCTATCATATCTCCTCTGTCTCGTCTTTTTTCCAAGCTGTACATGTTAAGATCATTAAGCCTTTCCTGGTAACTTTTCTCCTTCAAGCCGTACACCATTTTAGTAGCCCTTCTCTGAACTCTCTCTAAGATGTCTATATCCTTCTGGAGATACGGTCTAAAGTACTGCACACAGTACTCCAAGTGAGGTCTCACCAGTGCTCTGTACAGTGGCATGAGCACTTCCCTTTTCCTACTGCTAATACCTCTCCCTACACAACCAAGCATTCTGCTAGCATTTCCTGCTGCTCTATTACATTGACTACTTACCCTTAGATCCTCTGCAATAATAACCCCTAAATCCCTTTCCTCAGATGTTGAGGTTAGGACTGTATCAAATATTCTATATTCAGCCCTTGGGTTTTTACGTCCCAGGTGCATTATCTTGCACTTATCCACATTAAAACTCAATTGCCACAGCTCCGACCATTTTTTTAGTTTACCTAAATCATTTGTCATTTGGCTGATCCCTCCAGGAACGTCAACCCTGTTGCAAATCTTTGTGTCATCAGCAAAAAGACATACTTTTCCATTAATACCTTCTGCAATATCACTAATAAAAATATTAAAGAGAATGGGTCCAAGTACTGACCCCTGAGGTACCCCACTGGTAACAAGACCTTGTGCCGAATAAACTCCATTTACCACAACCCTCTGATGCCGGTCACTCAGCCACTGCCTAATCCATTCAACAATATTGGACTCCAAGCTCAAAGATTGCAATTTATTGATAAGCCTTCTATGCGGAACAGTATCAAAAGCCTTACTGAAATTTAAATAAGCAATGTCTACTGCACCACCTATGTCTATTATTTTTGTTACCCAATCAAAAAAATCAATAAGATTAGTTTGGCATGATCTCCCTGAGGTAAACCCATGTTGTTTCTGATCCTGTAATCTAGACTGTGCTGACTTTGCTCTTGGGTACATTCTCTCTAATTATGATGGATTGCACCTGAATGAAAAATTGGCTGATGCGCTAGGGGAAAGGATGACTAGATTGTAGGAGGAAGCTTTAATTGAGGTTATGATGGGGATGGACATATTAGTAGGAAGATACTGTAGCATAGAAAGAAAGCAGTTATATCCCAGATAATACTCTGGGGGGGTTGAGATGGAGCAGTGGGAAGTCCAAACTAGAGGTAGGTAAATATTTTGAATAATATGTACCTGTTGTTAACCTTAAATGTGTTTCAAATGAGCTGTGAGAGTGTGGTAGTTGGCCTTCAAAATCAAAGCCTTGAGGGAATGTTGAAAGGGAGGTCGTTGGCGTACAACATCCAGGCCGGGAGAGAATGTTAATAGTATGGATATAATGACTGTCAGGGGAGGGGAACACAGTACTTGAACTGCAAATAAAGTGATCCCTCTAAGATATTATGTACATGCAAAAATAAAGAGTAAAATGTCTGCTAGCCAATGCAAGAAGCGCATTTAATAAAAGTGGAGACGTGGAAGCATTGGTATATGAGGAACAATATAGGATTGTTGGTATAACAGAGAGTTGGTGGGATGAATCACACGTATGCGCAGTTAATTTTAATGTTTATTCACTGTTTAGGAGATAAAGCGAAATAGAAAAGGAGACAGACTATGCTTGTATGTTAAACCTGAATGAAAAGCCTAGTCTTAAAGAATTTGTATATGAAGGAATTGTTAACAATGTAAGCCTTATGGATTGAAAATTACAAAGGCAATACAAGTAATAAACTAATTATAGGAATGTGCTATAAAACACCAGGCATAAAAACTGAAAAGGAAGATCAGCTTTTATTCCATATTGAGAAAGCTAGACATATGACTCAAGTTTTAGTCATTGCAGACTCCAACTATCCAGACACTGACCGGGCCTTGGGAGCTAGCTGTTTGGCTAAATGAGGAAACCTCTTACAGGACAACATCTCATCTCAGTAGAGTTACCAACTAGAAAGGTACTTTGACTGGATCTCCTAGTAACTAATTATGTAGATCTTTTTCAAACAAACCTTGGGGAACCTTTGGGAAATAGTTACCAAAGCTGCCAAACCACTCAAAGGCTATTTCTGTCTGTATTGCTAATAATGCAGACCTTGTGTGAAATTGGGTAAGATAAAGGGCACCATCTAGAGTACAGAATCTTTCATTCCAGCAATATTTCTGTAAAGGATAAATGAATACATGAAACATTAAAAATGAGCAAATTTATATTATATTATTTTTTAATTATCTCAGACCAAT
Source organism: Leptobrachium leishanense (assembly GCA_009667805.1). Taxonomy (NCBI): domain Eukaryota; kingdom Metazoa; phylum Chordata; class Amphibia; order Anura; family Megophryidae; genus Leptobrachium; species Leptobrachium leishanense. The sequence goes on along the minus strand of CM019070.1, from coordinate 70,825,630 downwards.
AATTTGTAGAAAAAAATCTATTTTACTCTATATTTTATTGTTGACTATGCATCCCATGTTTCAAATAAATGTTTTGAAAATCATTTTTCTTCAACAAAAAGGATTTTCTTGTGAAGGGGTTAGTTGCATTTGTTTCCTTAGTATATAGTATAGAAGAGCCAAAACCAACTGAATGGCAAATGAACCCTACAAAAACAAAAGCTCTTCTTCAGTCAGGTCACTGGTTAACACAAAACAAATCACTTAAGCCGTGAATTAAAATTATTATAGACAAAGCCCAGGGGCCAGACGGTATTCAGTCTTGGTTACGGAATTTAGTCATGTAGTAGCCACAGCTCTCTTTTTCTTATTCAAATATTATTTCCATTCAAATATTGTACTAAAAGGCTGGTGAAAAGCAGATGTGGTTCCCATATTTAAAAAAGGTTCCAAAACGGAACCAGGCAATTACAGGGCTGTGAGTCCGACAACTGTGGTTGGGAAACAGTTTGAGAGTTTATAAAAGGCTTACATTCAGGAATACCAGAAAAGACTGTGATGTGTGTGATTTCTTCAATGTGTTTATTTTCAGTGAATCAAAAGTATTTAAAATAAACATGCAGCTATGAAGAAGCAATGTATGAAATCTCCAAGATACACAAGTAAAACTCAAGAGATATATTGATCAGCCACAACATTAAAACCACCAGCAGGTCCACCTTGTGCTGTCAAAACAGCTCTAATGCATCAAGGCATAGACTTTACAAGATATCTGAAGGTGTCCTGTGGTATCTGGAATTAGGACGTAAGCAGCAGATCCTGCAAGTCGTGAGGTGGGATCTCCATGGATCGGATCTGTTGCTCCAGCACATACCACAGATGCTCAGCTGAATTAAGATTTGAGAAATTTGCAGATAAAACATTGCCTTGAAACCTTTCTCATGTTCCTCAAGCCACTGATGCAATTTTTTTAAGTGTGGCAGGGTGCCATTTCCTGCTGAAAGAGGCCACTGCCATCAGAGGACACCATTACCATGAAGGAGTGGACATGGTCTACAACATCCCTCGATAGGTGTAACATGTCAAGTGTGTTTTGACACCTTTCTATAATGGCCAGCATTACATTTTTGAGCAGTTTGAGCTACAGTAGCTCTTCTGTATGATCGGACCACAAGGACTAGACTTCGCTCCGCACATGCATCAATGAGCCTTGGTCACCCATGACCCTGACGCCGGATCAACAGTTGTCCTTCCTTACACCTCTTTTGATAAGGATTAACCATTGCATACCGAAAACACCCCACAAGACTTGCCATTTCGGAGACTATCTTACCCATATGTCTAGCCATCACTATTTGACCCTTGTCAAAATCACTCAGATCTGTTTGCTTGTCCTTTTCTCCTGCTTCCAACACATGACATTCAAGAACTGACTGTTCGCTTGATGCTTAATATTTTTCACCCATTAACAGGTGCCATTATAATACTATGATAAATGTTATTCATTTCACCTGTCAGTGGTTTTAATGTAGTGGCTGATCAATGTATGTGACAAAAATAAAAATGCTGTTGGCTTTCACACAGCTCAAAGCAGATCAATAATAGTGTTCTATATGATTCGGGTGTGACCAAACGCCCCAACACACCAGAAAATGAAACAATACTTACATTTATTCTGTCGGTTCTACTTCATAGAAGATGGAACTCAAAAAAGAAAGAACAGAAAATAACAATGGTGCAACATTGCACAGAAGGAAAGATTCCTGTCACATTCAGGAATGCCTCTTCAATCTTCTCACTAGTAAGAGTCAAAGTAGATTTGTAAGAAACGGTCATGTCAGATCAACTTAATGGAATTCTATAAAGGTGTGAATAAATGCATAGCTCAAGCTGCCCCAGTAGATCTATTTAGAAGATGCAAAAGCATTTGCGACAGTCCCAAAAACATCTACTGCACAAACTGAAAGAGATAGAATTAGATTAACATACTTGTTCTTGGATAGAAAACTGGCTAATTGATAGACTTCAAAGAGTTGTTGTTAACGCTAAATATTCAAGGTAGACAAAAGTGGTAAGTGGGGTATTTTAACGTTGTGGCCCCGGGGCCAGCTCTATTTAATATATTTATCAATGATCTTGCAAATGGTATTGAAAGAATCATGTCTGTGTTTGCTGCACTGGTCAGATCCAGAGAGGGGGCACAGGGGGCAATCCCCCCTCCCCAAGCTGCAGTTCCATTGTAGGTGATAAAGGGGCCCTTTGGATGTTTGAAACTCTGTATCTCCAGCTGCACACACTCTACATAGACAATTGAGGTGTCATTAGAAAGGTCAGATTCTGACCATTTCAAAGATTCCAAACATGACTATAGGTGTATATAGCTGTGTGTGTGTATGTGTCTTTTAAGTGCATGTCAGTATTCAGCTGTGTACAGTGGCGTAACTAGAAACCTGAGGGCCCCGGTGCAAGAATCCATGAAGGGCCCCCCCAACCCCCCCAAAAAAAGATCCATATTTTTACCTTTTTTTTCCTGCAATATAATAAAGATAGTATTGCCCCCAGCTCACATGGATATATATATTGCCCCCAGCTCACATGGACATATATATTGCCCCCAGCTCACATGGACATATATTGCCCCCAGCTCACATGGACATATATTGCCCCAGACCACACATGGATATATTGCCCCCAGGCCACAAATGGATATATTGCCCCAGCTCACACATGGATATTTTTGCCCCCAGCTCATGGAAATACTGCCCCAACACATGGATATACTGCCCCAACACATGGATACTGCCCCAGCACATGGATATACTGCCCCAGCTCTGCCCCCCAGCTCCTCATGGATATACTGCCCCAGCTCTGCCCCCCAGCTCATGGATATACTGCCCCAGCTCTGCCCCCCCAAGCTCCTCATGGATATACTGCCCCAGCTCTGCCCCCAGCTCATGGATATACTGCCCCAGCTCTGCCCCCCAGCTCATGGATATACTGCCCCAGCTCTGCCCCCAGCTCCTCATCATGGATATACTGCCCCAGCTCTGCCCCCCCAGCTCCTCATCATGGATATACTGCCCCTGCTCTGCTCCCCAGCTCATGGATATACTGCCCCAGCTCTGCCCCAGCTCATGGATATACTGCCCCAGCACTGCCCCAGCTCATGGATATATTGCCCCAGCTCTGCACCCCAGCTCCTCATCATGGATATACTGCCCCAGCTCTGCCCCCCAGCTCATGGATATACTGCCCCCAGCCCAGCTCTTACCTGCTCTGCTGGCCCCAGGCCCAGGGCAGGCTCCGCCGGCGTCTTCTCCTCCTTGGCGAGCGGCCGCTGGAAACATGCAGCTTGGCCGCTCGCCGGAAACCACCTGATCAGCGCGAGGTCTCGTGCGCTGGTCAGGTGGTTTCTCTCCCACGTGAGCGGCCAAGCTGCATGTCAGCGGCCGCTCGCGTAGGGAGAGGGACGGCCAGCGCGCGGCTCCCAGATTCCAGCGCTGATTGCTGGAATCTGGCGGCGGCGCTGGGCCCCCCTCCAGTGGCGGAATGCCAGGGCCCGGTCGCAACTGCTACCGCTGCGACCCTGGTACTTCCGCCACTGGCTGTGTATGAGTGTGTACCTAGGTGCATATCTCCCAAATGTCCCTGTTTTTAAGGGACACTCCTCTTTTGGGCCCAAATCCCCCTTTCCCTCTTTTTTTTCTAATGTCCCTCATTTTAGGAACTCCAATATATTCAGGGTGTTAAGGTGTATAACAGAGCTGCACAGCAATAAAACTGCCAGCAATGAATCTTTGATCTATAATAAATGAAATAAATGTACTTAAAGACCGTGGTTGGGAACCACTGTTCTACAGTATTAAAGAGACAATGGGGTATAGCAGTGAATGTTTAGATAAGGATGCAGAGTGTCTATTGTGTTGTGTATGCTACACGAGATAAGAAATGGCAGCGGAATGAGACTTGACAGGAAGGTTAAAATACTTTGAATCTCTCCCCTTGTTATGTCCTTTGCATACATCCCCCACAATGCAATCTTATAAGTAGGTTTTTTGGACTTCTGACCAATTCACTCCATTCTATGCTCAATGCCACACAGTGAGGAAAAAGTGCTGTAACGATACTGGGGAGAGGGGTTACTACACAAAAGATCATAAAAGAGATGCCCACAGTAACACGTCATAAACGCGTTCGTCGCTGTCGTCGGCTGCGCGCGCACCCATCACAGCTGCTCACTCAGCACTCCCTCTCAGAAGTTAGAAAAACTCCTCCCGCCAATGAGTGGAAACCGCTCCCTTCTAAACAAGTCTCCAGTTATTGTCTCCGCCGCCCAGTTTGTAATTTCTCATAGCCACCCCCCAATAAATATCCCCCCAGCAAAAACAACCCCCCCCCGCAATACCCCCCAAACACACACACACAATAAATATCCAGGCAACAAAAATTAACCCCCCCTCCCAGCCCAATAAATAGCCCCTCAGCAGAAAATACACTCCCCGGCAATAAATACATGTGGTGATTTACATACCAATGCTGGATAAAGAGAAAAATCATGGGACAGAACGCACAAGGGGGTCCACATTGCCTGCCCTGGGTGGATTTTTGTTCTCTGCAAACACTCCTGCAAACCACACTCTACAACAATAGACTGTGTTCTGGGTAGGCTTAACACCTAGTATAGAATAAAATATTTTCTTATCTAAACTATACAGTACATGAGAAAACAAAATATATGTAAGATATCAGCAATTAAAAATAAACAGGGATGTGAAAATTAACGATTAATTAATAGATTAATCGTTAAAATTTTGGATCAATTAAATTTATTTTGATCAAGGGGGCCCATCAGCTCTGGTATCGGACTCTAGGAGTCCGAATCCGGAGCTGTACTGGATTCCTGGGCGGCCCTGCAACATCATGCGCCGCCCTCCAGTTACGTGTGCGACACGTGTGACGCACGCGTCACTCACAGCAACTGGCGCAAGAAGAAGATGGCAGACGAGAAGGCAGCAGAGGAGCAGTGAGTATGGTGCTGCCTGTCTCAGTCCAGCCTCAGACTCAGCCAAACCCAACAGGGCCCAGACCCCAGCCACACACCAGGCCCCAGACAAGACCCAGGACCCAAGATCCAGGGCCCAGACCCAAGGGCCAGGGCCCAGACCCAGGGCCCAGACCCAGACCCAGGGCCAGGACCCAGGGCCCAAGGGCCAGAGCACAGGCCCAAGGGCCAGGGCCCAGACTCAAGACCCAGGGCCCAGACCCAGGACCCACACCCAGGGCCAAGACCCAGGGCCCACACCCGGGGCCCAAGGGCCAGGGCCCACACCCAGACTTCGTTAGAATCCTCATAATACATTCTTGACAATACCGATTTACCGTACATTTTCCTAAAGATGCTCTTCTATACAATTCAACTGATTCCTTTTAAGGTAAGTCTGGATGCTTCTCTGGTAAAATATGATATAAATGGATATAGGAATTACAATTATAATGCATTGTTTGTTGATCCAAGATAAATCTGATTACCATTGCGGAATCAAAAGGAACTTTTTTCCTCTTTTGGGCATTCTGAAAAAAAGCACCTAAAGGGGGGGGGAGTTCCTTTTTTTAGATCAACTGCAGATGTAGGGATGTATGGAAGGTTGAACTTGATGTTGGTCATTTTTAAACCTAGATTACGGTTTAACTTTTATATAATAGGTTCTTGTAATGCTAGTTCTAGTTAAGAGGGTTTTACCAGTGGCTTGAAATTTATTTTACAGATAGATATTACGAAACAAATTTAAATATGCTGAGACCAGCCTGACTAACCTCGAAGAGGGAAAGAATCTAGCTACTGTCATTTAACCTTTGCTGTAGGGTAGGCCAATGATTTGGAATATTTTCCAAAGTGATGCTACAAACCAAGAATTTTATAAATATGTTGGGCATGTATTATGAAACATTGAAGAAGTAAAGTGCCAAATAAGGCCTGATACACAGCATGGTCCTTCTCTACTCTTGGGGAGCACTCAATATAAATTAATAGCCATGGAATACCAGTAAAACAATATGAGCTTTTATCACATGATGAGAATGACAATAAAGGGACCACCATAACCGTTAAGACCTTCACTACCAGATTGTGTTATCTGGAGCTAAATCATTGCAAATTAAATCTTTTAGGGCTTTAGAAGGTGCCCCCAAAGTTTTAGCACTTCAGGGATGAACCTAAGGTGCTATAACTGTCTTTGCGAGTGAGTATCTGTGTAACACATGAGATATTCACTTGCTGCAGCATGGAGCTTCATCTACAATAGTTCCTACTTTTTAATCACATTTTTATTGAGATGATGCAGACAGCATAACAAATAATCACGCACCACAATAGCATCGATTCAACAGCACAAACAGCTGAGACAAAAAAGAAAGAATTGTAGGCAGTAATTTTACAATCCACCTGACATGAACCAGTGAAAAATCATTGGTCAAGCAACAATAAATCATCGGTATAAATAAATTGAGGGTGTGAATTTATTCGGGTGGTGAGCAATGAGGGGCAATATCTCCTTTTGGCCAGCAGACATCTGCCTTCCAGATAGCACTGCTACAGTAAATCAAGCTGTAAGTATATATTGGGACTATTTTCACATTATAATTAATGAAAAGTTATTTATCAAAAATCCACTGGTTGCCGGCAGTAGATTTCTGAATATCACTTAATAGTGAAGGGGTTAAATGATCACTGGTAGTTGTCATCCCACCCCACTCCATCCCTACTATGGTTGTGCCATCATGTTGATTCAACCTTCCAAAGTAAAAGGTTGTCCTCTGCCTCCATGGCTGTCAATTAGCTTTGCTGATCAGCTTTCCAAAGTTTAGGTCAGCATTGAATAGCTCTCAACTTTGCCGACATGTATGTGCTTCTCAATGCATTTACACTGAGAGACCTTAAGTTGGCTGACCGGGCGAGTGTGCATTAGAGGTGTGCACTCGTTTCGTAATCAATCGCAATTTGTTTGAAAATTCGTTAATTCGTATTTTGAAAGTACTTCCGAAATAACTAATTTGTTTGATCCGAATTGAAATCGAAAAACTAAATGAAACGGTATATTACAAAATTGATTCGTTATACTTTTTCACAAGAGAACCATTGATTAAATGATTCCTAAGTAGGATTTGATTTATTGGGGTTTTATTTAGTGATCTGTATTTCGACTCAATATCAATTATCGAATCGATCCCAACTTACAATACATACAAGTCCGTACTAAAGCAAACGACATTATGAAACAAATCATATTTGTTTGACTGTTTCAAAGCACCCTGTCCCTGTCAATTGGCCTGTGGTGCTGAATCTGCTGTCAGCATCACAGGCCAATGGACAGCTCAACATTTAACCCTAGCTTGCCTTTTAACAGCAGGATTTCATTCATTTGGGTATTATTTAGCGATCTGAAATTCGACTCGATATCAACTATCAAATCGATCTTAACTTACAATGGGGTTTTTAGTGATCCGATATATAGCAAACGAAACAAAACAGAATTACTAAACAAAACAAATTTTCCAGCCGTGCACACCTCTAGTGTACATTGAGGCCACTGATAACAGTGATTCAATGGAAGAAGCATACTGTCATGACAGAAGAGTGTCAAGGGAGACCCAGCACCAGACTATAGGTGAGTTTTTATAATTATACTTTAAGCCTTGGCCTTGGCCCTCCAGATGCTCCTGAGTTTATGATTTGTACTGCACAGGATGTCAAGAGCAGATCAAGCAAAACTTTTCAATGCTTTCGATTGAGTGTTTGGCTGAGCGCTCAGCACAGTGACCGCATCTGCTGCCGTGAAATCCACTTTATGCTGAAAATAGAAATTCCAGGACCTTTATAATTGGAGTGTGGATGAAAATTAGGGCCACATTCATAGTCCCTCTGCATAATGTTTGCAAGTTCTGTGATTGCTATGGTGAAACATATCGCAAAGATGATTACATTTAACTAGAGTAAATCTAATATCCCAATCATGTAGCTATAAATAAAACATAACATACATGTATATAGCATAAACAAATAATAAATGTGTTTATTAATGTGCAATCCAAAGTATACAAAGTATAGGAAGTGTAACTGTACAGAAGGTAGTCATAACCATACCAAGAGCATCTCTCTAGTAAGGCTAGGGTCAGACGAACGCATTTTTATGTTGTCTGTGAAAAAGTGCGTTCGAACGAATGGACGTATTTTTTCACAGAATACGCGATAGCGGTCATACCATGCGCATTTTCGTCCGTGATTTTGTACGGATCATCAATAAAACTCTTTTTGTGTCTGGACGTTATGTTGGCCGGACATTAGCAGCGTCTGACGTCTCCTAATCACGCACACACGCCTCTAGCGGACACAGCGCACTCTGTACGTCAGTACCTGCGGTTTCACGTTCTCGAAAAAATGCGTTCATTTTCCACTTGCGTTGCGCAGCCGGACTTTTGTGCGACCGTACTTCGTATATTGGCCGTCATTGCCCGGCATCTGCTGCTAGTGCGGCCGTGATTAAGTGCGGCTGCACGCGCGTTCGCACTGCCTCAGTCTGACCCTAGCCTTAGTGTCCTTGGGCAAGACACCCAACGGTACATACTCACCACCCAGGACATACTGGAAAACAAGAGAAATCTCAATGTATCCTTCCTGGTAAAAAATAAAGGTTCATAGATCCCCTGGAATAGGAATAGAACTGTTACATTAATGACTGGGGGCTGGGGTTACATTGATGGCAGATTTGGAATAAGATACTAGGACTGAACTCCCAGGTGAATTATTATTATTATTGTCATAATTTTATATAGCGCCAACAGTTTCCGCAGCGCTTTACAATAACCAAAAGGGAACAAAATAAATATAAACGGACATATGATGGAAACAAGAGGTGTAGAGGGCCCTGCTCATAGGAGCTTACAGTCCAGAGGGATTGGGGTTGAGGAAGACAAGAGGAATTTCACTATATTACAGGATCATTAGTGCCAGTGGTTTGGGAACTGTGGGGCCATAGAAGCGGCTTCAATCAAGTGTGAGTAGGTGAGCAGAGGGATGAGTGGCATAAAGGAATACCGTCTCCCTTAAAGTTAGTCGTAGAACAATTTTATGTTTATGGAATAAAATCAAGGAACGGCCTTGTTAGAATCCTCATAATACATTCTTGACAATACCGATTTACCTTATATTTGGATCCAGTGATGTCAGGATATAGGTTTTCCATCTGTACAAGGGTGACACCTGGTGGACTTTTAGTAAAATACAGGCATATAGGCATCGGAAAACAAATTCTTTACAAAATGATCTACATTCGCATAAACCACATGAGTCAGTATTTAACAGGTCACAAAAAATACTTATTCAACTTAGAACTTTTCTGACTTTGAGCCCCTGTGTCCTTCTGTCACATTTTATATATGTTGTTTCTTCTTTAACCCCTTCACTGCTGATGACGTGTGGGACATGTCCTCAGTTACTCCCGCTGTATGCTGAGGACGTGTCCCACACGTCATCAGCTTTGCGGGACCCCCGGCCGAGATAATCACCTCTCTGTCCGGGGTCCCACGCGGTCTGACTTCAGCATCTTCAGATGCTGAAGTTAAGACCCGCCCAACGACAATGACGTCATCGCGCCATGTGCGATGACGTCATTTCCAGGCGACCCCCCGGCAATGCCGGGAGATCGCCTGGAAGGGAGGGGGGGATCCGTTCGGATCCCTCTCCCTCCCGATCGGGAGGTCCGACAAAGAAAAGCCAGGCACTGCTTAAAAGGGGAGAGTCTCCCCTTTTAAGCGGTGCCTGGCTCTAACCCCTTAGGTACCGGGTCGCACTTCGGCGCCTTGCGGCGCCGAAGTGCAGCCTAGCTCCGGTGGGGGCCACCATCTTGGATGGCGGCTCTACCCCCGGGTCCCCCCTGGCTGCCTGATGTCCTCACGCATAGCGTGATAACGTCAGATAGCCAGGGAATCCCTAGCTGCCCGGGGATTTCCAAAGGAAATCCCCTGGTGGAGATAGTGGGTTGTTTTAACCCCGATACCTCAAGAAACGTGGCAGCTAGGGGGTCATGGAGGGTGTCATTCGATAGGCCTGAGCATGGCCTTTCAAATGATAACCAACATGACCAGGTATAAAGTAATACAATTTAAAAAAATAATAATAATAATAACGTTGTTTTTATTAATGCAGCAATATTGTTCACATTTCAATTATAATGTGAACAATGATGCTGCGCTAATGATTTTTTTCTATGGGGTGCGTTTGCTAAAAATCACGTAATTCCTCCCAAAAAATGTAATAAGTCCCCATTTCTAATTTTTGTACAAGCGCACCTCATAGAAAATATAACCGCAAATGTTCATGTGATAAAAAGGTGAAAAAAACACTTTACACGCTGCAGATGATTTAAAATTCAAATTTTATTGCATTTCTTGTTATAATATACAGGCAGGACATGACGTATACATATAAAAATGATATATTATGAATCTGCCGAGTCTGCCGGAAAGAACGATATAAAATATGTCTGGGTCGTATAATAAAATGTGGCTTCAAATCGCGTTTAAACATGATGAGCAAAAGCCGTAAAAATTAGCTAAGCACACAGCGGTGAAATGCCTCAGCAGTGAAAGGGTTAAATACATTTAAACCCCCTATCTTCTATCAGTGAGCTACCTTTTTTTACAGGCTATAAAAGTCAAGTACAAGGTGCATCTGACATACTGCTGGGTTCATGGCCAAGAGACATGGTTAGATGGTAGCTCATGGATCTTCTCACATATCAGACCACACAGAATCCTTAATAATGTTTGGTTGTTTTGTTTTCTAAATTTGCTGCTGAATCTCCTGAGCAGCAGATAAAGCATCATGTGGTGTTGTACTGCAATATTTAAGTGTTTTGCTTGAACCGCTAAGATAGTAAAGTCATGGGCATTAACCCTTTCACTACCAAGTGATTTTTGATGAGAAAATGTTATCATCACATTTATTTGAAACATGCGATGTGAGTTAACAATTAACTATAGGGTAAAATAGAGGTTTCGTACAGAAATTGTTTATTTTGAGCTAGTTAAAAATTAAAATAATGTTAATATGCTCATTTTTAATTACCTACCTCCCATTGGGGTCAGCGTTCGGCCGGGTTCCGGCCGATCGCTGGCCCCTCCGGTGCGGGCTGACATCCTCGATGTCAGCCGCGCATCCGGAGCCGCAGCCGCTGGTATTAGGTGTCATCGCGGCAGCGCGATGAAACCTAATTCAGGCACCCTCCCCCGCATGTGCGGAGGAGGCGCCTGAAAGGGAGGGGGGAGGTCCTTCGGACCTCTCTCCCTCCCGATCGGCAGCTCTGCAGGGGTTAACCCAGGCATCATTTGGAAGGGCACAGCCTGCCCTTCCAAATGGTGCCTGGCATTAACCCCTGGGGAGCTGGATCGCGAATCGGCGCTGAAAAGCGCCGGTTCGCGATCCTTTCCCGGAGCTGGCCGACATCTTGGATGTCGGCCAAGCCTCCGGGAACTCCCCCTGAGGACTGGCGTCATCGTGCGTAGCACGATGACGCCAGTCCTGGACTTAACCCCTAACTGCCACCAACGGTGGAGATAGGGAGTTCCAATTAACTCCCTATCTCCCGATCCGTGACAGCTAGGGGTTAAAGTTTGGTATGGTTGGATCGGCCAGAGCATGGCCGTTCCAACGATACCAAACACTACTGTGAAAAAGTTTTTCAAAAAAAAAAAAAAAAAAAAAAAATTATAAAAAAAAATAAACACTTTTTTTTTCTTTTTTTTCGTTTCTTAATGCAGCAATATTGTTCCCATTTCAATTATCATGTGAACAATGATGCTGCACTAACGATTTTTGTATGCGGTGCGTTTGTTAAAAATAGTGTAATTTTCCCCCAAAAAAAATGTAACGAGACCCCATCTCTAATTTTTTTAACAAGCGCACCCCATACAAAATATAACCGCAATTGCTTGCATGTTAAAATGTGAAAAAAAACACTTTACACATTGTAAATTATTGAAAATACATATTTTATTGCATTTTTTGTTATAATATACAGACATGACATAACGTATACATATAATAATGACATATTATGAATCTACCGAGTCTGACGGAAAGAACGATATATAATATGTCTGGGTCATATAATAAAATAAGCCTTCAAAACACGTTTAAACATGATGAGCAAAACCGGTAAAAATGACCTCAGCACAGGGGCGGGAAAAGCCTCAGCAGCGAAAGGGTTAATATGCTAATGAGTGCTTTTCAATGCATTACAATGCAAATTTGAGAACTCGAATTTGGGTGTGAAGGGGTTAAGTCTACTGTGGGTCAGTTGGCAGAAATGCAGAAAGAGTGGAGAGGGGAGTTATGGCTTAAAGGATGCAGAGATGGAGTTGGTAGGGTAAATAATAACTTTTGTGGAGCACTAAAAACCTGGTTTTGGACACATAAGGTTTGGTGTATTAGGGAATCAGTCACACTTGGAAGGAGACATGGAGGACAGAGAATGAGATAAGTACGTTATATCCAGGTGTAGAGCTGGGTCAGACTCATAGACCTATGCTCAAGATATTTATAGACAGATATAGAAAAGCACCAAGCAACAAAATAATAAATTAGTTATTTTTAATTATTATTATTAAAATAAATTAATAAATAAAACAAATGCCATATAAACAAAAAATCTATCTAAGAATATCTGTCAGGTAAGTACACTGTTGTGGCATATGACAAAGAAGAAATTTACAGACATTATTTTCACTGAGTGCGATACGGATAAAAAAACCAAAAAATAAACCCATATTTATACAGTATAAAACCAATTGCCAAATGCACCTATTCTATAAGCTTACATTAGAGGAAGACACAAGTCAATCAGGGTTATTCAGAGAACGGTGAAAATCTGGAGAATGACTGGAGAATGGAAAATTCTAGGTCAAAATAGCCGATTTGGAAAGTGAGATGAAAGGGAGAATTTTTCTGGTTTGGCTATTTTGACCTAGAATTTTCCATTCTCCAGTCATTCTCCTGCTTTTCACCGCTCTCTGAATAACCCTGAATGTATTTCCTGTGTCTGAAGAGTTCAACAGTATGGTTCTCCTGTCGAGAGTGAGGACGATAGTAGGAGTGGTGTTGTGTTGTGATATATGCTATATATGCTGCCCATGTGGCATTATGGTATGTAGAGACGCAGATCTTTAAAAGGTCAGTATCCCCTGTTGCACCTTTGCGTGAATTGAGGGTCTGAGGAATCTAATAGTCTGACGGTAATATTGAACCTTCAGACCAATCATGTGGTTACCTGAGTGGCTTCAATTAAGTGTAGGAGCTGGATATTCATGAAGACAATAAATATACATTTTGGCCCATGGACAAGCGGTCGTTTGGTATTGTTTAAATCGATGTTCTTTAAGAACAGTGTCAGGACAAGATAGAACTCTCTCCATGTTCGGTAACGGTTGTAAGAAGAAAATATATGGGGAGTTGGAGTAGGAGATGAACCCCCATTCAACTCTCTGCAGTGGAGAGGAGTGGATACACAGACCAATTGAATGTCCTCTATCGGGGTTATTCAAAGAGAATCGAAAAGCCACCGCACGTTCGGTGACTTTTCGTTCTCTTCAATTCGGTTCGATTTGGCGATCCCATTTCAGCGACCCTGCGGTGTATTCAGCAAGCACCACAGGGCCGCTGAAATGCAGGGAAAAAGTCGCCGCAAACCCACCGAAAACACAGCAAAACGAGGGCGAATGTACACCGAAACCCGCAAAAACATCTGGATTAACCCATCGAAAATGCCGGAAAAACCCGAGCAGGAGCCGATCCCACGCAGCGCAGCCGCCGGAAAAACCCGACATTCCAGACGAATGGAGTGAATAAATTAAAAAAAAACAGTTCGCTTGAATGTTTGAAAAGTGAAACGCTGTTTGCAAACAAACCACTGAGCGAAAATGTCTGAAATTTACATATGAGGTCCAATGGATGATAATAAAAAGGGCTGTTACAGAAAATATAAGTAAAGTTAAAAGAAACGGAAATTTTTTTTTTTAAAAATCCCAAAAAATGTTTAAAATATCCTAAAAATCTATAAATAAAGAGACTCTTTACTGCAGAATTTTATAATAAACGGTTTATTAGATATTGAATTAAAACAGGAGTATTTTTAACATTGAAGCCTATGGGATTCGCCTGAATAAATCTGCCGCATGAAACCACCGAATGGCAGGGCAATTCGGCAACTTTTCACTGCTGGCTTTTGCTCTCTGAATAGCCGAAGCATTGCTTCTCTATGGGGATTTCACTGCCCTCGAACAGGCACCGAACAGGCACCGTATGTGCAGGCAATTCGCCAGGATTTGGCGAATTGCCTGCTCTCTGGATAGCCAAATGGCCAGGAAAGGTAACCGAACGCTGATTTTCAGCATTCAGTTCCCTTTCGGCAGCCATTCAGATCTGTTTGAATAACCCTGTATGTGTCTGAACTTTCAAATTCAAGTGGCTTTCAAGGCTGTTTCACCCGTGGTGAAAAGTCAACACTTTGTGAGACAGTTATGAGAAAATCCGGTGGGAGTCAAGCAAATACAAGTATTGTCACAGCTCTAGGCGTGGGCCTGGTCTCCAGCAGCCTGATAATTGGACTGGTCTTTAGTATCATTGTTCTTCTCTATCCCAATAGTGAGTTTTGCATCACAGCCCGAGGATACGAAGCACTGTTGTCAGTGGTTTCCACAAGCGTCTTCTTTGTATTGATATTAGTGAGCGTTCTGTGAACAATTAAACATTCACACCCTCAAAGTATATATGTGGAGCAATTCTGGCACTTGATTACAATGTCTTCTTTCAGCTGGTTATGTGGAGAAGACAGCAGATGTTTCGGGGGGTGCCTGGTGTACATCTGGTTCTACACAATTCTAATTCATTTACCATGGCAGGGTCTATTCCCAGTATATAAGTAAATAGGGAGAGGAGGATATCCTCAGGTGAATTTACAGATTCGGGTTTGACATAAGTGTCAGGAGCCATGTGCCTCAACCCCCAATCCACATTCCCATTCGAATACTTTTTAGAATGCAAGATTTGTGTTCTCCCTGAACAGAAACACAATTCTCAATGAGCTTTCGCTTCTGTCACCTTGTATTACTGTAAAGAAGCTACAAAGAGTAGCCCCCACCCTCACTATAACAAACAGGTCTATTCAAAGAAAGGTGAAACTCAGGAGAATGACTGGAGAAGTGAAAATTCTAGGTCAAAATAGCCAAACCAGAAAAATTCTCCCATTTATCTCACTTTCCAAATCAGCTATTTGGTCTAGATTGTTCTCTTCTCCAGCCAATTCTCCTGATTTTCACCTTTCTTTGAATAGACACAATAAAGTCCAATAAACTTAAGCGCTGCATGGCAGCAATGAGGGAGCGAACATAGGATGAGCTCTTACTACTGTACAGAGATACATTCAGAGGCTTATAATAAATTAAAAAAATCCCCGGACAGTACAGATACAAGGTGTAACTGTAATTTCAGTTATACATACACAAGCATTATGCAACATACATATACAGTGGCAAGAAAAAGTATGTGAACCCTTTGGGATTACGTGGAGTTTTGCATGAATTGGTCATAAAATGTGCTCTGATCTTCATCTAAGTCACAACAATTTGAAAAACACAGTCTGCTTAAAATTATACAACACAAACATTATATGTTTTCATGTTTTTATTGAACAGAACATGTAAACATTCACAGTGCAGGGTGGAAAAAGTATGTGAACCCCTAGCCTAATGACTTCTCCAAGAGCTAATTGGAGCCAGGAGTGAGCCAACCTTGAGCAGGCCCGTCTTTAATATTGATTGGACCCTGGGCAAACATTTTTTTGGGGCCCCCCCTCCCGAAAGCTGGGGACGCTTTGACGGTTGTAAACTTCATCCAACAGCTATATACAATATATTGCCAAAAGTTTTCGCTCACCTGCCCAGCTCCTGATTTGGATGGGTGAGTGAATACTTTTGGCATTGGCAATATAGTGTATATCTAATCAACCATGATGAATGCTGGCCTCCTGCATTTATCCTGAATTTTAACCTTTCTTTGAACTAGCACAGACTGTTAGGCTGGGGTCAGACGAGCGCAGTGTTAACGTCCGTGTTGCTGCACAAAAGTACGTCCGTGATAGCATACAATTGTGTTAAATGGAGCCCCACACACGAAGTACGTCCGCACAGAACTGCGGACGCATGACGGACGCTGCAAACGGACGCAGGTTAGGCAAGAACGTAATACTGCTAGAACGGACGTGCAGAGTGCGCCACGTCCACAACGTCCGCATAGCTTTGTGTGTGAGTGATGGAGCATGGTCAGACGGACTGCATTTATACGTCCTGCATTTATACGTCCAGCGTTTATACGTCCAGCGTTTATACGTCCAGCGTTTATACGTCCAGCATTTATACGTCCAGCATTTATACGTCCAGCGTTTATACGTCCAGCATTTTTGACGGACAGAATGTTTTTTCATTTTAATTTATTTTTCCTGCTACATCAGTCAAAAATAACTTCAGTGAAAAAACGGACTGTGTGACCACTACTGCGTCATCCGTACTGACGATGTCCGTACTGCACGGACGTACAGTCCGTAGAAATCACGCTCGTCTGACCCTAGCCTTAACCTATGTATTGACATATATAAACTGTGATATCACATTGGGTTATGTTCATCACACGCACTCTCAGTGAACGTCTCTTCATACTGACGTCTCGCTACGTAATAAAAATGAAATTAATGTAAGTTCCCAAGTACATACATACACTGAGGGTGTTATACAATAGAGCGACTAGGTTAGCACTAAGCAGATGGTATATATTTATTTAGTGCACAGCACAGACTGATTAAAAATCGTACCAATGCACTCACACAATTCACAATACAATTATACAATGTGTAGTAGCAGACTGTGACATATAAAGGTTTGCTGCATCCTCTAGTATTCTGTGAGTGTGTGAGTGAACTGAACAGGTACTATTTCAGACACGAAAGAAACCTTTATATATATATATCTGCTACTACACATTGATTGTATTGTGAATTGTTTGTGTGAGTGCATTGGTACGATTTTTAATCAGTCTATGCAGTGTGCTGTGGACTAAATAAATATATATTATTACCATCCAGCTGCTTGGTGCTAGCCTGCCTAGTCACTCAGCTCTATTGTATAATACACCATCAGAGAGTCATCATCAGTGACAGTGTATGTATGTTAAGTAGGTACTTGTAAGTTAACTACTTGCCTACCTTGGGGGGTACAGAGTAGTACTAGTATTTACTACAGTAATTTCAGTTTTATAACCTATATATTGACTTGACCGGACCTGCTGGCTGCCGCTGGCCCGTCAGAATTGAACTTTTTAGCTGTTGCTGCAGCGTCTGTCTGTGACACTGACAGACTGTGTGAGTGACCGACCGTGACAACAAGCAAAGCAACACATGATGACATCACATCAGAGCATTAATCAACCACCATATTATTTATAATAATAAGCTTGCTAATAGCCAGTTTAGCCACCCACCCCTCGTAGTATGATGTATCGATTCGAGACAGTCAGACAGAGTGAGTAGTGAGTATGACACGCACCCACACACCACAGTGTACAGCTGGGCTCCTGGCCTGGACTGGTTCGCTCCGGCTCGGCTCAGCAGCTCTGGATCTGGACCCTGGGGCTGGTAAATAATGGTGGTGGTGTCGTCAGCGAGCGAGTCTCGACAAAGTGAGACTACCATGCGGAGGACGGTCTGCGCATGCGCGCTGCGCCGCATCACGTGGTACGCCAAGAGGGCGGAGCCAACAGCGTGAGTGCCGTTCCCAGCCTTGTGTCGGCTGTAAGGAAGGCACGCACGCTGTCGTGTCGCTGGTGCTGCAGCAGCTCTGTGTTCGTGTGGCTGGCTAGAGGCTGTGGCAGGCTGGCTACCACTACCAGACTCGGCTCCACGCTCCAGTGCCTGACTGCTGCTGCCAGCCCGGGCCTCCGCACTGAGTCTGCAGAGCAGAGAGAGTGATACTGTGGGCTCAGCTGGGCTGGCGCTGCAGTCAGATGGTGGCGCCGCCGGCAGCTGGGCTTCATGAATCACACGGAGGCGGAGCCGGCGCGGGACTGTAACATCAAACAAATAGGAGTCAGGACAGTTACAGACAGTACACACACAAGCCGTTTTCGGCGGCGCCGGGCCGCCGGCGGTCTTTGCCGCGGGGCCCAAGGGGGCAGCTGCTTTGGGCCCCTCAAGTGACACTGGGCCCGGGGCAACTGCCCCTTTTGCCCCGCGTTAAAGACGGCCCTGACCTTGAGTCCAATCAGTGTGATATTATTGGATGTGTTGCTGAAAGCTGTCCTGCCCTTTAAAAAAACACACCAGTTTTGGGTTTACTGGTTTCAAGAAGCACTGCCTGATGTGACCCATGCCTCGCAGAAAAGAGCTCTCAGAAGACCTACGATCAAGAATTGTTGACTTGCATGAAGCTGGAAAGGGTTACAAAAGTATCTTCAAAAGCCTTGATGTTCATGTGTCCACAGTAAGACAGACTATCTACAAATGGAGAAAGTTCAGCACTGTTGCTACTCTCCCTAGGCGTGGTCGTCCTGTAAAGATGACTGCAAGAGCACAGCGCAGAATGCTTAATGAGGTAAAGAAGAATCCTAGAGTGTCAGCTAAAGACTTACAGAAATCTCTGGCACATGCTAACATTTTTGTTGACACATCTACAATAAGGAAAACATTAAACAAGAATGGAGTACATGGGAGGACACCACGGAGGAAGCCATTGCTGTCCAAAAAGAATATTGCAGCATGTTTGAAGTTGGCAAAAGAGCACCTGGATGTTCACAGCACTACTGGCAAAATATTCTGTGGACAGATGAAACCAAAATTGAGTTGTTTGGAAAAAAACACACAACACTATGTGTGGAGAAAAAAGGCAAAGCACACCAACATCAAAACCTCATCCCCACTGTAAAACATGGCAGAGGGAGCATCATGGTTTGGGGCTGCTTTGCTGCCTCAGGGCCTGGACGGATTGTTGTCATTGATGGAAAAATGAATTCCAGAGTTTACCAAGACATTTTGCAGGAAAACGTAAGACCATCTGTCCGCCAACTGAAGTTCCGCAGAGGATGGGTGATGCAACAGGACAATGACCCAAAGCATACAAGTAATTCAACACAAGAATGGCTTCAACAAAACAAAATACGCCTTCTGGAGTGGCCCAGTCAGAGTCCTGACCTCAACCCGATTGAAATGCTGTGGCATGACCTTAAAGGGACACTCTACTAAAAAAATCACCCCCCTTTTTTTAATCCTAACCTATCCCTATTCCCTTAATAAATAGTTTTTTTTGTTTATGTTTTTGTAACTGTAATACTTACCCTAAATTCCTCTTGTTCCCAGCGGTGTTTTTTTTTTTTTCCATACTCACCTCCCTCCTCTTCCGCTCCCGTCCTCCTTCCATCCGACTTGCCTTCTGGTTTACGTGAGAAGCGGGCATGCGCGCCTCTCACGTAAGCCAGCCAATCGGCAGGCTTCCTCCCAGCTCCCTCTGAGGATTAGTGTTGCGCGCAAGAGGATGCGCGCAACACTAACCCTGAGAGGGAGCCGCCAGCTTCTGCGGTGAGTTGGAGACGTCATCGCGCCGAAAGCGCGATGACGTCTCCTACTCGGCAAAAGTCGGCAGAAGCGGGAAATATAATTCCTGCTCTGCTGACTGACAGCTGGGAGGGCGGAGTAAACTCCTCCGCCTCTCTCAGCTGTTTTCAGCATTTTCTGCTGAACCGCTGAGCGGAGGGAGGGGGGACAGAGGGCAGGATACTCCGGGCATCATGACCACCTAAAATAGCTTAGGTGGTCATGTTGCCTAGAGTGTCCCTTTAAGAGAGCGATTCACACTAGACATCCCAAGAATATTGCTACACTGAAACAGTTTTGTGAAGAGGAGTGGTCCAAAATTACTCCAGATCGTTGTGCAGGTCTGATCTGCAACTACAGGAAACGTTTGGTTGAGGTTATTACTGCCAAAGGAGGGTCAACCAGTTATTAAGTCCAAAGGTTCACATACTTTTTCCACCCTGCACTGTGAATGTTTACATGTTCTGTTCAATAAACACATGAAAACATATAATGTTTGTGTTGTATTATTTTAAGCAGACTGTGTTTTTCAAATTGTTGTGACTTAGGTGAAGATCAGAGCACATTTTATGACCAATTCATGCAAAACTCCACGTAATCCCAAAGGGTTCACATACTTTTTCTTGCCGCTGTATTATTTTTATATTCTATTGGTATTTTTTGGAAGCTGCATTGCTAATAATCTTTTTTTAAACGTTTGTTATTTTTCCTGTAACAGCCCTTTTTATTATCATTCATTGGACCTCATATGTAAATTTCAGACATTTTTGCTTAGTAGTTTGTTGGCAAACAGCGTTTCACTTTTCAAACATTCAAGCGTACTGTTTTTTTTTTCACTCCATTCGTCTGCGATGTCGGGTTTTTTCGGCGGCTGCTTTGCGCTGTGATCGGCTCCTGCTCGGGTTTTTCCGTCGTATTCGGCGGGGTTTTGCTGTGAGTGTTCGGCAGGTTTTCGGTGGCTTTTCCCTGCACTTCGACGGCCCTGTGGTGCTTGCTGAATACACTGCAGTGTCGCCGAAATGGGATTGCTAAATCGCTCCAAATTGAAGAGAACGAAAAGTCACCGAAAGTGCGGTGACTTTTCGATTCTCTTTGAATAACCCTGTGTGAGGGTTACAAACATGATATCCTCATCATATCAAGGTCAGTCTTCTTACAAATTAATATTTTAATAAAACTTTTGAGAAAACCAGGCTATATAATATCCAATATAGTGTAGTATTTTAGCACACTGAGCAGGTATGAGGCTCAGAATTGTGTGAGAACCTTGAATATTGTTTTTTAAATAATAGAGTGTGCTATACTATATTGGATATTATTTTTTCTGCTTTTGGTCCTTTCTCGCAGGTTTTATTGAAATATCAATTTGTAACAAGATTGCCTTTAATATGGTGAAGCTATCAGTTTGTAACCCTCACAGCAACCTTTTGGGGTGATGTGCCCTGTACGTTTTTGCAAATAACAAATAATCAGAAGATCTCACCATTTTATTTATTTACATCACATTTGTTGGTTCTGACACAAAGGCCATTTCTGCCTGTATGCTAATAAGGCAGACCCCGTTTGAAAGCTATCTTGTGCAAATAAGGGACACTCTCTAAATTTTAGAACCTTTCATCCCAGCAATATTTCTGTACAGGATAAACAAATACATTAACATTTAAAAAGAACAAATTTACATTAATGTAATCATCTTTCTCAAAATTACAATCTTTATACAAACTCACTTTACCCTTTTGCCTGTGTGCTAATAATGAAGACCCCTTTGCAATAGTGTGAGAAAGGGATACCATGTAGTATTTACAGCTTTTCATCCAAACAATATTTCTAAAAATGGTGACTTAATAAATAAAAAAGTGTCAACTAAGCATTTTAAGGACCAAATATATGTATTTCAACAAAAAGCACATGGTAGTGAAAGGCTTAAAACTCACATTTTCTCCATCACTGGTTCAGGTATCTCTCAGCATTCTTGACTTCTACTGCAAGAGGCAGTAGACTCTGTCACTGAGTCCATTGCCAAACACAATGCCTGTCAATGGAAATGCATTGAGAGGCATTGGCCATCAGTGCTGCAAAATCTTTGCAGTGCTGATCAGAACCTGGAGAAGGATCTACAATGCTGTCAAAGCCTGCGTGGGCAGAAGAGGAGGGGAAGGAGAGGATGTGGACATACAGGGTATAATGCACAATTAATTAATTCAGGCATGGGTACTAGAGTATCGCTTTAATTTTGCTACACCGCTCAACAATTTCAGTGCCAGGGCCCAGGTGGCCATCCAAAACATAAAATGTAACTGTAAATGGTTTAGTTTGAGTTGGCAGCAGGTCTCAGTGACACACTGTCTTAAAATTTCCAGGACAGTTATAAAATGTCTGTGAGTATACTTTCGTTTCAATATATGACTTGGATTAATTGGATTTTGCCTGTGCTTTTGACACAGTTCCGCACAAGAGGTTACTATTTAAATTAAGAAAAATTGGTCTAAATGAAAACGCTTGTTCTTGGATAGAAAACTGGCTTAAAGATAGGCTACAGAGAGTGGTCATAAATGGTAAATTTTCAAGATGGACACCAGTGGTAAGTGGTATCCTTCAGGGGTCTGCTATAAGACCAATTCTATTCAATTTATTTATAAATGACCTTGAAATAGGCATTGAAAGTCATATGTCAGTGTTTGCAGATGTCACAAAACTAGGAAAAGTAATACAATGTGAGCAGGATGTTACTTCGCTGCAGAGGGATTTAGATAGATTGGGCAACTGGGCACTAAAATGGCAGATGAAGATTAATGTAGATAAATACAAGGTTATGCACTTTGGAGTGAAGAACACACAAGCAATTTATACCCTAATTGGTACTGAGTTAGGGAAATCAAAGCAGGAGAAGGATTTGGGAATAATCATAGACTTCAAACTAAGTAACAATGTGCAATGTCAAACAGCAGCCGCCAAGACCAGCAAGGTATTGGCACGCATTAAAAGGGGAGTTCACTCTCGGGAAGAAAACATAATTTTGCCTCCGTATAAATCGATGGTAAGACCACACCTTGAATATGCCATGCAATTTTGAGCACCTATTTTAAGAAAGGATAGCGCTAGAAAAAGTGCAGAGACAGGCGACTAAATTAATAATGGGAATGGAAGGTTTAAGTTACGAGGAAAGGCTAACAAGTTTAAACCTGTTTAGTTTAGAGAAACGGCGCCTTAGAGGGGATCTGATAACCTTATCTGGAAACCTATTCATTAACAGGACTATACTCAGGACACGAGGTCACCCATTTAGATTAGACAAAAGGAAATTCACCCTAAAGCATAGAAAGGGTTATTTTACGGTGAGAACAATAAAGCTGTGGAATTCTCTGCCTGTTGAGGTGGTTGGGTCAGAGACTGTATAGACTTAAAAAACGACTGGATGACTTCCTGCAGACACAGTATATTAAGGGTTTTAATATTTAAAATGTGAGCAAAAGCTGCTTGATCCAAGGAGAAATCTGTCTGCCATTCTGGGGTCAAGAATGAATTTTTTTCCCAGTATGTTGCACATTGGCGAGTGCTTCAGACTGGGTTTTTTGTCTTCTTTTGGATTAACAGCAGTAGGTGATGTGTGAAAGGCTGAACCTGATGGACACACGTCTTTTTTCATCCTATGTAACTATATATTTTTGTGCCAATTCAGTGCTATGTTGCCCTTTCACTATTTATTTATGTATTATATACTTCGAAGTCCATACTGCTCTTCCGGCAACACATCCACTGCGTCTACTTTATCTCATAGCTTATTTTTCTGTTCAGTTAACCTTTGGAATTTTATTTTTGACTAGGGAAAAGCAAATCATGATTACTACACACTTTTCTTCCGTGCTCATGAAAATGTGTTCCCTTACTAACTGAAGATGTGTTTGCAAGATAAAGAACTTTAACATCTCCGCTGTGACTTCCAATTTCTTGAGTTAGCATCCTTGGGTTTATTTCTCTGGTGGAGAAAATAACAATTAAACAGATGGTATGATGTTGTGAATATGGAGCGATGACACTTATATTTTCCATTAAAACAGATGATCGAGAACATATTGCAAGTTAATTTTAGAATGCCCCTGTTAGTTAAATGGGTCATGTCATATCAAAGGATCGATGCACTAAATCACAAGTTGAGTCAAGTGTACTTGAGTTATAAAAATTATTAGATTGAAATTTAAGGAATACACATGCATAAAATCCTGCTCTGTCCTGTTAAGAATTTCAACACTAATTTCTATAGAGTGGTGGGTGTTAGTCTCTAGCTTTATCTAGCCTAATTGGTTGTACCTCATAAAGGTGAAACATATAGAATACAAATCATGGAGCCCTGTTCCACGTTGAGAGGTAATCTAAGAGCTATCACTCCCAGTAACCCATTATCTGATATTGTAGTTATAGTGCAAGACATTTTATGCCAAACGCTAATCTCATGAGTGGTGACAAATACCAAATGGCTCCACTGAGTGGTAACACAGAAGTTACAGCAGAACTTATTTAACACAATGTTCTGGTGGAAGGACACCAGGGGCCATCTAGTTGTGTTAGAACTACAGAGAGAGATGATGCTAGGATTTTGAAGGAGCCTAGAAAGGGAGTATAGAGTCAGGGGTTTTATTATTTTTCTGATCACAAAGTGATTTTGCCCTCATAAAATCAATGTAAACTGGGTTTTTCTATTATTTTTTTCACTTTTTTGTGCCAGCAGGTAAGAATAGTAAACTTTGGACCACTCCGTATACAAGCAGTAGAGCCATTTCTGCCTGTCCTATGCAAAGTATAGGAAGTGCAAACATACAATGACCAAGCAAAAGAATTGAGCATCAGTTCAAGTTAGGGAGCAATTTAGAACAGTGAATGGAGTGGCAACGTTTGAGTGAGGACCTGCATTGATTGCCAAACCTCATGAAACTTCTCGCAAGTGGGATATTGACAAATGTCAGAAAAATATTCTGGACAGTTTGGACCCTTATTTAGAGGATTTAACTTATTTACTTTGGAGGACGAGATGCTCACACCATCAAAATTTCCTCTGTGGTGTGGACAACATGAGACTCTCAATGTCCATCACTCTCTTGATGGCTGGGGGTCTTTTTTCGCCATAGATCTCCCTGTAGACATTCTGGGCTATCCAGGAAAATAAAGGTGGTCTGCTGCTGTCATGACAAAAACTAAGGCTAGAGATATTTAGCAGTATCTCCAGTTCTATACTCCCCACAATCATCATCCCCACATAATGAATTTTTTGTTGCAGCCCACTGGTCCCTCGGGCAGCTCATGCATGGATGATAGCCATTGGCACATTGGGCCCCAGAAGTGTTGGATTGGATATATGCTCAGAAAGTCAATTACTGGAGCTTTTTTCCAGCGAAAGCCACCTCGAGATAACATGGAATTGCACAGGAGCAGAGGTGGTTGGTCCCTAAAAGGCCCTGTACTAAAATGCCCAGCTGGTCAGCCTACCCCTGGTCATAAACATGTCTAGGTTAAATAAAAATACTTGAATACTTCACACTTTGATAGATCAGGGAGTCTCTCAGAACATATAAAAAGGCCTATTAATAAGGACGTTATATACCAAAACATTTAATCATAATTTCCTTCGCTGATCTCAAAAAAAACTAATTACGTTTTTTCACTTAGTGAATCATTCTGCCCTACAGGTGCACAGCAAAAAACTTTGAGGCTTTGGTATTTCTTGTTCAATAAGTACTTAGCTCTTTTAATATTATTTTTCATGATGACATCAGCATCTTCCGTGATCTACTGATTGAAAATATGTCCCAGGCAGCCTTACACGGCCAGCTGTATGAGATCGCAGACACAATAACTGAGAAATGCAGTTATAGTCTGGGACGAAACTAAAGGGATTATTTGGTGTAACTACACACTCTATAACTAGTGTAGCTACAGTTTATTCAAATTAAGTTTCTTTTTAAAGTTAACCTTTCAAAATTGCAATGTCAAACTGTATGTATCTGCTTTGGTTACAGGGTTTGAATTTTGTCCTCGCAACGATAATGGGTTCTTGTTTGTTATCCAATTTCGTTAGATTTTACGATTTATATTTGGAATACAAAGTCAAGATGATTTGAAATCCTGCATCATATAAGGCGGGGTTCACACGAGCGCACCTAGTGCGCCTGTCCTTGCCGGCGCCCGGCGCAGCCATGTGACGCTGCGACGGGGCCGGTCAAACGCTTATGCAGCAAGCGCCCACACAGAAAGCCTCCCTGTCGATGCACTAGGATGCGCTTCGATGGGACTGCAAAGCACGATCCTCCACAGGAGGATCGCGCTTTGGAGCGCTGAGGGGGGGCAGAGGGCGTCGAGTGGAAGGAACGTCCACTCTCACGGACGTTTGTTCCACTCTGAAGTGCGCTCATGTGCACCCGGCCTAAAGGGATCAGAAAAAAGATTGTCATTTGCGCTTACCACTGTAGCTCCATGCGCACAACAGACGTTTTGATTTACATGAATGGCCGTTAAAGTTTTAACCCCTTAACGCCGTAGGACGTACAATTACGCCCTGCATTAGGCGGGCTTTGAAGCCGCAGGACGTAATTGTACGTCCTCTGCGTTTTCAGCCCCCCCGGCATATACTCACCTCCTCCGGCAGCTCCCTCGCTGATCTGAGTCCCACAGAGTCAGATCGACAGGGTTTCCTCCTCCAGCGCACTGACGTCATCGCGCCGGGGGCGCGATGACGTCAGTTTCAGGCGTCGTCCCCCCCCGCCGGAGCAGGGGAAGCGCCTGAAGGGGAGGGGGGATCCTTTGGATCCCTCTATCTCCCCATCGCCGGGGACCAGGCGGCTGTGGCCAGCATCGCTGGAAGGGTCACAGCCTGACCTTTCCAGCGATGTATGGGGGGTAAACCCCTTAGTTGCCAGGTCGCGACCGGGCACTAATTTGTGCCCGATCGCGGCCTATTTCCGGTGGGGGCAGCCATCTTGGATGGCAGCCCCCACCTCTGGGTCACCCCCCGCTCAACTGACTCATCGCCCCTAGCTGCAAAGGGATTTCCTATGGAAATCCCATAGAGGAGATAAAGTGGTTCAAAGAACCCCCCTATCTCCTGATCGGTGGCAGCTAGGGGGTCATGTTCTATATTGCTGGAAAGGCCAGAGCATGGCCTTTCCAATGATATCAAACATGACCATGTTATAAGTAAAATAAAAGTTTAAAAAAAGTAAAAATTAAAATAATAAAAAAATAATAAATTAAATAATAAAAAAATAAATACGTGTTTTTTTTTTTTTTTAAATGCAGCACTATTGTTCACATTTCAATTATAATGTGAACAATGATGCTTCACTAATGATTTTTTTTGGGGGGTTTAGCTAAAATCACACAATTTCTCCCCCAAAAAAAAATAGGTTCCCCGTTCTAATTTTTTTAACAAATCTACCCCATAGCATATGACCGCAGAGCCTCGGATAATAAAATTTAAAAAAAAAAACACTTTACACACTGTGGAAGATTGAAATTTTATTGAAAATTCATATTTATTTACTTTTTTTTACATTTTTTGTTATAGCATTTTGGCAGGGCATGACATATACATATAATAATGATATATTATTAATCTGCTGAGTCTGCCGGAAAGAATGATATATAATTTGTCTGGGTGGTATAATAATACGTGATTTAAAAACGGTCAAAATGAGCTCAGCAAACCTCTACTTCCGAAACAGCGCCGAAGTTGTAAAATTACTCCCGTCCTTAAGTGGTTAAGCCCACCCGCACGGCACCTCTGGTCAGGTGGACCCTAACCTAATGAAACCAAGAGCTGCTGTTTAAGCAACCACATATCCTCATGCTGCTTCTCAGCCAAGAGAGCGAATGGTGGGTTTATATTTATACCCTCTCCAGGAACAATTCCACTTTGGGATTAAAAAGAAAACATGGAAAGAGGCAGCAGCAAAAATGACCAGGCTGGGGATAGAACAAAATATACATATATACAACAACAAAAAATGTTTCACGTCTATTCCCTACCAAAGTGGAATTGTTCCCAGTGAGGGTAAAAATATAAACCCACCCGTTTCTCTCTTGGCTGATAAGCAGCATGAGGATAGTGGTTGCTTAGAAAGCAGATCCTGGTGTCATTAGGTTAGATTGTAAGCTCTTAAGCACGATCTTCTTTTTCCATTGTTCGAGTGTCAAACTTATTTTTTAATTTTATGTTTGCTTTGTTCCACCCATTGTACAACGCTGCGGAATACATTGGCACTTTATAAATATTTGTAATTAGAAGACATCATTACAGCTTCAATAAATATACACTATACCTAGGACTCTCAACCTCTTTGCTTGTGCGTGACAAATGATGAACTGCAGCACCAAAAATCACGAGCCAGCCGTAGGTTAATTTTACCTCATATAACTGCGACGGTAGAGAAATGGATCATACCGCAGTTTATATCTGGACTGAGCACAAACGAAATGTATATATATTTTTTATTATTGTAGAAGACATTTACTCGTAGGCAATACGTGCTTTAAAAACAGCACAGGGTGAAACTGTTTTCATCAGCGCATTAATGATGAACGAATGCCTCAATCTGTTATTTGCCCTGCATAGGAAAATCAATAAAAAAATAAAGTTTAAGCTTGTTCTAGGAATACGTCCAAGGGGAGATCTGGATTCCATTAACTCTGGAAAAAGTTTCTTGGCTGTAAGCCCCTAGGCTTCTGTACATTTTTCCTCCCTATGGTTCTAGCGATGGATTTCACTATTTAATTCAATAATGATGACCTTAAATGACCCATATTATATGGAATGGGAGCAGGTCCATCTACAGACAAAAATTAATTTATAAAACTGCTATTCTACGATCTACCTAACCTTAGCATGTGTATGCCAACAGATGAGTAATGGTAGTATACTACTGGGTTGAACTGTCTAGGGCAAAATATGACCTGATATTATGACTTTTTTCTCCAAAATATCCATTGTTTGTATTTTCTGTCGACAATCTAAGTGCAGCTACAGAGACTTTCATTAATAAGGTGTAGTAATAAATTTGGCAGTTTATTTTTTCCTCATATTTTTTTTCCCTTCACAGCCCTAGAGGGGTTTAACTATTTTCATGCTCTACAAAGTGCCTTTTGTTCTTCCGTAAAGTCCGTAATGTTCGAATCAAGAAAAGCTATTAATTGGTTTGTTAATTGAGTTATGCAGGGTAATTTTTTTTAACTGCTTCTTTAAATGAGCGTCTCAACTCAGAGAATGTAAAAGTAGAATAAAAATCTGAATTAAAGACAAAAATAGTGGTTTGTATCTACATGAAAATAAACCCACGATTGATATACACGCATCGGCCACTTTATTAGGCACACCTGTTCAATTGCTTGTTAACACAAATCGCTAATCAGCCAATCACATGGCAGCAACTCAATGAATTTAGGCATCTAGACGTGGTGAAGACGATTTGCTGAAGTTAAAACCGAGTATCAGCATGGGGAAGAAATGGGATTTAAGTGACTTTGAACGTGGCATGGTTGTTGGTGCCGGACGGGCTGGTCTGAGTATTTAAAAAATTGCTGATCTACTGGGTTTTTCACACACAACCATCTCAAGGGTTTACAGAGAATGGTCCAAAAAAGAGAAAATATCCAGTGAAAATGCCTTGTTGATGTCAGAGGTCAGAGGAGAATGGGCAGACTGGTTTGAGATGATAAAAAGGCAACAGTAACTCGAATAACCACGAGTTACAACCAAGATTTGCAGAATAACATCTCTGAATACACAACACATCCAACCTTGAAGCAGATGGGCTACAACAGTAGAAGACCACAATGGGTGCCACTCCTGTCAGCTAAGAACAGGAAACTGAGGCTACAATTCGCACAGGCTCACCAAAATTGGACAATAGAAGATTGGAAAAATGTTGCCTGGTCTGATGGCTCTCGATTTCAGCTGCGACATTCAGATGGTAGGGTCAGAATTTGGTGTCAATAATATGAAAGCATGTATCAATCCTGGTCAGGCTGGTGGTGGTGGATATTTTCTTGGCACACTTTGGGCCCCTTAGCATCAATTGAGCATTATTTAATCGCGACGGCCTACCTGAGTATTGTTGCTGACCATGTCTATCCCTTTATGATCACAGTGTGCCCATCTTCTGAAGGCTACTTCCAGCAGGATAATGCACCATGTCACAAAGCTCAAATTGTCTCAAACTGGTTTCTTAAACATGACAATGAGTTCACTGTACTCCAATGGCCTCCACAGTCACCAGATCTCGATCCAATAGAGTACCTTTGGGATGTGGTGGAACAGGAGATTCACATCATGGATGTGCAGCTGACAAATCTGCAGCAACTGCGTGATGCTATCATGTCAATATGGACCAACATCTCTGAGGAATGTTTCCAACACCTTGTTGAATCTATGACATGAAGAATTAAGGCAGTTCTGAAGACAAAAGGGGGCCAACCCTGTACTAGCAAGGTGTACCTAATAAAGTGGCCGGTGAGTGTATATATATTTCCTTCATTTTACTCAGCATTCCAGGTCTTGTTTCAAACTTCATTTCTATTTTTCCACATTTAAAATGTCATAGTCAATGTTACATATGAATATACAATGTGTGAACATATTTTGTACTCTCATGGATAAAGTCAAGCAGGAACTAAGTTTCCCTATGGTCCACACGCTAAAAAGCATTTTTTTTAAGGGTGCAATTATACTGTGGCCACTTTATTAGCTACACCCACCTAATAGCATATTGAGCCTCCTTTTGTCCTGCCCGGCAGTGTGGCATACACTTCTACCAGGCACTGGACACTGGGAGGGGATCGCGACCACCCCCTGCTTTTGCTAGCCGAGGAGTGCTTCAGTGATCTTCGAAGTCATGCACATGCATACCGCGCACATTCAAAGGCTTGTAGCGGACACTTCTGGGTGCCCTGTTGTGGTTCCAGATTTCTGGTCTCCTTCAGTGCCTCTCTTAAGATTGATATTGTTATCTTTGCCCTGTCAAACCATTCTTACTAAATTTCCCCTTTTGCCTGCGATTATCTTTGTTTTTTTGGTCGTTGGTTGCTTTATTTAACCCTCGAGTTACTGAAATTTTGTGTACCGAACCCGGCTATTGTTACTGACTCTATTTGGTTAACCCTTGCATTACTGTTAGCAGGGCCCGGCCCAAGACATTGTGCTGCCTGGAGCGAAGGATGAAAAATGCTGCCCCCCAAAAAAAACACAGTGTGTATAAACGTATCACAGTGCGCCACACTGAATTTGACATATCCAGCAGAGCCCAGAATTTGACATACCCAGCAGAGCCCAGAATTTGACAAGCGCAGCAGAGCCCAGAATTTCGCATACCCAGCAGAGCCCAGTGTGTCACATACCCAGCAGAGCCCAGTGTTTCACATACCCAGCAGAGCATATCCAGCAGAGCCCAGTGTTTCACATACCCAGCACAGCCCAATGTTTCACATAACCAGCAGCAGAGCATACCCAGCAGAGCCCAGTGTTTCACATACCCAGCAGAGCATACCCAGCAGAGCCCAGCCTTTCACATACCCAGCAGAGCCCAGTATCTCACATACCCAGCAGAGCATACCCAGCAGAGCCCAGTGTTTCACATACCCAGCAGAGCATACTGTTACGTACCGCGCTTTGAATCCTCGGCGCCCGGCAGCATCATCCTCGCTGCCCGGGTGCCGAGTGAAGAAGGAAACCCGGGCGGTCACGTGAGAAGCCGGGGGGTGGAGCCAGGCATCGTGACGCAGACCCGCTGGGTTTAAAACCACAGGCAAGGCAGCACAACATTGCCCGATCATGGTTGAACAACCCCTTTGAGCTGCTCTTGTATATTCTGATTGTTTACTGGTTGACTGACTCCTGGCTTTGGCTTACGACATTCTCTGACACACTGACCCCTGGCAACGGCTTACGATATTCTCTGGCGCACTGACCCCTGGCAATGGCTTACGATATTCTCTGGTGCACTGACCCCTGGCAACGGCTTACGATATTCTCTGGTGCACTGACCCCTGGCAACGGCTTACGATATTCTCTGGCGCACTGACCCCTGGAAACGGCTTACGATATTCTCTGTTACTGGCTTGGCTCCTAAATCTTCTGCTTGCTATCTCTCATTGTTCAGCATAGGGATATATATATATCTCTACTGACCACTTATAAGGATCGAAGGAAAAGGAAAGGGTACTGCGTACAGGGATCATATTCTCCTCCTAGTGGGGATCGTAACACATTCCCAGCAGAGCCCAGTGTCTCACATACCCAGCAGAGCATACCCAGCAGAGCCCAGTGTTCCACATACCCAGCAGAGCCCAGTGTTTCACATAACCAGCAGCAGAGCATACCCAGCAGAGCCCAGTGTTTCACATACCCAGCAGAGCATACCCAGCAGAGCCCAGTGTTTCACATACCCAGCAGAGCATACTGTTACGTACCGCGCTTTGAATCCTCGGTGCCCGGTAGCATCGTCCTCGCTGCCCGGGTGCCGAGTGAAGAAGGAAACCCGGGCGGTCACGTGAGACGCCGGGGGGTGGAGCCAGGCATCGTGACGCTGACCCGCTGGGTTTAAAACCATAGGCAAAGCAGCACAACATTACCCGATCGTGGTTGAACAACCCCTTTGAGCTGCTCTTGTATATTCTGATTGTTTACTGGTTGACTGACTCCTGGCTTTGGCTTATGACATTCTCTGACACACTGACCCCTGGCAACGGCTTACGATATTCTCTGGCGCACTGATCCCTGGCAACGGCTTACGATATTCTCTGGTGCACTGACCCCTGACAATGGCTTACAATATTTTCTGGTGCACTGACCCCTGGCAACGGCTTACGATATTCGTTGTTACTGGCTTGGCTCCTAAGTCTTCTGTTTGCTATCTCTCATTGTTCAGCATAGGGATATATATATACAGTGGCAAGAAAAAGTATGTGAACCCTTTGGGATTACGTGGAGTTTTGCATGAAATGGTCATAAAATGTGCTCTGATCTTCATCTAAGTCACAACAATTTGAAAAACACAGTCTGCTTAAAATAATACAACACAAACATTATATGTTTTCATGTTTTTATTGAACAGAACATGTAAACATTCACAGTGCAGGGTGGAAAAAGTATGTGAACCTTTGGACTTAATAACTGGTTGACCCTCCTTTGGCAGCAATAACCTAAACCAAATGTTTCCTGAAGTTGCAGATCAGACCTGCACAACGATCTGGAGTAATTTTGGACCACTCGTCTTCACAAAACTGTTTCAGTGTAGCAATATTCTTGGGATGTCTGGTGTGAATCGCTCTCTTAAGGTCATGCCACAGCATTTCAATCGGGTTGAGGCCAGGACTGGGCCACTCCAGAAGGCATAGTTTGTTTTGTTGAAGCCATTCTTTTGTTTAATTACTTGTATACTTTGGGTCATTGTCCTGTTGCATCACCCATCCTCTGCGGAGCTTCAGTTGGCGGACAGATGGCCTTACGTTTTCCTGTAAAATGTCTTGATAAACTCTGGAATTCATTTTTCCATCAATGACAACAATCCGTCCAGGCCCTGAGGCAGCAAAGCAGTCCCAAACCATGATGCTCCCTCCGCCATGTTTTACAGTGGGGATGAGGTTTTGATGTTGGTGTGCTGTGCCTTTTTTCTCCACACATTGTGTTGTGTGTTTTTTCCAAACAACTCAATTTTGGTTTCATCTGTCCACAGAATATTTTGCCAGTAGTGCTGTGGAACATCCAGGTTGTCTTTTGCAAACTTCAATCGTGCTGCAATATTCTTTTTGGACAGCAATGGCTTCCTCCATGGTGTCCTCCATTCTTGTTTAATGTTTTCCTTATTGTAGATGTGTCAACAACAATTTTAGCATTTGCCAGAGATTTCTGTAAGTCTTTAGCTGACACTCTAGGATTCTTCTTTACCTCATTAAGCATTCTGCGCTGTGCTCTTGCAGTCATCTTTACAGGACGACCACGCCTAGGGAGAGTAGCAACAGTGCTGAACTTTCTCCATTTGTAGACAGTCTGTCTTACCGTGGACACATGAGCATCAAGGCTTTTGGAGATACTTTTGTAACCCTTTCCAGCTTCATGCAAGTCAACAATTCTTGATCGTAGGTCTTCTGAGAGCTCTTTTCTGCGAGGCATGGTTCACATCAGGTGGTGCTTCTTGAAACCAGTAAACCTAAAACTGGTGTGTGTTTTTAAAGGGCAGGACAGCTTTCAGCAACACATCCAATAATATCACACTGATTGGACTCAAGGTTGGCTCACTCCTGGCTCCAATTAGCTCTTGGAGAAGTCATTAGGCTAGGGGTTCACATACTTTTTCCACCCTGCACTGTGAATGTTTACATGTTCTGTTCAATAAACACATGAAAACATATAATGTTTGTGTTGTATTATTTTAAGCAGACTGTGTTTTTCAAAGTGTTGTGACTTAGATGAAGATCAGAGCACATTTTATGACCAATTCATGCAAAACTCCACGTAATCCCAAAGGGTTCACATACTTTTTCTTGCCACTGTATATCTCTACTAGGGATGAGCCGAACACTCCCCGAGTTCGGTTCGAGCCCGAACCCGAACTTCCCATTTGTTCGGGACCGAACCCGAACCCGAACTCGAACCCCATGCAAGTCAATGGGGCTGAAAATTCGTTTTTTTAAGAGTGCTACATATTTGCCATAAAAGGTGTATGGGGGTCCGGGTAGTGCCCTGGGGGAAAGGAAACAAGGACAAAAAGTTAAAAAAAAACGTTTTTAAAGGGACAGTGAGTTTTCCATGAAATAAGGGTTAAAAATAAAAACCAAAAATTCCTTCAAATATCGTGCCTAGGAGGTCCCCATAACCTGCCCGTGAAGTGGCGGATTTCTAGGATGTATAGAAACACTTAAAAACAAAAAAAATGACGTTTCACATGACGGTAAATGCTTTTCCTTTAATCTATCCATAAACAACTGCTTGGGGCGGCAGCCTGTATGAAAAGACATTTTAGGACGCGCAGAAAAAGTTTAGTGATTTTTTGGGCTAAATTATTGTGAAACTTATGCAGGCTTTGGATGAAAGTAACAATAGGTGCTTTAAAATAGGGCTTTTAGCGTCGGCAACAGTGCCGTCACACCGTAACCCCTCTGAGGATATGAATCTGATACAAGCGTCAGTGGCAGTGCACCCAGATATTGTGCCTTTAGTGCCAGGCTTGCAAGTACTATCATACAGTAACCCCTCTGTGGTATTGTGGAAGAATGCAGGGGTGGACCATGCGGTCCTATATTAAAAAGATATGAATCTGGGAATGGGCGTCAGTGCACCCAGATATTCTGCCTTTGGTGCAAGACTGCCAGGGCAGCAAGTATCATCATACAGTAACCCAGTGACGTGCGGTGAGGTCAGTGGCTGGTGAGGCACTGGCTAGTATCAGAGCCAGATATACACAGGGTTACGCAGTCGCAATTTACGCATTTGATCATCGTTATATAGGAGAATAGAGTTTCACTATTTATAAAGTAAAGTTTGCATTTTTTCTTTTTTTATAGTTCTAAGAGCATCCAACTTGGGGGGAATGTGCCAAAGTTAGGAATGAAATGTGTTAAGTGGGGCTTTGTCAATTAAACCCTAAATGATCCTGCTTGTTTGCTAGTTTTCCTGCCCTCGCTTTGCCAGTGGAGTAACTGGATACGGTTGTAAAAAGAATGTGGATGTTTTAAGATTTTAGCAACACTTCTCGCTCAAAAAAAAAAATCAACTGTAGACAGATTTCTAGCAGACAGATCCCTTCTCCCTCCCCCGCTTATTCAGCTATAAAACCCCAAACTGCCACCGCCATCTACTCCAGCAGGGATTACTGCCCTATGTGATACATCAACATGTTAAGCAAGGTAAAGGGAAGTCACCAATTCCAGCTGGAAGCTGCAGATCTGCTCACCCCTCACCCATCTGTTGGCACAGCAAGAGGGAGAGATTCAGGGGTTTGTTTACTAAACAGTAACTTGTGTTCACTCACTAATATATATGTAATGTTTAAAATCCACCAAGTCCATGTGATAACTTCTATTTATGATAAAGCTGAGACTTGTTATCGTAACTGGTTTAATTTTTTTTCACCCCGCCCCCACAATTAATTATTTGTTCTTTTTTTGTGATGGATTGCAATTTTTTCCCAGTAGGATCAACTGCAAACTTCAAAAACACTGTCTTTCCCAAGTGGCCTTCTTAAGTGGAGGTTTAGAGTTGATTTCCTGGAGTTGCAGGACTGGAGGAAGGAACTGCAAGGCCCACTTTTTACTCTGGGTAAACACACGTCTATATCATGCTTTCTCTCATGCTTCTACTCTTTACTTCTACCGTTCTCCTTAAATGGAACTCCTGCCCCTCTACCACCGACCCCTACACTATCTGCATCTCTCCCTCCCTCCTCTAGTCCCACATTGAGCTCCTTTGTTTCCTCAGAACATGGTCTCCCTCTAACTCTCGTGCTGCCAATCACTCCCACTCACACAAATCCCATTCCCACCTTCTCTTTCTCACCCTCCTCTGTTACTCTGTGCAGGTGACATATCCCCTAACCCTGGCCCCACAACACATCCAATACTTCCCTCTCATCCTATCTCCATCGCACATAAATCACCTCACTGCAAGCCCAGCAACCTCATTCCCATAAACCCTCAGCGCCTGTCCTCTTTCTCCTGCGCCCTCTGGAACGCTCGGTCTGTGTGCAACAAACTCACAGCCATCCATGACCTCTTCCTTTCAAACTCATTCAACCTCCTAGCTTTAACTGAAACCTGGCTAACCCCCTCTGACACGGCCTCCGTTGCTGCTCTCTCACATGGTGGTCTACACTTGAGCCATACCCCCAGACCGGGTGAGAGAAATGGTGGCGGGTCGGAATCCTGCTCTCTCCCACCTGCATCTACCAGCATCTCCCTCCACCTCCATCCCTCTCCTTCTCCTCCTTCGAGACACACTGCATCCGCCTGTTCTCTCCTCTGGCCCTCAGGGTGGCAGTCATCTACCGCCCACCGGGACCAACCTCCCAGTTCTTTGACCACTTTGCCACCTGGCATTCTCACTTCCTGTCTTCTAATCTTCCATGCCTAATTCTCGGGGACTTCAACATTCCCATTGATGATCCTTCCGCCCCTGCTGCCTCCAAACTTCTTTCACTCATGTCCTCCCTTGGACTTACACAATCCTCCCTCCTCCCTACCCACCGCGATGGTCACGCTATTGACCTTGTCTTTTCCAACCTCTGCTCCATTTCTGAGTTCAACTGTCGCCCTTTCCCCATCTCTGACCACCACCTTCTCTCTTTCAACCTATCTGGACTTCCTAAACACCCTGCTCCCCCACCCCGCACACACACTCGCAGAAATCTACATGCTGTGGACCCCCATCAATTCTCCAATCTACTTCACCACCTCCCTCATACCTCATCCTTCACCTGCCCTGATGCTGCCACTAATCACTATAACACTACTCTTATCTCTGCTCTAGACACTCTTGCTCCTCTTCGAGTCTGTAAGGCCCCACGCCGCCAACTTCAGCCCTGGCACACCCTCCAGACTCGCTACCTGCAAAGATGCTCCCGCACTGCAGAGCGTGACTGGAGGAAATCCCGCTCTGAAGCTGATTTTGTTCACTTCAAGTTTATTCTCCGGTCATACACCTCTGCCCTCCAGTTGGCCAAACAATCCTTCTTCTCATCTCTTATATCTACGCTGTCCTCCAACCCTAAACGGCTCTGGTCCACCTTCAACACCCTCCTCTACCCACCTGCACCTCCCCCCTCAGCTGCCTTCAGCGCTCAAGACCTGGCAGACTACTTCCTCAGTAAAACTCTAACTATCAGAAGCAACATCCCAACACAAGATAGTTATCTGCCACCTCCACTCCCAGAGTTCCTCTATGCCACCCTCTGCCGCTTCCTCCCTGCCACTGAGGAGGAAGTCAATTCCTTATTGTCCTCCTCACATCTCACCATGTGCCCGCTCGACCCCATTCCCTCACATCTAATTCCTCCCCTCTCCTCCTCCCTCACCCCTGCTCTCACACACATCTTCAACCTATCTCTCTCCACTGGCTCCTTTCCATCCACCTTCAAACACGCGCTAGTTACCACTTTACTAAAGAAACCATCCCTCGATCCCAACTCTCCATCCAACTACCGCCCTGTATCGCTGCTTCCCTTTACCTCTAAGCTCTTAGAAAAACTAGTCTTCAACCGCCTCTCCCTCTTCCTGTCCTCCAATTCCCTACTTGACCCCCTGCAATCTGGCTTCCGTCCCCTACACTCAACTGAAACTGCCCTCACCAAAGTCACCAACGACCTCCTAACTGCTAAAAAACACGGCCACTATTCTATTCTCATCCTGCTTGACCTCTCGGCTGCTTTTGACACTGTTGACCACCCCCTCCTTCTACAGACCCTCAACTCTCTGGGTCTCGGTGACACTGCACTCGCTTGGGTTGACTCCTATTTATCCAACAGGTCCTTCTGTGTGTCCTTTGCTGGTAACTCCTCCTCTTCATTGCCTCTATCTGTTGGTGTACCTCAAGGCTCTGTCCTTGGTCCTCTGCTCTTTTCCATCTACACCTCCTCCCTGGGCAAAATCATCAACAGCTTTGGGTTTAATTACCACCTCTACGCTGATGACACTCAGATCTACCTCTCTACCCCTGATCTCTCTCCCCCTGTCCTTTCAAAAGTCAGTGACTGTTTATCTGGCATCTCCTCCTGGATGGCCTCCCACCACCTAAAGATCAACATGTCAAAGACTGAGCTCCTACTTATTCCTCCCTCCAATGCCTCACCACCTCCTGACTTCTCTATCACGGTGGAGGGTATCACCATCTCCCCATCAAACCAAGTTCGCTGTCTTGGAGTTACACTTGACTCTGCTCTTTCCTTCATCCCCCACATCAAGTCTCTTTCCTCCTCCTGCCGATACCAACTGCATAATATTTCCAGAATTCGGCCATTTCTTACCGCTGTCACCACAAAACAACTCATACACGCCCTGGTAATCTCCCGACTCGACTATTGCAATAATCTCTTATCTGGCCTCCCTCGGTCCCGCCTCTCCCCCCTACAATCCATCCTGAACGCCTCCGCCAGGCTAATTCACCTCACCCGCCGCTCTGTCTCTGCCGCTCCCCTCTGCTAGTCCCTTCACTGGCTCCCCATCCACTGCAGAATTAAGTTCAAAATCCTTATCCTTACCTACAAAACCCTCACTAACTCAGCTCCCCACTACCTGTCCTCACTAGTCACCAAATACACCCCAGCCCGCTCCCTAAGGTCAAACAGTGACCTGCGCCTAGCTTCTCCCCGCATCACCTCTTCCCATGATAGACTGCAGGATTTCTCACGCGCAGCCCCCACTCTCTGGAACGCTCTCCCTCGTACTGTCAGACTTTCCCCTAACTTCTCTTCCTTCAAACGCTCCCTTAAAACGTTCCTATTTAGGGAAGCCTACCACCCAACTCACTGACGCAACCATCAATCACTCTCACCTTGCAGTCCTCTCCTCCTGTTTCCAACCCCAACCCTCCTAGATTGTGAGTTCCTACGGGAATAGGGCCCTCATCTCCTCCTGTACTGTTTGTCAAATGTTGTTCAATGTATTGTATTGTAACCCTGTCTATACTGTGCCTATTGTACAGCGCTGCGGAATATGCTGGCGCTTTATAAATAAAGAATAATAATAATAATAATAATAATATCACTATGGGACCAGATGATACCAAGTTTGCAGAATATTGGATAAAATAAAAAAAGAAAACCTTTTTTGTTTGGGTTATGCTATGAAGGTGTGCGGACTCACAGATTTGCTGGCAGCATTGTAAGAAATTATTTCAATCAACGCAGGAAAACTGACTATTTGTGAAAGAGGAGATTTCTAGGATTTTAAGTGATCAGTTGGGATTCGAACAGATTATTTTAATCACAAGCATGTGCTGCTATTTGCTTTCTGATGTGACTGATAGACACATGTGTGTAAAACCAACACAGCCATTGTAGGTTGATTAAGGCAATCCCTATAATAACAGTTACTAACATTGTAGATCATGTTGTCAGTCAGTGTCACTTGTTAACCACAGTGCTTTGTTATTTTCTAAGGATGAAAAAAGCACTCATCCTATGGGCCACCATGGCAACGCCCCCATGACTGACCAGGACAGTCAAATGACTGTCCTGCGTCAATCAAACCATGAGGAGTTCTGCCTCCCATGGTGACGTTTTTTTTTTTTTTTTTTAAAAAGGAAATACTTGAAGCTATCATGTGCTCTCCGTGCCTGGAGGCCCAGGAGAGAGTGCCTGCCACCAGCTTGGGCTTCACAATCAGCGTAGCGTAGAGCTGCGCAAATTGTGTAGCCTAGGCTGGCTCAGTGCTGCCCCTGCTGTCTGTGTAGTGAATCACACACACACACACAGCAGCCGGCAAACTGAAGTGAAAAAAAAGCGGAAGAGAGAGAGAGAAGAAGCAAGCACAGCGAGGGAGCGTGGAGAGGTGAGTATGAGAACTTTTTCAACATAATCATTTATTTACAGTATAAATACACACAAACACATCATTACAGCACATTGAGCACATTAATTAACTGGAATGGCAGGGGAGGGAGCCTCCCCTGCCACCCCTGACTGCACGTCCCTGCAGTAACCCCTCTGTGTTATTGTAGAAGAGTGCAGGGGTGAACCTTGCGGTCCTATATTAAAAAGATATGCATCTGGTTAAGGCGTCAGTGCACCCAGATATTCTGCCTTTGGTGCAAAGCTGCCAGGGCAGCAAGTATCATCATACAGTAACCCCTCTGTGGTATGGTGGAAGAGTGCAGGGGTGGACCATGTGGTCCTATATTGAAAAGTTTTTGATCTGGTAATGGGCGTCAGTGCATCCAGATATTGTGCCTTTAATGCCAGGCCAGCAAGTATCATCATACAGTAACCCCTCTGTAGTATTGTGGAAGAATGTAGGGGTGGACCATGTGGTCCTATATTGAAAAGTTTTTGATCTGGTAATGGGCGTCAGTGCACCCAGATATTGTGCCTTTGGTGCAAGACTGCCAGGCCAGCAAGTATCATCATACAGTAACCCCTCTGTAGTCAGTGGTGTATTTAGGTTTTGTGCTGCCCTAGGCCTGACTAAACTCGTGCACCCCCTAATTTAAATTTGACGCACCCCTTCCTGTCAAGGGCACACCTCTTCCTGGTTAATCCCCACCCTTCCTCTTTAAGCTCCACCTTTTCCTCTTAGAGCTCTGCCTTTTCCTCTCTTTATATTAAAAGTGGATACCAAGTGCCTACTTGTATATTTTGTATACCATTTCAAATGTATCTATTGAGATAAAGAAAATTATGAAATGTTTAAATTCAAGCATTTTTACAAAGAACAGCCACGCATGTCAAGTAAACGGGATCACAGCCGCTCTAATTGGTTGAACAATAAAATCCACAGAAACCTGCACTGCATATGAGCGTATCACAGAGCTGCACAGCAATAAAACACACAGAAATGTGCAGTGTGTATGAGCATATCACAGAACTGCACAGCAATAAAACTCACAGTAATGTGCAGTGTGTATGAGCGTATCCCAGAGCTCCAGGGCAATAAAACTCACAGTAATATGCAGTGTGTATCACAGAATCCACAGCAATAAAACTCCCAGCAATGCAATCTTTGGTGTGTGTCAGCGTATCAGAATCCACAGCAATAAAACTCCCAGCAATGCAATGTGTGGTGTGTATGAGTGCATCAGAATTCACAGCAATAAAACTCACATCAAATGCAATGTGTGGTGTGTGTCAGCATATCAGAATCCACAGCAATAAAACTCCCAGCAATGCAATGTGCGGTGTGTATGAGTGCATCAGAATCCACTGCAGTAAAACTCACATCAAATGCAATGTGTGGTGTGTGTCAGCATATCAGAATCCACAGCAATAAAACTCCCAGCAATGCAATGTGCGGTGTGTATGAGTGCATCAGAATCCACTGCAGTAAAACTCCCAGCAAACCGAGTGTATATGAGCACACAGCAATTATGCTGTGGAGCCATCTTGTCAACAGTGGGGTGCCACTGCCAGAGGGTGCACTGTAGCTTTGATTCCTTTCCCGGTGGGTGTTCAGTCCAGAATAGTGTCTGTGTTAACGAAAGGGAGGGCAGCTGCGCGTGTGAGTTTCACGTGGTTCAGCCAGTCATGTGGTACTGAGACTCAGAGAAATGGCAGTGAAATGCCCTGATGTTCGGTGGTTTCAATTAGCAGGTTTATTCAGGCGAACCCCATAGGTTTCAATGTTAAAAATATTCCCGTTTTTATGCAATATCTAATAAATCATTTATTATTTTAATCTGCAGTAAAAAGTCTTATTGATTTTTTTTTTAGTACCTTTTAGTCATTTTTCAGATTTTTTTGGGCAAAATTCCCCCCCTTTTTTTAATAGCAGTTTTTCTTTTTTCTGTAACAGAACTTTTTATTATCAATCATAGGATCTTCTATGTAAATTCCAGAAATTTTCGTTCAGTAGTTCTTTTGAAAACAGCAGGCCACGGGTTTGCGGTGGCAGCATTCAGCGGCCGACTCCATGCACTTTGGGGACCCTCCGGTGAATGGTGAATTCACTGCAGGGTGGGGAAATTTTATTCCCAGAAGTGCAGGGAACTACAGAACACCAAAACGTTGGGGTCATTTCGGTGCTCTGTGAGTAACCCATTTAGTGGTGAGGTTTTTTGCTGCCCCCTGGAAAGTGAAATCTCAATGTATCCTTCCTGGTAAAATACTTTGCAAAAGTAAAAAAAACAAAAAACTTTTTTTTTTTTTTTTTTTAGGGGTGGGGCCACCCAGTGCGGGCCGCCGCCCCCTGGAAAGTGCCGCCCTAGGCCTGGGCCTAGTCGGCCTAGGCCAAAATACACCAGTGTCTGTAGTATTGTGGAAGAATGCAGGGGTGGACCATGTGGTCCTATATTGAAAAGGTTTTGATCTGGTAATGGGCGTCAGTGCACCCAGATATTGTGCCTTTGGTGCAAGACTGCCAGGCCAGCAAGTATCATCATACAGTAACCCCTCTGTAGTATTGTGGAAGAATGCAGGGGTGGACCATGTGGTCCTATATTGAAAAGTTTTTGATCTGGTAATGGGCGTCAGTGCACCCAGATATTGTGCCTTTGGTGCAAGACTGCCAGGCCAGCAAGTATCATCATACAGTAACCCCTCTGTAGTATTGTGGAAGAGTGCAGGGGTGAACCATGTGGTCCTATATTGAAAAGTTTTTGATCTGGTAATGGGCGTCAGTGCACCCAGATATTGTGCCTTTGGTGCAAGACTGCCAGGCCAGCAAGTATCATCATACAGTAAGGCTGGGGTCAGACGAACGCAGTGTTAACATCAGTGTTGCCCGCACATAAGTACGTCCGTGATAGCATACAATTGTGTTAAATGGAGCCCTACAAACGAAGTACGTCCGCACAGAAGTGTGGGGGCTGACGGACGCTGCAAACGAACGCAGGTTAGGCAAGAACGTAAATACAGAAAAAATGGCGTCGCGCCCATACTCACCGGAGCGGCAGCAACTGCCAGGAGTAACAGCCCAGTTAATGTATAAAACATAACAAGAAAAAAAAGTGTCATCTGCGCTCGTTTCTATGTGTTCCATGTACAACAAAACTGAGGTTTTTGTTTGTTTCAATGGCCATTGCAACGTAAGCCCACTCGCCACTTCACGGCACCTCTTTACAGAGTGAGTACCTAACAAATGTACCAAAAGGCCGCTCTACTGAGCAGCTCCAAGCCCCTCCTGCTGCTTTTCAGCCAAGGAGAGGCAGAGATATGGTGGGTTTTATTTATACACGCACCAAACACTTCCCATTTGGGATTAAAAACAAAAACATGGAAAGAGGAACAGCTGCAGAACGACGGACTGGTGTTACAAGCATGATATACATAAATACAGAAAAAATGGCGTCACGCCCATACTCACCGGAGCGGCAGCAACTGCCAGGAGTAACAGCCCAGTTAATGTATATAACATAACAAGAAAAAAAAGTGTCATCAGCGCTCGTTTCTATGTGTTCCATGTACAACAAAACTGAGGTATTTGTTTGTTTCAATGGCCATTGCAACGTAAGCTCACTCGCCACTTCACGGCACCTCTTTACAGAGTGAGTACCTAACAAATGTACCAAAAGGCCGCTCTACTGAGCAGCTCCAAGCCCCTCCTGCTGTTTTTCAGCCAAGGAGAGGCAGAGATATGGTGGGTTTTATTTATACACGCACCAAACACTTCCCATTTGGGAAGAACGTAATAC
This sequence comes from Leptobrachium leishanense, assembly GCA_009667805.1. Taxonomy (NCBI): domain Eukaryota; kingdom Metazoa; phylum Chordata; class Amphibia; order Anura; family Megophryidae; genus Leptobrachium; species Leptobrachium leishanense. Next base: position 70,781,653 of record CM019070.1, on the reverse strand, counting down.
TGCTAGAACGGACGTGCAGAGTGCGCCACGTCCACAACGTCCGCATAGCTTTGTGTGTGAGTGATGCAACAAGGTCAGACGGACTGCATTTATACGTCCAGCATTTTTGACGGACAGAATGTTCTTTCATTGTAATTTATTTTCCATGCTACATCAGTCAAAAAATACGTCAGTGAGAAAAACCGACTGTGTGGCCACTACCTTGTCGTCAGTCAGTAAGTACGTCTGTACTGCACGGACGCACAGTCTGTAGAAAATGCGCTCATCTGACCCTAGCCTAACCCCTCTGTGGTATTGTGGAAGAGTGCAGGGGTGGACCATGTGGTCCTATATTGAAAAGTTTTTTTTTTAATCTGTTAATGGGCGTCAGTGCTCCCAGATATTGTGCCTTTAATGCCAGGCCAGCAGGTATCATCATACAGTAACCTCTCTGTGGTATTGTGGAAGAGTGCAGGGTTGGACCCTGTGGTTCAAAAAAATAAAATGATATAAATCTGGCACAGGCGTCAGTGCAGCCAAATATTGTGCCTTTCATGGCAGCAAGTGCCTTCACACCGTAACCCTTTTGTGGTATTGTGGAAGAGTTCAGTGCTGGAGGTTTTGTGAATGCAGAGGAGGACATCCCCTATCTATTCCATTACTTCAGCATCAGGGGATTGATAGCTGCTGATCCAGGACTGATTCATTTTTATAAATGTCAGCCGGTCTACAGAGTCGGTGGACAGACGCACTCTTTTGTCTGTGACAAAACCTCCAGCGGCACTGAACGTCCTTTCGGAAAGCATGCTAGATGAAGGGCAACCTAGTAGCTGCATAGCATATTGGCTAAGTTCTGGCCAGTGATCCAATCTCAACACCCAGTAAGCCAGTGGATCATCTGCTGGAAAGGTATCCAGGTCTGCCCTTGCCCCTAGGTAGTCCTGCACCATATGGTGAAGACGCTGGCAATGGGTGCCTACATTTGACGTCCTTGGGCGTCGTGGACTAAAAAAATTTAAAAAAGCATCAGTCAAGCGGCCGTGGCCTTCACCGCTATTCCTCTGATCACCCGCAGCCTCAGAAGCACGTGTGTCAGCACTTGGTAATCTACCAGTGCCTGGAAAGGTGTTACACAAGTGTCGCTTTAGAGCGTCCTCAAGTTTTATCATCCTGTGCTCCCTCTGTGCGGGCAGGATGAGCTCTGCAACTTTCCCCTTGTATCGTGGATCAAGAAGGGTTGCCAACCAGTAATGATCCCTCTCCTTGATAGCACGCATCCTGGGGTCCTTCAGCAGGCTTTGCATCATTACGGAGCCCATGCAGCGTAGGTTGGAGGTGGCATTTGCTGCCGAGTCTTCCTGGTCAATGAGGATGACCGTATCGTGCACTTCCTCCTCCCAGCCACGCACAAGCCCTTCTGTTTCTGGGCACACAAAACCCTGCCTTGAGGAATCCCCACCTTCAATGCCCCCACTACTTAAATAGTCCTCCTCCTCCTCCTGTCTGATCTGAGTAGGACCCGCTGGAATGCTGTCTGCGGAAAGACTGGGACCTTGAGAGCTAGGGAAGGCCTTCTCTTCCTCCCGCTTGTCACGGTGGCAGTACCACCAGGCACGCATCACCCTATCCTTGCCCTCCGATCCTTGGAAGTGGTCGGTCTGTATATATATCCCTAAGAATATAACTTGCAGCAAGGTGAGGACCAGGTTCCTGAGAGAAGCCCCTATGGGCAGAGATGCACTGTAAACGGCAAGGACAGATGAAAGCAACACAGGGTTAACAAAAGACCTCTGTACGGCAATACCAAAGATTCCCTGCACTGAAAGGCCGGTCTTTAGGATAGCCGGATCTAATCTAAAGGAAAGTATTACCTTGAAGCCGTACAGAGTCTTTTGTTGTATACAGATGACAGGGTTTCCTGGAAACAGTACAGACAATGAATATACTATATAGAGTAGTCATATAGAGGAAAGCCAAAGGTCATAACCAGAGAGAGTACGTCATACAGAATATAGGAATAGGAACCAGAAGGGAAGTCAGCCAAGCCAAAAATCGGTAACCGGGGAATCAGAATGGAACATAAACAGCAAACCAAAATACAGAAAATGACAGAACTAAATACACAGAAGGAACTGACATAAACTGGAACAGAAATAACAGAGGCAAAAACTGAACAAGGATGAACAAACGGAGGATATCAGGAACACAGCAAGGAGACCAGGCAAAGTAAAATGACCCAGCAATGTCCTATAGGTACATTGCTCTAATATAGGCAGGGGAATCAAGGCAAGGGTCAACAGGTGAGCAGCACACAGAACACCAATTAACCCCTGGGAGGCCACCCAGGAATTGGCAGCAACAGAACCACAAGGGAAAAACCACAATATACAAATACAGAGGGCAGGAAGACAGGTTTGGAACGTGGGAACGTGACAGTAGCCCCCTCCAAAAAAGGTGACCTCAGGGCACCTAAAACAACAAACATGACAGACAAAAATCAGAAAACCAGATTACGAACACCAATCACCAAAGTCCTTTGAGGTCCCACTCAGAGTCGTCATCCTCCTCCACAAGACGCCCCCGACTATGAGGGTTCCTTTGAATTGCAACCCAGTGGTCCTTCCTGAACACATAGCCCTCAGGGACATGACGGGGTAGGGGGATCTTGGCATCAGTTAGACTGGACATAGAACCAGCTGGACCAGGGTTAGACACCTTTACATGTCTTCTCCTAGAACGAGATCTCGAACTGGTGACCAGCCCACACGACACGGCAACAGTGGGAGTAGGCTCGCCCACCTGTGCCTTACCATGAGGTTTGGAAACCTCGGACTCTCTGTGGGGCATGGGCACAGTGGTGCTGCAACGCAGCTTTGGCACTGCTGACACACAGCTTGCCATGGATCTGACTGGCAGTTTACCAGACATCACTACTGTCACCACGCCCGGATCGGGCAGCACCGCTGTCACTGCGCCTGGATCGGGCAGCACCGCTGTCACTGCGCCTGGATCGGGCAGCACCGCTGTCACTGTGCCAGGATCGGGCAGCACCGCTGCCATCGTGCCAGGATCGGGCAGCACCGCTGCCATTGTGCCAGGATCGGGCAGCACCGCTGCCATCGTGCCAGGATCGGGCAGCACCGCTGCCATCGTGCCAGGATTGGGCAGGACTGGCTGCACATTGCCAGGCTGGACTGGCTGCACATTGCCAGGCTGGACTGGCTGCACATTGCCAGGCTGGACTGGCTGCACATTGCCAGACAGAGACAGGACTGGCTTTTTGCCAATTGGCACTGGGGTTGCGGCTCTACATGTAATACAACCAGTAATAATACGTAGGGACTGTTTTTTGGCTGCCAGTCGCTGCTCATAGCCAGCCAGTTGTGTCTTTAAAACCCTACAGCCATCAGATGTATCTACATAAGTCTGAGGTTTATTATCGGATGCCATGAGTGACATAACCTCCATGGGTTCTTCATCCTCTGGCCTTGTGGCCAAAAAGGATTCATCCTTCATAGACTCAGGTGCCTCTTTCTCAAACCTGGATTTCTCAGGAGGTCTGAACTCAAAGTGGGATCTGGTGCCATCTGACTCCCCGCAGGGTTTGGCACCATCAGATCCCCTACGTGGTCTGGCTTTAGCGGCCTTACTGTGGGACATGGGCACAGTTGGCACTCGGCCAGTATCAGGGCGCACAGACTCACCACAAGTATTGAGACGCACTGGCACTCCAGCACCAGGACACACCGGCACTCCAGCCCCAGGACGCACGGCTTGAGGAGACAGCCAGACAAAAAGTGCAACGAACTGGCACAATAAAAACAGAGATTGTACTCACGTCTTCTGTTCTTTTCATCAGGAGAAAGCGGACCACGAACCCTGCTCTCAAATGAGACCTGATTGCCAGAGTCTAGACACAGGCTCAGTAACCCTTTGAGGTGAACCACAAATTCCTCAAACATGTGCAATAAGGTTTCCAACACGGTACACATCTCTGCGGGCTTATGTAATGGCTGGGTCATTATGTCACGGTGGCAGTACCACCAGGCACGCACCACCCTATCCTTGCCCTCCGATCCTTGGAAGTGGTCGGTCTGTATATATATCCCTAAGAATATAACTTGCAGCAAGGTGAGGACCAGGTTCCTGAGAGAAGCCCCTATGGGCAGAGATGCACTGTAAATGGCAAGGACAGATGAAAGCAACACAGGGTTAACAAAAGACCTCTGTACGGCAATACCAAAGATTCCCTGCACTGAAAGGCCGGTCTTTAGGATAGCCGGATCTAATCTAAAGGAAAGTATTACCTTGAAGCCATACAGAGTCTTTTGTTGTATACAGATGACAGGGTTTCCTGGAAACAGTACAGACAATGAATATACTATATAGAGTAGTCATATAGAGGAAAGCCAAAGGTCATAACCAGAGAGAGTACGTCATACAGAATATAGGAATAGGAACCAGAAGGGAAGTCAGCCAAGCCAAAAATCGGTAACCGGGGAATCAAAATGGAACATAAACAGCAAACCAAAATACAGAAAATGACAGAACTAAATACACAGAAGGAACTGACATAAACTGGAACAGAAATAACAGAGGCAAAAACTGAACAAGGATGAACAAACGGAGGATATCAGGAACACAGCAAGGAGACCAGGCAAAGTAAAATGACCCAGCAATGTCCTATAGGTACATTGCTCTAATATAGGCAGGGGAATCAAGGCAAGGGTCAACAGGTGAGCAGCACACAGAACACCAATTAACCCCTGGGAGGCCACCCAGGAATTGGCAGCAACAGAAACACAAGGGAAAAACCACAATATACAAATACAGAGGGCAGGAAGACAGGTTTGGAACGTGGGAACGTGACACCGCTGCTCTGCCTCTAGAGCCACATCTATAATTCCCTGCAGAGTGTGCTCCAGCAGGAACACTAAAGGAATTGTGTCACTGATGCATGCACTGTCCGTGCTCACCATCCTCGATGCCTCCTCAAATGGTGACAGTACAGTGCATGCATCCTTGATCATCAGCCACTGCGGGGGGGGAACCAAGTTGACCTGAACCTGTCTTTGTGCCATACTCACACAGGTACTCGTTGATGGCCCTCTGCTGCTTGTGCAGACGCTGCAGCATTGCTAATGTCGAGTTCCACCTGGTGGGCATGTCACAGATCAGACTGTTTGTGGGAAGGTGGAATTCTCTTTGAATTTCTGCCAGGCGAACGCTTGCTGGGAATGACCGTCTGAAGTGGCTGCAGACGTTTCTGGCCTGGATGAGAAGCTCTGGCAGCCCTGGGTACTTGGTTAGGAAACGCTGTACCACTAGATTTAGGACGTGTGCTAGGCATGGTACATGCGTCAATTCACCCTTGCGTAGGGCAGAGAGAAGGTTGCTGCCATTATCGCAGACGATCATTCCCAGCTCAAGCTGGTGTGGTATTAACCATCTCTGCACCTGCCCCTGCAGAGCTGACAAAATTTCTGACCCGGTGTGGCTCCTGTCCCCTTAACAAACCAGCTCAAGCACAGTATGGCATCTTTTTGCTTGAGCCATTGCGTAGACCCTGTCAGGCGTCGGTTTAAGTGCCACTTCGCCAGAGACAGAGAAGGAGGAAGAGGTGGTGGTGGTGGAGCAGACAGACCTCATACAAGCAGCTTTCTGGAGGCATGGTGGATGAACAAGCTCCAGCACAGAGCCCCGTCTTGGATCCCTCCCAGCTGCAATCAGAGTTACCCAGTGTGCCGTGAAGGAAATGTAACGACCCTGTCCATGCTTGCTGGACCACGTGTCTAAAGTGACATGCACCTTGTTGCTGACTGCCTTTCCCAATGACTGGATAACATTGTCTTCCACGTGCTGGTATAGTGCTGGAATGGCCTTGCATGAAAAGTAATGGCATTTTGGAACCTGCCACTGTGCACATTCAGCAAATTCACGGAAGGGAACAGAGTCCACCAGCTGGAAAGGCAGCAGCTGCAATGCGAGTAATTTTGCTAAGCTGGCATTTAGACGCTGTGCTTGGGGATGGTTGGGACTATATTTTTTCTTTTGCTGCAGCAGCTGCGGCAACGTAATCTGACTGCGTAAATCTTCAGCTACTGGGATGATGTCACATTGTGAGGAAGGACCTGCTGGTACATCCATTACTGTAGCATCATCCCCTGTCGGTGGAGGTTGTAGGCAATGACATGGCAGGACATATAGTGTGGGTAGAGACAGATGAGGAGGAGGACCTACGCAAAGTTTTGCGCCAACGGGATGTGTGGCACTTGTTCATATGTCGCCTCAAGCACGTGGTACCCCAGTGTCCGGTGTTTATCCCATGCTTCAGCCTCCTCTGACATAGATTACAAATAGCAATGGTGGGGTCTGCTGCACATTTCTTAAAGAACTCCCAGACAGCAGAGTTCCTTCATGTGTTCTTTGAGACAACAGCGCTCTGCACCGGAGCAGCTCTGACATCTGATGCCTTGGACTGGCTAGTGCTACGGTTGGTCACAGAGGATGTTGTGCCTCGTGTTTGCTGTGCCTCCTCCCCCTCCTCCTCACTTGATTCCTCAGTTCAATCTGGTACCCAGGTGGAGTCAGTGACCTCATCATCAATGTCATCTTCACCCCCTATCTCCTCGTCACTGGAGCCAACTTGGCAGTATGCTGCAGCTGCTGGGGCAACATGAGTGCCAGTTATTTGTGTGTCATCACTGGCACCCCCTTCCTCTAGGTTGATTATACTCCCTTGCTCAACCTCAGAGATTGAATCAGAGCACTGTACTTGCTGCGCATCCTCAAGCAGCATGTCACTCTCATTGTAGTCAAACAATTCAGCTGACTCCTCCGTGTGTGATAGCGAGGCTACGGCAGGAGTAGCTGTGGACATGGAGGCTGCATTAGATGCTTTGGCAGCTGAGGTGGACTGTAAAGCACTAGAAGCCTGGCTGGCAGAGGACTCGGAGGATGAGGATGGCCTGGCTAGCCAATCCACCAAATCCTCTGTATGTTGCTGCAGGTTAAGAAGACTGCCAGCACCAGTTATAAAGGACAAGCGTGCCCCTGCAGAGGATGCACCACGTCCACCACGACCAGAGGCACAGCCTCCCGACACAGGGGCTGCTTGCCTTCTTATCTGTGTCTGGGAGCGTCTGCCTGTCCTTTTTGTTCATTCAGACATGGTGGTGAGTGATATATAGATTAATATATACAGAACTCTGATTCAACTCTGGTATAAAGATTTAAAGAACTCTGGTATAACTCAGTGAGACACACTGATAGCTGGCAGCCAGTGACAAGAGACAGATCACCTCAATTCACAAATGTTTTGTAGAAATTAGTGAGCCCCGAAATACAGCGTGGTACTGGATGTGTGACGAGACACAGATCACCTTAATTCACAAATGTTTTAAAGAAATTAGTGAGCCCCAAAATAATGCGTGGTACTGCTTGTGTGACGAGATACAGATGACCTTAATTCACAAATGTTTTAAAGAAATTAGTGAGCCCCAAAATAATGCGTGGTACTGTTTGTGAGACAAGACACAGATCACCTTAATTCACAAATGTTTTAAAGAAATTACTGAGCCCAAAAATAATGCGTGGTACTGTTTGTGTGACAAGACACAGTTCACCTTAATTCACAAATGTTTTAAAGAAATTAGTGAGCCCCAAAATAATGCGTGGTACTGTTTGTGTGACAAGACACAGATCACCTTAATTCACAAAGGTTTTAAAGAAATTAGTGAGCCCCAAAAAAACTTGCTGGCTGTGTGACGAGACACAGATCACCTTAATTCACAAATGTTTTAAAGAAATTAGTGAGCCCCAAAAATAATGCGTGGTACTGTTTGTGTGACAAGACACAGATCACCTTAATTCACAAATGTTTTAAAGAAATTAGTGAGCCCCAAAATAATGCGTGGTACTGTTTGTGTGACAAGACACAGATCACCTTAATTCACAAATGTTTTAAAGAAATTAGTGAGCCCCAAAAAAACTTGCTGGCTGTGTGACGAGACACAGATCACCTTAATTCACAAATGTTTTAAAGAAATTAGTGAGCCCCAAAATAATGCGTGGTACTGTTTGTGTGACAAGACACAGATCACCTTAATTCACAAATGTTTTAAAGAAATTAGTGAGCCCCAAAATAATGCGTGGTACTGTTTGTGTGACAAGACACAGATCACCTTAATTCACAAATGTTTTAAAGAAATTAGTGAGCCCCAAAATAATGCGTGGTACTGTTTGTGTGACAAGACACAGATCACCTTAATTCACAAATGTTTTAAAGAAATTAGTGAGCCCCAAAAAAACTTGCTGGCTGTGTGACGAGACACAGATCACCTTAATTCACAAATGTTTTAAAGAAATTAGTGAGCCCCAAAATAATGCGTGGTACTGTTTGTGTGACAAGACACAGATCACCTTAATTCAAAAATGTTTTAAAGAAATTAGTGAGCCCCAAAAAAACTTGCTGGCTGTGTGACGAGACACAGATCACCTTAATTCACAAATGTTTTAAAGAAATTAGTGAGCCCCAAAATAATGCGTGGTACTGTTTGTGTGACAAGACACAGATCACCTTAATTCACAAATGTTTTAAAGAGATTAGTGAGCCCCAAAATAATGCGTGGTACTGTTTGTGTGACAAGACACAGGTCACCTTAATTCACAAATGTTTTAAAGAAATTAGTGAGCCCCAAAATAATGCGTGCTACTGTTTGTGTGACAAGACACAGATCACCTTAATTCACAAAGGTTTTAAAGAAATTAGTGAGCCCCAAAAAAACTTGCTGGCTGTGTGACGAGACACAGATCACCTTAATTCACAAATGTTTTAAAGAAGTTAGTGAGCCCCAAAATAATGCGTGGTACTGTTTGTGTGACAAGACACAGATCACCTTAATTCACAAATGTTTTAAAGAAATTAGTGAGCCCCAAAAAAAACTTGCTGGCTGTGTGACGAGACACAGATCACCTTAATTCACAAATGTTTTAAAGAAATTAGTGAGCCCCAAAATAATGCGTGGTACTGTTTGTGTGACAAGACACAGATCACCTTAATTCACAAATGTTTTAAAGAAATTAGTGAGCCCCAAAATAATGCGTGGTACGGTTTGTGTGACGAGACACAGATCACCTTAATTCACAAATGTTTTAAAGAAATTAGTGAGCCCCAAAATAATGCGTGGTACTGTTTGTGTGACAAGACACAGATCACCTTAATTCACAAAGGTTTTAAAGAAATTAGTGAGCCCCAAAAAAACTTGCTGGCTGTGTGACGAGACACAGATCACCTTAATTCACAAATGTTTTAAAGAAATTAGTGAGCCCCAAAAAGATTTGCTGGCACAGTGACAAGACCCAGAAGATCACCTCAATTCACAAATGTTTTAAAGTTGTAAACCCCAAAAAATTGCTGGGACAGTGACAAGACACACATCACATAAATTCCCTGATATTTGGTAGAAATGAGACCCAAAAAGACTTGCTGGCACAGTGAGAAGACCCAGAAGATCACCTTAATTCACAAATGTTTTAAAGAAAGTTGTAAATCCCCAAAGAAAATTGCTGGCACAGTGACAAGACACACATCACCTAAATTCCCTGATATTTGGTAGAAATGAGACACCCCCAGACCCCCCCCAGTAGCGTGGCAGACCGGCAGTAACAAGACACAACTATCTCCTCTGAAATCTCCTCTGAAATGCGTGCAGAAGCGCTGCGTGGAAACGTTATATAGTGTGCTGCGGGACTTAGCTCTGTGAGCCCTTGATTGGGCAAAACTTGCCCAAACAGGACTCTGAGCGGTGATTGGCATAGTGTTGAACCAGTCTTGCACCAGACCTGTGGTCAGGTGCAAGGCTGTAGCCAATTACGAGCTTCAGGCCAGTGGGAAAATGCATTGTGGTCGAACATGCAGCGAACACCCGGAAATGTTCGGTGTTCGCGATCTGCTCGAACAGGCTAAGTTCGGGTCGAACCCCGAACCGTCCGAACCCGAACAGCTCATCCCTAATCTCTACCGACCACTTATAAGGATCGGAGGGAAAGGAAAGGGTACTGCGCACAGGGATCATATTCTCCTCCTAGTGGGAATCGTAAAACATACCCAGCAGAGCCCAGTGTCTCACATACCCAGCAGAGCATACCCAGCAGACTCCAGTGTTTCACATACCCAGCAGAGCCCAGTGTTTCACATAACCAGCAGCAGAGCATACCCAGCAGAGCCCAGTGTTTCACATAAACAGCAGAGCATACCCAGCAAAGCCCAGTGTTTCACATACCCAGCAGAGCATACCCAGCAGAGCCCAGTGTCTCACATACCCAGCAGAGCATACCCAGCAGAGCCCAGTGTCTCACATACCCAGCAGAGCCCAGTGTCTCACATACCCAGCAGAGCATACCCAGCAGAGTCCAGTGTCTCACATACCTAGCAGAGCACAGTGTCTCACATACACAGCAGAGCATACCCAGGAAGGAGAGGGGAGAGATGGGAGTGCAGGAAGGAGGGGGAGATGAGCGTGAGAGGAATGGATGGGGGTGAGAGAGACAGACTTGTACTTACCAGCAGGTTCTGTCTCCCTCCGGCCTCCATGCAGCCCAGCTCCCGCTTCTCTGCCTTCACAGGCGCTGTTCCCCCATCTGTGAACTTCTGTGCTCACTAACTGTCCAGGCGCCGCCTAGTGCATCACAGGAGCATTGCATGCCAGGAGGTGTAGTTTTAGACTGGTTCTCGGCAATATTCAGTAATCCAGTCTAGAACTACACCTCCCAGCAGCAATGGTCTGGTGATGCCGCCAGGCGGCACCCAGACAGGTAGTGAGGCCGGATGTTCGGCTCAGAGCGGCCCCGCTACGCTGGTCTCCAATAGATGCTGGCGCAGCGGCATGGTTTAAAAAATAGTGCAGGGGCTCAGCGGAAAAAAAATTCCCGCTCCCCCAAAATCTGCCGCCTGGAGCGGTTGCTCCGAATCGCTCCATGGTCGAGCCGGCCCTGACTGTTTGTCACTGAACTTCTGTGTACCGAACCTGGCTATTGTTACTGACTCTGTTATCAGGTTAACCCTTGAACTATTGTATTTACTAAGTTTCTGTTTACTGAATCTCAAGGACCTGTTTATCTGTATATAATAGGGCTGGTAACGATTAAAATTTTTGTGTTCGATTAATCAAATTTTTTTAATCGATTAATTTAGATTAATTATAGCGTACATACAGATCCAACTACTTTTAGCTGATCTGCTTGCATTGCAACTCTGCATTAGTCAGTGGTAAATGTGGTATACACTATATACAATCACCCGACACTAGTTAGTTTCAACAATCCTTGACTTTACTTCACAGTTCACACAAATACGTCTTAAATTCAAACTGTAGCACTGACGTAAGTAATTATATTGCCCCAGCTCACACATGGATATGCTGATTTGCCCCAGCACACATGGATATACTGCCCCAGCACACATGGATAAACTGCCCCAGCTCACATGGATATACTGCCCCAGCACACATGGATAAACTGCCCCAGCTCACATGGATAAACTGCCCCAGCTCACATGGATATACTGCCCCAGCTCACATGGATACTGCCCCAGCACACATGATATGCCCCAGCACACATGGATACGCTCCCAGGTCACATGGATGCTGCCCCAGCACACATGGATACTGCCCCAGCTCACATGGATACTGCCCCAGCTCACATGGATATGCCCCAGCACGCATGGATACTGCCCCAGCTCGCATGGATACTGCCCCAGCACGCATGGATACTGCCCCAGCACGCATGGATACTGCCCCAGCTCACATGGATACTGCCCCAGCACACATGGATATGCCCCAGCACACATGGATACTGCCCCAGCTCACATGGATACTGCCCCAGCACACATGATATGCCCCAGCACACATGGATACGCTCCCAGGTCACATGGATGCTGCCCCAGCACACATGGATACTGCCCCAGCTCACATGGATACTGCCCCAGCTCACATGGATATGCCCCAGCACGCATGGATACTGCCCCAGCTCGCATGGATACTGCCCCAGCACGCATGGATACTGCCCCAGCACGCATGGATACTGCCCCAGCTCACATGGATACTGCCCCAGCACACATGGATATGCCCCAGCACACATGGATACTGCCCCAGCTCAGATGGATATGCCCCAGCACACATGGATATGCCCACAGCACACATGGACACTGCCCCAGCTCATATGGATATGCCCCAGCACACATGGATATGCCCCCAGCACACATGGATACTGCCCCAGATCATATGGATATGGATCCCGCAGACAGAGGGAGGTGAATAAATTAGCAAAACAGTTTGTATGAATGTGAAAGTAAAAAGCTGTTTGCAAAGAAACTACTGAGTGAAAATGTCTGAAATTTGCATATGAGGTCCAGGGAATGATAATAAAGAGGGCTGTTACAGAAAAAAGAAGTAAACTTAAAAAAAAATCGGACTTTTAAAAAAAAAAAAAATGCTTAAAATATCCTAAAAAATCTATAAATAAAGACTCTTTACTGCAGAATTTTATAATGAACGGTTTATTAGATATTGCATTAAAACGGGAATATTTTTAACATTGAAGCCTATGGGATTCTCCTGAATTAACTTGCCGAATTAACCCTTTCGCTGCTGAGGCATTTCCCGCCTCTCTGCTGAGGTCATTTTTACCGGTTTTGCTCATCATGTTTAAACGTGTTTTGAAGGCTTATTTTAGTATATGACCCAGACATATTATATATCGTTCTTTCCGTCAGACTCGGCAGATTCATAATATGTCATTATTATATGTATACGTCATGACCTGTCTGTATATTATAACAAAAAATGCAATAAAATATGAATTTTCAATAATTTACAACGTGTAAAGTGTTTTTTTTTCACATTTTAACATGCGAGCAATAGCGGTTATATTTTGTATGGGGTGCGCTTGTTAAAAAAATTAGAGATGGGGTCTGGTTACATTTTTTTTGGGGAAAATTACGCGATTTTTATCAAACGCACCGCATACAAAAATAATTAGTGCAGCATCATTGTTCACATTATAATTGAAATGGGAAATGGAAACAATATTGCTGCATTAATGAACCAAAAAAAAGAAAAAAAAACTTGTTTATTTTTTTTTACAATTTTTTTTAAAATATTTTTTTATTCTTTTTTTAAAACTTTTTCATAGTCATGTTTGGTATTGTTGGAACGGCCATGCTCTGGCCGATCCAACAATATCAAACATTAACCCTAACTGCCACGGATCGGGAGATAGGTGGTTCCAATGAACCCCCTATCTCCACCATTGGTGGCAGTTAGGGGTTAACTCCAGGACTGGCGTCATCGTGCTATGCACGATGACGCCAGTTCTCAGGGGGCATTCCCGGAAGCTTGGCCGACATCCAAGATGTCGGCCAGCTCCGGGAAAGGATCACGAACCGGCGTTTTTTGGCGCCGATTCGTGATCCGGCCCCCATGGGGTTAATTCCAGGTGCCGTTAGGAAGGGCAGGCTGTGCCCTTCCAAACGGTGCCTGATTTAACCCCCTGCACCCCGGCGATCGGGAGGGAGAGAGGTCCGAAGGACCTCCCCCCCTCCCTTTCAGGCGGCTCCTCCGCACATGCGGGGGGGGGGGCGCCTGAATTAGATGTCATTGCGCCGCCGCGATGACATCTAATTGTGCCGGCGGCGGTTCCGGGTGCTGGGCTGACATCGAGGATGTCAGCCCGCACCGGGGGGCACAGCGATCTGCCGGAACGCTGGCCCCAAAGAGCGCGTCCTCCGCAGCAAACGGGTTAAACCACCGAATAGCAGGGCAATTCGGGAACCATTCACTGCTGGTTTGTGTTCTCCGAATAGCCGAACCATTGCTTTTTCATGGGGTTTTCACTGCCCTCGAACAGGCACCGAACAGGCACCGTATGTGCAGGCAATTCGCCAGGATTTGGCGAATTGCCTGCTCTCTAGATAGCCGAATGGCCAGGAAAAGGCAAAACGAGGGCGAACGCACACCGAAACCTGCAAAAACATCTGGATTAACCCGCCAAAAACGCCAGAAAAACCCGAGCAAGAGTCGATCACACGCAGCGCAGCCGCCGGAAAAATCCGACACCGCCGACGTGCGTGGAGTGAATAAATTAAAAAAACAGTTTGCTTGAATATTTGAAAAGTGAAACGCTGTTTGCAAAGAAGCTACTGAATGTCTGAAATTTACATATGAGGTCAAATGAATAATAATAAAAAGGGCTGTTACAGAAAAAATAAGTAAAGTTTAAAAAAAAAAATTCGGATTTTTAAAAAAAAACAAAACAGAAAACTGATTAAAATATCTTAAAAAATCTATAAATAAAGAGACTCTTTACTGCAGAATATTATAATTAACGGTTTATTAGATATTGAATTAAACAGGAATATTTTTAACATTGAAGCCTATGGGGTTCACCTGAATAAATCTGCCGCATGAAACCACCGAATGGCAGGGCCATTCGGCAACTTTTCACTGCTGGCTTTTGCTCTCTGAATAGCCGAAGCATTGCTTCTCTATGGGGATTCACTGCCATCGAACAGGCACCGTATGTGCAGGCAATTTGCCAGGATTTGGCGAATTGCCTGCTCTCTAGATAGCCGAATGGCCAGGAAAGGTTACCTTTCTCAAGCAATTCGGATCTCTTTGGATAACCCTGATAGGACACTTGCAGCACACTACCTACAACTCCTATCAGTCTCGGGCAGTTCTCCATATACTCTAGGGATGCCTGAGAGTGATCAGAGTTGTAGAAAGTGTGCTGCAAGTGTCAGACAATAACAAGCTGCTTTGAAGCTCCACAGCAATAAAAGTCACAGTAATGTGCGGTGTGTATGAGCATATATCACGAGCTCCACAGCAATAAAACCGCAGTTATGTGTGGTGTGTATGAGCGTATCACAGAGCTCTGCAGCAATAAAAGTCACAGTAATGCGTGGTCTGTATGAGTGTATCACACAGCCAACACATCTACATACACCGCCAGTCACTCATCTATGCACATACATTCACACATACATGTACACACAGTTACACATACGCACACACACACAAAGGGTTATTCAAAGAGAATCAAAAAGTCACCGCACGTTCGGTGACTTTTCGTTCTCTTCAATTCGGTTATATTTGGCAATCCGATTTCGGCGACCCTGCAGTGTATTCAGCAAGCACCACAGGACCGTCGTAGTGCAGGGAAAAGTCGCCGCAAACCTGCCGACAACTCACCGCAAAACGAGGGCGAACGCACACCGAAACCTGCAAAAACATTTGGATTAACCTGCCAAAAACGCCAGAAAAACCCGAGCAAGAGTCGATCACACGCAGCGCAGCCGCCGGAAAAAGCCGACACCGCCGACGTGCGTGGAGTGAATAAATTAAAAAAACAGTTTGCTTGAATGTTTGAAAAGTGAAACGCTGTTTGCAAAGAAGCTACTGAATGTCTGAAATTTACATATGAGGTCCAATGAATAATAATAAAAAGGGCTGTTACAGAAAAAATAAGTAAAGTTAAAAAAAAAAATAAAATCGGATTTTTAAAAAAAAAAAAAAAAGAAAACTGATTAAAATATCTTAAAAAATCTATAAATTAAAAGACTCTTTACTGCAGAATATTATAATTAACGGTTTATTAGATATTGAATTAAACAGGAATATTTTTAACATTGAAGCCTATGGGGTTCACCTGAATAAATCTGCCGCATGAAACCACCGAATGGCAGGGCAATTCGGCAACTTTTCACTGCTGGCTTTTGCTCTCTGAATAGCCGAAGCATTGCTTCTCTATGGGGATTCACTGCCCTCGAACAGGCACCGTATGTGCAGGCAATTTGCCGGGATTTGGCAAATTGTCTGCTCTCTGGATAGCTGAATGGCCAGGAAAGGTAACCGAACGCAGATTTTCAGTGTTCGGTTCCCTTGCGGGAGCCATTCTTATCTCTTTGAATAACCCTGACAGTCTCACATCCACACTGGGTGCCCGCCAGGTCTAGTCAGGCACCCCATAACCCCTGTAACCTGGGGCGGCCCACCCCCCTTAGTACTACTGTAGTGCTACTGGAGGGGTCCATGGATTAATGTTGTTTGCTCCAATTTCTGAGTGTGCCAGCAACATGATGCAACAGGAACTTCGACTCATCAGATCATTTCTCCAGTCTTCAATGGTCCAGTGCTGGTATTCCTGTGCCCTCAGAAGGCGTGCTCTCCCCTTCTACTCTGATAACAATGGTACCTGATGTGGCCTTTGGCTGTTCTTCCCCATCTGCAACAGGGACCGTCTACTGCTGCGTTGGGAGAGGGTTTTCTGAGCACCATGGTTGAATTCTGTCATCACTTGGACAACAGTGGCCTGCCTGTTGGCTTGCACAAATCTAGCAATCCTCCTCTGACCTCTCATCAACAAGCACTTTCCTTCCACACGAGTGACTTGATGGGTCTTGTTCCTTGCACCATTCCCTATACACCCTTAAGATTGTTGTACGAGAAAAGTTCAGAACAGTTATCATGGAGACGCTTTGTCCAGCACGTCTTGCACCTACGATCATGCCAGGTTCAAAATCCGTGAGATCTTAGCGTTTTTCCCATTAGCGCTGTGATTTTTTACTAAACTGATAACGGAAAAGTTGTTCTGCTATATTTATACCCAAAACTGGCCATGTGACCTGCAATGGAGTGGGACAAACCATTTGTGCTTACCGCTAGGGTGTCCACAATAAACTGGCCAATATGATATTCGTGATTCTTATTCCCTAAAAACCTTCCTGGCAATGGTTTATTAGCAAAACGAAACTTCAATGTGGAATACGGGTGAGATGGATTTGATTTCTTGGAGGAGTGGCATAGGCAGAATTCTTGATGAGCTTCCACACTTCTTTATTTTGGACTTGTCTCCTGATTACTCTCATAACAGCAGTCTTTAGGAGGAAAGTTAGGGCCTGCTGCTATGGGGTATACTGACATTATGGCAGACTTGTGAAATGTATGATCATATCTTGTAACCAAACGCACATCATTTACTCCTAATTTAGGCGACAGGGGTGAGCTCTCAAGAGAATTGTGTTTCTCTCCAGGGAGAACATCATGTCTTAAAAAGTTGCAAATTAGGTTTTATAAGCTAGGTTTACCTTGTATTTCGATGCTTATTTGTGTATACATGTATTTTGGTAGTGAAAGGGTTAAGGGAACTACAATTGGAAGCAGGAAATAAAAGCATAAACTAGGAAGAAAAAGTACTAAAAATAAACAACTTTCATGAAAATAAGTTTTTATTAATAGCAGGGTTAAAACTTCCACTTGCGCAGAGATCACTTAAATATGCTTTAAATGTCATAAATTTGGATTTTCTGCTAAAATAGTAAATTCTCCATGTCTCCATGAAAGGAAGATTCACTGTGTTCACGACAGCCTTCTTTAAAGAGCCGTTAGAAGTTTTCGTCGGCAGGTTTTATTGTTGAAATTTCGTTTTAATAATTTATGTGTGTTCTGTAAAGATAGCAATTTCTAAACACTTTTCCAAACAGCTTCTCTTAACTGTATTGAATTACGCCTCGGAGGCATCTCGAGTTTATCTTTTATGAGAGCTACAAACAAATCAATGGCGTTTTTACCGTTTACCTTGGTGAAAGACGTTTTACATCTTAAACTTACGGTCTTTTTTTTCTTTTTTAAATATATGAAAGATCTAGAAATGCAGCCATTTCTGAAACCCACAGTGAAGTATGCGTTACATCAAAACTATTATTTTATAGCTCAAGGAAATAAAACCAAACAGCTGCCAGCAATTGCCACATTTAATTAAAATATCATCTATCCGTTGCCTTCACAGAAGCAAGGGACCATTGAATGTAAAAGGGAACCTGATATATTATGTTTTTAAATATGAATAAGCGTTCTTCTGTAAGTTGGAAGAAAGTTTATTCTTTGGCAACGTTACACAGCTGGAAAAATAAACATATTAAAAATTGATAGTCTCCAAAAAGAGGTCCACAACTACTTGGAAATGGCCTTATGAATCTTTTTTAACGGTTTGGATGTAAAGTGAAAAACAAAATAAGGCTTCTTGGTGCTCTAAACCAGTGTTTCTCAAACCTGTCCTCAGGGCCCACTAACAGGCCAGGTTTTCCAGATATGTGAAGCACAGGTGATATGATTTGCTGCTCAGTGACTGCAGGATTCAGTCTGCATTTCTCACAAGGTAATCCTTAAAACCTGGCAGTTGGGAACCGCTGTTCTAGCACATCCCCCCAGATGCGTAATTGGATTGAGATCTGGGGAATTTGGAAGACAAGGCAACACCTTGAACTCTGTCATGCCCCTCAAACCATTCCTAACAGGGCTATTCAGAGAGAGGTGAAAAGCAGGAGAATGACTGGAGAATTGAAAATTCTAGGTCAAAATAGCCAAACCAGAAAAATTCTCGCATTTATCTCACTTTCTAAATTGGCTATTTGGTCTAGATTGTTCATTCTCCTGCCAATTATCAAGGTTTTCACCTCGCTCTGAATAACCCTGTATATGATTTTAAAGTGTGGCAGGTGCATGATCCTGCTGAAATAGGCCACTGCCATCAGGTAACACCATTGACACAAAGGGATGTACGTGGTCTGCAACAATCTTTAGATGGGTGGTATGTGTGAAGTGTGTTCTGACAACTTTCTATCATGGCCAGCACCAAGAGTTTCAGAAACTTCTGTGAGATTAGCCTGGGCAAACTAGCCTTTGACCTACCTAAAAGCATGAAGGAGCCTTGGAAGCCCATGAAAATAAATTCACTGGTTCGCCGGTTATTCAGTTGCTAGCATGCAGAGGATGTCCCTCAGGTCACGGGTCCCCTGCAGCCTCAGGGGAAGACCTCCATGGGTTTGGGGGAAATCCTGAGGTGGTCTGACTTCCTGGAAGTCAGACCACACCTTGGAACATCCACTCGCCCACTGACAACATCACGCATGGTAAGGTCTGAGCAAGTAGGGTCCGTGTTATATTTTCTGTCACGGGTACCTAGTCAGGTCTTAAGCTAGGGTCAAACGAACACATTTTTCGCATTGACGGTCAAAAAGTGCGTCCAAACGCATTGACATATTTTTAAACGGTGGACGCGAAAGCGGTCAAACGATGCGCATTTTCAAGCGTGGTTTTTTTTATGGATCGTCAATAAAACACTTTTTGTGTCTGGACGTTATGTTGGCCGGACATTAGCAGCGTTTGACGTCTCCTAATCACGCACACACGCCGCTAGCGGACACAGCGCACTCTGTACGGCAGTACTAGCGGTTCGACGTTCTTGCAAAAATGCGTTCGTTTGCTGCTTGCGTTGCGCGGCCGAACTTCGTATATTGCCCGTCATTTGCTGCTACTACGGACGTAATAAAGTGCGGCTCAATGCACGTTCAAAATGCGTTAGTCTGACCCCAGCCTTAAACCTTCCGGTTACATTTTATTGGAAATGCCATCCTCTCCTTCAGAGTATTTAATCAGGTTCCTGGATTCTGTCCAATGAAATTGCTCTTACTAAAGTCACCAACGATTTAATCCCAGCCAAGTCCAAAGAACAGTTCTCAATGCTACTGGACCTCACAGCTTCCTTTGAAACTGTGGACCACTCCCTGCTTCTACAAACACTTGACAGCTCATCTCTTCCCTCAAACCCATGTCTCCTTTGCCGGGACCAGGTCTAACACTTTGAGTAACCCTGGGCCCCCTTGATCTTTACCTACAGTTCCTCTCTCAGACTAATCAGATCTCTTGTAATACTCTCCCCCCCCCAAATGCAGGTGACACCCAGTTTTAAGCATCGGCTCCTGAACGCTCTCCAGCTGTCCTTTCATGTGTCAGCGATGGTCTTTCTCATTTACTTTCTGGATGGCCTCCCACCAATTTAAGATTACGTGGCCAAGAGAGCTTTTACTAATTACAGTTACTGGAATACGATATCTCCTTCAGCTTAGGTCAGCTGCCTTTGCCTTTTCCCTGTATCCAGACTTACTGTACACAAGAAAAATAGCGCTAACGTTCCTGAAATCACTGTGGTCCATACCCTGTTTGGAGAAATATACGCTTCCATTGCAGAAGGTGGTAGCTACAAAGTGGGGCGAACCGAGACAGTGGCCTCCAAATCAAACTGAATTTGCAACAGTTAGACTCCTATGTGTAGAAATGTTTGGATCAAGAAGATTCAGTGAAATTACTGCATCTGGTGCCATGTAAGAAAGTTTGGGTTTGGCAGTACTGCCATACAAACACACGAGTGACCAACAAAGGGAAAGGAGGCCCAAACCCACAAACCATGCGACAGAACAAATATGGCTATACAGGCAGAGTTAAATGTTCGGCCCAAAAGTAACTCTGAATATCTGTATATGATAAAAATGAAATATATCTTATTGGTGGGTCCCTAGTCTAAATAAAGTTCATATATGTTTAATATATTTTGGGTGAGAGCAGGCCGATTTGCATATGGAGCATTCATCCCTGTAATGGCACAAGCAAGAAGCCAAAACCTTGTGAGACCTGAGCAGGCCCCACCGTAGAGCAGGCCACTAGTGCTGTTGCTCGTCCTCAGGACCATCACAAACCCCCCTCTCACTATATGTTTAATATACACTGTATACACAGCCTGAAGTTAAATTTATACAATATTATAATACATTTGTACCCTGTCACATAAGGTCAGGTATGGAGGTTTCCACTTTTGGTGTCATGTAGGAGCTAAAAAAAATTCAAATGGGGATAATAAACCTGAAGTTCTACACCCAAAAATAAAGCCCTAACCACTCTATTTTCTATATTGAACTAGCTTGAAAATAAAGTATATTTTTACATATTGAATGAAAAACTAGACAATAGTCACAATATATACATACTTTAATAAAAAAAAATCTTAAAAAAATATTTACAACCAACAATATACAGGTCATTTCTTATTCAGCATTAGTTGTGTGTAGCATTATCGTCCTGAGGTTATCCTTTGTTGATGGGGCTTCTCCTGAAAAATTAGAGAAAAGGTTAAATCTGAAAGCTCGTTTGGTCAACCAAATGACCAATAACTGGGTGGCCTGCAAAAATATTTAATTTCCTAATATTCTTGCATGAACAGTTTACTTCTTCAAATCTTTTTGCCAGAATAATGGTAAAACACTGAGGATATGGCTGAACACCCCCCCCCCTTAAATTATTGGGCAGACGCTGTTGACATCATCTGCTTAACAAAAATATAACAAAAGAAAAAAAGAATTTTAAAAATACTCACCTTCTCTCTCTGGACACCAGGCTGCCCCCTCGGGCTCACGTCTTCCAAAATGCATTAGTCTCTGGAGCTTACACAATTTGCATAATGTACGTAACTTTCATACGCACACTAAGAAAACTGCGTATCTCGTGCAACTTGCGTACTGTTCCCACACGTTAAGTGAGCACCTGCGCAAAGTGATGGACTGGTGCTGTGTGTCTCCGCAAGCACTCACTGCCATGAGCGCTCAGAAAGACATGATTATGTCAAGACACAAGGGGCAGTATTACAAAGCTGGTGCTAACTTAACCAGAGCCGTTGTAAACTTAGCAACTCCATAGAGTATGACTCTGGTAAGTTTACAACAGCTCTGGTTAAGTTAGCACCAGCTTTGTAATACTGCCCAGGGTCTGCAGTCCCCGAGTTGGTCCCCGGCAGGTGGGATATTCAAAATCCTATCCATCAAGTGACAGCTGTGTGGGCAGGGGAACTCCTCCACTTCACGCAGTGCTACCAGCCAAAATGGGAGTGAAGTGTGGGGGATAACTCCTCCAACCAGAAACATTAGTGCCACCTTCGTGCTCAGAAATGGATACGATAAAATACAATACGTAGCTCAATAACTCTTGTATCGTCTCCAATAAAACTTAAGAGTAAAAGCAAGAGTATCTAAAAAAAAAAAAATATTGCAAACATAGCATAATACAGCTTCACAAGCGTATGTATCAAAATAACCCCTGCAGAAACCTACAAGATCAATAAATTTAGAATGCATATCAAAATGTTACCCCTCCCAAGAACAGCAGCATCTAACATCAGCCAGTGAAAGCCGGTGTAGGTAGCAAAATCCTGTGAGACTGAGAAACACCAGTATCCAGGTATAGAGGCACAGATAAATAAAACTTGCAGAAATAAAATTTTCAAAAACTGCAAGTTTTATCTGTGCCTCTATACCTGAATACTGGAGTTTCGCAGTCGCACGGGGTTTTGCTGCATACACCGGCTTTCACTGGCTGAAGTTAGATGCTGCTGCTGTTCCTGGTGCCCCCCATATACCGAGGAGGGGTAATATTTTGATACGCATTCTAAGTTTATTGCTCTTGTGAGTGCGTTTCTGCATGGGGCATTTTGACACATACGCTTGTGAAGCTGTATTACGAGAGGTTTGCAATATTTTTGTCTTTTATAGAGACAAGCCTGACCACTTTAAGAACTTAAATTGACCAGGGCATGTAGCAGGTCCCTTAAGGCCGGGGTCAGACGAGCGCACATTTGCGCCTGTACCGACGTGCCTCCCGTGTCCGTCGTAGCGTTGACACACTTCAATGGGGTTGGCCACAAGAATTGCACGAGCTGCAGACGTTCGGAAAGTCTCCCAGCTGAAGAGCTATGACGCACGTTCGACGGGGCTGCAAAGTGCTTTCCTCCATAGAATAGGAACGAGCCTTGCAGCACTGGGCACACTAACTGCGCTCAGAGAGGTGGCCGGACGGGTGTCAGAACGGAACTCACACGGACGTTCCTTTCTCTCTACAAAACGCTCCTCTGACCCCGGCCTTAATCATTCTGACATCCACCCCAAGAACTCTTGCATACAAGGTTTACTATAGCTTCATTTAGCACATCTATCCACACATTTTACACATTGTTGTCGCTGTTAGAACACTGTTCATGTGTTTATTAATGTTTAGGAAAAAAGTATTTTTTTGCTACCAAGCCTGTAATTCCACCACATGTCTCACCACCTCCCCCTCTATTCTATGTCTGCTCTCCACTCCCCTGCAATAAATTAAAATAGAAAATAGTCTAATAAAAGTCTTCACCTTTTCCCCCCATAAATATGCTCTCTGTAGAGCTCTTAACTAGATGTGCAATTGTGCATTAGCACAAGAATATATATAAAAATATGTATATATGCACAAGGATATCCAGTAAAATTTGGATAGCGTGAGGATGACTGTAGATCTCACGGTTGGCTATCCGTAACAGCAAAAGATATTCTAATGAACGTGTAGTAGAGAGAAAACATGGGCGCTTTGGGAACTCTAGCAGTGACGCCATATAGCTTCAAGAAAAAAGGGGGGGAAAAAAAACAGCGAAATATGCGTAAGCAGCCTACAAAAGGTTGGAACTTCCAATATAAATAGAGTTTTCAGTAGTAAAGGAATGCACGCAACATGGTTTATATTGCGATACTAAGAGTGAATATATTTGTTATCAGCGCAAACACTTTGTAATATGTTGTACCATCTAATAAA
This sequence comes from Leptobrachium leishanense, assembly GCA_009667805.1. Classification (NCBI taxonomy): domain Eukaryota; kingdom Metazoa; phylum Chordata; class Amphibia; order Anura; family Megophryidae; genus Leptobrachium; species Leptobrachium leishanense. The sequence goes on along the minus strand of CM019070.1, from coordinate 70,758,170 downwards.
ATGTTTGTGTGACGGTTCACATTGTAGTTGTGTATTTTTATTGTGGACCATGGATTTTACCCACGCAACTAATAAAATAAAATTTTAAAAAGTTAATCTAATTTTCCTTATAAAGAATTTAAACCTATTATGTCATTATTGTACAGATTGAGAACGTACAAAGGATACAACAAAAAAAGGATACATTTTCATGCCAAACAACAGCAGTTACACGGCCATCTTTAGGAAGAAAAATAGCACAACGCCTTTCATTGCATAGTCGGCATTAATTACAGGAAACAAGCTACAAAATGATCCTTCTGTGTGTATAAAAGGGTTCACAGAATCACGCCTTGTTCAAATTTAAAAAAATCTTAAACATCCACAAGCTTGCAAGTCAAGCAAACATTGTACAACAACTGAAAGAGGCTCTGCAAAGAAAAATGACGGATATTAAAGTTTCCACAACAATAATAGTCTGTCGGTGTACCGGATTCCAATAAAAGAATGCATTTATTAAAAATACAAGTTGAGCAGCAGTCATGGTTCTATTGAGCAGTGGGCAAGTTTTCAGTTAGAAACGAAGAAAAAAAAAAAAAAAAGGTTTAGCTGTTGAATGAATAAATTATATTTAGCTTTTGCACAGCAAAAAAAACAAGAGAGCTGTTGCAGGACGTTTACATCAACATTTGCTCACCTAGTATGTCACCCCCATCCTCTTAGTTTGTAAGCTCTTGAGCAGGGTCCGCTCACCTACTGTACTGTGCGTTTAACCTGTATGTATATTTGTAATTCTGTCTCACCCTTTGTACAGCGCTACGGAACTTGTTAGTGCTTTATAAAAATTTGTACATGTATTTAATATATGTGAATAATAATAATGTAAATTAGCGTAAAGCAATGTTACCCCTGTATTATCTGGGAGAATCCGAAGAACACTAAAATCTTTTACTTCTATATGCCACGATAAAGGTTAACAAAATAAAACCCCTAATTTCACAGTAGCATCATTGGACCCTGGGACAGAAACAGGAAACATGTTTTCCCACGTTTTGATTGGGTTTCAGATGAGAGAATAGCATTTGCAAGTGAACCATTCACAGCCCCGACACGGTACACCCACATTGTAAACAAGTCATTGATACACTTGAAGCCAGTTAACCATAGAAAATCCCATCCTATAACTCACCTTTCTGAAAAGAAGACCAGGATGTGTTTCCTATTCTACGTTTTGCATACAAAGACAAATACTACAGACACCAAGAAGCAATACTAGTGGCAGTGTGTGCGGTACTGCTGCTGGTATTACTTTCCAGGCTTAAAAAAAATCATATTGTTTGCATAGGGGTGTGTCTCAGGATTTCAATTTCAACGCTGAGAGCGGTAACCCCGAGACACACTCGGGCTGTATACATCACCTCTCTGTGCGCTCCCTCCCTGATCTCTGCACTCCTCTGGCGATAGCGGCGTTTTACTTCCTGGATTCCTTCTCGTGAGGAAGGAACCAGGAAGAATAAGGTCGCGGTCGCCGGAGGAGGCAGCTGGTGACATCGAGGGAGCGCAGGGAGAGGTGATGTATCCAGCGGCAACCAGAGTGTTGCTTGGGGTTACCGCTTCCAACATAGGAATTTAACCCCGAGCCACAATCTGGAATACCGCTGGGGGGGGGGAGAGAAATAGACCGCTTTTAGACGCTATTTTTCCCAGAAATTAGACCGCCAGGGAGGTTAATGGAGCCAGTGCCCTGCTGCTGCAAAAATTTAAAGGTTCACACTGAAGGTATATACCTTCTGTTTGTTAAATGGACATTTATACTGCAAAATATTAAGTCTTATCCAATTGATCCAAGAGAACAGCACACGTCTCAAACGACTCTAGAAACTCACATTTCTTCTTGCTTACCTTTTTTGTCTATCGCTTCTTTTGTGTGTCGGCAGCGTTAGTTTTGGGACGAGCTGATCGTGCAAACACCTACTCTTCAATCAAGGTAATTAACAGAGAATGTGCATTTAATTGGAAAAGTTTGCAATTCGTGAGAGTTTTAATTGGATATCCTAAACCCCCCCCCCCCCCAAAAAATAATAATATATATATATACACACACAGTCATTGATATGGAGTGCTCTTTCCTGGTATTTTGTATTAAATATCTTCGTTGCACTCGCTGTTGTTGCTAGTTTAGGTTGAGTTCCACCTTTCTGCCGTTTGTATTAAACATATAGAGGGCTGACAATCCTGATTTGGTATGCACCCCTCCCTGTTCACAGGTGTGTCCCACGTGGCTACCTATAAAGGCTTAGAACTGCTGGGGAGCTCCAGGGTGAGTTGATCCTGTAAATGCAGATTTGGTCAAGTTACGTAGGACCTGTCAAAGATGGGGTACATTGGCGACTGTGACAGGCTTAAGCAAATTATGATCAGATATTGTGAACTGAATCCCCATCATTTTACCTCAGTCAGGCGTTTGAATATTTTTAAAACTGTGCATTTTGCTATAGAAGATGGAAGAATGTGGTCATTGGTATGGAGTGCTCTACCCTGGTGTCACCCCTCTCCTCTTAGATTGTAAGCTCTCGAGCAGGGTCTTCTCTCCTACTGTTTGGTGTGTGTGGTGTGTATATTTGTTATTCTGTCTCTCCCATTGTACAGCGCTATGGAACCTATTGGCGCTTTATAAATGCTTGTAACTGTAATAAGATTGAAGAAGGTGGTCATTGATATGGAGTGCCCTTTCCTGGTGTTTTATATTAAATGTCTTCGATGCACCCGCTGTTGCTGCTTGTTTCGGTTGAGTACAACCTTTCTGCTGTTGTGTTATATATATTAGTAATGTACCCCCTCCTTGTGTATTCTCTCTAAGCAAACAGTGATGGTGCTTCTAAGACAATAAAATACAACAAACCATGAAGAGAGCACTCCAACACACACATTCAAAGACTTCATCTGTAGCTTATACATTGACACATTTAAAGATTTTACCAAATTTTAACCTTTGACAGCTTTTAAAAACTCTTACCCCCTTTAAGGATTACAACAGATATTAATGATATGGATGCACCTACCTCACAGAATACTTGTACATCTCATACAAGTTCCCTTGGGAACAGGATCCCCTGATTAAGGCCATATCATCCATGTGTGATATTCTAATGTATCAACCCCTTGAAAACTGATCTTGCAAAGCGCTGCGGAATAATGTGGTGCTATAAAGGATAATAACCCATTCAAGACTTTTTACAAGATTTTAACCCTGTTCGAAAACTATGGATATTTAGTTCACTGTATATGCCCATACATTGCTTAAGCCTGAAAACACTGTCAATGTATTCCACCTTTGAATGTGTTAACTGGAGTGCGCTCTTCTTGGTGTGTATATATTAGTGTCAACGAGGTTAAAAAAATGGGTAGACTCAAATGTCAATCTATTGTGGCATGTAAACATTATGGTTTGAAATTTGTGGCCAAACCTGTCCTCCGTGAGCATTAACAGGCCAGGTTTTCAATATCTGATGCACAGGTGGTAGAATTTGCTGCTCAGCATCTACAGTAATCAGTCTGCATTTCCCTAAGGCAATACTTAAAACCTGGCCTGTTATTGCTACTGGAGGACAGGTTTGGGAAGCACAGCTCTAAACTATAAAAGACTCTGGACCCACTCTTTCAGCATAAAGTAATTTAGTAAAATTATAGGACTGTCAGATCTGCTACCTGTAGCGGACACTACCACTTGAGTTGAGAGCTCAGTCAATCCAATGCCTCTTACTCCAAATACATAGAGAGGCATTGGCCAATCAGTGCTGCACTACTTGAGCATTGCTGTACAGGAACCTGGAAAGCTGTCCAAGCAGGAGTTGACAGCTTGGGAAGCCTGCTACAATTCGTTGGGACACCCAAAAACAGGATTATCAAGCAAAATTCTAAATAAAACGCTCTCTGGGCAATGCTCTGTATCCTGTATTTAGGGCTCGACCCTTCCACCTACTAATCTAATACAGCAACTAATTAGCCATATGGGTCTGGTAGTTCTGTTTGTTACTGGATCTTGTATTCAATACCATTAATCTAGGATGTAATAATTGAGCTGGTATGCAATCATTGCCCCATCTTTTATTTGCCTTTATTAGAAAATAAGAATAAAAATACTAATAAAGTATTTTTTGTTTAAGGTGTACATAAATGTTAGTATCCTCCATCCCGAGGCTGGGGTGGTTTAGTGTATGAGATTATCTAGCAAAACGCATTATGACCATCCACTTTTAGGTCCATTTAAGGCTAGTGTCAGACGAGCGTCTTTGGAGACCGGAAGGAACGTCTGTGACAGCGGACGCTCCTTCCACCCGACGCCCGTCTGGCCAGCTCACTGAGCGCACTCAGTGCTGCAAAGCACGATCTTCCTAAGGTGAATCGCGCTTTGCAGCTCCGTCAACGCGTGTCCTAGCACTCTGACGGAGATGATTGGGTAACGCTTGTTGCGCGCGCATTTTGTGCGTGTGCACGAGCGTGTGATCGGGCCCCATTGCAGCATCACAACGCTGCGACAGACGCCGGTAAGCACGTCAGTACGGGCACACATAGCCAGAACACATCTATGAAATTAGAAAGAGGCACTCCAAGCATGAAAACCTCTTTAGGCTACAGTGAAAGCACGGCAAATTTACTTTTGCAATGATGTGTTACTGCAATTAAACAGGGCTTTGAAATGTAATTTACACAGTACTCTTAATCAGAATGTCAGGAGGTCAGTCCAGCCCTTCTACCCCCACAAAAAACTGATATATGTACTTTATACCAATACAAAAATAACGGCTTAAAACTGTATTAGCTGAGAGTGCATTTAAAGTTTTCATGCAAAGCAATACGTAACAATTCTGCACATAAAGTATAAAGATGCATGCATGTACAGCAAAAGGATACAATAACCATTGGTTTATCATGAAGGGTGTATCCGTTGACATGTTTCAGTGCATGAGCAGCGATTTTCTCACTGGGAAAACCTAAGAACGCTTGACCCTTCATTCGGCCTTCCTTCATCAATCGAATGTCAAACCTGCATATTAAGAAGAAAAAGATTTATAGCAATTCTTTTATACTCTGTTTAACAGGTAAATAGATTTTAAAAATGGTTATTATTTATATGAATATGGCTAAGCGAATTATATCCCTGGAGATAAACTGCTGCAAATCACAGATTTGCAAGAAATGTGTACATGAAGTGGTTTGATTTTATGCCAATGTTAAAGGTGTCCTTGAAATTAAAGCATTATTATATCTAAAAGGGACACTACCACTTACATAAGCTGTAAAACCAGTTTATAAAACACATGCTATTTTTTTTTTATTTCTTTGAAGTAATTACATGTGAAAAGGAAAAATAGTTTTTTTTTATCTCCGGTTTCCATTTTGTGGGTTCTCCCATGATGCATCATTTACCAAAATCTGTGCATGGGTTTTACTTTACTGCTGTAGTTTAGCTTCTACAGTAATTAACAGACAGTGGGGTGGAGGAATGAATGTTTCAATACGGCTATTGTGTTCTGTAGGTTATATAGGAGATGGCTTGAATAAGATATGACAGAACGTAAAAGACTTCTAATCTACCCCATGGTGATGTCCTCTGAATACACCCTACGCAATACAATGATGGGAGTCTGTGCCTGACTTTTATATTTACTCTCTAAGGCTAAAGCCACACAATGAGGAGCAAGTGATATAAAAAGATACTGATGGGGACAGTCTACATACAACACAAAAAGATCACAAAACAGATGCACCCAGTGATACATATAGACTAAAATATTTTCTTAACTAAACATACCCGAGATAAACAAAGCATGTAAGAGATCAGAAGCATAAAACAAAATAAGAAATTTTTTAGTGGTAGTGTCCCTTTAAGAGAAAGAGAGCCTTGGCCATCACCTCCCCTGGAGTACGTGGAGACTAGACATGTTTTAGATTGTGTGCTAGCGGTTATTTCATGTAGTATATGGGGCTCTCACGTTAGACATTATACAAGTCATTCCAAACTCTACTTACATATTCTTTTCCGTTTCATTTGAGAAGTCAATAAATCTTCCAAAGATAAACTTGAGGTCCTATTAAAACCAACCACAGGCATTATTATAGCAGTACTCAAAATTTCAAGTCCTGAGCTACTAGCCAGGCCTTAAATGTTACTCGCCACCACTTGACCCACCTAACCTCTACCCTGCCCTTGACTTCACCCCTAAACACAACCTCTTAAATTATCTTATGAATTTACACTGTTAAATGTTTTATTCAGAATATAGTTACAAAATTAAATAACATTAATACCCAGACATCAGATCCCAGATGCATGTATTGTATACCGAGGCATCAGACCCCAGATACATGTATTGTATACCCAGGCATCAGACCCCAGACACATGTATACACAAACCCCAGATACATGTATACCCAGCCGGAATATGCTGCACAAGCAGCACAAAATTGTTTATTTTGCTGCCTGCGTGTGCATTTCCACTCACCCTCACTTAATTTCCACTAGCCAAATGCGAGCAGGCGAGTGGAAATTTTGAGCACTGATTATAGGATCAAAGAGGCACAGACAAATCTCCGTGATGACAAGTCCTGTTCATACCTTTTCCTCAACTTGTTTTGCAAGATTTTTCACATACAGCCTGCAGTTTGGTTCACCTGGGCCATAGTTCTTAAACACAGAAAGCTTTCTCATTTCTACAAATAAAAGATAAAGTGCGGTTATTGATTCTACAACCCTTGGCTGGAAACGTTCCTCTATAATATATACGTACGTTTTGGCCAATTGGGGAATAAAACAAACAAATGTGGGAAAAACCACCAAAGTCACTTTTTGCTTTTCTAAGGTTACATTTGTCATACGATGAAATGTTATCAATATGACAAATATAAACAAAAACATATTCTTGATATATTTGGAAACGAATACTAATCTAACTCAAGCTATTCTACTGTAATAATCTACCACTGAGTTAGCATTGTTAACCAATGGCTAGAGGCAGGAATGAACTGCTGATCAGGGAAAGCTGACCACAGCTTGATGGTGGGGTTAATACCCCACACTCTGAAAACTTAACCAGCCCATTGACATCCCACGAGGACGCACTACGACCACTGACTATTCAGTTTGCACTGAATGCTTGTTACTCTAGGCGTGTCCATTTAATGTCTTATCTGGGGAGAAAAAAAAAAGACCAACACAACGTACTTATTATGAAAGTAATCTGGTTTACATTTTGTTACCTTCTTTAGAAACTCTTCCTTTCGACAATTCCCGCTTGGAAATAAAGTCCTTCGGCACATCGTCCTCATCATCTTCTTCCTCCTCTTTGTCATTTTTAGTGGCAGGGGCTGGATAAATCTTTCCAAATCCTTCCAGACAGTCACCCTCTTCAGCTGTTTTATCACAATCTGTAATACAGGAGTATATTTCTGAAGCGATCTTCTCGTATCAAACTGGAGAATCGAATATACCACTAGTAATAAATTACAAAATATAAACAGCCAATCAGCACGCATCATAACATCTGACCTATACGGTGATGTGAACGATCCAGGTTTCTTCATCAGTACCAAATGTGGTTTTGTACTTGTTAAAAAAAAAAATGTCGCACATCCAGGTTTAAATCAAGACTCACAAATGTTAACATCACATCTTTATATTTTGGGATTTATTTTAAAAAGGTGCGATGGTATCACCAATGAGAATAATGTAGACATGATGCCAATTTCCTGGTAAATACATATATTTTATTTCTAGGTGTTAAGCCACTGGCTAACAATGAAGAATAAAAACAAAAAAAAAAAAAACAGGACACAAAATTTTTGATTTCAATTACGGTGAAAGGAATCCGTCGCAAAAATATCATTGCCAACCAACCTATTAAGTTAGATAAGCGAAGAAGCTCACGACAAGACGCACAGTTGTGTAAAATAAAAGAAATATATTAATTACAAAAAGCAAATGGACACACTCAAAGGACTACTGTTACCGAATAGCACAGGTCAGGCACCTCTACTCTTATATTCTAAAATCAAGAAGACGTCGAAAAACAGAACTTTTGGAGACTTCTGGATTTTAGTACTACTCAAGCTTCCGACAGGTCATACCACATCAGAACACGTCTCCGATCACTGTAAAAGACTGTGTCACATTCACTAGGAGAATCTGTGCAGCATGTCATATGCTGTGGCTGCACAGAGTCTTGCTTACTCGGCCATCATGTCCGAGGAGATAGGCGGCACAGTGCTCCCAGTGTGTAAAGGCTTGTGCTGCAGCAGGAAGAGATGGCAGCCGCCTCTTCCTCTAACACAGTGGTTCCCAACCGCAGTCCTCAAGTAACCTTAACAGGTCAGGTTTTCCAGATATCTGAAGCACAGGTGATCTGATTTGCTGCTCAGTAATTGCAGGACACAGTCTGCATTACCCCAAAGCAATCCTTAAAACCTGGTTTGTTAGGGGCACTTGATGACCGCGGTTGGGAACCACTGCTCTAAGACATTGGATTCTCCTGGAATCTGGAACGCTCCAAAAACTGCAATGCTCTGGGCCCGCAGGATTATTTATTTTATTATTTATTAAGCGCTTACACATTCCGCAGCGCTGTACAAAAGGTGCAATGGGTAAAGACCAGGCAATTCTACAATACAATACATACAGGAGGCAGGTCAGTATACCTGCCTGCAGATACATGAGGACCCTATTCCCATGGGAATTTACAATCTCGATGGGTGAGGGGATTGGAAACAAGAGGGAGGGGGCTGCAGTGATGAGTTGTTAATGCAGTGAGAGGCGAGGACTGTTTTTGGGTCGGTCGGATGTCTTGTTACGGAGTCAGGTGGTAGGCTTCCCTAAACAGAAGGGTCTTTAGGGAGTGTTTAAATGAAGCCAGATTTGGGGATAGACTGATATTGCGAGGAAGCGCATTCAATAGGGTCAGCGACGCATGAGACATGTCCTGCGGGGGCGTGTCCAGACCGCTGAGCTCAATGGCCGCTTGTTAGCTGGGCTCCCCAGGGATTATCACCACTCAGCAGCACAGCTTCACCAGCAAACACCATGGGTAAGAACAAACGGCTCACCCAAGCCCCTGGAACTCCAGAGGAGCGTTATAGCCCACCTCTCAGCGGCATTCGTGGCTATTTTCCGCCGCAAACGGGAGCGCCGGCCACACAAGGGGAATCCAAGATGGCGGCCGTGCCGGCCGCACATGAGGGACCTAAGATGGCGGCCGCAATCACATTGGCGGCGCCACACTCCCCAGCATCCTCCGGCGGCGGTTGGGAACCACCGCCAGACATCCTGCAAATCATAAGGGCCCTGCCAACTAGAGATGACCTCACTGCGGCCACCAGGGAGCTGCGCCATTCACTTTCGGGGGAAATACAGCAGGTGAGACAAGATGTTCTGGGCCTCACCCAGCGTATTGTAGCAGTGGAGGGGGGGCACCAGGCACACGAAGACGCTATCCAGACCCACTCCACACAGATAACTTTACGCCATACCTTACTCCAAACCCTCACCAGACAACTTGAGGACCTCGAAAACAGAGGCAGGCGCAATAATATTAGGATACGTGGCCTGCCTGAAACTGAACGTGATTCGGATGATCTACACCGCATCCTCACCAACTTATTTAAATTTTCTGCTGCAAAAGGCGCCGGATGCTGTGGTGGAAATGGGAGCGCTGGCATCGTGCCCTAAGATCTCGGGGCCCCCCAGGCAGCCCCCCCCCCCGTGACGTCATTTGCTGTCTCTTAAGATTTAGCGTCAAGGAGGCTATCATGGCCGGGGCAAGGAATAAGTCAACCTTAAGATTTGAAGGAGCGAAAGTAGAACTTTTTCAAGATGTATCCTTACTCACTTTACACTCCAGGAGGGCACTTAAACCCCTAACAACGGCTCTGCAACAAGCGGGATTACAATACAGGTGGATATACCCGGCGGGACTACAAATTCGCACTCCAAGGCCCAGCCACGGTACGTGGTGGTGATGACCTGCCTGAATTCCTCTCCGCACTGAATTTACCACTTGATACTATCTTGGAATGGCATGACCCAATACGATTTCTCGCTTCCACCACGCCGCGGCCTCAACGGGCCACTCGACAGCGCAGATCGCCCTGTGGTGCCGCCACTGATGGAAGGTTCACACAGTTTGATCCACATTAGGCGTAAGACCCGTGCTCTGTGGGTTTCTTTTTGTTACATGGCACTTATTGATACGGAGAAGATGCCACATGGGATCCAGCGGACTCACGATATTGCCTATGCAATCCTGGAAAGCGTCATGCTGGTCCTACGCCGGTTGTATATTTGCTCTTCCGCTCTCTCTCTCTCATGCACTTTCACCTGTAACAGGTGTGTGGATTTTGCGGCAACATTTCTCGTTATCGACTGAATACTATGATTATGGTTGTTTGACAGCGGGTGAGATTCGGCTGGAGATCCTGGTTTCGTTATTCGTAATTTATTCTTTTCTTGTACAATTTATTGTTACACTTTTCTGAATCTCATGTCAGGATACGTTCCCCTGGGGTTTTAGCCCACTCCGGAAGGAGTTGTTTAGGTTGGGAATCTCTCAGCTTCACTCTGAGCGTCGCCTGCGATTTACACCCCGCTTTGGGCACACGCTCGCGGTATTTTGTTCAGGTTTAACAGTTATATTTTTGTGTTCACTCCCACCCTTTCCCTACCCATTCCTCCCCTTCACACCCCCACCCCAGGTCTCTTTATAAGGGTTTGATATCATGGCATACCAGAATAGACCATTACTCATACGCTCTATCAATTCTGGAGGGCTGAACATACCTGCTAAGAGACATGTTGCTCTACGTGATTTTGCTAAGGCTCACGTTTCCGTGGCTCTTATTCAAGAGACACATTTTCTGTGTGATAAGGCACCGGTTCTCCGGAGCGCTTCATATCCTCTGGGGTTTTATAGCAATTACAAGGAGAGCAAATCTAGAGGGGTTACTGTTCTGTTTGCTAAGCATGTACCATTCCAATTACTGGCCCACGTGGCAGATGACGAGGGCAGATACGTTATGGTTAAAGGCACTATTGGGGATCAGCTTTACACTTTCGTATCCATTTATCTCCCCAACCGCAGACAGCACACAGCCCTTCAAAGCATCATGGCTGCAGTCACTGATTTTCGAGACGGCATTTTGGTAGTGGGAGGTGATTTCAATCTTCCCCTGGACCCTAAGCTCGATACTTCACGGGGGTCTACATGCGTTCTCTTATCGGTCATTCGCTCGACACGACTGACATTACTGGACTCCACTCTGACGGACTGCTGGAGGGCGTTGCATCCCTCTACCAGGGACTATACGCACTACAGTTCTCTACACAAATCATACTCCCGTATTTGACCACATCTTTCTCCCTTTCGCACAATCACATCTCCTTAGATATGCCACGATTGGCCCACAAACATGGTCTGACCATTGCCCAGTAGATGTGGAACTCAACTCATGCCTGTACAGACCCAAGGCATCCCATTGGCGGCTGAACAAAGCTTTGCTGGCTGACCAGATGGTACTCTCAGGCTTAAAGGAAGCGGTTTCTCAGTACTTCACAGACAACTCAGTCCCTGACGTCACCCCTCCCTTAATGTGGGAAGCCCATAAAGCCGCAGCAAGGGGATATCTTATTAATCAAGGGGCTCGCCTTAAGAGGGAACGTACAGCACGGCAGAAGGAACTGTTGGCCCAGATTTGCATATTGGAAGCCTCTCAAAGCCTCGAGCTCAGAGGAGGACTATGTGCGGCTCTCGGCCCTTCGAATAGATTTAAACTCACTGCTAAATATTAGAGCACAGAAGACTTTCACGCACTACAAACATCTATTTTACGAACACGGCAACAAGTGTGGTAGCCTGCTGGCTAGAGTTCTCCGCAAAAAACGCAGTTCGGCTTACATTTATAAAATCACAGATAGGTTAGGGGAGAAGCATTCCCTGCCATCCTCCATGTTGGAGGTGTTCCGTACTCCTTATACAACCTAGATAAGACGACACCACCTACACACACCTTGTCACATAAGATCGAGACATATCTACAAACTCATGTTAAGCCAAATTATCAACAGCGAACAGACAACTCATAGAAGCCCCTATTACTGATGAGGAAATTCGCTTAGCCATCAAAGACACCCCTACGGGTAAAGCACCAGGTCCAGATGGTTTATCACTTTTGTATTACAAAAAGCTTTCAGATACGCTAGTACCACAATGGTTATCCGCTTTCAACTCCCTCACGCAGGGTAGGCGCCTGCACCCTGCCACACTTACAGCCACGGTCACCCAGCTCCCAAAACCGGGAAAGGACATGGACCAATGCAGTAACTACAGACCTATATCACTGCTTAACCAGGATGTCAAGCTGTTTGCCAAGGTGCTGGCCACCCGACTCAAGCCGTTCATCCCTGGTTTGGTACATGCAGATCAGACAGGCTTCATCCCTGGGAGGGAGGCGAAGGATAGTACTGTCAGGGCAGTGAACCTGATACATGGTTCACCACGATTGACCACTGCTCCCTTTCTGCTCCTGGCCACAGACTGTGACAAAGCGTTCGACAGGGTACGTTGGGATTTCCTATTTCGAACTCTGTCACATATGGGATTGGGGGGAGAATATGATTCTTTGGATCCAGGCGCTGTATACGCACCCTTCAGCGCATATTAATGTTAATGGGGTCCTGTCCGATTCATTTCCCATTTCAAATGGCACCAGACAGGGCTGTCCCCTCTCACCACTCTTGTTTGCGTTGTCCCTTGAACCCTTTTTACAAGCCGTCAGGGACGCCCCGGATATAGCTGGATTGAGGGTGGGTAACACGGAACATCGACTAGCTGCATATGCTGAGGATTTATTATTGTTCGTGCGTTCCCCTACGGTCACTCTGCCTACTTTGCTGCGTATGTTTGCCGATTATGGTTCTCTAAGCAATTTAAAATTGAATATGGATAAGTCCGAAATCATGCCTGTCCTCGTGCCCCCTAGAGAGGCGATTGCTTTGCAATCTTCGTTCCCCTTTAAGTGGTGCCAGGGTCAACTTAAATACCTCGGCACTTTTTTGACCCCAGACACCAATGACCTTTAAGGAGCAAATTTCTACCCTCTTCTGGCCTCCCTTGAACTCGACTTGCGCAGGTGGGCCCTCCCACACATATCGTAGTTTGGTCGCATTAACACTATAAAAATGTCAGTCTTACCAAGGATATTGTATTTGTTTCAGACACTGCCTATTAGCTTGCCACGTATCTTTTTCAAACGGCTAAATTCTATGTTTCGCACATTCGTGTGGAATGGTAAAGCACCCCGAGTTAAGCTTAATCTTTTGACTACACCTCGCTCCATGGGCGGCATGTCCATGCCACACATTTGGCATTACTATTGCGCGACTCATATGCAACGATTGGTGGAGTGGGGCAAAATCACATCACCTAAATTGTGTGTGGGAATCGAAAAAAGGTTTGCGGGTCATAATTTAGCTGCATTACCATGGCTGCCTAGGAATCTGGCGGGTCCCCTCCACACTACTTTGGGCACGCTTTCCTTATGGCGCTCCCTACAAACTAAGCTGCCGGTGGCTCCATATCCCTCACCATTGAAACACCTTCCGGTGTTCTCCAGGCACCTTACCCCTACAGCGCCTGCAGACGACCCTCCCTCTCCACTCCCGCATCATTTCTTAGTAGCTGGTGCCCAGGTTGCGGAGGATCGGCTACCATATAGCCGTCCTTTAGGATTTCTGGGTAAATTCCACCTTCACCGACTTATCTCTTACTTGGGTTCGCTGGCCCCGCTAGATAAATTTTGTAGACCCCTCACGATATTTGAATACATTTCACATCGTGGGACAACCCCCGCTCACAGCATATCCCTTTTTTATGGCCTTCTCCAATCCTTTATTCCGCCTCCGACTCAGTTCTGTGACAAATGGGAAACCTCCTTTCGCATAGCTTTGACGGATGAGGAATGGTCTAAGATTTACACCCTCGCCCACTGCTGCACCCCTTCCACCAGGATACAAGAGGTCAACTACAAAATACTATATAGATGGTATCGCACCCCTGACAGATTGAGCCATTTCGCAGGGGGGGGGGGGGGACAGAGGCCTGTGCTGGAGATGTGGTGCACCACATGCAGACCATCTACATATTTGGTGGTCATGTCCAAAAGTGCAGACATTCTGGGAACGTATCCATGAATACGTTTGTAAGCTGGTAGAGCCCTCATCTCCATTCACGCCAGAATTTTACCTGTTACACCACACGTCCTATAGCATCTCAGTCTATAAAAAATCCATTATTCCATGCCTGTTACATGCTGCACGGCTAACGATCCCCAGATTTTGGAAGCAAGATATATCCCCACCACTCTCTGTCTGGTATGATGAAGTGGAATTCATCCGTGGGGTGGATGAACTCACTTTCCGTGCCAGAGATCGCTATACAGATTATTCCGCAAAATGGAATTACTGGTTATCTTATGTACGTCGAATCCCATGACCCTCCTATGCACCCTGCAATGTGTCATCAGTCGTAGGTGCTCTGTTCTGCGTTTTTGTCATGAGTCTTTATGGCGACCCTTCCCTGTATTTTTGTCTCACCCCTCCTTAGAGTTATAAGTATCATATATATCGTTAACTCTGCATTGGGCTTTTTTCACCCCCTTGTATCACGGATTTGATATTTGTAATATGCCTGATGAACGTTTACCTACTGCTTAATTTTTTTCTTGCATTTCTGTAATGTGCCTTACTCTGAATAAACTTGAATCTATCAACAAAAAAAAAAGAAATGTCCTGCAGTCTGGCATGTGAAGAGGTAATGATGGAGGACGCCAGGAGCAGGTCATTGTTGGCTCTTAGGGGGCGGGCTGGGGTGTATCTGGTGATTAGGGAGGACAGGTAGTGAGGAGCGAAATTAGTGAGGGTTTTGTAAGTCAGGGTGAGTAGTTTGATTCTGCTGTGGATGGGGAGCCAGTTTAGGGATTCACAGAGAGGAGCAGCAGAGACTGAGTGACGTGTGAGATGGATAAAATTAGCTAGAATTCTGAGTGAGCATTGCCCAACCTGTACGTATTAAAAAACAAATACTGTAATATTTGTTTATTAAACTGTAAAATACATCCCTTAAACTGCTGGTTTGACTTGACATTTGTTTCACATCTGTGTTGAAAAATGTAGAGGTTGAAAATCACTGCTCTAGAGAATAATAAACTACAATGAATATCATGGTGTCTAGACTGTCCCTTTAAAATCTTTCCTTTACTGTAATGAATGTGGTTTCGGCGCCAACATGAACCTTTATCAGAGTGTTATCGCACACTTACCTTCTATTGCTACCGGAATATCTGATGGAATGTGAAGTTCCAATTTTTTGAGACCCAAGATGCATGGTTTTTCAAACACATCAGAAGGCTGCAGGGGGGTGTGAGCATTACTGTAAACAAGAGAATGCATTAGCACTTTGCCAATTGGGATGACGGAGGGGTGGGGGTGGTCAGTGAAGGAGGCAATAAAAGGATCATTGGAGAGAGATTGGAAGAGAGGGCAGTGACACCAAGACTATGATGTGCCCCAAGCTAAAACGGGGACGCTAAGGGGAAAAAATTTGCTATCTTAGCATCCCCATTTTACAAGCAGATCACAAGGCACACGTTGAATCCAGCAGCCTGCCCCATAACTGCTGCTAGCCTCTAGGACACTCGCGTCAGCGGTAATGCGCCATTGCGAGCATCCCCTCCTGGAGTCCATAGGATTCCGTGGAGACTTCTGCTGCCGGGTCACATGACATGCAGGATCTTGACCCTCTTTTTCTCCAGTCTCACTCTGCTCCTAGCGGCCGGATATGGAGGATCGGGTCGCTGTTCTCACCGTGGGATGAGGGGTGAGTATCTAAATTCTTGCAGGGGGGGAGGGGGGTTACAGCTGCTGCTAACCGATTACGCCTATGCGGGATCAGCTAGCTACAGCATAGAGCTGTGTGTAACTTATCAGTTAGCGACAGCTGTGAGTAATCAGCGTTAGGACTATGTGACCCTAACGCTAATTACTCTTGTAATGTTAAGTATAGGGAGCGCAAAGTACAGTAAGCAGGCGCTAAAAAGCACCATTACCGATGCGCTAATGGATTTTTTTAATTATTTAGCATTACGCCCAGATCACCTCGATTAACCTAGCGCTAACGCTCATTTATGTGAGTGCTAGCGCCAAGGAGGTGATAGGGCCCCAAGTTTGCAGCTTTTTTTTGCAAGTCACCACGTTAGCATACGTACAAGTAAAAAACTAAGGTAAATTGCATGGCCCCTACTAATGCTTTCAAAGAGTCCCCCCCTCTAAAACGTTTCCTTAAGAGGATTTCAAAATAAATTTGTGTTTTTAACAAATTGCTCTCATTCAACATACAGAACTTTATTAGGCTATGGAAATGTACAAAACTATCGACTGGTCTGATACTACAATCTAAACATATACAGGGTTATTCAAAGAGAATCGAAAAGTCACTGCACATTCGGTGACTTTTCGTACTCTTCAATTCGATTTGGCGATTCCATTTCGGCGACCCTGCGGTGTATTCAGCAAACACCACAGGGTCCACGAATTGCAGGAAAGGTCACCGCAAACCCGCCGAAAACTAACCGCAAAACCCTGCGAATGCACACCAAAAACCCGCAAAAACATCTGGATTAACCCTGCCAAGAACACCTGAGTAGCCGCCGGAAAAAGCTGACACCGCAGACGAATGGAGTGTAAATTAAAAAAACTGTTTGCTTGAATGTTTGAAAAGTGAAACGCTGTTTGCAAAGAAACGGAGCGAAAATGTCTGAAATTTACATATGAGGTCCAAGGAATGATAATGAAAGGGCGGTTACAGAAAAAAGAACAAACGTTTTAAAAATTTTAATCGGCAAACAATTTCTCAAAAAAATCCTGAAAAATGCTTAAAATATCCCCAAAAAAAAAATCTAAATATAAAGCCACTTTTTACTGCAGAATATTATAAATGAACAGTTTATTAGATATTGATTTAAAATGGGAATATTTTTAACATTGAAGCCTATGGGATTCGCCTGAATAAATCTGCCAAATTAAACTGAATGGCAGGGCATTTTTCGGGAAACTTTCACTGCTGGTTTTTGTTCTCTGAATAGCCGAAGCAGTGCTTCTCTATGGGGATTTCACTGCCCTCGAACAGGCACCAAATGTGCAGGCAATTCACCAACATTTGGCGAATTGCCTGCTCTCTGAATAGCCGAATGGCCAAGAAAGGTAACCGAACGTTGATTTTCAGCGTTTGGTTACATTTCGGCAGCCATTCGAATCTCTTTGAATAACCCTGATAGAAGAGATAAATTAACTGGCACCTTGGCCGAGTAAGTTGGAGCAATGTATTTAAATACAAATGTTATTAAATGTTCATCTTATACCAGACACTCTTGAAGACCAAAAAAGTGCAACAGAAGCATATGTGGCTACACAAAAATGTGCCAAAATTAAGCAATATCATGTAACAGGATTACATTTTAAAAGAATATACTTGCAATTGAATTCCATGCCTCAGCT
The DNA here is from genome assembly GCA_009667805.1 of Leptobrachium leishanense. NCBI lineage: Eukaryota > Metazoa > Chordata > Amphibia > Anura > Megophryidae > Leptobrachium > Leptobrachium leishanense. Next base: position 70,740,595 of record CM019070.1, on the reverse strand, counting down.
CAAAAAAAACAAGGGAGAATAAAAATACAAACTTACTTGTGTGGTACACTAGGTGTCATCATAAGGTCCTTTATTCTCATTTTCTTCCTTGGACGGGGCTGCTTTGTTTTTTTTGGTCTCTTGGGTAGTTGATCTGCAATTTCCTTTAATCGGGCAACCCTGTATCGGTGAAGAGATATATATTACATAGGCTGAAAAAAGACTTGCGTCCATCGGGTTCAGCCTCTCATACATCACCTACTGCTGTTGAGATATATATATACTTAAACCCTGGTTTATATTAGGGTAAATATAGTCAATGTCCTTATTTGATACGGTTTTCCTTAACCTCTCAGTGACACAGTCTCATTTTGCTCGTTTGGTAATTAGGGACTCAAGCAGTTGACATTTTGCCGTGTATATTCAACCATCATTTTCAACTTTGCAATTTGCTGCTGCACACTGAAGCAAAACCGACCCACTGTCTGCCTCATTTGCGGCTTTACACTGTAGTTTAATCCATAATATAGAATTATTATGTCAGAAGGATATCCATGACGGAACAATTCCATTATACCACAGGAAAAGGGTTCATAAAATCAAAATTCCAATTTCCCAAAAAACCAAGCATCCCAGTGTACATTAGAATGGAAAATGGCATTATAAAGCATTTAGTAAATTCCAATGAAGATATGGTAATAGTAAACAATTTACTTTGTGACTTTACAATGCTCGAAGGGGGAAAGGGATCAAATAGAAGGGTGTAGTAAAGGATTAAAAATAAGTTAAAGGAAAATTCACTCACCTCTTTTTTTCATCGTTATCATCATCACTTTCGTACTCTGACTCTTCCCGACTAGAGACCTCCATGTCATAATCATCATCTAGCTCTGGTAGTGGGGGGTTCTCTGGAAGGTCCGGCGGAACAGGTGGGTATGGTGTTGGCAGGGCTACAAAGTCTGCATACTGCATGTAAATCCGATAGAAATCAAATATCTGATCTCTTCTTCACTCCTCACATTCAGTCGCTAATCAAATCCTGCTACTTTCACCTAGAAACATTGCACGTATCCATCCCTTTCTTAATCAGGACTCTGCTATAATGCTTATTCAAGCTCTTATCTCCCGCCTTGACTACTGTAACTTCCGTCTCTCTAGCCTTAAGAGATCCCAGATACTCCCTCTGCAGTCTGTAAAGAACTCTGCCAGGCTCATCCACCTCACCTCTCACACCTTGCCCCTTTGTCAATATCTACACTGGCTCCTTTTCTTATAGAATCCAATTCAAAATATAGGGGCTATTGTATAAAGCTCTTCATAACCCCGCCTACATCTCCTCCCTTATTAGTAGGTACATCCCATCCCGAACACTTCACTGCCAATGATCTGACATTATCGTCTCCTCGTACTGCATCCCCAACTTCTCCAGAGCTGCCCCCTTTTTATGGAACTCCCCCGCACCATTAGACTCTCCCGTCTCTCTAGCCCTTCAGAAAGTCTCTGAAAACACATTACTTTAGGAGAAGCCTATCAGCCCACTCCCCAAACACCCGCTGTTCATTTGTTGCTCTATTTTCCCACATGCACCCACTACACCACTATTTACCCTCACCTAGTGAGCCACCCCTCTCCTCTTCGAGTATTAGCTCTCAAGCAGAGTCCTCTCTCTCCTGCTGTTCTGTCTTTTACTTTGATGTAGATTTGTTATTCTGTCGCAACCATTGTACAGCGCTACAGATCTTGTTGGCGTTTTATAAATACTTGTAACTGCAAATATATTTCAATTTTGTAACTATACGATATAACTAGGTGTCAAATTACTGTCATTTTAGCTTAGATCCATGTCAGACTGTATGGTGTCTACCACTAAAGCAGCATCACTATTGGCATTTTTTGCCAGCAATTACTGGTTCTACACATATAAACAAAACAAAACTATGCATAGATTGGAATGTCAAGAGTAGGGTCCTCTCTTCCTTTTGTACTGGTGCATCTTCACATTTCCTCAACTGTAAAGCGCTGCAGAAATGTTGGTTCAACACAAACACTAGGCAAGTAAGACTCACCACAGGCGGCTGGGCGGTTAGAGGTCCAAAGGGTGCTGGCAGATTCATTTTATTCATTAAATGCAGCACCTAAAATCCAAAAGTCATTTTTGCAAAGACGAGACCATAAGAAATATCCACCAAAACAAAATGTTCCTATTGCACATTATGAATTTAGGATTACAAATATCGCACTAGGCAAAAGGTAATATCTGAAGAAATTGATGTATGGCTGCTGGGAGCCAACAGATGCAATCTTATAAAAAAAATAAAAATAGAATTATGGGGGGGGGGGGGGTTAGACAACCAATTCACATTAAATGAAAATTGGCACTATCGAATAGGGAATCTAAACCAATAGCAACATGTGTATTAACTTATAATGCATACATATACATAAATGCCTTTAGTATACGATTAGGCCGGGTGCACACTAGCGTTTTCTTCTGCGCAATAGTGCGCATTATGACGCTCTTTATGACATGCGTTGTAGCATATAGTTACGCGGAGAAGAACACACGTAGTACGCGCGCAATGCATAACGCGTGCTGAAGACGTCCGTCATGGAAACACCGAGGCTTTTGAGTTAGGATTGACGCGACGTTGGCCGCGAGCTGAACGTCAAATCTCAAAAGCCCAGCTTTTTTTTTCCATTAAACTCAAATTCAGTTTTTACGACGTGCGTCAAAATTAACGCATCGTCTGGCGTCTACCAATCTCTGCTGTCATAAAGTGCGTCCTTTTTAAAGCACGCTAGTGTGCAGAAGAAAACGCTAGTGTGCACCCGGCCTTAGCACCTAGACAAGTTTAAGTCCTCGTGATCAGAATCAACACCAAAAAGGAGAAAAGTGGTTACTCAGGAAAACTAACTCCACTCCGTTTGCATAACTGGGATTTCATTTCTTGTTACAGTATTCAGAGGCTATAGGCATCAGTGTTCGAAATTGATTAGCCCAATGCAATAATAATGCCACATTCCTATACACAAGTCATGTTAGGTGTACATGAAGACAACAAGCCAACTTTTTATAAAGATTGCATGCCATCCATAACAGCATGATGCATGGCACATCAGGAGGTTCTCTTATTTTTTTGTAATAATTCAGTATTAAATGTTAAAGCTAAACAGGCTTAGAAGCATAAATGGTTAAAAGGTTGTAAACCAAAACATCAAAAGGGTGTGGGTGAAATCAGCAAATTACTCATTGCCATGATTTCAAGCTGTAGCATGATGCAATTTATACAAGAGGTGTGTGAATCCAACTACGATTTTTTAGAATTACTGTATTAATAGAATTCAATGGAACAATGGAAAACCTTACCTGAACATAGAACTTTGGGACACTAGCTAATGCATAGGCAATGTTAGCAAGGATGGTGTTGGTTGGAGGTGGATAGTGGAATTTGAGACTGGATTTTATTGGAAATACAAGTCTGCAGGGAAAAAAAGCAGACAGAATAGTTTAAAAAAAAAAACGGATAACAAAAGGACTGTACTACAACCCACTTTTTTCCCCCATCGTGTTATCGGCAAGCCTATCTAGACTTTAAGAGCACTTCGAGATTCACACAAATACAGTTTGCGTGCATTTTCTTACGGAACTAATCCTAAAGCTATGCAAGGGCACAAATGGGGAGCATCTCAGGAAAATAGTTGAGCCAACATTTACAAGTAAGGGAGGGGCAAGTGTGTTTAATACAGCTGTTATCTGGATGCCTTTCCCTCACAAGACAAAAAATTCCTTTTTTTAGTCCTGACAATGAACCGTGCCTCTTTGACATCCTAGTAAGAGATCCAACTAAAGGCACCAGATCATCTTCCTCCAGAAATCATAATGATCCCAGAGTGCATAGATATGCCTCTATCGATGGAACTTCCTCCCATGCAACTTTGCACTCTCCCTCCAGTCTGACAAACGCAATAGAAAGAGAAGCCCAACAGCTCACTCCGTAAAGACCGTAATCCCACCATTGTAACTTTCTTTTTTTTCGTAAATATAATGTTTATTCAAGTTTTTCAGAACAACAAGTAACACACAATTTTGGAACTCGCAGGTTCCCAAGTGCAAGCAATTTTTGCTGGTCGCGCAGGACCCAAAACAGCAGAGATAAATCATGTTATCACATCTTATAGTACGTAGCATAAGTTAAAAGGCACTAACTTAAGAGAAAAAGGGGGGGGAGGGGTGGTGTGAACCAGGAGAAGCTCTCGGGAAGTCCCCGAGGTGAGGGAAGATCAATATAGGAAATTTATAGACACTTATTCTGGATCTTGCCAGAGGACTCGCACGTCACGGGAAGATAGCAGAACCCAGAGGGACCAAATAGTGGAATATTGTGCTAATCGATCGGATGCACTGAACATCAAGCTTTCGATGGAATGAAGCTCCTCCATACGAGAATACCATAGGGACAAAGGCGGGCATACACATTGTTTCCAATATAGGGGTATCAAGACCTTCGCGGTGTTGAGTATGCGGATCGCGAGGGAGCGCTTGTAGAAGGAGACTGGGTATTCATTGTAATGAAGGAACAGGGCAGCAGGGGAGAATGCAGGGGGAGGTTCCACAAATCTTGAGAGAATCTCGTATATTCTGGCCCAGAATGGTCGGACAATCCCACCAGATATGAAGCATTGTGCCAATCTCCTCCCCACAACGCCAACACAGTGCGGGGACGAGGGGGCAATAGCGACTGACCACATCAGGGGTGCGGTACCAAAGGCTGAGGACCTTGTACGCGGTTTCCTGTGCCTTGCTGGACGAGGAGCAATGGTGTGTCAGGTCACAGATCCTGGACCACTGCTCCTCCAACAGCACTAGATCCAAAATTGATTCCCACTTTCCCATATAAGGGGGTGGCACATCCGAAGACGCCGTCCTCAGTAGAGAGTAAAGAATTGAGAGGCCATGAGAAAAAGACCGCGTACGGCAACATAACCCCTCAAAGGTGGTCAACTGACGCCCCAGGTGGTGCAGTTGAGGTATACGGTCCAAGAAATGACCAACCTGCGCATAATGGAACGAATGTATGAAGGATATCGGTCTATCTCCCATCAGGTCGGTGAGAGGCCGGCGCCCTTTGGAGTCTATGAAGTGTGAGAGGCGTGGCGTCGACACCGGGACCAGGCGTCTGACCAAGTGAGGGTCTAAGCCCGGTGGGAAGTCGTCGTTGTAAATTACCGGCGACATCGGGGAAGGGAAGGAGGTCAGGCCGGCTTTAATGGCAGAGAGCCTCCATAATTTATAGGTAGCCCAAGTAAAGGGAGACGACCTGGCCAGTCTCCCGCCCTGCCCCCGCGGCAGCCAGGGGAGCACTGCTACCGGAACTCCCAGTATTTCCTGATCTACCGCCCTCCACAATTTGGTAGATCCCTCTCTTGTCCACTCCACCACTCGCTGCAGGTGACAGGCCCTATGATAGAGTGAGAAGTTGGGTAGAGCTAAGCCCCCATCTGCTCTGGATCGGGTGAGAACCTGGAAGCTCAATCTAGGTTGCCGTCCCCTCCAAATATATTTGGTTATAATGGACCGCAGTAAAGATAGGAACGAGCCCGGGAGCATGATAGGGATCGTCTGCATGAGGTAGAGGATTCTGGGTTGAATGTTCATTTTGATTACCGCTATGCAGCCTAGCCAAGAGACATGTGGGTAATCCCAAACTGCCAAATCTCATTGGAATGATTGGAGTAGTGGGGGAAAATTATTCTGAAATAAGTCAGAGCTTTGTTTCGAGACCCAAATCCCCAGATATTTGATGCTGTCGGCTGCCCAGTGGAAAGCGAAGTGAGGTTGTAGTGCCCGGGCTCTGCGGTCCGGGACCGTGATATTCATGATGTGAGATTTAGAGAAGTTAATGCGCAGGTTAGATAGTTGACCGTATACCTCAAAAGGCGGCCATGATTCCGGGTAGTGAAATCTCTGGTCGCGTCAAATAAAATAAATCATCGGCGTAAACTGCAACCTTATGTTGGCGGGGGCCAACCTCGACCCCAGTTATATTAGGGTCTGTTCTGATAACAGTCAGGAAGGATTCTAAAGTTAATACAAACAGTAGGGGGGAGAGTGGGCACCCCTGGCGGGTACCGTTTCGCATAGCGAGTGGAGCTGTGAAAGCGCCGTTTACGCAGACTCGAGCAGTCGTGTCCCCATATAGGGTTCCAATCCAGATGCGGAGATTCGGGCCAAGGCCCGCATGCGTGAGCGTCGAGGAGATAAGATCCCAGTCCACCCTGTCGAAGGCTTTCTCCGCGTCTGTGGATAGGAGAGCCAGATCCTGGGAGGAGTGGCGAGCGTGGTGCATGAGCTGGAGTGTGCGCATGGTGTTGGCCCTAGCCTCACGGCCCGAGACAAACCCCACTTGGTCCGCATGCACCAAATCAGGTAGAAAAGGCTTAAGTCGCTCTGCCAGGACCTTGGCAAACAGCTTCAGGTCGCAGTTCAGCAGCGAGATAGACCTGTAGCTGGCACAACAGTCTAGGTCTTTACCCTCTTTCGGTAAAAGGGTGATATTAGCCCCCCAAAGTCTGTGTTGGTAACGGGATGCCTGTGGTCAGTTCATTTAAAGCTAGTAATAGATGAGGTGATAGCTGGGGGGCAAACCTTTTAGAATACCGAATGGGGAGGCCATCTGGTCCCGGGCTTTTGCCTGATTTAGAGGATTTAAGGGCCTGGGCCAATTCCTCCGCCGTTAATGGATTATCAAGAAGGTCAGCTGTTTGCTCTGAGACGTGCCTGGTGGAGTGCTTAGAGAGGTAGGCTAGGATTGCAGAGTGTTTACCTTCCAAGTAGTGGGGACAGACCTCTCCCCCCAAATCATACAGAGAGGCATGATAATCATGGATGATTTGTAATAGTGTCGTAGGGAGGCATTGCAGCGTGCCTCTAGCATCTCGTAGCCTAGCAATATAAGTAGTGGAGCGCCTTTTGGCCAGCATGCGTGCCAACAGTTTCCCACTCTTATCCCCGTGGAGGTGAAAAAAGGCTTTAGATCTGAGATAAGCTCCGTGGTAAGAGGAGGACAGAAGTGACGCCAGAGATTTACAAAGGTCGGTCAAGCGCGCCAGGCTAGACGGGTCGTTATCCCGTTTATGTGCAGAGGAGGTTTGTGCTATTTGCAGATGGAGATCGCGCATCTGGGCAGAACGCAGCTTAGCCCTTTCAGCCCCTTTACGAATGAAAAATCCCCTGATTACGCATTTGTGTGCCTCCCAGACTATAGGGGAAGAGACGTCCCCCCCTGCATTCTCCTCAAAATAGTAAGAACTTGCCTGCCCTCCTCCTCCACCAGCGGGTCGGAGAGGAGTGAGTCACTGAGACGCCAGTTGGAGATCGTCGGGCGGTATAAGGGAGAGCTAATAGTGAGTGAAGTCGGTGCATGGTCAGACCAGGTCGCCGTGCCTATGGACGCCCGGCGCAGTGTAGAAAGGTGATAATGCGAGACAAATATATAGTCAATTCTAGAGTATGTCTGGGACGGGGGAGCGAAAAACGTGAAATCCTTATCAGTTGGGTGCAAAGCGCGCCAGCAATCTACAAGTCTGGATGTGTGAAGAGAGTGACGGCATGAGCGTAGAATGTGTGGTGGGACGGAGGAACGGCCTGCAGAGGTGTCCCATGAAGGCTCCAATGGCACGTTCAGGTCACCTCCCAGCACTACCAGACCCTCCGAGAAGTTATCCAAAGCCCGTAATGTGGATGACAGAAACCGGTGTTGTGCTTTATTCGGCGCGTAGCATGTGGCGAAGGTGTAAACCTGGTCAAGGATGTGGCCCTTCACGAAGACATAGCGTCCCCCCTCGTCAGTCACTGAATCAATTAATTGAACCGGTACCCGTCTGTGAAATAGAATGGCAGTCCCCTTAGACCTGGCTTCCACATTATGGCTAAAGAACCCTAAGGGAAAGTGAGAGTTCGTGAGGGTAGGAGCTTTACCGGTTTGGAAATGGGTTTCTTGGATAAAGACCACCGAGGCCTTCTGAGAGCGAAAGTCAAGCATGGCCTGTGAGCGCTTCTCAGGGACATTAAGCCCATTAGCATTTATGGAGACAATGTGTAGGTCTGCGGGGACCAGGGAAGTGTCCGTTATAGAAGACATCATCTGGTTCACGATCCAAAAAGAAAAAAGGGGGGGGGAATAAGGGGAGGGGAGGAACTATGTACAAAAATTACAAAAGAGGCGGGGGGGGGGGTGACGGGTGTGGCAACGACCCAGGCGAAAGCACCTGAGGTCGGTCACACTCCTGGAAGTCACCTACCTCGTTGGGGAACGTGGATGGGCCTCAGGTGAGCCTGGCTAGTTACACAAAAGAAATTAAAAAGAAACCAGACACCTGAGAGCGCGGGGACTCAAGAAGCAGCGGTAAAACATTAACACGGCATAACATATAGGTCAAATACAAAGCCCGCCGAGGCAGGGAAAAACGAACCTGACCGGAACCAGAGGAAGTGCCCAGACCCCGAGAAAGATATAACTCAACATCCGCAGTAGTCTCTGTATGTTTCTCTAGCGGCGAGGGCCCTGCATGTGTCCCGTGAGGGTTCGAGTGACCCATCGGCCAGTGGTGTACCCAACAGCAATCTCAGGTCGTCGTCAGGGCGCTCCAGGTGCGGGTAGTAAAGGCTGGTCTCTCAGGGGCGCCAGATGGTGTCTTTCAGTTTATCAATGAGAGTCAGATATCAAAGTGTCCTGCCGTGAAGTCAAGAAGTGAAATAAAACAGCAAAAAATCAGGAACATGTAATTAGAGGAAGGTGGCCCGTCCAGACCTGTCGGTAAGCCGGACAGGCAGTGCAGGCCGTCGACGGAGGAAGGCGGTAGAGCCGAGTCAGTGTGGCGACTCAGATAACAAAGTGTCCAGCCGTGGAGTCAAGGAGTAAAATAAAACAGCGAAAAATCAGGAACATGTAGTTAGAGGAAGGTGGCCCGTCCAGACCTGTCAGGAAGCCGGACAGGCAGTTCAGGCCGTAAATGGAGAAAGGCGGTGGAGCCGAGTCAGTGCGGCTTCTTACTTCTGAGTGCCCGTGCGTCTGCCCATGCGTCCTTTGTTGCGATCTGGTCATGGCGGCAGGGGGGAGAGAGGGGAGCCTCTGGCCGCCTGAGTGTAGAGAGCTAGTGGGTCCGGCCACGGGAATTGAAGTGGAGGTAACTGGAGTTCCTTTGACAGGAGGGCCACATCCTCCGGTGACTGTACTATGTAGGAACCGTGGTCAGAGATAACGGCTAGGCCTGTGGGGACATGCCAACGGTAGCGAATCTTCTGATCACGCAGCAAGGTGGTGAGGGGTTTCAGGGCTCGGCGGTACGCCAGCGTGGCTGGAGACAAATCTGGGAATAGTTGAAGATCCGTCCCTTCGTATGAAAAGTGCATAGACTCTCTTGCTTTTCGCAGGATGTCCTCTTTAAGTCCAAAGTCATAGAGGCAGCATACCACGTCCCATGGCGGACTCCCCGTGGGACCCTTTGGCCTGAGGGCTCTGTGTGCCCGTACGAAATCCACCGCTGTGGTCTCAGGCCGTTCGAGTAGGGCATTAAAGATGGCCGTCAGCATACCTGCGAGTTGAGCTGGGGACGTTTCTGTTTCAGGCAAGCCACGCAGTCGTAGATTACTTTGGCGTCCTCTATTATCTAGATCTGCTAAATGCAAGGCCATGTTACACAATTGCGAGGACCTAAGCTGTAGCGTTGTTGTTGCTTCCTCCTGCCCCTTGTTCCAAAATGTCCACCCGGTGTGATAGGCCCTGGATATCCTGGCGGACATGTTGCAGCTCCGCCATTATGGAGGTATGTAATGCAGCGTTTGCCTCCTTAAGGTCTGACCTGGTGGGAAGATTCCGCAGGAGGGAGAGCCAGTCCGCAGTGTCCGGTGTCTCTGTGGTGTCAGCAATCGGCAGCGGGGAAGAGCCGGGGCCTTGTTCCAGGGGCAGCCTCGTGTCATCCGCCATTTTCTCAGGTGGTGCAGCCGGAGAGTCATGTGGTGCGATCAGGAAACGTCGCAGGGATGAGGTATCGGTAGCCCTGTCGGTGCCCTGGGTCTTCAGGGTGCCGGGGGTCTTAGTGACCTTCCCCATCGCCGGGCAGGGAAAGCTGTGGAGCCGATTAGAGCCGGAGTCCGTGCGCAGCCCAGGAATCAAGCGGCCATGCTCGTTGGTGCCCAAGCCACGCCCCCCCACCATTGTAACTTTCCTTATCACCCACAGTGTCCATGCAACCCACAACTTCCCATACCATGCCATTTACTCTAACCTCTGTGTCACCAAAAGGCTTTTACAACGCAGCGAGCGGATTATACATACTTGATATTTGGGCCTAAATTTGCAACAAGAAACATACAGCCTTTACAATTATCAGCATTAATTACTGAAAACATCATTTTAGCAGCTTATTTCTGTTTCAGCTTCTGATTGTTTTATCTTTCAGCACATTATAATTTAATAGGCAATGTTGTCTAAACTAAACATACATAAACTATCTTTGTTTCTAATATTTGCTCTTCTATTAATATGTACTTCAAGGACGACAAGAGATTATGGTTTATTTTTGATTGTTGGTTTTTGTCTAGGCCTGAATTAGTCATGTGACATGTAAGTTTTAAAAACATTATATAAAAGTGCACGCTGGCGTCAGAAATGCACATTAATCAAATGACTTCCATGAAATCCTTGATTTGGAGTTAATTGTTAACTTGCAACTATTGTGCCCTGCCAAGTTATGGTAAACAATTACCGTATATAAAGGAATCTAAACCAGAATATAAAACCAACTATGTAGTCACACCTGCGAATCTTCTCTTACCTGACAAATAGGTCCCAAGGAAACTGCTGTATGAAACACTTAGGCCGGGTGCACACTAGCGTTTTCTTCTGAGCCCTAGTGTGCGTTAAAAAGGACGCAGTTTATGACAGAAGAGATTGGTAGACGTCAGACGATGCGGTAATTTTGACGCACGTCGTAAAAACTAGGGATGCAACGATACCACTTTTTTAAGACCGAGTACCGATACTTTTTAAAAGTACTCACCGATACCGAGTACCGATACTTTTCTTTGATGTCATGTGACGCTTTCCAATAAGAACAGACCATATAAAAATGCCCCCAGCTCACACATGGATATGCCCCCAGCTCACACATGGATATGCCCCCCAGCTCATGGATTTGCCCCAGCTCACACATGGATATGCCCCCCAGCTCACACATGGATATTGCCCCCCCGCTTATGGATATGCCCCCCAGCTCACACATGGGTATGCCCCCCAGCTCACACATGGGTCCCCCCCGTGACAATACTTACCTTCCTGAGCGACGCCGGGAATGTCTCCGCGTGTGCGCTCGTTGGAAGGACCCCAGCCGCGACCACGTGGGACCATGTGACCACGGCTGGGGTCCTTCCAACGAGCGCGCGCGGGGAAACTTTCCCAGCGTCGCCCAGGAAGGTAAGTATCGTCGCGGAGAGCAGCTGCAGGGCCTGTCCGAATGCTCTATCAGCATTCGGACAGGCTCTGCAGCTGCTCACTGTGTTCATACTTACCTTCCTGGGCGCCGCCGGGAAAGTTTCCGCACACTCGTTGGAAGGACCCCAGCCGTGATCACATGGTCCCACGTGGTGGCGGCTGGTGTCCTTCCAACGAGCGCACGCGCGGAGACATTCCCGGCGGTGCCCAGGAAGGTAAGTATTGTGTGAGCAGCTCCAGGGGCGACTGTCCGAATGCCGATAAAGCATTCGGACAGCTGCTGCAGCCCCTCTGGATGCCGGCAAGCCGGCTCAATGCCGGCTTCCGGTATCGGGAAAAATATCGGGGGGTACTGCACGAGTACCAAGTTCTCCTGCAGTACCCAGTATCGGCCCCGATACCGATACTAGTATCGGTATCGGTGCAACCCTAGTAAAAATGGAATTTCTTGTCACTGTCACAGCTGCAGACACACTGGCCTACCCAACGTGCCTGCCGTCGCTAGTGTGCTCATTTGACATGCGTACGCGGCGTCAATGCTAGCGCAAAAGCCTTGGTGTTTCCATGACGGACGTCTTCAGTACGCGTTATGCATTGCGCACGTACTACGTGTGTTCTTCTCTATCCATGTAATTTTATGCTACAACGGACGTCATAAAGAGCATCATAACACGCGCTAGTGTGCACCCGGCCTTATACAACACAAAACTGATTCATGGAAAAAAAAAAAGGAAAAATTAAGAAGCACCTGTTCCCCTGAGTGCACACTCAGGAACCCAAAATGCTAATATCAGATAAGTGAGTGTACTAGACTTGGCTAAGGTTGATTCCCAGTCTGTCGGCTGCTCTGGATCAACTGAAAGTTAGACTAGAATCACTTATGGATTATTTTAGGTTGGGTTATTCAAAAAGATGGGTGGTGGAGGGTGACTGGATTTTACTTCGGCGTTTGCTGAATTCACCAACACCAGCACTTACTGAATAACCAGGGTTTTAGATATCAAAATAGGGCTTGAAAGAAAGCAAAGAACTAAAAAAAGGGTGAGGTCTGAAATTTAAAGCTGCAAGAGGTACAGAGCATGGAAAGGCTTTTGAAATACTAGGATAATAAAAATCACACTTGCTTTTATATCTGTGTGTAAAATTGATCAGCAACACCCACTGTTTTGGAATACAATAAACATCAAACTATCCTTCAGTTTTAATCTTCAATTCAGTCCTCAAGAGGTACAGGATGTATTCACTAAGCAGGGTGCGAACAAGTCATGCAACACACACACACACAAAAAAAGTTCTTTCCAGTTTGCGACTACAGCTTATATTTTGCTGTCACCCTTTTCGATTTACACAATTCACTGATTTAATGAAGAAACTCAAGTATGAATGAAATACAATTAACTAACAAAGAACCAATATAATAAAACAAACATACTTGCCATAACTGCGTAATAGAATGAAAAAAAGAAAACAAACCCATGTTTTGGCGCTATCCCTCTCTCAATGGAGACTTTGTTTGAAGGTTCTGCTTCTTTCTCATCCTTTGCCTTATCCGCACTAAATAGCACACAAAAGCAAGAAAATATAATGAAACATTGACAGATAAGGCAGAGAAGATAGATTTCATAAAACGTTAAGTTGCCTGGTGTGAAAAAGTGAGGTTTACAGAAATATACACTGTTCTCTAATGATTATCATAAACAAAGCAAATCCAAATTTAAAAAAAAAAAAAATACTAAACTGAATAGTTACAGACAATTGTACCCAAGATACCCAACTTAAAGATTTCCTGCAAATAGTACAAAGCCTACACATTCACAGGAACTATAGAAAGGTCCTGGAAACACAAGGTGGCTCAGTTAAGCCGAAGTCACTCTTCTGATCTGTTGAAGTTGAGCAGATTTTTATTAAAGCTGGGCAATGGACCAAGCCCTCTGCAGAATTTCCACTTATCAGATAAACATATTGTTAAACATGCCATTTGTCTTAAGTTAGAATTCGAAAATGTAAACAGATTAGCCATTTTAGTACAGGTTGAGTATCCCATATCTGGAATCCTAAAGATTCTGAAAACTGTACTTTTCTGAGCCGTCTGAAAGGATTAGGGTTGCTCCGGACAGTTGCTGCTACTCAGGAACCAAGCGCCTGAGTGGTGCAGCAGACCGCCGCACATGCTTGGAGCCTCTGGGCAGGTCCAGACAATACCATATGCAATAATCAATCATCAACTGATGACTGGTAAATAAGGTAACAGTTACATTGCAGATTCCGAATGAGTTGGAATGTATCAGTCACAAGAGGATGCAGAATATTCTATTCATTACAGACATAAATAAAAAAAATAATGAAAAGCCAACAGTTTATAGAAAACCTTTACTGGAGGAAACTGCAGTTATTTTGGTTTATTGAAAATCCTTTACAAACCTTCTCTTTTTTTCAGAGTAGGAAGGTTGGTCTGGTAAATGAACAAGGTTTTCTTTAGCGTATTCAGCAACAAGGGTATGACCCAAAACGTCAAGTTGGTGAAGAATTGACAGAGCCTATAAAGGGAAATACAATAATAAACATTTTCATCACAATACAATCTTGACAATAAAAGACATTTTTAACATACAGGGTTATTCAGAGAGCGGTGAAAAGCAGGAGAATGACTGGAGCATGGAAAATACTAGGGAAAAATAGCCAATTTGGAAAGTGAGATGAATGGGAGAATTTTTCTGGTTTGGATATTTTGACCTAGAATTTTCCATTCACCAGTCATTCTCCTGCTTGTCACCTCTCTTTGAATAACCCGGATAATCATTAATTCCTCTTAAATCTTTGAGAACACTTGCTGAACAAATTACATTTTTTTTTTATCTTATTTGAATATCCTGCCACCTTCTGTCAGATTATCCCTGCTCTACTCCTCCCAAACACCAAACTGGCAGACACTACCACTCCCTGCTAATTACAGTGGAGATAACGATCCCAGCATAGACAATCAGGGTTATTCAGAGAGCGTGAAAAGCAGGAGAATGACTGGAGAATGAAAAATTCTAGGTCAAAATAGCCAAACCAGAAAAATTCTCCCTTTCATCTCACTTTCCAAATCGGCTATTTTGACCTAGAATTTTTCATTCTCCAGTCATTCTCCTGCTTTTCACGCTCTCTGAATAACCCTGTATGACTCTGGGCCACCTCAAACCATTTTAAGTGGTAAAGGCGGCAAGAGTTTGTCCCCTCTTCTCTCTCCTTGACCCCTCGGGGGACCATCAAAAGGCCTCCCTCTTGCCTGAAGGTTATCAGCAAACACAGCAAACTCTAGTCTGGGAGTAGGTTCTACAAAGACCAGAAAAAATGTCAGAATGCCGTCACATGGCAGTGCAGATTCATTAAGTGTTGGGTGGTTGAAAGCGTTAATGTCTCAATTGTCTCTGCATTGTTAGGAATCTGTTTGGCCTGTCACCAGAATACTTTTTGTAGTTGAACGGCTGGACCCAGGAAGAGTTGGGAGGAAACCACATACCCCCAAAGCATTCTTTTGTCCCGTAAGAAAATAGTTTAGATTAAGGGTATAGCGCTTCTGTACCAGACTGGATTTGGTAAAGCATAAAATAGCATATTTTTTATTTCACTTTTACATAAATGTTGGGATGAAATGTTCTAGACACTAAATGATTGATCCGTTGCAAATTTCAAACATGGTCTGCATAATTAGCCCACAGGCAAAGAAAATGGCCTTTTCGTTAAATATGAAGACATAGATTATAAAAACTGGCAGATTTGCTACTTATAGGACTTAACATAGCGATTAACAAAGTCAAGTCTGTGGCTGCCTATAGAAAATACAGTAACATATTTTATCTGTACTGTACAAGGATTTACAGAAATTATACCCTGAATCTTATCCCTGTACAGCAGAGAGTGACCCCAGAGCTCTCCCTATAATCTGCCCTCTCCCTGGCTGTTGCAATGCAGCAGAAAGTTACATAGCATGCACCTATCGAGTTCAGCCTTTCACACAACCATCTACTGCTGTTGATCCAAAAGAAAGCACAAACTCCAGGTTTGCAGCGCTCTCCAAATATGCGACATACTGGGAAAAAAGTTCCTTCTTGGCCAAAGACGGCAGACAGATTTCTACTTGGATCAAGCAGCTTTTACCAACACATTAAATCTTATAATCCTTAATATTTTGTTCTTACAGGAAGTCATCTACTTGTTTTTTCCAGACATCTGTACATACCCTGATCCAACCACCTCAACAGACAGAGAATTCCATAGCTTTATATATAGTCTTCGTACAGGAGGGGTGGGGTCGTGCCTATTCCCCGATGGGGCGGCTGCAACCACCAAATGTATCCAGCCCAGCAACATGTATAAAACATAACAAGGAGAAAAAATGTCATCTGCGCTTATTCCCATTATACCGCTTATTCCCATTATACCGTGTGAAACAAAACGCAATTAGAGGCTTTGGTTTCTGTTTAATGGCCATGAAAAGAGTAAGCTCACCCGCTGAACATCAAGGCACCTCTAGCTTTTTTTTTTATTTCTTTTTTTTTTAAATACACACACAACTTTCCTTCCCACTACTGACAGGATGACAGGCTAGATGTCTACATAACAATACTGCTTCCCCCACAGGGAAAACATCAATCCTGCTTTAAAAATAATGTAAGCGGGGGCTCACGAACAAAGTTTCATTTTTCAAAGTAAAAATTTCTAAACACACTTATACATGCAAAGGTTTCCTGACACAAACCTTTGTAGCTGCAAATTCATTTGGATAAGTTGCAAAAGCAGCATTTTTCTGAAAGAAGAAAAAAAACTTAATGAAATTCAGAAGATAGCAGTGCAATTTGCTGTACAACCAGAGGGGCTTTATCACCTCGTTAACGTTAATCCCCACATTCTCAGAGCCCTGTTGGAGCTGTGTGTGTCTCCCCACATTCTCAGAGCCCTGCTGGGGCTGTGTGTGTGTCCCCACATTCTCAGAGCCCTGCTGGGGCTGTGTGTGTGTCCCCACATTCTCAGAGCCCTGCTGGGGCTGTGTGTGTGTCCCCACATTCTCAGAGCCCTGCTGGGGCTGTGTGTGTCCCCACATTCTCAGAGCCCTGCTGGAGCTGTGTGTGTCCCCACATTCTCAGAGCCCTGCTGGAGCTGTGTGCGTCTCCCCTCATTCTCAGAGCCCTGCTGGGGCTGTGTGTCTCCCCTCATTCTCAGAACCCTGCTGGGGCTGTGTGTGTCTCCCCTCATTCTCAGAACCCTGCTGGGGCTGTGTGTGTCTCCCCTCATTCTCAGAGCCCTGCTGGAGCTGTGTGTGTCTCCCCTCATTCTCAGAACCCTGCTGGGGCTGTGTGTGTCCCCACATTCTCAGAGCCCTGCTGGGGCTGTGTGTGTGTCCCCACATTCTCAGAGCCCTGCTGGGGCTGTGTGTGTGTCCCCACATTCTCAGAGCCCTGCTGGAGCTGTGTGCGTCTCCCCTCATTCTCAGAGCCCTGCTGGGGCTGTGTGTGTCTCCCCTCATTCTCAGAACCCTGCTGGAGCTGTGTGTGTCTCCCCTCATTCTCAGAACCCTGCTGGGGCTGTGTGTGTCTCCCCTCATTCTCAGAGCCCTGCTGGGGCTGTGTGTGTCTCCCCTCATTCTCAGAGCCCTGCTGGGGCTGTGTGTGTCTCCCCTCATTCTCAGAGCCCTGCTGGGGCTGTGTGTGTCTCCCCTCATTCTCAGAACCCTGCTGGGGCTGTGTGTGTGTGTCTCCCCTCATTCTCAGAACCCTGCTGGAGCTGTGTGTGTCTCCCCTCATTCTCAGAACCCTGCTGGGGCTGTGTGTGTCTCCCCTCATTCTCAGAACCCTGCTGGGGCTGTGTGTGTCTCCCCTCATTCTCAGAACCCTGCTGGGGCTGTGTGTGTCTCCCCTCATTCTCAGAACCCTGCTGGGGCTGTTGTGGTGTGTCTCCCCTCATTCTCAGAGCCCTGCTGGGGCTGTGTGTGTCTCCCCTCATTCTCAGAACCCTGCTGGAGCTGTGTGTGTCTCCCCTCATTCTCAGAGCCCTGCTGGGGCGGTGTGTGTCTCCCCTCATTCTCAGAACCCTGCTGGAGCTGTGTGTGTCTCCCCTCATTCTCAGAACCCTGCTGGGGCTGTGTGTGTCTCCCCTCATTCTCAGAACCCTGCTGGGGCTGTGTGTGTCTCCCCTCATTCTCAGAGCCCTGCTGGAGCTGTGTGTGTCTCCCCTCATTCTCAGAACCCTGCTGGAGCTGTGTGTGTCTCCCCTCATTCTCAGAGCCCTGCTGGGGCGGTGTGTGTCTCCCCTCATTCTCAGAACCCTGCTGGAGCTGTGTGTGTCTCCCCTCATTCTCAGAACCCTGCTGGGGCTGTGTGTGTCTCCCCTCATTCTCAGAACCCTGCTGGGGCTGTGTGTGTCTCCCCTCATTCTCAGAGCCCTGCTGGAGCTGTGTGTGTCTCCCCTCATTCTCAGAACCCTGCTGGAGCTGTGTGTGTCTCCCCTCATTCTCAGAACCCTGCTGGGGCTGTGTGTGTGCGTCTCCCCTCATTCTCAGAACCCTGCTGGAGCGGTGTCTCCCCATGTTCTCAGAGGTGTGTGTGTGCCTCCGCATCCATTCATTTCCCTCTGCTATTCTCACCAGGCTCCCCCGGCTTCTCTCCGAGCACAGCCGCACACTCCTAGCCCCGCTCTTCAACAGCAGCACTCGCTGCTCCTCTGGGCTCAGCTCGGCCGGGAGATGCCGAACCAACAACGTCCGGATGCCTCCGTTCTCAGGCATCACTATAGCCCGTGGACCCGATGTTCCGAATAGGCCGCGAGATTACCGCGCGAAATCGCGCGAGGGGACTCAGGTTCCTATGAGTAACAGGGAAATCAGCGAGAATCTTCCAGCGTGTGAAAGCAGCAGCCTCTATCGCCACCTACTGGCACCTGATGGAATGGACTGTGCAGGGAGGCAAAGGAAAGCATTACAATACAATGTGATCTGTGAGTCTGTAAAGCTTCATTCTCACCAAGTCAGTAATAACAACAGAGATCTGACTATGAATTACAGATAACCAGTATAGCATTAGAGGAAATACCCACTTTGTACATATTTTTGTGTAACGTTTGCAGTTTCCTTGTCTGTTGTGTTGTCTAAGGTTAGGCTGCCTCTCCTCTGGGTCCATATTTGTAGGACTAACAAGTCGTCAGACTAATCCACAACACAGAAGATTCAACCTTCTTTCAGCAATAAAACTAATGTGTGGTGTGCATGAGCGTATCACAGACCTCCGCAGCAATACAACTCACAGTAATGTGCAGTGTGTGAGCGTATTACAGAGCTCCACAGCAATAAAACTCAAACATACACACCACACATTTCTGTGAGTTTTATTTCTGTAAAGCTCTGTAATACGCTCATACACACTGCACCTTACTGTGAGTTTTATTCCTGTGGAGTTCTGTAATATGCTCATTCACACTGCACATTACTGCGAGTTTTATTGCTGTGGCGCTCTGTGATACGCTCATGCACAGCGCACCTTACTGTGAGTTTTATTGCTGTGGAGCTCTGTGATACAGCAATGTGCAGTGTGTATGAGTGTATCACAGAGCTCCACAGCAATAAAACTGTAGCAGCCGACTGGTCTCATTAAAAAGTGCAGTGGCCGTTTTTTTTGGGCTGGAGGCCGGCATGGGGGCATTTGCCTCAGTGCCACCTGACCCAGTCCGCCCCTGTCCCAGATATATGTATACCCAGACACAGACACCCCAATACATGTATACCCAGACACAGAACCCCAGATACATGTATACAGACCCTAGATACATGTATACTTACCCAGACATCAGTCCCTAGTTTGAGCAGAGTGAGAAGGTGGTGTTGGTGGTAACAGGCAGGCAAGCAGGTGCAGCCGCATGAGAATCACGATGCAGGCAGGCTTAGGTGGACGACAGATGTCTAGCACGCCCTCTCTGATGTCATTATAGGGGGCCACCATGCTGGATTCTCCGGCCTGCGGCCGGTTACTGGGCCTGGGAAGCTACCACCACAGAGCCACCACTGCCTAGTCGGGGCTGGCTGTGCTCCTAGGCGGCAGTGCGCTCCAGGCGACTGCCTAGCTCACCTAGCGGGAATGCTGGACCTGCGGGGTCTGCATTATTAGCGTACAGGCAGAAACGGTCTTTGTCTAATACAGTAAATAAGATAAAAATAGATAATAAAATGGTCAGATCTCCTGCTTATGAGGATTTGTAGTGTTCATAATGAGATTATTAGCAATACAGCTATCAAAAAATACCTATAGAATATAAAAATAATATCTGTATGTGTCATAGTGCCTGTGTATGCAAATTACAGTAACCCCTTGTATTTATAGTGTTAGTCGATTTTCAGCCATTATAGCCTGTACAGCACTGAGTGATTCTCAATGGATTACAATGCAAAATCGAGAAGAAAAAAACAACTTCTACTTTGTGTCACGTACACTGTACCGCTCACCCTTGATAACCGTGGTGAGGATCCTTTTGGACAGACTTCTATCCCTCTGATCCTTGAAATGGTTGGGACCACTAGCTCTATCACTCCCAGCCAGGAAGAACAGACACACTAGAAATAGAGAGTATAAGCAAGAGACAGCAGGTTTCAAAACCAGGTGTGTACTGGAATACAAAGGATTACTCTTGCTGACAGCTTGGGAGCAATTTACAGTGGCAAGAAAAAGTATGTGAACCCTTTGGGATTACGTGGAGTTTTGCATGAATTGGTCGTGAAATGTGCTCTGATCTTCATTTAAGTCACAACAATTTGAAAAACACAGTCTGCTTAAAATAATACAACACAAACATTTTATGTTTTCATGTTTTTATTGAACAGAACATGTAAACATTCACAGTGCAGGGTGGAAAAAGTATGTGAACCCCTAGCCTAATGACTTCTCCAAGAGTTAATTGGAGCCAGGAGTGAGCCAACCTTGAGTCCAATCAGTGTGATATTATTGGATGTGTTGCTGAAAGCTGTCCTTCCCTTTAAAAACACACACCACTTTTGGGTTTACTGGTTTCAAGAAGCACTGCCTGATGCGAACCATGCCTCGCAGAAAAGAGCTCTCAGAAGACCTACGATCAAGAATTGTTGACTTGCATGAAGCTGGAAAGGGTTACAAAAGTCTCTCCAAAAGCCTTGATGTTCATGTGTCCACGGTAAGACAGACTGTCTACAAATGGAGAAAGTTCGGCCACCAAAACTGCTTTTCCAGCATAGCTAGGGTTTTGGTTATACCTATATGCCCAAATGGTTTGGTATCATGATATATCGACATCACCTGTATTCTATCTCCTTCAGGAATAAAGAATTTACCAGGTGGCTTTTCAGCTGGAGCGGCACCTTGGACAGGCTGCAATCTGTCCAGCAATGGGGAAGAAACGGCGAGAAAAGTGGTAGCAAGGATCCTCTCTTGAGGAACAATAGGACTCTGATCAAAAATATGATGTTCATAGGTCTCAAATTGTCTAGACAGGGCATCTGCCTTGGTATTCTTTGAACCAGGGCGATAAGTAAGCACATGGCTTAAACTGGACAAGAACAGAGACCATCTGGCCTGTGACGAAACAGTTGCCCCAATGTTTATTTACAGTTTATTGTCTCTGTATGTAAGGTAGAGTGTTTGTTCTGTGTGCCCTATTACCTGATGTCTGTGTTATATTAATATTCCCTTAGGTGGTTATTGTAGAGTTATGTTTCTGTGTACCTTCTCTCTGTATAGTGTACATCTCTGTATTAGCTGTCCTCTGTCTTTATATTGTACTCCTCTGTGGCTACCCCCGCTCTCTGTATATTGTGTACTCCCTCTCTGTAAGAAGACTCCTTAGTGTCCCTCTAAGCACTGTTTAGATAATGGAGTGTTTACACATGCATCTTGTGTTGGATGGCTCTTTCTATTGTCCAGTGGCTGGAGTCTGTTGTTATCTGTAATGTATTCTGGAAGGGAGGGGGTTGTCTCACCTGTGTGTATTTGAAATAAAGAAGCATTCTCCATTTGGATTTTGAATGAGCAGCATCTCTTCATACAGTTTACGTGTCGTCTATACTGTATCTGGATACAAGCTCCGTCTTATACAGCGGAAAGGAGCACCTGGGATACTAGGATCCTTCACATGGCCTGTCTATCATCCAGATGTTTAGCATCCCCAATATACACCAGATTTTTATTATCAGTTATTATGATTATGGGGTCTTTGGAGCCCTCCAACAAGTAACGCCATTCTTTCAGAGCTGCGACTACTGCGAGTAATTCCCTATTACTTATATCGTAATTTTTCTCTGCAGGAGTCATCTTTCTGGAGAAAAACCCACACGGATGCAAAGACGTTTCAGGACTTTCTCTTTGGGATAGGACTGCCCCTATGCCAATCTCGGAGGCATCTACCTCTAATTGAAATGGCAAATCTGGCTTGGGATGTTGCAGGACTGGTGCCGTTATGAAATCTTCCTTGAGCTTCTCAAAAGCCTGCATGGCTGGAGTACTCCATTTTTGATTCTGATCACCTTTTTTAGTCATTGCTGTAATGGGAGAAACCACAAATGAGAAACCTTTTATGAATCTCCTGTAATAGTTAGTGAACCCCAGAAACCTCTGAATAGCCATTAACCCTTGAGGCAGTGGCCATTCCTTGATAGCGGAGAGTTGTTGAGGATCCATTTCAAAACCATCGGGGGTAATTATGTAACCCAAAAAATGAACAGACGTGATATCAAACAGGCATTTTTCAAGTTTGCAGTATAACCCATTTTCGAGTAACCTTTTAAGTACTGTGCGTACATGAACATGATGTGTCTCCATATCAGGAGAGTAGATAAGGATATCATCCAGATATACAATGACAGACACTTGCAAGAAGTCTCTTAGGACATCATTTATAAAATCCTGGAAAACTGGGTGTGCGTTACAAAAACCAAATGGCATGACTAGGTATTCGTAATGCCCGCTTCTCGTGTTAAATGCAGTTTTCCATTCATGGCCCTTCTTGACTCGAACAAGGTTATATGCCCCACGTAGGTCTAGCTTCCTATAGATTTTAGCACCTTTGAGGCAATCAAATAGTTCAGAGATCAGTGGAATGAGATAAGCATTACGTACGGTTATTCTGTTAAGACCTCTGTAATCAATACAGGGTCTCAGATCACCCTCTTTCTTAGAGAAAGAAAAATCCTGCCCCAGCAGTGGAGGAGGAATGGCGTATGAACTCACGTGCGAGGTTATCACGAATATATTCCTCTATTATGTCCTTCTCTTTTTGAGAGAGGAGGTATGCATGACCCCTCAGGGGCATAGTATCGGGCAGGAGATCTATAGCACAGTCATAAGGGCGATGAGGAGGCAGAATCTCAGATTTCTCCTTATCAAAGACCTCCTTGAGGTCACTGTACCACTTGGGTACCTCTGTAGACAGTGGAGGTGCTGTAGCCACATTCAGACTACCTACAACAGTACTTATCCTCAGACACGTTGACCAATATTTTGAGCTCCAAGATCCCAACTCGACCTCTGTCCAGATCATGACTGGGTTGTGTTTGGCTAACCAGGGATAGCCCATAACAATAGCCACCGTGGGAGATTCAATTATCTGGAATTGTATTTTTTCTCCATGTAGGATACCTGTATAGAAAGAAAGAGGGATAGTATCGTGGGTAACATGGGGTCTTAGCAATTGTCTGCCATCAATACTCTCAATGAGGAGAGGAGTTTCTCTCTTAACCAAAGGCACTCGATGTATGGCAGCAAAACCAGAATCCAGGAAATTTCCTGCAGAACCAGAATCAATAAGTGCTTCCGTGTCAAGCTTGATATCCTCCCAAGCAACTGACACTGGAACCACAACACAAGATCTTTTTTTCTTTTTAGATATGAGAGACACTGCAGTCATGCCTAGTACCTGTCTCTCAGGGGATTCTAGACACGTTTGTTTCCCGACATAGAAGACTTTTTTGGTCGTTTGGGACACTGTACCCGAAAGTGGCCCTTATCAGCACAGTAAAAACATAACCCCTCTCTGAGGCGATGTTGTCTCTCTTCCCCCAAAATACTAGACCGACCTAACTGCATAGGCTCGGGTACTGCTTGTTCCACCCTGGGTGGTGAAGGGGTACGAACCATACGAGGGGTAGAAGAGGTTATTTAGGGAGGTTTGCGAGGCTTATCACGGCCAGACCTCCTCTCTCGAATCTGGTCATCGAGTGCAACACAAAAATCAATAAGATCATCTAGTCCTTCTGGTAAAGACATGGGTGCTAGTTCATAAATTAAAGCATCAGTTATGCCCTCCAGAAATGCCGTGGGAAATACGTTGTTTGGCCATTGCAATTCTGCTGCCACGGTCTTAAATTCGATGGCGTAATCAGCCATTCTGCGATTAGCCTGTTTGATGTGCCATAGTACCCTATCAGCGCCAGTTGCCCGCCTTGCAGGATCAAAAGTATGCCTAAGGTCTTTCATAAACTCAGCATAACTGTATATCACTGGTTTCTTAAGTTCCCATAAGGGAGTTGCCCGGAGCAGAGCTTTCTCTGTCAGATGATTAATGACATACCCCACCTTGGCTCTGTCTGTGGGGCACATCCCAGGATTCAATTCAAACATTATGTCTACTTGCATAATAAATCCCCTGCAAGACCCAGACGTACCCAAAGCCTGAGCAAACTGGTCCATGCGATGGTCCTGCTCCTCCTGTTTCGTAATGATATCACTCAGTTTAGACATCAACATGGTTAAGTCTGTCGGATCCATATAGATTGGCCCTGACGTAATGTCACGTTCGCTGTACCGCTCACCCTTGATAACCGTTGTGAGGATCCTTTTGGACAGACTTCTATCCCCGATCCTTGAAATGGTTGGGACCGCTAGCCCTATCACTCCCAGCCAGGGTGAACAGACACACTAGAAATAGAGAGTATAAGCAAGAGACAGCAGGTTTCAAGACCGGGTGTGTACTGGAATACAAAGGGTTACTCTTGCTGACAGCTTGGGAGCAACCTAAGTAAACTTATACAGCGGGTATTAGAATAAGCGTGGTCAGATATACACTCCGGTTTGGCAACAGGCAGGGTTCTCATACACTCCAGTTTGGCAACAGAACAACTTGAACGGTTCTTAGACTCAGCGCTAAACAGAACAGACATATATTGGTAACAGCGCGGTACCACAGCAACATACACTCTGAGGCTGTATTGAGGGCAGTCCGGGTCAATAACAAGCAAGGTCCTCATACAATATCAGATCAGCAACAGAGCAAGAAATCAGTGAAACACATAGGGCCCTATTACGATCCCCGCGCTAAACCGGGGGCGGTAGGGGGAAAAAACTGCGCCTATTCCCCCTACCGCCGCCGGTTTAATGGGGGATTACAATGCAGGCGCAAGAAAATGCTGCCTGCATTGTAGCGCCCTTTAAAAATCAGGATGATCGCGGCAGCGCTCAGCGCTGCCGCGAGCATCCACTTGCTGGAGTCCATAGGACTCCATTGAGTTCCTCTCTGCCGGTCAGTGTAGGGATACGCAGGGAGAGACAGGGGGGACTTTTTCCCCCTTTCTTTCCCTGCTCCTGCCGGCCAGAGGAGGCGACTGGAGCCGCGGTCCTCGTTGCGGGACAGAGAGTAAGTATCTGATTATTTTTTTTCACTGTTTTAAGCTGGTGTTAACGGATTCTGCACCAGCGGAATCCGTTAACACCAGGTCCTGGCTCTGATTAACTTTTCGTTGACCAGAGCCAGGCGTTAATCAGCGCTGGGACATTGTAATACCAGCGCTGATTAACACTTTGCGCTCCCCATGTTAAGTATAGGGAGCGCAAAGTGCAGTGACCTTGTGCTGAGAAGCGCAGGGTCCCAAACGCAAACGGGTTTTTTAACCCGTTTGCGTTTGGATTGTAATATGCCCTAAACACCGCAGCTAACGGTAGTGCTCACGCAGGTGAGCGCTACCGTTAGTGTGCAGCGTGTTATAGCACCCACAAAGTGGATACACCAGGCGATGCGGGAATAACTCCACGTCAGGGCAACGAGCTGTCTCGCACGCCCAGCATTTAAGGCCGGCGGCTCTGCGTCATCCGCCACGCCCTGCCCCTCCAGGCGCACGATCAGTCGGAACTGCTGGCAACCGGCCACGCAGCGATGCCGCCGACTGTCCAGACCCACCTTGAAGGTCCACAGGTACCGAGGATGTGACACTTTGGTAGTGAAAGAGTTAAGGGCAAAAAAGAGGGAGGAGCATTTTTACTAGTGTTCCTTTAAAATCTTGCCGCCGGGGACTTGCCGACAGACGCTCCTTCGGCCATGGACGCTCGCTGTCCCAGTGGGTTGACTGCATGCCGTGGGACTGCCTGATTTCATGTCATGTTTTCTTGTAGGACCCAGGCAAATGATATATCCTTATTTTCAGCAGACACGACAATAAAAAAAATTTAATTTCCATATAGATTTCAATTATTTACAGCATGTAAAAAAAAAATTTTCACATGTTATGCGGCAAAATCCGCCAAAACGCAAAGCATCAAAATTGCACGCAATCCAGTGCTTTGTGAATAGACCCTTTAAAGTTAAACGTTCTACAAAATGACATAAGAAAAAAAAGGATAATGTTTTTGTTAACTATATTGACTGAATTTACTTGAGCAACGCATTACAAAGAATAAAAGCTTCCCGCTACATTCAGATATAAAGTTACTATTTCTTTCTCTCTCTCTTTTCTGTTTCTCAACATCAGCTTGCTATGTTTACAGGTTTACAGTTGGAAACACATATTTCAGTTTGTATCTTATAATTAGCCAAATCAGCTCTGCTATGTTCAAGGTGGCAGTTCCCAATTCGGGCTAGATTAGGACTTGCTGTTACATAACTATGGGAATTACATGGGGTCTGTTCACCTGCTGCCTTATTATGTGAATTTTAGTCACACCTTGCACACTTCCAAATGTATGGTATAAAAGGGAGCAAAGAAGATGCGGAGCTGCGGTAGAAGAAAAAGATGAAGCTCTTACTTCTCTTTGTGCTTGCTGGACTCAGTTCTGCCCAATATAATCCTAATCTGAGATCTGGCAGAACTTCTATGGTCCACCTCTTTGAATGGCGCTGGGTAGACATTGCTGCAGAATGTGAACGCTATTTGGCACCCAATGGATACGGAGGTGTCCAGGTAAGGGGGGGTTAAAGGCATTGCACTCTTAATTTTTGATATGTGATGCTCCCACAAATAGTGAGGCTGACGGCATGACGTCCATCATCTGCCCAGTGTACTTGGGTGGGCTCGGCCACATGCTAAATGGTGGTGCCTCCTGCCCCCAACAGCTCATCACCCCTGTCTCCTAACAGCTGCACCATGCCAGCCCGAGTGATAAGAGACGCTTGGACCTAAAAGAGGTCAAAGTGTGCCTGTGACCTCAGTAACATCTCTCTATTACACTAAAGTCATGGGCACAGTTGGACCTCTTTTAGGCAGATTGAATAGAAGCATAACCAGCGATATATAGCTACACCAATTTATGAAGCTAGACAGGTAGGACAAAACAAAAATAGAATTAAATAAGTTTAACAGAGAAAAACAGATCCCTGCTACAGATCTCCCAGTCCAAGAGGAGTTGGGTGACTCTCAGAGGTGAGGGTAAATAGCTGAGTATGAGAGGTAAATGGATGCACAGGGGCTGTGTGGGAGATCAGGAAATGTGCAATGATGGGTTATGGAGTGAGCTGACAGACCTTCCTGAAGAAATATACTTTTAGAGACTTCTTGAAAGATTGGAGAGATCCGGGACTTGGAAGAGGATGAATCTGGCAGAGGTGTTTATTATAGAATGTAGAGGGATAATCTGGGATGATAAAGGCCAAAGCGTAGAGGGTTACAGTAGTCAAGTTGGGAAATAAGAGCTTGGTGGATCATTTTAGTAGAGTTCCCGATTAGATAGGGACGGATGCGTGAATTGATTTTTATTTAAAAGAGACAGGATTTTATTAGTGACTGAATGTGAGGATTGAAGGAGGTATCAGTTTCATAGGGCAACAATAAATAAAAGAAATTGTGAAAACACTCAGGTACACTACTATTATTATCATCAGTTAAATAGCACCAACAGTTTCTGTAGGACTTTACAATAATCAAAAGGGAACAAAATACAGATAAATGGACCTAGCATGGAAACAACACAAATCTAAATCGCTCCAAATGAAAAGTCTCCTCTACTTGATAGAACAGGATACAGAATAGAATAAAAATGTATCTAGTTTCTCTAGATACAAATAATAAATATACACATCATAGCGCAATACGGCAAAGTCATTGAAACCAAGAAACTGGCCCCCTCTCTGAATCACACAAGAAATATATAATTATGAGCATATATAGAGTATCACGCTGGTTAACACTCCTGTTAGTAGTCCCCCTGGTGTCAAGCCCTCTATACACACACAGTCTGGACCAGGACAACTGATGGCCCTTGCTGCGTCCACGGCTGTCTATAGGCTCCAATGGGTAAGCTCCAATAGGTAATCCCTGCTACAGCAGACACTGCACTCTTCCGTTATAGAAAGAGGGGTTTAATGAATTTAAATGAAAATACACATAGGAATATAAAAACGCAGACACATCCGACGTGTTTTGTTGTCAAATACAACTTTTCAAGGATAAAATGTGCCATCAAGACAATTGTCTTTAAATAGGCCGCTCTTGCATCTTTTTTACTTCCATCTACCGATACTTACGGGTTCCCTTATGCTTCTGCTCATCTTTTGGACCCCTGTATCTCCAGAACCATAGAAACTAGATGGTCAAGTGAGACAGTGTTGGAAAGGCCAGATCATGACATTTCCAATGATGCTAACCATGTCCAGGTTTTTTTGCAAATGAAACATATATTACTTTTTTTTTATTATAATGCGACACCATTGTTCACTTTTCAAGTATAAAGTGAACAATGATGCTGCTCTAACTCACCATATAATTTCCCATGCCGCCAGAGAGTGTGGAGGTACTGGCACAATCCGTTACTACACATTATTCCATGAGAAACCAAAACCGGGGCACCGGGGGTCCCCTGGAACCCTGTGTCTCTAATATTTAGACCACACAAGGTCAAGTGAGGTGTCATTGGAAAAGTCAGAATCTGGCCTTTCCAATGATACCAATATGACCATAACATGTAAAAACAGAAAAATGAACAGTCCTAAACCAGCGGCATTATGTGCTTTAATTATAAAGCAATTTTGCTGCACTAACTCACCTTCTCATTTCCAACGATGGGAGCAAATGGGGAGCTCTGGTTAAGTTAGCACCAAGTATGTAATAAGGCCCTTTGTGGGGTATCAAGAATATACAGGAGTCCAAACGACCCCCACTTTCCTAGCAGCAGCTTATGGTTTGGATGGACGAATGCGTAATAACGCATAGCGCCATCACCTCCCCATTTGCTCCCATCGTAAGTATTTTACCAGGAAGGATACATTGAGATTTCTCTTGGTTTCAAGTATGTCCTGGGATCAAGAACAGTGCATTGTTACACTAGGTACAGAAATACAAAGTAATAAAATGCCAGATATTAAAAACGATACAAATATAGAGATTAATAGAACATAAATAAGTAGGAAATATATTCACTATGTTACATGTTTACAGGTGCATTCTGTATTGAGGTATGTTAACAAAGATCTCTTAAGTGACTTTAGACTGGGGAAGATTTGATGGCGTCTGGGAGGATGTTCCAGAATTGTGGTGCTCTGTAGAAAAATGAGGATCGAGACACTTTCTTTTTGTATTTTTGTATTGTAGGTAAGGTGCAGATCCTGGATTGGAGGTTATAGGATGAGGGACCTGCTGGGGGAAGCAGTCTATTCAGGTAGGGTGGTAGCTTCCCAGAAAATCTCTTTAACACCAGGTAGGAAAGGTGAAGGGTGCGTCTGAAATCCAGCAACGGCCAGTTTAGCTCTTTTATCATATCACAATGGTGGGTCATGTAGTTACATTGTAGCACAAAGTGACAGAATGAGTTATACAGTGTAGTAAGTTTATGAAGGTGCGTTTGCGGGACAGCTGCATACACTACATCTCCGTATTCAATAGCTGGCATAAGTATTTGTTATACTATCTGCTTTCTTACCGCAGGGCTCAAGCAGGATTTGTTTCTGTACAGGGCACCTGGTTTGGGGTAAAGTTTAGATGAGAGTTTTTCGATGTGGGGGCCAAAAAGATAGATTTGGGTCTAACCACATACCTAGATAATTGAGAGAACTGACTGTGGTCAGCATGCCTTTTGATTTTGTCTAGACATGCTTGGTGTCATTGGACAGGTCAGAGTCTGGCCTTTCTAATGATGCCAAACATGACCATGTGCTATTTCTTTTTTATTTTGAGTTTTTTTGGGGGTGTTGGGATGGGAGGAGGAAGAAATGTTTGCCTAGTCAATATTAAAGATGACTCTAAGGTGCAGCATGCCTATCACAAGATGAACATCTCATCTGTCTTGCATAGGCTAACTGATCTCACCTGATAGGTAAACGTCAACTTTTTAATGTCAGAGTGGTGTGGCAACTGTTTCACCAATAGTGCAGCGTTCCATAGACAAGTATGACAGGTGTGGTGCTTTAAAGGAGATGCCTATGCAATTATGCAATTGAAGCAAATTAGTTCTACAGAGGTTCAGTTCTTTAAAAAATACACTTGACTACAAAAGACAAGTGCTGGATAAAATATACATTAAATTACGAGCATTTATATAGTACCAACCGGTTCCACAGAGCTTAACAAATGAATGTGCAGACAGGAGACATATCAATACGAAGAGAAGTAAAATATAAATTTTCCTTTTCAATCCCCCAACATGTTACACATCAAAATTGTAGAGATAAAAAGATATTTCTGTAGTCACTTACCAGGTTACAGTGCTGGGCACCACCATCTTCCTCCTTTACAGATGGCTCACATTGAGGGTGATCTCTCAGATATCTGAAGCACAGCACAGGTGACATGATTTTCTGCTCAGTGATTGCAGTATTCAGGATGCATTTCCCAAGGTAATCCTTAACATCTGGCTTGTTATTATCATCTCATAGTGTTAAATTATAACCATAAACAAACAAAAACAATTTTCCTATTATAATTACCATATATGGAATCCCAAAAAGTCTGTCATTTCTACTTCATATATCAAAATAAAGTAAGACGCTGTGCTACGCCATGGCGGAGACACCAAAATCAGCCACAAACAAAATGTAGCTTCATCAGGTCATGTCTGAATATTCCTTTGTTAGACAGACCAGTTTATTAGATTTCAAAGAATTTATAGCCAATCAACATATAGATACTTTTCTACGTCAGAGTTTAACCAACAGTGGGGCATAGGCACTTATTACCATATATGGTTTACAAAAAATCTTTTTCCTTTCTTCCCGCTTTTGCGCACATTTTTTTGCACTGAACAGAAAAGGAAATCGGCCACAGTCCATATTCTATAGAAGGAACAACTGTCTAAATGCAGAATTGACACTTAGGGGGGGAAGTCACAGCCCATTTTATCAGAACAGCCTTTTCCATACAGGATAGTTATATTCATACAGAAAATTAAAATCTAACACATAGATTGTAAATTCCCTTGGATACTTGGATACTGGGTCCCCCTGAATCAGGTCATCATCCGTGTTTGGTATTCTAATATATCAACCCCTTGTACACTGATCTTGTAAAGCGCTGCGGAATTTGTGGCGCTATATAAATAAAGGATAATAATAAAGGATAATGATAAAAAAGTGAAACTTAGAAGAATTGGCAGAAGAAGTGAAAATTCTAGGTCAAAATAGCCAAACCTGAAAAATTCTCCCATTTATTTCACTTTCCAAGGATGCTATCATGTTGCCCTCGCTAATACCGGGACGCTAAGGGGAAAATCAGCAGATCACGGGGCAGGCGCCGAGTCTGGCAGCCTGTCCCTTAGCGATCGCTAGGCTTGCAGATGCTGGGGGCAGTGCTACAGTGCCCTCCCCAGCTTCCCCTCCATGGCGTCAATAGGACTCCATGGACGATCGTGCTGCTGGGACACATGACCGGCAGGATCTCGCCTCTCGCGAGATCCTGCTGGTTGGCAGAGTGATCACGGAGGGAGACAGGGGACTTTCTTTCCCCAGTCTCCCTCTGCTCTCGGCGGCCAGAAGTAGCGGAACGGGCCACCTTTCTTGCCACGGGATAAGAGGTGAGTATTTGATTTTTAGGGGGGTTTTGAGCTGCAGGTAATGGATTCAGCAGCAGAGGAATGCGTTACCTTCACCTCTGAGCTGGTGTTTACTTCTTCAGGTAGTGCCAGTTCTTAGCAACTAGCATTAGGACCATGCGATCCTAATGATAGTTAATCTGTGCTTGCTCTTTGCGCTCCTCATGTTAGGTATAGGGAGGGCAAAGTACGGTAAATGCGCGCTACGAATCACTAATTAATGAGCGCTAGCGGGTTTTTTAACCTGTTAGCGATTCAAAGCTGATGTGGGCGCAGTGCTATGACCTCCTTTACGCTAACGCTAATGCTAACGCTGACGCTAGTGTTAGCTCGAAGGAGGTGATTGAGCTCCAATTCGGCTATTTGGTCTAGAATATTGTTCTCTTCTTCAGTCAATTCTCATGAGTTTCACCTTTTGTGAATAGACCTGTTTGACTCTGTGTGCATTTCAGCCTGCACTCTTTGATTTTGAGTAGGGGAAAGGGGGGTGTGAGGATCCTGAGGACGAGCAACAGCACTAGTGGCCTGCTCTACAGTGGGTGCCCGCTCAGGTCTCACAAGGTTTTAGCTTGATTGTGCCATTACAGGGATGAATTCTCCATATGCAAATCAGTCTGCTCTCATCCAATGAGGGTGGCCAGTACTGACTGCCAAGGACGTCATCCCTGCACGAGAGGTACAGCAACTCCCTCAGGATCCTCACACCCCCCTTTTCTCTCACTATAAGTTTACAGAGTCATCCAGACGTGGACCCCTTGCTTGATGTGCCTAGAGGGGTGTCAGCTATACCCTCCTGACGAGGCCTAACAAGGCCGAAACAATCGTCGCGGGTTGCTGCACCTCTCGTGCAGGGATGATGTCCTTGGCAGTCAGTACGGGCCACCCTCATTGAGTGAGAGCAGACTGATTTGCATATGGAGCATTCATCCTTGTAATGGCACAATCAAGCTAAAACCTTGTGAGACCTGAGCGGGCACCCACCGTAGAGCGGGCCACTAGTGCTATTGCTCGTCCTCAGGATCCTCACACCCCCCTTTTCTCTCACTATAAGTTTACAGGGTCATCCAGACGTGGACCCCTTGCTTGATATGCCTAGAGGGGTGTCAGCTATACCCTCCTGGCGAGTCCTAACAAGGCCGAAATGATTGTCGCGGGTTGCTGCACCTCTCGTGCAGGGATGACGTCCTTGGCAATCAGCACTTGCCACCCTCATTGTGTGAGAGCAGGCTGATTTGCATATGGACCATTCATCCTTGTAATGGCACAATCAAGCTAAAACCTTGTGAGACCTGAGCGGGCACCCACCGTAGAGCAGGCCACTAGTGCTGTTGCTCGTCCTCAGGATCCTCACACCCCCGCTTTCTCTCACTTGATTTAGAGTAGGTTTACAAATATCCAACTACTCAGTAATTGTTAATAATCTCATTGATTGCCGTCATTATAGCCACGATCTAAATATTTTAACCTTTTATTTTATCACAGGTGTCACCACCAAACGAAAATATCATTGTCAGCAACCCTTACAGACCATGGTATGAGAGATACCAGCCCATCAGCTACAAACTCTGCACTCGATCTGGTAGTGAGCAGCAGTTTAGAGACATGGTCACAAGATGCAATAATGTTGGGGTATGTATATTGCTTTTTTTCCTCCCATCACTATGATCATTATGTATATGATCGTATTTCCAGGTGTAGTTTTGGAAAATTAGATATTGGGCATATGGAGAATTCAGCTCCAACTTCCTTTCGTTAGTTGGACATCTGATTCTTTTTACAGACTTGTAATCCGATCATGGCTCATTCTTTTTTATTGACTCGATTGTACCTGCAGAAATGTGGTATATCTGGTATAGTCTGGAGATGGTGACAGCAATGGAAATTCCTCAAATGCTATGAGTTCTCTTAATTCATGTAAAAAGAGCAGGGGAACTGAAATCTACAAATACAAAGCAGAAGGTCAATGGATTTGGAAGAATTTTGGTGAAAAAAATCTCAAAAAATGCCTAGAAAATCCTAAAACAAAAATAAATAAAGAGACTTTTTACTCCAGATTAAAAGAATAAACGGTTTATTAGATATTGATTTAAAACGGGAATATTTTTAACATTGAAGCCTATGGTATTCTCGTGGTTAAACCTGCTGAATGAAACCATTGAACAACAGAGTATTTCGATAACTTTTCACTGCTGTTCGGTGTTCTCTGAATAGATTAACCATTGCTTCTCTATGGGGATTTCCCAGGCACTGTATTTGCAGGCAATTCACCAAAATTTTGCCAACTGCCTCCTTTCCGAATAGCCGAATGGCCACAGAAGTGCACCGTACGGGGATATTCACTGTTCGGCGCAATTTCGGGGCCAGATCGTCTCTCTCTGAATAATCCCTTAAGAATTTCCAAGAAAGGCAGCTTAAGACCTCATGCTTCAGCCAGAGTGTGAATACAGTGAAGAGCTAACATAGACTTCAATAATGATATATTCTTCACCACACTTGCATTATATTAATGAAGAAATTATACAAGTATTCAGTTCCAAATTCGTTGTGAATCCCATTATGAGGAAAGCATGTTTAACATATTTGGGAGTCTAAAACAAATTTTATGGGTTTCATTCCAGTCGGCGTTCTCCAGCACATTACGAATCATAATGCCTAACGTGTAAATTGGTCAACATTACTTATTGTAAAATAATTTTTTGCACAAATTCTATGCAAGCTGATTAAAATAGTTCAATAAATATTATTTTTGTGAGACCCCAGACAACGCAAAGCTGGTCTGTTTGAACAAGTCAAACTTACCACAGAGTATAGGTGACAAGACATAAAAATTGAAAACTTTATTAGGGCATAGAAGCCAATATTTAAAAACTGGACACAACGTGATCACTAGAGACAAACACATAAACAATAAAACATGTTCAACATATTAGGACATCTCCATGTAAATATAATATATCTTGAACCTCAACATTCTCCTACAGACTCAGATAGTACTGGGAATATATATATGTATGAAGGAAGAAGGTTCAGATGAGGAATGGGACGCCTTGAGAACATATAAAAGAAAAGAAAGTGGGAGCAAAAATTCCTTAGTATACTTAAATAAGAATACTTGATACATATACTGTATATGTAGCCCTCTATGGGTTCTGCAATGTGGGATACCCTATAAATCACCACAAAATCTTCGAAGTATATACTGTATTTGGATACAGTAGTGTTGATGGTAATGGCACAATTTAGGCACCAAGACATGTGCTAAATTAAGCCCAGAAAACAAGGGGAGATATATTTTCTCTTTATTTATAGGAAACAGTTGTAATTGTATATATTTATATATATTCGCCTTGTTTACGGTGTTAGTGAGCTAGTGAATCACGGGTCATAGTAAATCGCTATAATCATAGATAGACCTATAAGGGAAATTAGCATAAAGATTTTAACATATATATCCTCCAATACCAGACTGAATGTTAGATTGCAATATGGAGCACAATCGCTCAATTGGTTGCTGTGTAGAGGAGATTGTGGTGGTAAGAGTTATAATACCATTCTTAAACATATGCTGTCCAGTCATAGATTAGATGCCAATTATATTATAAAGCATGGTTACTTCATTAAATTCTGTGTGAAGGAGATTTGGGGGTAAGGGTTAAGTGCCCACATTCAGAACAATACTTCAAAATACTGCGATTTTAGAGGACTACCTAGTCCCAGACAATGCCAAATATTACCAAGTAGAGCTGCCTAGTAGACATGTGCCAGATTTTCTAATGTGTTGTAACACACTATAGGTTAATATCTATGTTGACGCTGTCATCAACCACATGTGCGGATCTGGAGGTGGATCAGGGACACAGTCTACCTGTGGGAGCTCATACAATGCAGGAACAAAAGACTTCCCAGCTGTTCCATACTCAAATCTGGATTTCAATGATAGCAAATGTGGAACTGCAAGTGGAGAGATTGAGAACTACAGTGATGCTAATCAGGTATGATATTATTTCAAGATTTAGTTGACTGATTTAATTTTTTCTGTAGACCAAACAATTGTATTTGCTAGGTCCATAATTCCTAGAATGTAATAATAATGAGAATAATTATTACTGGTGTTGTGGCATACCAAAAAATGCTATAGAATATGTATTTGATTACTTCTAAAAATATGTTTTTATGTATACGCAGGTTCGTAACTGTCGTCTCGTGGGTCTCTTGGATCTGGCGCTGGAGAAGGATTATGTACGAGGCAAGATTGCTGACTTCCTGAACAATCTGATCAGTATTGGAGTAGCCGGCTTCAGACTTGATGCTTCTAAGCACATGTGGCCAGGAGACATACAAGCCATCTTAAGTCGACTCAACAACCTGAACACTCAGTGGTTCGCCAGTGGAGCAAGACCTTTCATTTTTCAGGAGGTAATACGTTTTTAACATGATGTCTATTGGGTAAATAACTATCAGTCCATGATACTGGACCTGTCAACCATAAACATTTTGCAATTAATTTTAAAATTTTGTGTCATTCTTACAAAATAAAATATGGGCAATTAAAAATAAATGCAATGAAAATACTACTCTGCGATTGCCAGTGGGCTAGATTCACAAAAGGTCTCCAAGGAGTGTACTTCCTGTGTATCAGGGGTGCTCCTGATATACACGACACTTTGCAAATAAACCTCATGCTTGTCAACCAGTGTGTCTATACTTACCATACAGACCCTCGCTCAGGGCGGTAATTCAGTGAATATTACAATCTTGAGTTGCTTGCTTCTTGGTTTAATTCCTTGATCTAGCAGAGAGGTGTGCTGATTCTCATCCTATGTATAACTTGTCTATATAGAAGTAGATTTTCTATTAATTTACTTTAATACTACAAGTGCAATATAATATGAAACTAAAATTGGAGTCCAGAACTCCAAAAAAACACAAACAAGACTAGTGTAATACCATCAACACCAGTATATCTGAAACATGTTATACACTCGCAATCGTAGATGTAATTGCGCCTAGAATATATGTACAAGATCAGTGCAGTTGTCTTCTCTCCTCCTTCCTCCTGGCAGCACCAGCCAGATTTTCACCCTAGCGAATCACCTAGGGCCCTATTACAATGTTCGCGTTAAAACGCTCGCGCAACGCGTGAATTTGTGCGCCAAGCGTTAAACGTTAAAGCGTGGAAATCAACGCTGGAATTACAATCCTCGCGCATTTTTTCATCCGTCGAGCAATAACACGCGTTAAACAGACGCGCACAAATGCGCGCTGCAACGTTGCGCGCAGAAATGTGCGGACTGTTTTTTCACGAGATTCAGCCAATCAGAATTAAGAACCACAATTATCTCACGTTAAGTTTTTGCGCCTGTCAAAGTCAATCTGAGTATATATGCTGCAGCAATAATAAATGCACGCACAACTTCTCAAATTTATTGTTTTGGTATGTGTAGAATGTGTAACTATACTTCGGCTGCATTTTTTTTTTGGGCTGGTGTATTTGGTTACGGCCAGGTTGATAGAATTTGCCATTAACACCAGCTTTTAGGAGTTGCTAATATTATGCACGCAAAGGCTATGCGTTAATTCCTAGATTGTAATACCATCCGCATACCAGCGTACAAACACATTTGCGCTAACCATGTTAAGTATAGAACGCGCAACGTACAGTAAGCTCACGCAGGTTCGCCCGCGGTAGACGTATACGCGTATTTGTTGCACTGACATTGTAATACGACGTTCAGCGCAAAGGAATTTACCCCTCGCGTTAATGCGTGAAGATTGTAATAGGGCCCCTAGTTGGCTGCAAACTATAATGGATGTGAAGTATATCTCTGGCGCCACCTGGTGGTCTAGTGTTTATTCTGTAAGGTTTATACACTTAGGCCCCAATTACAGTCCTTGTGCATTTGGTTTTGCGGGCACAAATGCGCATTTGCGCGAGGGTCAAAACCCTTTGCGCTGAACGTCGTATTACAACGTTCGCGCAAACGATGCGCGTTATCGTTTAACGCGGATGGACCTGCGCGAGCGTGATGAACTGTGCGCGTCCTATACTTAACATTGTGAGCGCAAATTCGTTCGTGCGCTGGTACGCGGCTGGTATTACAATCGATGCGCATCTTTTTACGAACGACGTTTGCGCACATAATTTTAACGTCTTTGAAAAGTTGGTGGTAACTGCAAATCAGAACGTTCTGGCCGAAACGAAAAACACCAGCACGAAAAAAAATAATACAGCACAGTACAGTTACACATTCTACACATACCCAAACAATAAAATTGTGAATTTGTGCGTGTTTTTATTATTGCTGCAGCATATATACTCAGATCTACTTTGACAGGCGCAAAAACTTAAGTGAGTCAATTGAGGTAAATTGATGTCAATTAAGGTTCTTAATTCTGATTGGCTGAATCCCGCGAAAAAAACAGTCCACACAATGATTTACGTGCGCTACGTTACTGTGCGCGTATTACTCTTCGTTTTGCGTGTCGTTTTTACGAATGTTATTTTTGGACGGATGAGAAAATGCATTTGGATCGTAATACCACCGTTAATTTTCGCGCAATAACGCTTAACGCTGTGCACAAAAAAAATTGAGCTGAGCGGACGAATTTGCGCGAAGAATGTAATAGGGGCCTTAAAATGAAATATTGTGAATTTTGTAAATTCTTAATAAACAAATTTCAATAGTAATGTGCAAAATAATCAATGTGCAAAACGTGCTTAAATAGTAGCAGCAAAGTGATCTCGAATGATAGACCTTAATATTAATGTTTTATAAATACATAAAATACAGCAATTGATTTAATTACCTGTCAGATTTTATGTTAGGTCAACAGTACATCAATTATGCTTTTAATAAATAAATGCATCATGCAAGTGACATAATAGAAAAAAAAGTTATTGTTGAATGTGATGATGATCCTGGTGTGTTCACAATCGGTGATAAATCCCCAAAGTTCACCAATAGAAAGATATGTGGGATGTAGTGGATATCAGCACTCGCACTGGTGATCAAGTCATCCAATTTTCAGTATTTACACTGGAAAATTAGGTCTTTACTCCATGGGGTGTTCCTCAGTAAAAACAAATAAAATGCAATGTGCAGACCATTTAAATAAATGGGTTATAGTAGAATATAAAATATCTACTCACATTTAATGGTGCCTATAATTCAAGAGGCACCAAGTCTCAAACAGCTGGTGATTCCAAGGGGCACCGGGCCCCCTTCTTGGTTGAAATGATCCTCAGTGGTGATAGTGGTTAATTCATCCGTTAAAACAGGACAGGCAATCGCTGGCTATGTTTAAAACTACTTTATTAAAAGTTTACAATACAATAAATAAAACCCTGCATATGTGTTTCGCTGTGGTCAGCTTCATCAGTGGGTGCAATGATGAACCCACTGATGAAGCTGACCACAGCAAAACGCGTATGCGGTGTTTAATTTATTGTATTGTAAACTTTTAATAAAGTAGTTTTAAACATAGCCAGCGATTGCCTGTCCTGTCTTTGTTGAAGAATCCCCACCACTATCACCACTGAGGATCATTTCAACCAAGAAGGGGGTCCAGTGACCCTTGGAATCACCAGCTGCTTGAGATTTGGTGCCTCTTGAATAATAGGCACTATTAAATGTGAGTAGATATTTTATATTCTACTATAACCATTTAAATGGTCTGCACATTGCATTTTATTTGTTTTTACCGAGGAACACCCCATGGAGTAAAGACCTAATTTTCCAGTGTAATTACTGAAAATTGGATGAATTGATCACCAGTGCAAGCGCTGATATCCCCTACACCCCAAATGGCTGAAAACTATGTCCAAGTAAGTTTGTCGTTTGTCTTTCTTCAATGTGAAGAAAGACACCTCTTTTACACCTTACCTATTTTCCAGCTCATGTATATATATATATTTTTTCTTCGTTAGGTG
Organism: Leptobrachium leishanense; assembly: GCA_009667805.1. Lineage (NCBI taxonomy): Eukaryota > Metazoa > Chordata > Amphibia > Anura > Megophryidae > Leptobrachium > Leptobrachium leishanense. The sequence goes on along the minus strand of CM019070.1, from coordinate 70,700,981 downwards.
ATTGATTTGGGTGGAGAAGCTATTTCAGCCAGTGAGTATTATGGAAATGGCCGCATAACAGAATTCAAATATGGTGCAAAGCTTGGAAATGTAATTCGTAAATTGGGTGGAGAGAGATTGTCATATTTAAGGTAAGTTGTCAGTAAGTTGTGACCCTATTTGTAAGTTGGAATGCATGCTTATCATCCTTTTTTTATAGGAACTGGGGAGAAGGCTGGGGATTCATGCCCAACGATCGAGCGTTGGTATTTGTAGACAACCATGACAACCAAAGAGGCCATGGTGCTGGTGGAGCTTCCATTCTTACCTTCTTTGATTCACGGTAGGTTTTACTTTACCGTAAACACCATAGTAACTCTATCAGTTATTTTGTTTAATTTCTTATCTATTTCAGTTTCTACAAAATTGGAGTCGGGTTCATGCTGGCTCATCCCTATGGGCAGACACGTGTTATGTCGAGTTACCGCTGGACAAGGAACTTTGTAAATGGAAAGGTCAGACTGTTTTAATGAAGTCCATTTTATGATAACGGTTATCAGTGTTCAGTAGGTTGCAGTACTTCCTGAAAAAATACTGAATTAAGTTGCCAAAATCTGGCGTTTTGTGGCTGAACTGTTTATTTTAATGATATGGATTCACTAGACTACCTGCCCCACTTCAGCACAAAGGTCCATTTCTTTCGATTCACTGCTAATAATATAATTTTAAAGGATGTCAATGACTGGATTGGGCCTCCAAGTAACTCGGATGGATCAACTAAGGCTGTCACAATCAATGCAGATTCTTCCTGTGGCAACGACTGGGTTTGTGAGCACAGATGGCGCCAGATAAAGTAAGCATCTCTAAATCTCTACTGGTAGAGCACCAAAATTCAGCACTGCATTTGATTATCACATTCATATAACTTAATGCTGTGTATTGAATTTCTATTCAAAATGTATTACCAGCCATTTTATTTCAGTATTTTATTAAAAACATATATTAATTTCAGGAACATGGTTATTTTCCGTAATGTGGTTAATGGACAAGCCTTGGCTAACTGGTGGGATAATGGAGGAAACCAAATTGCTTTTAGCCGTGGAAACAAAGGATACATCATTTTCAACAATGAGTCCTCGTGAGTAACATTATATGTTGAATTAATTATTTTTTTAATATGCTTTGTCTTTTTGGGCTATAAATGTACAATGCACATTACAGATTGTATTCTTTAGGTAGTTCCAACAGTTAAGATTTAAAGAGTTGCTTAGAGCTAAAGGGTCCTAACCACATTTAGACAATCTCGACGGCCTATATCCTGTTTAGTCTGAATTTAGAGAATTTGGAAAAGAGAGAAAAATAAGAAAGGTAAAGAGGGAGGGAACACAAAGAGAAGGGGGTGCCTTATTTCACGGGGTCCTCTGCATGGAATTAGTAGGGCGAAGCAAACCACAATGTTATAAATGGCCGCCTTACAATCATCTGGCTTGTAGTCGATCAAATAGCTGACGCCAACTCAACGATTCAACCCACAGTACCCAGAGTTTGAGGAAGGCCAGTAGTGTGTGGTGAACTCAGTCAGTAAATTTGTCCATCGTTCTTATGTGGTCTATTTCTTCCAAAATTTAAGAGGGAACTTCCAGGGACTCAGATTTCTCAGCCATATATTTCGTCATGGCCAATGAGACTTTTGAGAGGAGGCAATTGCCTCTTGAAGTAAGGGCTTGGTCTGGCTTTGCTAGGATGAAGATCCATGAGTCAAATGGAATGTACAGTATATATGAAAAAACATTTTGCGGTAGACAGTGATTCCATCTCCAAAGTGGCTTCATGCGACGGATGACTCCTCCGAAAACCCCCTGTCAGACACTTGGCTGGGCAGTATTCCTTTTAATATGTATTCTGGTCTGTGTTTCTATGTTGCCATTCTATATGTCAAAACCTTGTTCTAAAAACTGTTTCTGTGTGAAGGTTATTGTCCCTGTTTGTATAGTGGACGCAGTGTAGCCCACCCCTCCCCCAATTGAATTAGATTGTCTGATAACATCACATTATTCAGAAGTCCTCCTACAGAGCAGCACCAGGGTGTAACCCTATTGTTCTCCTAACCCTTCCCTGTGAACAGTTTGATTGTACTGGGTTTTTCTAAAAATGAAGTCAGTCTGCTTTTGAATGCTCGAAAGGTCTCCTTCCTTCTGTCAACTGCGGTTAAAGTTTGGGTGGGCTGTTAGGAAAGATTGCTCCGGCGACTGTGGAGACTGTTTTAAAGGGGAGAGAGCCTGCTGACAGAGGTACTCAGTTAGGGTATAGCCGCTCCGTTACACTTCACCTTTGGGCAGAACCACAACATGTGGGCCTTTTTGGTAGCACAAACTCCAGCAGGAATCTGGTTTTCTGCTTTATGGAGAAAATGGATTGTGTCATATAGTGCCTCATCATTGTTTTGAGGGCTTGTTCTTGTAATACGACAATTAAACTGCATTTGTAATTTGAAGCACTTCACCTAGGAACTCACAATTTTTTTCTATTCACATAATAGAATTTAGTCATGTATGCACCTAACAATGACAACAGATATGGAACTACAGGCTCAAATATCCAAACTGGAAACCATCAGTTTGACTGTATACTGTATATATATATATACACATTAGGTCCTGGTAAAGCATTTTGTTATTGTAACTTCAAATAAAGCACTTATAGCATCTTGGTGGTAATATCTCATAGCACCATTGGCGTCTTTTCAATACATCACTTTTGCTTATTATCATAGTGACACTGGAATAGTTATTTTCTACAAAACTATGATTGAATACAATGTATATTGGTGGGAGTTACTAAAGTAGAGGTAATTCTTTAAACTGCTCAAATAAAAAGAACACTATAGATCAGTGGTTCCCAATCCTGGTCCTGAAGCACCACTAACAGGCCATATTTTAAGATTACCTTGAGGAAATGCAGACTGAATACTGCAATCGCTGAGCAGCAAATCATATCACCTGTGTTGTGTTTTAGATGTCAGGCCTGTAAGGGTTACTTGAGGACCAGGAATGGGAACCACTGCTATAGATGATTGACTTCTGTTTTTAGGAAACTTCAGCTTTAAAAATTGAAGCTCATTTGCATTCATGGATTTTATAATGAAATGAGTAATGTCCATCCAAGACAAATCAATGTGTGGAGTTCTTCAGTGAGTTGTGCATAAAGTGATTAACCTCATATTGTTGTTTCAGTAACATGGATGTCACTCTGAGCACTGGTCTCCCAGCCGGCACATACTGTGATGTCATCTCAGGGCAGAAAGAAGGCACGCGTTGTACTGGCACGCAGATCACTGTAAGCAGCACTGGATCTGCAAGATTTGTGATAAGCAGCTCAGCCGAAGATCCCTTTATTGCTATACATGAAAGTGCCAAATTATAATCACTAATAAAATTGCAACATCAATAAATTAAACTTATCAGAATCAGTTTTTCATTTCTAAGTTACATTATGTGATAGCAATGTATGTAGTGTTTTCATTGTGAGATTTGAAAATACTTTAACCAGGCCTGGACAGGGACAAAAGATACCCCCACATATATATACACTCCTATAATACACCCAAACATACAGCTACACACCCTATGTATACTTATACCCCAACATATATGCCGTACATATATGCATACCCCTATAATATACCAAAATACACCTATACACAAACAAACACAACTAATCACCACTATGCATACACCTAAGCACTCCATACATATACCTAAACAACCCTATACACACACATGCATACACTTAAACATCCCTCTACACATACACGTAAACATATACCTAGGCACACACCTACACGTACCTGCTCTGATGACTTGGAATGGATCTGTGTCCCCTGGACAACACATATTGAGATAACGTTTGGCATGTGTATGGGCCAGACACGATGACCAAGTGTTGCCTCCTACAGGAGGTAATACTTTACAGTGAGAGCTGGTACAAAGTGAGTCGAGCTATGCCAACTTCAGAGCAACTGGTAAACAAGATTGTACGCTCTAACCTCAGCATGGCACGATTTACGATGTGCTGGGTCAACTTGTAACATGCTGCCTCCTGCTGACAGTATTGCAGGGTTAACATGCACAGCCATACAAGGGCCGAATGCCGAATGCTGTACTGATTGAGTGTCCAGCAATGCTAAATCCGCAAAGGCCTCAAGTAGTGTAAAGCCTTAGGCTATTGCGTACTTTGAGGGCCACCAGCCAATCTGACGAAAGCCTGGTATGCCTGATGACCAGACTGGGGGCACTATGTACAACTGTAGCGTCCAGGTGAGAAAGTGTTAACACCAAGATAAGTGACTTTAACATATGCCCCCAACATTACGTTCCTAACGCTAAACCGGCAAATCCATTAGCGCAGCGGTGATAGTGCTAGCTTGCGCAAGCTTACTGTACTTTGCACATCCTATACTTAACATAAGGCACATAATCAGTAATTAGCGTTAGAATAAGTAAGGCAGACCTCAAAATTTCCAATCGCCTGCTCGTATTTGGCGGGTGGAAATTAAGTGAGGGCGAGTGGGGCGGACTGACCCGTTGGGCTTGTGGGTTGGTAGAGGCCCAGTTCAGTCGTAATGTGCTGGCTGTCCAGTGGGTCTATATTCCTGCGATGGTGCGATCATCCGATATCGTTTGAAGTCATCCTACCGATCCTACAACATGCACGTGAATCAGCCCTCTTCCACTGTATCCGACCACTGACGGACGATTTCAGATGATTTTATGCGTTTACAACAGATGTGCAATCCTTTCAATTTCAATTGATTTTATAGGACGATCCTGGGACAATCTGGTGACGGAGTGTTTCTTTAACTATTGATCAGTAGGACTATGAAAGATTACCATTTGTGATAATTATTAACCAGATATGTGATGTATTTAAAATACCACACAAAGATTAATACAATAAATAAACAATGCTTTATTATACCAGAAAAATATTTTTTTATTTGCACTGAAGATTATCAAAATGTACAACGAACATATATGTATTTCAAATATTATCAAATTAGAACCACATTCTCAATAAAAATATATTGTTTCAGAAATTAAAGGCACATTCATTAAAGGTACATTCAGAATTATAAATAAACTATTGCCCTTTAATTATCAAACAAAAAAACATATAGAAGTGGCTATTTTATCATGCCTTATGGCTGTTATTGATGCCACAAATGCTGGTTTGGATAGATGAGATAATGGTACATAATGAATTTAAACAATCTTTATTAAACAATTACATATAAATATAAAAATATGGTGTAAATGGTTTGTTCAAATTGGTTTGATTGGTTTCAAATGGGTCTCGATTTCCAAATAAATCTCTTATAATCCCCAAAAATTAATGGGTCTGATGTCCGGAAGGATAAATGATACAGCTCCCTCTAGCGGGTATTATGACAAAATTACTCATTCATGGACAATTATACATGCCCAGATCCTTCAGGATAGGAAACAGGGATTGAATTCAGTATTTAGAGTGATCAATTAGTACAGAGATTGGCATGAAATGCAACAAGGTGACAGAAGCACCCTCTAAATGGTAGCACCAGCTTGCCATGCAGTCCGCCATACATTCTTAACAATTTCACTAAAGTGTGATTCTCCTATAAATGAGGATACACACATAAGGCAGCGTTTCTGCTATTTTGTTATATTAAGGTAAGCTTACAATCCGTTATGCTTATATTCACATCCCCTAGATAACAAGTGGATTTTTAGATGTAGTCACCAAATGGTTACAAACACCAATAGGGTTAAATAGGGTTAGAAGGTAGGGAGGACATCACTTAAATAATATCATATTGATAAGGTCCATCAACATATCAAATTACCCACCTAAAAATATTTTAACCTTTCAGTGCAAATAGATGTAAAGTGGAAGAAATTGCCAAAACATTAAACAACTTGTCCCTAGTACTATTGATTCTATTCTGACACTAAACAAGAGGATACATAGGGAATAAGAGCTGAGGTCCAATGACCAAACCAATACAATATATCGCGAAAAAAGAAAAGATTCAAACTGTTAAAAAAAATTGGCCATCACCAACAAACAGAAACGCATTACTGTGAGTTTTATTGCTGTCAAGGTCTGTGATACGCTCATACACACTGCACTTTACTGTGAGTTTTATTGCTGTGGAGCTCTGTGATATGATCAAACACACTGCACATTACTGTGAGTTTTATTACTGTGGAGCTCTGTGATACACATACACACCACACATTACAGTGAGTTTTATTCCTGCAGCACATGTTAGGGGATTTTCCACTAAGTGCCAGTGATACAAAATAGAAAAAAATAAGCTAAAACTTGTTGGCATTGTGGTGATGAGAAACCCAAGCACTTATCAGAACTATAAGCCGAACAGCAAAAGGAGAAGCAAAACAAAGTCTTTGAGGGGCCGGAAGACATCCTTCTATCGGAAAATGACAGGCGTGCATGCGCAGCCCGCAATGATGCTGACAGGCAGCCCAAGGTGAAACGCACGCCAGGGAACCCCACAGATACCGCCATCTATACTACAGCATGAGTTGCTAGACCAGGGACGCTATAAAAGACGGTCCTGCAAAAGGGAATTTGGACAGACTTTTTTTTGAACATTATATGGACAGACTATTTTTGAAAGGACACTCACTGAGGAAGCCCCACACCAAAACGCGTTTGTGTGATCCTTACCATTTAACATATATTAGATAAACAGCAAGTCTGTTGTCTTTTATGGCTTTCTTTTAAGAACAAAAGATTTATTTTTAATATAAAACGTGTCTTGCTGCTCTTTTTTATATTATGTAAAACTGATTGAAGAGTGCTCCGTTTGGGAGAAGATCCTGTGGATACGTGGCCATCATTCTACAATACTCCCAAGAGAAAGAAATCACTACTGAAATATAAGTATTTTAATTATATCATACTTACGTAATGCCTGCGAGTGTTTTTCACAATATGCTCATAGAAAAATTTAATTTACTGTATGGAAATTTGAGTGTATTTAAAAAACTATGAATCACAGGTTTTTATACCTAAAATTTACTGAATTGGCTGTATAGAAAGTATAGCACTCAGAGGTGCCCTTGGAATATCATTTTGTTCTTAAATTCATTCACTGTATTAACCTCTACCACCTCTGCTGGAAGGCTAATCCACAGAACCACCACCCTATCATTAAAGTAATACTTCCAGATATTAGAGATGTGCGTTTCGGGTTTCGGAATTTTGGAATTTTCATGAAATTTCCCGATTCGTGCATTCGGATTCGGCCGATTTTCCAAACATTTTCGGATCCGAAAACAGCAGATCCGAACAAATTTCCGAGCTGAAACGAAAACTTTTCAGAATTTTTGAATGGACTAGAAATGTGTAAAATCAAAATTCATTTTTGTTCCATTCGTGATTTCGGCTCCATTCCTGATTTTGGTTCCATTTCAGTAATTTCGGACATCGTATTTTTTGGTTATATCGCTGATTCTGTAATTTTGTATCATTCCCATCTCAATGTATCTTTCTTGTAAAACATGAGAAATCTCAATGTATCCTTCCCGGAAAACATGAGAAATCTCAATGTATCCTTCCCGGGAAACCCGAGAAATCTCAATGTATCCTTCCCGGGAAACCAGAGAAATCTCAATGTATCCTTCTTGTAAAACATGAGAAATCTCAATGTATCCTTCCCGGGAAATTAGAGAAATCTCAATGTATCCTTCTTGTAAAACATGAGAAATCGTATCGTATCAACAGAAATATCGGATCCGAAAAACCATTAGTTTACGTCAAAACGAATAGACACTTTGAAACGAGGAGAACAGATGTTCCGAAAAACACAAAAATTTCCGAAATCACGAAAGATCTGAAAAACGAACCGAACCGAAATGGAAATTGGCCGAAACGAGCCGAACCGAAAATTTACAAAATCCGAACGAACCGAACCGAATCGAACCGAAAAAGAAATCGGTGCACAAGTCTACCAGATATTACATTTAAACCTTTGCCCCTCTAATCTAATGTAATGTGGCTTTAATATGAAGATGTAGGAATGAAGCATGTTAAACTATTATAACAAAAAAGGCTAACAAGCTATATCCAGGGCAGTCCATGCCACTGTACCCTAGAACTCTTTTGTACACTTTATGACCAAACTTATAGTGATTATTGTTTCTAATATACAACGCTGCAGACCATGTTGGTGCTTAAAAATATTACAAAGTCAAATATAGCTGCAAGCTGCTGCAAGCTGCATTAAAGGTGGTCAATAGGGATGAGCGGTTCGGGTTCGGACAGTTCGGAGTTCGGCCCGAACTTAGCCTGTTCAGTTAGATCGCGAACTCCAAACATTTCCGGGTGTTCGGCGCATGTTCGAGTCCACAATGCATCACAATGGCCCACAATGCATTTTCCCACTGGCCTGAAGCTCGTAATTGGCTACAGCCTTGCACCTGACCACAGGTCTGGTGCAAGACAGGTTCAACAGTATGCCAATCACCGCTCAATTTTTGCCCAATCATGGGCTCACAGAGCTAAGTCCCGCAGCACACTATATAACGTTTCCACACGCCGATTCTGCACGCATTTCAGAGGAAATTTCAGAGGAGATTGTTGTGTGTTGTTACTGCCGGTCTGCCACGCTGCTGGGGGGGTCTGGGGGGTCTCATTTCTACAAAATATCAGGGAATTGATATGTGTGTCTTGTCACTGTGCCAGCAAGTTTTTTTGGGGTCACTAATTTCTTTTGTGAATTGAAGTGATGTGTGTCTTGTCACACAGCCAGTACCACGCAGTATTTTGGGGCTCACTAATTTCTTTAAAACATTTGTGAATTGAGGTGATCTGGGACTTGTCACACAGCCAGTACCACGCAGTATTTTGGGGCTCCCTAATTTCTACAAAACATTTGGGAATTGAGGTGATCTGTGTCTTGTCACACAACCAGTACCACGAAGTATTTTGGGGCTCACTAATTTCTTTAAAACATTTGTGAATTGAGGTGATCTGTGTCTTGTCACACAGCCAGTACCACACAGTATTTTGGGGCTCCCTAATTTCTACAAAACATTTGTGAATTGAGGTGATCTGTGTCTTGTCACACAACCAGTACCACGCAGTATTTTGGGGCTCCCTAATTTCTACAAAACATTTGTGAATTGAGGTGATCTGTGTCTTGTCACACAGCCAGTACCACGCAGTATTTTTGGGGTCACTAATTTCTACAAAATATTTGGGAATTGTTATAATCTGTGTGTTCTCACTGGCTGCCACCCATCAAGGGGTCTCACTGATTTATAAGAGGTTTCACTGCCACCCATCAAAGGGTCTCACTGATTATAGGAGGTTTCACTGCCACCCACCATCAAAGGGTCTCATTGATTTATAAGAGGTTTCACTGCCACCCATCAAAGGGTCTCACTGATTTATAGGAGGTTTCACTGCCACCCATCAAAGGGTCTCACTGATTTATAAGAGGTTTCACTGCCACCCATCAAAGGGTCTCACTGATTTATAGGAGGTTTCACTGCCACCCATCAAAGGGTCTTACTGATTTATAGGAGGTTTCACTGCCACCCATCAAAGGGTCTCACTGATTTATAAGAGGTTTCACTGCCACCCATCAAAGGGTCTCACTGATTTATAGGAGGTTTCACTGCCACCCATCAAAGGGTCTCACTGATTTATCAGATGTTTCACTGCCACCCATCAAAGGGTCTCACTGATTTATAGGACGTTTCACTGCCACCCATCAAAGGGTCTCACTGATTTATAGGAGGTTTCACTGCCACCCATCAAGGGGTCTCACTGATTTATAAGAGGTTTCACTGCCACCCATCAAAGGGTCTCACTGATTTATAGGACGTTTCACTGCCACCCATCAAACGGTCTCACTGATTTATAGGAGGTTTCACTGCCACCCATCAAGGGGTCTCACTGATTTATAAGAGGTTTCACTGCCACCCATCAAAGGGTCTCACTGATTTATAGGAGGTTTCACTGCCACCCATCAAAGGGTCTCACTGATTTATAGGAGGTTTCACTGCCACTCATCAAGGGGTCTCACTGATTTATAAGAGGTTTCACTGCCACCCATCAAAGGGTCTCACTGATTTATACCGGAGTTCTGTAAATCTTTAATCGTTATACCAGAGTTGAATCAGAGTTCTGTATATATTTAATCTATATATCACTCACCATGTCTGAAAGAACAAAAAGGACAGGCAGACGCTCCCAGACACAGATAAGAGGGCAAGCAGCCCCTGTGTCGGGAGGCTGTGTGCCTCTGGTCATGGTGGACGTGGTGCATCCTCTGCAGGGGCACGCTTGTCCTTTATAACTGGTGCTGGCCGTCTTCTTAACCTGCAGCAACATACAGAGGATTTGGTGGATTGGCTAGCCAGGCCATCCTTATCCTCCGAGTCCTCTGCAAGCCAGGCTTCTAGTGCTTTACAGTCCACCTCAGCTGCCAAAGCATCTAATGCAGCCTCCATGTCCACAGCTACTCCTGCCTTAGCCTCGCTATCACACACGGAGGAGTCAGCTGAATTGTTTGACTACAATGACAGTGACATGCTGCTTGAGGATGCGCAGCAACTACAGTGCTCTGATTCAATCTCTGAGGTTGAGCAAGGGAGTATAATAAACCTAGAGGAAGGGGGTGCCAGTGATGACAAACAAATAACTGGCACTCATGTTGCCCCAGCAGCTGCAGCATACTGCCAAGTTGGCTCCAGTGACGAGGAGATAGGGGGTGAAGATGACATTGATGATGAGGTCACTGACTCCACCTGGGTGCCAGATCGAACTGAGGAATCAAGTGAGGAGGAGGGGGAGGAGGAGGAGGAGGCACAGCAAACACGAGATACGACATCCTCTGTGACCAACCATAGCACTAGCCAGTCCAAGGCATCAGATGTCAGAGCTGCTCCAGTGCAGAGCACTGTTGTCTCAAAGAACACATGCAGGAACTCTGCTGTCTGGGAGTTCTTTAAGAAATGTGCAGCAGACCCCACCGTTGCTATTTGTAATCTATGTCAGAGGAGGCTGAAGCGTCGGATAAACACCGGAAACTTGGGTACCACGTGCTTGAGGCAACATATGACCACCCGCCACGCATCCTGTTGGCGCAAAACTTTGCGTAGGTCCTCCTCCTCCTCATCTGTCTCTACCCCCACTGTATGTCCTGCCATGTCATTGCCTACAACCTCCACTGACAGGGATGATGCTACAGTAATGGATGTACCCGGTCCTTCCTCACAATGTGACATCCTCCCAGCAGCTGAAGATTTACGCAGTCAGATTACATTGCTGCAGCTGCTGCAGCATAAGAAAAAATATAGTCCCAACCATCCCCAAGCACAGCGTCTAAATGCCAGCTTAGCAAAATTACTCGCATTGCAGCTGCTGCCTTTCCAGCTGGTGGACTCTGCTCTCTTCCGTGAATTTACTGAATGTGCTGTACCACAGTGGCAGGTTCCAAAACGCCATTACTTTTCACGCAAGGCCATTCCAGCACTATACCAGCACGTGGAAGACAATGTTTTCCAGTCATTGGGAAAGGCAGTCAGCAACAAGGTGCATGTGACTTTAGACACGTGATCCAGCAAGCATAGACAGGGTCATTACATTTCTTTCACGGCACACTGGGTATCTCTGATTGCAGCTGGGAGGGATCCAAGATGGGGCTCTGTGCTGGAGCTTGTTCATCCACCATGCCTCCAGAAAGCTGCTTGTATGAGGTCTGTCTGCTCCACCACCACCACCTCTTTCTCTTCCTCCTCCTCCTCCTCCATCTCTGTCTCTGGCGAAGTGGCAGTTAAACCGACACCTGACAGGGTCTACGCAATGGCTCAAGCAAAAAGAAGCCATACTGTGCTTGAGCTGGTTTGTTTAGGGGACAGGAGCCACACCGGCCCAGAAATTCTGTCAGCTCTGCAGGGCCAGGTGCAGAGATGGTTAACACCACGCCAGCTTGAGCTGGGAATGATCGTCTGTGATAATGGCAGCAACCTTCTCTCCACCCTATGCCTGAGTAAATTGACGCATGTACCATGCCTAGCACACGTCCTAAATCTAGTGGTACAGTGTTTACTAACCAAGTACCCAGGGCTGCCAGAGCTTCTCAGCCAGGCCAGAAAAGTCTGCAGCCACTTCAGACGGTCATTCCCAGCAAGCGTTCGCCTGGCAGAAATTCAAAGAGAATTCCACCTTCCCACAAACCGTCTGATCTGTGACATGCCCACCAGGTGGAACTCGACATTAGCAATGCTGCAGCGTCTGCACAAGCAGCAGAGGGCCATCAACGAGTACCTGTGTGAGTATGGCACAAGGACAGGTTCAGGTCAACTTGGTTTCCCCCCCGCAGTGGCTGATGATCAAGGATGCATGCACTGTACTGTCACCATTTGAGGAGGCAACGAGGATGGTGAGCAGGGACAGTGCATGCATCAGTGACACAATTCCTTTAGTGTTCATGCTGGAGCACACTCTGCGGGGAATTATAGATGGGGCTCTAGAGGCAGAGCAGCGGGAGGAAGAGGAGGCCTTCCCTAGCTCTCAAGGCCCCAGTCTTTCCGCAGACAGCATTCTAGCGGGTCCTACTCAGATCAGACAGGAGGAGGAAGAGGAGGAATATTTAAGTAGTGGGGGCTTAAGTAGTGGGGGCATTGAAGGTGGGGATTCCTCAAGAGAGGATTTTGTGTACCCAGAAACAGAAGGGCTAGTGCGTGGCTGGGAGGAGAAAGTGCACGATACGTTCATCCTCATTGACCAGGAAGACTCGGAAGCTAATGCCACCTCCAACCTACGCTGCATGGGCTCCCTAATAATGCAAAACCTGCTAAAGGACCCCAGGATTCGTGCTATCAAGGAGAGGGATCATTACTGGTTGTCAACCCTTCTTGATCCACGATACCAGGGTAAAGTTGCAGAGCTCATCCTGCCCGCACAGAGGGAGCACAGGATGAAAAAACATGAGGACGCTCTAAAGCGACACTTGTGTAACACCTTTCCAGGCACTGGTAGATTACCAAGTGCTGACACAAGTGCTTCTGAGGCTGCGGATGATCAGAGGAATAGTGGTGAAGGCCAGGGCCGCTTGACTGAAGCATTTTTAATTTTTTTTAGTCCACGACGCCCAGGAACGTCAAATGTAGGCACCCATTGCCAGCGTCTTCACCATATGGTGCAGGACTACCTAGGGGCAAGGGCAGACCTGGATACCTTTCCAGCAGATGATCCACTGGCTTACTGGGTGTTGAGATTGGATCACTGGCCAGAACTTAGCCAATATGCTATGCAGCTACTAGGTTGCCCTTCATCTAGCGTGCTTTCCGAAAGGACGTTCAGTGCCGCTGGAGGTTTTGTCACAGACAAAAGAGTGCGTCTGTCCACCTACTCTGTAGACTGGCTGACATTTATAAAAATGAATCAGTCCTGGATCAGCAGCTATCAACTGACGTAACGGAATAGATCGGGGATGTCTTCTGCATTCACAAAACCTCCAGCACTGAACTCTTCCACAATACCACAAAATGGTTACGGTATGAATGCACTTGCTGCCATGAAAGGCGCAATATTTGGCTGCACTGACGCCTGTGCCAGATTTATATCATTTAAATTTTTTGAACCGCAGGGTCCAACCACAATACCACAAAAGGGTTACGGTGTGAATGCACTTGCTGCCATGAAAGGCGCAATATTTGGCTGCACTGACGCCTGTGCCAGATTTATATAATTTTAATTTTTTGAACCGCAGGGTCCAACCCTGCACTCTTCCACAATACCACAAAAGGGTTACGGTGTGAAGGCACTAGCTGCCATGAAAGGCACAATATCTGGGTGCACTGACGCCTTGACCAGATAAAAACACCTTCACCAGATAAAAAACTTTTCAATATAGGACCACATGGTCCACCCCTGCATTCTTCCACAATACTACAGAGGGGTTACTGTATGATGATACTTGCTGGCCTGGCAGTCTTGCACCAAAGGCAGAATATCTGGGTGCACTGACACCTTTACCAGATGCATATCTTTTTAATATAGGACCGCAAGGTTCACCCCTGCATTCTTCCACAATACTACAGAGGGGTTACTGTATGGTGATACTTGCTGGCCTGGCAGTCTGGCACCAAAGGCACAATATCTGGGTGCACTGACGCCCATTAACAGATAAAAAAAAACACTTTTCAATATAGGACCACATGGTCCACCCCTGCATTCTTCCACAATACTACAGAGGGGTTACTGTATGATGATACTTGCTGGCCTGGCAGTCTTGCACCAAAGGCACAATATCTGGGTGCACTGACGCCTTGACCAGAATCATATCTTTTTAATATAGGACCACATGGTCCACCCCTGCATTCTTCCACAATACTACAGAGGGGTTACTGTATGACGATACTTGCTGGCCTGGCAGTCTTGCACCAAAGGCACAATATCTGGGTGCACTGACGCCTTGACCAGAATCATATCTTTTTAATATAGGACCGCAAGGTTCACCCCTGCATTCTTCCACAATACTACAGAGGGGTTACTGTATGATGATACTTGCTGGCCTGGCACCAAAGGCACAATATCTGGGTGCACTGATGCCCATTACCAGATAAAAAACTTTTCAATATAGAACCACATGGTCCACCCCTGCATTCTTCCACAATACTACAGAGGGGTTACTGTATGATGATACTTGCTGGCCTGGCAGTCTTGCACCAAAGGCAGAATATCTGGGTGCACTGACGCCTTTACCAGATGCATATCTTTTTAATATAGGACCGCAAGGTTCACCCCTGCATTCTTCCACAATACCACAGAGGGGTTACTGTATGATAGTACTTGCAGGCCTGGCACCAAAAGCACAATATTTGGGTGCACTGCCACTGACGCCTGTATCAGATTCATATCCTCAGATGGGTTACGGTGTGGCGGCACGGTTGGGGACGCTAAAGGACCAATTTTGAAGCACCTATTGTTACTTTCATCCAAAGCCTGCATAAGTTTCACAATAATTTAGCCAAAAAAATCAGTAAACTTTTTCTGCGTGTCTGAAAATGTTTCCTCTTTTCATACAGACTGCCGCCCCAAGCAGTTGTTTATGGATAGATTAAAGGAAAAGCATTTACCGTCATTTGAAACATAATTTTTTTGTTTTTAAGTGTTTCTATACATCCTAGAAATCCGCCACTTCACGGGCAGGTTATGGGGACCTCCTAGGCACGATATTTGAAGGAATTTTTTGTTTTTATTTTTAACCCTTATTTCATGGAAAACTCACTGTCCCTTTAAAAACGTATTTTTTTAAACTTTTTGTCCTTGTTTCCTGTTCCCCCAGGGCACTACCTGGACCCCCATACACCTTTTATGGCAAATATGTAGCATATATGCCCTCTTGGAGGGCACTCTAAAAACCGAATTTTCAGCCCCATTGACTTGCATGGGGTTCGGGTTCGGGTTCGGACCCGAACATTTGGAAAAATTCGGGTTCGGGCCCGAACCGAACTCGGGGGGTGTTCGGCTCATCCCTAGTGGTCAAGCACAAAAGTCTAGAGAGCACATGAACAGATATTACAGGCAGAGATCTAAATATGACAGCTACCTGTTTTATAAAATAGTTTGGCCACAAGACATCTTGTCAAATGGCCTTTGTTCATATTACAGGTAGCAGCAGGGCTGGACTGGCCATCGGGTATACTGGGTATATAACTGTGTTTGGGTGACGTGTCTGTGTGTACCCAGGCAGGCACAGCCCATTACAGGACAAAATCAAACCTCTGAGCTTGCAATATGCCTCTGGCTGCAGATGTTTGGGAGGAGAGCTGCCCATGGTTTCAGGCAGGCAGCACCTGGGCAGTGACAGCACAACACTTTTCTGGTCATGGTCAGGCTGCATTCCATGAGCAACATGTGAGAGAGTGCGCTTAAACTTCTTCAGGTAGGGGAAGTTAACCCTCTCCACTCTGACTCACTACCCCAGGTACTGGACTTTTATTTTATAGCTTATTACTGTCTTATAAGAAATAAATTCAGGTTTTACCTAAACCCTCGCTGTTTGCATGGGGGTGGGCAAACATGAATTTACATGCATTTTTTTCCCAACAATTTATAATGATTTTTCTATTTAAATTATCTTACTATTTAACAGACCCAGGATGCAAAAAAGTGAGACAGATGTAATTTGCAAGTCTTTGTCAGAGTTCCTTGTTGCATATGGGGAATGTGGCACATAGGTTGTTCCAAACATCTTGCAGAACTAATGACAGATCTTCTGTGGATGTAGGCTTTCTCACATCCTTCTGTCTCTTCATGTAATCCCAGACACACCCGATGATGTTGAGATCAGTGCTCTGTGGGGGCCATGCCATCACTTCCAGTACTTCTTGTTCTTCTTTATGCTGAAAATAGTTATTAATGACTTTGGCTGTATGTTTGGGGTCGTTGTCCTGCTGCAGAATAAATTTGGGGCCAATCATACGCCTCCCGGATGGTATTGCATGATGGATAAGTATCTGCCTGTATTTCTCAGCTTTGAGAACACCATTAATCCTGACCAAATCTCCAACTCCATTTGCAGAAATGCAGCCCCAAACGTTCAAGGAACCTCCACCATGCTTCACTGTTGCCTGCAGACACTCATATTGTACCGCTCTCCAGCCCTTCGACGAACAAATTGCCTTCTGCTACAGCCAAATATTTCAAATTTTGACTCATCAGTCCAGAGCACCTGCTGTCATTGTTCTGCACCCCAGTTCCTATGTTTTCGTGCATACTTTAGTCGCTTGGCCTTGTTCCCACGTCGGAGGTATGGCTTTTTGGCTGCAACTCTTCCATGAAGACCACTTCTGGCCTGACTTCTCCGGACAGTAGATGGGTGTACCTGGGTCCCACTGGTTTCTGCCAGTTCTGAGCTGATGGCACTGCTAGACATCTTCCGATTTCAAAGGGCAATAAGCTTGTTCTGTCTTTCATCTGCTGCACTAAGTTTCCTTGGCCGACCACTGTTTTTACGATCATCAATGTTGCCCCTTTCTTTGTGCTTCTTCAAAAGAGCTTGAACAGCACATTTTGAAAGCCCAGTCTGCTTTGAAATCTTTGTCTGGGAGAGACCTTGTTGATGCAGTATAACTACCTTGTGTCTTGTTGCTGTGCTCAATCTTGCCATGACATGAAACTGTCTTTCACAACCTCACCTTGGTAGCAGAGTTTGGCTGTTCCTCACCCAGTTTTAAACCTCCTACACAGCTGTTTCTGTTTCAATTCATGACTGGGTTTCAACCTACGTGTGAAATTGATGATCTCTTAGCACCTGTTTGGTATAATTGGTTGATCATACACCTGACTATAATCCTACAAAATCCCTGACTTTGTGCAAGTGTACCTATGTGAATTGATGCTGGTTTGACAGCAAAAGGTAGTAACACCAAATATTGATTTGATTTTAGATTTTTCTTTTGTTCGCTCACTTTGCATGTTGAAAATTGACAAATATAAACAATCATTATTTATATTTCTGAAAGCATTCTTTGTTTACAGCATTTTTTCACACCTGCCTAAAACTTTTGCACAGTACTGTGTATATATACATATATATATATATATATAATACTGAAACTCGGTATTAACCCTTTCGCTGCTGAGCCATTTCACCCATGTGTGCTGAGCTAATTTTTACTGGTTCCGCTCATCATGTTTAAACACGATTTGAAGTCACATTTTATTATACGTCCCAGACAAATTATATATCGTTCTTGCCAGCAGACTCGACAGATTCATAATATATCATTTTTATATGTATTCGTCATGTCCTGCCTGTATATTATAACAAAAAATGCAATAAAGGGGGCGGAGCTGACTGCCGATGGGAGAAGTCACGTCCTGCAGAGCTCTCCAGCTGTTACCCTTTTTCTATGATTTGACGTGACCCACCATCGGCTGCAGTGTTTTTCCTTCGCTTGGGGAACCCTAGACAACCTACCGCCCTGCGCTAGTGACTTTTCACTTACTCCCTGGTGCCGTTTGGGGCAATTTGAGGCTTGTGGCCTATATAGCTGGCGGCCATCTTGGACGTCTCAGTGTGGAACACACGACTCTTCCTCTCTCCTGCCCTGGTCCTGCTGCAGACCCTGATCCCCTTGAGAGTTGCAATTATGGCTGGGTATCCTGAGGACTCTTGTCTCCTCACGAAGGGAGATGTCTGGCGTATTTTTGAGGAGTTTCGGGCGTGCTGGCTGGCTGACTTCCGGGAGGTACGCGATGAGCTGGCGGAGGTGACACGCGTGCCTAAGTCGGAACAGAGGCGAATGGAGCAGACAGCGGACTTGCGGGACCCTCCAGTGCTGCGGCCTCACAGCGGAGAGATGGCTCCTTGCCAGGATGTGGAGGGACTAAGCGGGGGTACACCTGATGATCTGTGGTTCCTGTCCGTGGTGACGTTAAGCTCTGCCGTGGCAGTGGCTGGAGAGTGGTGCCCCAGGAGTGGAGACCGTGACGCTGGGGTGCTGCTAGATTCCTGGATGCGGACTGAGGATGCCTTGCCGTGTGAGGAGTTCTGGCATGGGGAGGAAGACCTGACACCTCCGGCACTGATCGTTGAGATGCTGAAGACACTTACCAGAGGGCTGTCTGTCTTGTTGTTCCTCCTTCCTCCAGTGGCCCCTATGGAGATGGCACTGTTGCGGCTCTGCTATCCCACTTGCGAAGAGGAGTGCTGGAGATTTCTGTCCCACGGCTGCTCTGATGGAACTGATGGCTTGGTTCTGATGGGGGCTTTTCCTGCTGAGATTCTGGCCCCATACCGTGATACAGGCTGAAGTTAAAGCCTCCCCTCCACTCCCGCTGCGTCCCCGCTTCCTTCCCTGTTTTGAGACCCAGGCTGCGGCCCCCTTTCCCCTAGCCTTGCTTTCCTGCTGACTCTGTCCTCCTTAGTCGTGCATATTTGAGTACCACTATGAAGTCCCTTAACTTGTATGAGACTCCCGATGACATATTCTTCCCCCCCTCCCTGATGTGATATCCTGCAGGCATACTGATTATTGCCCCCACCCCCATTTATTATTATTTTTTTTTATTTATTTTTTTGTCTTTTTATTTTTTTTTTGTCCGGGTGATACTTTTCGTCGAGGGCCTTTCCTTGAGGTTTCTGGGGTCTCTGTTTTATGTACACCTGTAGGGACGTCAGGATTCCCTCCCCCCTTCTTTTTTTTTTTTTTTTTTTTTTGGCGTGCGGGATACTGGGTTGCCCTGGGGAGCCACCAGCGTGGCAACCATGGCTCTGGCTGTGCTTTTGGCCCCAGGTCGCCCGGCCTTGGGACCTCTTCCATGGCCCCCGACTTTCCTTTGGGTTGTCGGGGAGAGCCGGGAATGTTCCCCCTTACTAGGGCAGTCCCCCGCCCATCCCTCACCCCATTCCCCTGCCCAGTTTATTTTTTCCCTGACGTCCACTGGTAGTCCTCCCCTACCTCTTTTTGTGAACCGCTCGGACAGCCCCCTCACCCCTTTCCCCTTTTTCTATTTGAGATCTTCCTCGCAGTAGACTTTTGTTGTGCTTTTTTTTTGATACACCGTTGATGACTTACTGTGGCCCTGCGTGACCACCTCCTGCTGAATATGTTTTCTGTCTACATGTGCAAACTCTAAAATAAAGAATTTAAAAAAAAAAAAAAAAAAAAATGCAATAAAATTAGAATTTTCAATCATCTACAGCGTGTAAATTGTTTTTTTTCACATTTATATTTTCTATGGGGTGCGCTTGTTAAAAAAATGTGAAATGGGGACTCGTTACATTTTTTTTGGGGGAAATTACGTGATTTTTAGCAAACCCCCCATAGAAAAAATCATTAGTGCAGCATCATTGTTCACATTATAAATGAAATGGAAACAATATTGCTGCATTAATAAAACAAAAAAATAAATGTTTTTTTAAAACAATTTATTTTATTTATATTTGTATTTTAATTTCTTTACATATAACATGGTCATGTTTTATATAATTGGAGAGGCCATGCTCCTCTAGCTGCCACCGTTCAGGAGATAGGGGGGGTTCAAAGGAACCCCCTATCTCCACCATGGGATTTCCTTAGGAAATCCCCGGGCAGCTAGGGGTTCCTCGGCAAACTGACGCCAACGCGCAAGAGGGGGACCCAGAGGTGGAGCTGCCTCAAAGATGGTGGCCCCCACCGGAACTAGGCCGCGATCTGGCGTTGACTGGCGCCGGATCGCGTACCGGTGTCTCAGGGGTTAAAGTCAGGCACCACTTAAAAGGGCAGGCTGTGCCCTTCCAAGTGTTGCCTGCCTTTTTTTTGTACCCCTTACAGATGGGGAGAGAGGTCCAAATGACCTCGCCCCCTCCCATCCAGGCACTTTCCCTGCTGTGGCGGGGGGGGGGGGGGTTTGCCTGCAATAGACGTCATCATCGCGCCCAGCAACGACCTGTTGAAATGCCGGCCAATCGCTGCCTGCAATGCAATGACCCAGCTTGGCTGGACGCACTGAGCGCGTCCTTCGCAGCAAAGGGGTTAAAGATATATTCCAAAAAAATAAAGAGAGGCCCCATATTTTTCTTTGCACCTGGCCCCACAAACACCAGAGCCAGCCCTGTTTATAGCCAATTAATATATATATATATTGTCTATAACGGTTGTGGTGAAGGACTAAAAGTGAGATAAAAAGCCTCCACACTGGGGGCGTGGCCTGGAGCGAGATGAGAGCAGACGTGTAGGCTGATCTCTCCGTCCTGACGAGCAAAGAACCCAATTTTTCTCGGAGCAGATCTTCTCCACACTGCCTTCCATCGCCACCGAGTCCCTTGTGATGTCTCCCGCAAAGGTTTCCCGGACGAAGGGGACCCCAGGCACGCAGGTAGCCCCGATCTTCCGTCCCCTGCCCTTGGGGCCTGCTCCGCAAGATGGCGGCCGGCACTCTCCATCTGCATCCTCCGCGTGCTCCAGTCCCGGAGGGCCTCCGGAGGCGGCTACCAAGGAGGATATCCAACAGATCCTCGGCCGGCTGGTCGAGGTACAACAATTTATCGCGGGGGAGCTGGACAAATCGGCGCGCGCCATCCGCACGGAGATACACGCGGTTGGCGCCAGAACTTCCGCTCTGGAGGAGGCAGTGACTACGCTCTCGAGGGGCCACAACGCAGCAATTGACAGATCAAACGTGTTGGTGGAGCGCATTCAACAACTGGAGCAGCAGGTGGAGGACCTTTCTAACAGGTCCAGACGCAACAATTTACGGCTTCGGGGGCTCCCGGAGTCGGTGGCATCGAACGCCTTAGGAGAGACGGTACTGAATATGTTAACGACCCTGTTACCCGAATATACCACGGACCAATTGCTACTCGACCGGGTGCACCGAGCCCTGAGAGCGAGGGCGGCCCCTCCGGCAGGCCCCAGGGATGTGATATTTCGTTTCCACTACTTCACTTCCAAGATGGCAGTGCTACGAGCTTTACGTCATTCTCCACTTGTCTATCAAGATGCAGAACTACAGATCTTTCAGGACCTAGCCCCCAGCACGCTGGCCCGACGCCGTCCCTGGAAGCCCATCGCGGATCACCTGAGGGGCCACGGGGTTCGCTTTGCATGGGGCTTCCCCCTGAAGATGATGGCCTTCCAGAATGGTTCCACGTCCTTCGTCGTTGGTCGTTGGCGGGGGCTCCCGCCTTCTTAGCCCAGCTTGGCCTGCCGGCCTTGGAGCTCCAAATTCCGGAAGCCTCCCTGCAGCCTTTGGAACCGGTGGAGGTGGAGTGGGAGTGTATCCCCGCGTCGGGCTCTCCTCGCCCTCCGCCATGAGAGGGACACTGAAATGCTCTGTCGCTTTGGTTCCTCTTCCTTGGATTAAACTCGCCCTATTGATCACCAACGTGTATGAGCGCCTTGGTGGTGCTGGGAGAGGTGAGCCTGTGGTCACTTGGGTGGCAGTGCCCTGCTGGGGTGGAGGCGTTATACCTCCCCCTCCCCACGGCACTTACGGGGCTTTGGCCCACTGTTTTACTCTGAGTTCTGTTTATTGAATGCTAATCTGTTTATATAGCCTGCGTTTATATTATCTTGCTATATCTTTTTATTTTTGGGTTCTTTTTCAATTCACATATATGCCGCTTCACGCGTCAACTAAGGAGGTGGCATGTGTGGATAACATGTCCTCCTTATCCGTCCCCCCTTTCGAGGGACTACCCGAGACCTTGTTGAAATTGTCTCGGGCTCTCCTTCTCTTCCTTTATGTGTTCCCTCTTTTCTTCCCTTATGTTATTTCCTTTCTGTGTCGTGTTCTTAGGTGTTTCCCTTGTATACTTGTTGTCCTGTCCGTGTTATATGTGAGTAAGGCACTGATGTGGGTTGGGAGCGCTGGAGTACAACATCACCCCGTTCCTGGGAGTTACGATGCAACCTAATACGATGATGGCCCTCTCACTTAATGTGAAGGGCTTAAATTCCCCCCAGAAGCGGAGAGTGTTATTTCGTGATCTTAGACGCAAACATGTAGATATAGCGTTCCTCCAGGAAACCAGAATACCTCGGCAGGATTCACACAGATTACGTGATCCTCGTTTCTCCCAGGTGTTTTCCTCCTGCGCTCTCAACAAACAAAACGGAGTTGCTATCCTTATCCATAGAAATTGCCTTTTTACAAAACATGATGTTCATACTGATACGGCCGGACGTTATGTTATTCTATCTGGAACCCTGGGTACACGATCTGTCACCTTAGTAAATGTATACGCCCCGAATACACCGGATAAACACTTCTGGGAAGCCCTCCAGGCCGACCTGGACCGTCATGCTTTGGGGGAGATTCTCATGTGCGGGGACTTTAACGCGGTCCCCTGCCCCGCAGTTGACAGATCACGCCCTTCCGCCAACCAGACCCCGACTATGGGCACTAGACAGGACGTCTTGTTTGGCTCCTTCCTAAATCAGAGGGCCTTGATAGACGTCTGGCGGGTCTCCCATCCCTCTACTAAAGACTTTACCTTCTATTCTAACCCCCACGGGTCTTACTCCAGAATCGATAACATCCTTATCTCTCCCTCCCTTCTCCCATGGGTAACAGCGGCCTCTATTGGGGTGATTAGTTGGTCGGACCACGCGAATGTGGTCATGGAACTTAGCCTTCCTAACTGCTCCCCGGCGTGGAACTGGCGGCTTGGATCCCATACACTGCAGGATGCGGGGTTGGTCAGGGAACTAGAGGCGGAGTTGGAGGCATACTTCCGAGATAATGTCACGGGGGACATCTCCTTCTCCACCGTTTGGGCAGCGCATAAAGCGGTAATAAGAGGAGAAATAATTAAAAAAGTTTCCTACCGCAAGCGCCTTAAGTTACAGAGCGTATTAGAATTGCAGCATACGTTACGGGTACAGGAATTAGAACATAAAACGACACCCTCTCAGGAAGGTTTTGACCGCTTACAAGGCACCCGACATGCCCTAAACAGGTTATTGCTCGAAGATGTAGCGAAAGCCATGACATGGTCTAAGCGTAGATTCTACGAATCTGCGAACAAGATGGACACTCTGTTGGCACGACAGATACGACCGCGACCCCCGGTGACACGTATTACCTCCCTCAAGGACTCGGCAGGTAGATCGATCAAATCCCCACAAAATATTAAACGAGCCTTCACGGACTACTACTCCTCTCTGTACAACCACTCCCCACTACACTCGCCTCCCACGGCCTCCCACCTAACTGAAATTAACTCCTTTCTTTCTAGCGTTGATTTACCCAAACTTTCATCCAGTCAGGGGTTAGCGCTTGCGAAAGATTTTACTCTCGAGGAGATATCAGATGCTATCGTTTCACTTAAACCTAATAAGGCCCCTGGACCTGACGGCTACACAGCCCGTTATTATAAAACATTCTTTCCAATCCTTGGTCCCCATTTAGTCACTTTGTTCAACGCGGTTAAGGCGGGCAACCCTTTCCCGCCCGACTCCCTACTGGCGTCCCTAGTAGTTCTTCCTAAGCCGGGCAAAAACCTCTCCGACCCATCAGGATACCGCCCCATATCCCTGTTGAACCTGGACGTCAAGATTTATGCCAAGGTATTGGCTGCCAGACTCAACCCACTGTTACCATCAATAATACATCCGGACCAGGTGGGATTCATTCAGGGACGTCAGGCATACGAAAACACACGTAGAGCGGTGGGCGCAATATGGCACCTAGAGAGGGAGGGTCGGCCTTCCCTGTTGTTATCACTCGACGCAGAGAAGGCATTCGATCGCATCGAATGGCCTTTTCTGTTTACCCTACTGGAACATATGTCCTTCCCCCCGGAATTTTGCTCTGCAATTCGGGCCCTATATCATAATCCCAGGGCTGATGTCTCTATACCCGGCTCACAGGCGGCCCCCTTTTCAATCCATAACGGCACCCGCCAGGGCTGTCCCCTCTCCCCCCTTCTTTTCGCTCTCACCCTAGAGCCCCTGCTGACACATATACGCTCCTCCCCTGACATTAAAGGCATGACGGTCCAGGACGGCTCCTTTAAAGTATCCGCTTATGCGGACGACGTCCTGCTCACCCTGACTTCCCCGGAATCTTCACTGACGGCCACTTCTGCATTACTGTCTCGTTTTTCAGCTGTTTCGGGGTTCAGGGTTAACCTTGACAAATCAGTTATTTTGCCGTTCCACCTCTCCAGACATCAGACGCAGGCCCTCACTGCGGTATTCGGGTTTAAGATAGCTTCTACTACAATCCCTTATCTGGGTATACACTTACCGAATAAGCATGACGATATATATAAGGTTAATTATCCTCCTCTATATGCTAAACTTCGAGGGGAGATGGAGGTGTGGAATAAGGAGTGTATTTCCTGGCTCGGCCGTGTACATTGCATTAAAATGAATCTCTTACCTCGCTTGTTATACTTGTTCCAGGCGCTTCCATCTCCCATCGACCCAAGTGACCTCCGGTTTTTGCAATCTCATATTGATGCATTTGTGTGGAGGGGAGGGAGGCGCCGGGTGGCACGTTCTACTCTTTATCGCCCACGGGAGCTGGGTGGTCTCGGACTTCCTAACATACAATGTTACTTCCAGGCGGCGCAACTGTCCCAAGTGGTAACGCTACACTCCCCGCCTAACACCCACCGCTGGGTAGACTTTGAATCAGCATGCATGTTTCCGGAGAGTCCTAAATACTGGATGTGGCTCCCAAAAAATGTACGTCCCAAAGTACCGACGCTGTGCCCTCCGCTCAGTCACTCCATCGCATTGTGGGATTCTCTCGCCTCCTCCAAAAAGCTACGTCAAGCATCGTCATCCATGCTACCACTATGGAGAAATCCGCTGTTCCCTCCAGGGCAAGCCCCGGACCAGTTCTCCAGATTTGTCGAGGGGGGCATCCTCAGGATCAGAGACTTACAGGATCGTGCCGGATTATACTCCTTCGACTCCCTAACAGCCCGCTCCGGACTACACCCGCAAGATTTTTTCCGCTACATGCAGCTCCATCATTTTGCTTCTACTACGGAAAACAAAATAGCGGGCTCCTCTTCGCTTACTTTCTTCGAACGTTTGTGCCTGTCCGGAGACCCACCCCGAGGACTTATTTCGAGACTATATGCACACATGGTAAGCACACCCTCCTTGCCTATCATTACATACATGGCCGCATGGGAAAGAGACCTGGGATCGACCCTCGAGGGGGATGAGTGGTTGGACATATGGGAGGCAGCGCGAAAAGTTTCCATTTGCACGACCTTACAGGAGCAGGGGCTGAAGACTATGATGAGGTGGTACACCACACCAGTGCTCCTCCATAAAACCAACTCGGCTGTCCCTGATGATTGCTGGAGGGGATGCGGGGAAAGGGGCACTCAGGCCCATATGTGGTGGTCATGTCCTGCAATATCGAAGTACTGGGACTCGGTGCAGACCCTGCTAGAACAGGTCTTTGGAACCAGGGTGCCAAAAGATCCATGGACATACCTGTTTGCTAATCCGGTTTCGGACTTTACCATGCACCACAACCGCCTCCTCTCCAAAATCTTACTTGCAGCACGGAAAGCAGTTGCTGAATCCTGGAGGTCCCCGAGGCTTCCTCCACAGAGACGTCTATTACAGATCATGGACCATATCCAGTTGATGGATGAACTCTCGGCAAAAGTACATCATACAATGCCGGCGTACCGGAAAGTCTGGGATGCTTGGGAATCTTTGGGAATGTAACGGAATGGTGGGTTTAACTGGGTTGCGAGAACTATATGAGCGAACCCTGGCATGTACTCGACTCCTTTAGTGCCTTTGTTTGTTTGTTTGGTTGTTTGTTTGTCTGTTTGTCACGTTTGTCATTGTTTCGTGCTGTCCGGTAGTTGGCTCCCTGTCCCCCCCCCCTCTTCCTCTTTGTGCTTCCCTTTCTCTGCCTCCAGCAGTGTACTTTGCTATTGTAATACTGTCAAGTTGGGTCTGGACCGGAATACCATTCGAACAAAATGTGTACTGCTATATCGTTGAATTGTCCTGACTTCCATAAATAAAGTCTTTAAAAAAAAAAAAAAGCCTCCACACTATAATAAGTGTGTTTATTATTGCAGAAGCCACCTGCACATCACAGCAACTCAATGAACTGCATCCCAGAGCTCCTGTGCCACATTCCCCATATGCAGCAAGGAACTCTGGGTAGGATATGCAAATGACCTCCATCCCACCTTTATGCATCCTGGATCTGTAATTACACAGAACCTTAAAATCAATGCTATGCCACACCGTGGCTTTGTAGCAGAGATAAGGTTTATGCAACTGGTCAAAACCACTCCTAGGACAGCGCTGTTTTGGGTTTGTTGAACCCTCATCAGCTAGGTGGTAGACATAACCAGTTGCAGTGGATGCTTGGACCATAGGTAAGTAAGTGTCTATAAGGGTTGTGGTGAAGGACTAAAAGTGAGATATGGGGAATGTGGCACAGGAGCTCTGGGATGCAATTCATTGAGTTGCTGTGATGTGCAGGTGGCTTCTGCAATAATAAACACACTTATTATAGTGTGGAGGCTTTTTATGTCACTTTTAGTCCTTCACCACAACCCTTATAGACACTTACTTACCTATGGTCCAAGCATCCACTGCAACTGGTCATGCCTACCTCCTAGCTGATGAGAGTTCAACAAACCCGAAACAGCGCTGTCCTAGGACAGGTTTTGACCAGTTGCATAAACCTTATCTCTGCTACAAAGCCACGGTGTGGCCTAGCATTGATTAGCCTGGCTAATGGTCAGAGAGAGAGAGCATGGCCCTAAATGGCCAGAGAGAGAGAGCATGGCCTTTCCAATGATACCAAACATGACCATGTTAACATATAATTCTGGGGTCTGCTGGATATACATAGAAAATCTGGGGTCTGCTGGATATATATCATTCTGGGGTCTGCTGGTTATATATAATTCTGGGGGCTTTGCCTGGGTATATATAATTCTGGGGTCTGTGCTGGATTATACATGATTCTCGGGGTGTATATATATATATATATATATATTTTATATATATACATATCTCTGAGGTCTGTGTGTGTTGTCAGTGTGTGCAATGGTTAAACGGGGTGTCTGGCCATACATTTAAATATTAATGTAAACTGGACAGGCTTTCAGCAAAATCCAAAATTATTTATTGGAAAGCGGTCCCATAACTTTAAATAAAAGTATCCAGCTCAGCTGCTAATAGAGCCACAAGAGAGCAAGCGTTGTGCGTAGCTATTAACCCATTGCAACTCCCTATTACTAGGGATGAGCTGTTCAGTTCGATCCGTTCGGACTTCGATTCGAACATTGCCCGTTCGGCTGTTCGTCGAACTCCGAACATTTCCGCGTGTTCGCCGCATGTTCGCCCACAATCCACCACAATAGACCACAATGCACTTTTCCACTGGCCTGAAGCTTGTAATTGGCTAATTGGCTACAGCCTGCACCTGACCACAGATTAGGTGCAAAACAGGTGCAAGACTATGCCAATCACGGCTCAGAGTCTTGATTGGGCAAATTTTGCCCAATCATGGGCTCACAGAGCTAAGTCCCGCAGCACACTATATAAGGCTTCACTCAGCCACAGTGTTTTTTGAGAGGAGTTTGTTGTGTTAGTGTGTGTTCTCACTGCCAGCAGCTATTGTGGTGGTTTCATTTGTACAAAATATCTGGGAATTGTTGTAATCTTTGTTTTCACTGCCTGCAGCAATTGTGGGGGTCTCACTTCTAGAACATATCTGGGAATTGTGGTAATCTGTGTGTTCTCACTGCCAGCAACTATTTTGGGGGTCTCATTTCTACAAAATATCTGGGAATTGTTGTAATCTTTGTTCTCACTGCAAGC
The DNA here is from genome assembly GCA_009667805.1 of Leptobrachium leishanense. Taxonomy (NCBI): domain Eukaryota; kingdom Metazoa; phylum Chordata; class Amphibia; order Anura; family Megophryidae; genus Leptobrachium; species Leptobrachium leishanense. The sequence continues at coordinate 70,672,659 of CM019070.1, read as the reverse complement.
AGCAATTGTGGGGGTCTCACTTCTAGAAGATATCTGGGAATTGTTGTAATCTGTGTGTTCTCACTGCCAACCCATCAGGAGGTCTCACTGATTTATAGGAGGTTCCTGGGAATTGCAATCTGTGTCTTGTCACTGCCACCCATCAGGGGGTCTCACTGATTTATAGGAGGTTCCTGGGAATTGCAATCTGTGTCTTGTCACTGCAACCCATCAGGGGGTCTCACAGACTTGTAGCAGATATCTGGGAATTATAACCTGTGTCGTCGCTGCCACCAATCAGGGGGTCTCACTGACTTATAGGTGGTTTCTGGGAATTTAAATCTGTGTCTTGTCACTGGCTGCCAGCTATCAGGGTGTCTCACTGAGTTATACCAGAGTTCTGGAAATCTTTAATCTAGATAACACAGTTGAATCAGAGTTCTGCACATCTCTAATTTTTATAACAGAGTTGAATCATAGTTCTGTATATCTTTAGTCTATATATCACTCACCATGTCAGAAAGACCAAAAAGGACAGACAGACGCTCCCAGACACAGATAAGAGGGCAAGCAGCCTCTGTGTCAGGAGGCTGTGCCTCTGGTCGTCGTGGACGTGGTGCATCCTCTGCAGGGGCACGCTTGTCCTTTCTAACTGGTGCTGGCCATCTTAAGCAGCAGCAACATACAGAGGATTTGGTGAATTGGCTAACCAGGCCATCCTCATCCTCCGAGTCCTCTGCAAGCCAGGCTTGTAGTGGTTTACAGTCCACCTCAGCTGCCAAAGCATCTAATGCAGCCTCCATGTCCACAGCTACTCCTGCCGTAGCCTCAACAACATACACAGAGGAGTCAGCAGAATTGTTTGACTACAATGACAGTGACATGCTGTTTGAGGATGCGCAGCAACTACAGTGCTCTGATTCACTCTCTGAGGTTGAGGAACGGAGTATAATCAACCTAGAGAAAGGGGGTGCCAGTGATACACAAATAACTGGCACTCATGTTCCCCCAGCAGCTGCAGCATATTGCGAGGTTGGCTCCAGTGACGAGGAGATAGGGGGTGATGACGATGATGAGGTCACTGACTCCACCTGGGTGCTTGATCGAACAGAGGAGTCAAGTGAGGAGGAGGCACAACAAACACGAGGCACAACGTTCTCTATGACCAACCGTAGCCAGTCCAAGGCATCAGATGTCAGAGCTGCTCAGGTGCAGAGCACTGTTGTCTCAAAGGACACATCCAGGAACTCTGCTGTCTGGGAGTTCTTTAAGAAATGTGCAGCAGACCGCACCGATGCTATTTTTAATCTATGTCAGATGAGGATCAAGCGTGGGAAAGACATCCCACGCCTGGGTAACACGTGCTTGATAAGACATATGACCACCTGCCACGCATCCTGTTGGCACAACACTTTTCATAGGTCCTCCTCCTCATCTGTCTCTACCCCCACTGTCATGTCATTACCTACAACCTCCACTGACAGGAATGATGCTACAGTAATGGGTGTACCAGGTCCTTCCTCACAATGTGACAGCATCCCATCAGCTGAAGATTTACGCAGTCAGATTACATTGCCCCAGCTGCTGCAGCGTAAGAAAAAATATAGTCCCAACCATCCCCAAGCACAGCGTCTAAATGCCAGCTTAGCAAAATTACTCGCATTACAGCTGCTGCCTTTCCAGCTGGTGGACTCTGCTTCCTTCCGTGAATTTGCTGAATATGCTGTACCACAGTGGCAGGTTCCAAAACGCCATTTCTTTTCACGGAAGGCCATTCCAGCACTATACCAGCACGTGGAACACAATGTTATGGAGTCATTGAGTCAGCAGCAAGGTGCACATGACTTTAGACACGTGGTCCAGCAGGCATGGACAGGGCCGTTACATTTCCTTCACGGCACACTGGGTAACTCTGCTTGCAGTTGGGAGGGATCCAGGACGGGGCTCTGTGCTGGAGCTTGTTCATCCACCACGCCTCCAGAAAGCTGCTTGTATGAGGTCTGTCTGCTCCACCACCTCTTCCTCCTCCTCCTTCTCTGGTGAAGTAGCAGTTAAACCGACACGTGGCAGGGGCTACGCAATGGCTCAAGCAAAAAGATGCCATACTGTGCTTGGGCTGGTTTGTTTAGGGGACAGGAGCCACACCGGGCCAGAAATTCTGTCAGCTCTGCAGGGGCAGGTGCAGAGATGGTTAACACCACGCCAGCTTCAGCTGGGAATGGTCGTCTGTGATAATGGCAGCAACTTTCTCTCCGCCCTACGCCAGGGTAAGTTGACGCATGTACCATGCCTAGCACACGTCCTAAATCTGGTGGTACGGCAATTTCTAACAAGGTACCCAGGGCTGGCACAGCTTCTCAGCCAGGCCAGAAAAGTCTGCAGCCACTTCAGACGGCTATTCCCAGCAAGTGTTCGCCTGGCAGAAATTCAAAGAGAATTCCACCTTCCCACAAACCGTCTGATCTGTGACATGCCCACCAGGTGGAACTTGACATAAGCAGTGCTGCAGCTTTTGCACAAGCAGCAGAGGGCCATCAATGAGTACCTGTGTGAGTATGGCACAAGGACAGGTTTAGGTCAACTTGTTTCCCCCCCCGTGGCTGATGATCAAGGATGCATGCACTGTACTGTCACCATTTGAGGAGGCAACGAGGATGGTGAGCAGGGACAGTGCATGCATCAGTGACACAATTCCTTTAGTGTTCCTGCTGGAGCACACTCTGCGGGGAATTAAAGATGTGGCACTAGAGGCAGAGCAGCGGGAGGAAGAGGAGGCCTTCCCTAGCTCTCAAGGCCCCAGTCTTTACGCAGACAGCATTCCTGCGGGTCCTCAGATCAGAAAGGAGGAGGATGAGGAGGAGGAGGAATATTTAAGTAGTGGGGCATTGAAGGTGGGGATTCCACAAGGGAGGGTTTTGTGTGCACAGAAACCCAAGGACTAGTACATGGCTGGGAGGAGGAAGACTAGGAAGCTAATGCCACCTCCAACCTACACTGCATGGGCTCCCTTATCCTGCAAAGCCTGCTAAAGGACCCCAGGATTCGTGCTATCAAGGAGAGGGATCATTACTGGTTGGCAAGCCTTCTTGATCCACGATACAAGGGTAAAGTTGCCGAGCTCATCCTGCCCGCACAGAGGGAGGACAGGATGAAACAACTTGAGAACGCTCTAAAGTGACACTGGTGTAACACCTTTCCAGGCACTGGTAGGTTACCAAGGGATGACACAAGTGCTTCTGAGGCTGCGGTTGATCAGAAGAAGAGCGGTGAAGGGGGCCACTTGACTGATGCCTTTTGCATTTTTTTTAGTCCACGATGCCCAGGGACGTCAAATGTAGGCACCCATTGCCAGCGTCTTCATCATATGGTGCAGGACTAACTAGGGGCAAGGGCAGACCTGGAAACCTTTACAGCAGATGATCCTCTGGCTTACTGGGTGTTGAGATTGGATCACTGGCCAGAACTTAGCCAATATGCTATGCAGCTACTAGGTTGCCCTTCACCCAGCGTGCTTTCTGAAAGGACGATCAGTGCCGCTGGAGGTTTTGTCACAGACAAAAGAGTGCGTCTGTCCACCGACTCTGTAGACCGGCTGATATTTATAAAAATGAATCAGTCCTGGATCAGCAGCTATCAATCCCCTGATGCTGACGTAACTGAATAGATCGGGGATCTCTTCTGCATTCCCAAAACCTCCACCACTGCACTCCTCCATAATACCACAAAGGGGTTACGGTGTGAAGGCACTTTCTGCCACCAAAGGCACAATATTTGGGTGCACTGACACCTATACCAGATTCATATCATTTTAATATTTGACCGCAGGGTCCAACCCTGCACTCTTCCACAATACCACAGAGGGGTTACGGTGTGACGCACTGTTGCCGACACTAAATGCCCAATTTTAAAGCACCTATTGTTACTTTCATCCAAAGCCAGCATAGGTTTCACCATAATTTAGCCAAAAAATCACTAAACTTGTTCTGCGTGTCCTAAAACACCTCCTCTTTTCACACAGGCTGCCGCCCCAAGCAGTTATTATGAATAGATTAAAGGAAAACCATTTACAGTCATTTGAAATGTCATTTTTTTGTTTTTAAATGTTTCTATACATCCTTCAAATCCGGCACTCCACGGGTAGGTTATGGGGACCTCCTAGGCACGATATTTGAAGGATTTTTTTTTATTCTTCACCTTAATTTCAGGGAAAACTCACTGTTCCTTTAAAAACGTTTTTTTTACTTTTTGTCCTTGTTTCCTGTCCCCCAGGGCACTACCCGGACCCCCATACACCTTTTATGGCAAATATCTTGCATATATGCCCTCTTGGAGGGCACTCTAAAAATCGAACTTTCGAGTCCCCTTGACTTGCATTCAGTTTGGTTCGTGTTCGAGTTCGAACTTTTGAAAACACGGGGTGTTCGGCTCATCACTAATAACCATGTGGAAGTCTAATCTATAGCTAGTTTCCTGGGATAAAGTGAGGTACTAGTCCAGGGATGGCGAACCTTTTTGAGCCCGAGTGCCCAAACTGGATCGCTGAACCAACTTATGTGTCTCAAAGTGCAAACCCCACAAATAGACCTGAATACTGATTTATGTTAGAAAAAACATTTCATCCGACTGTCTGAACTAATTATGTGCTTAAGTCTTAGAAGAAAAATACAGTATAAGAAGATTAATATATTGTCCCCAGCTCACACATGGATACTTGCCCCAGCTCACATTTATATATTACCCCCAGCTCACACATGGATATATCTGCCCCAAGCTCACACATGGATATAATTGTCCCCAGCTCACACATGGATATAATTGTCCCCAGCTCACACATGGATATATCTGCCCCAAGCTCACACATGGATATATCTGCTCCAAGCTCACACATGGATATAATTGGCCCCGGCTCACACATGGATATAATTGGCCCCAGCTCACACATTGATATATCTGCCCCAAGCTCACGCATGGATATAATTGTCCCCAGCTCACACATGGATATAATTGGCCCAAGCTCACACATGGATATAATTGGCCCCAGCTCACACATGGATATAATTGGCCCCAGCTCACACATGGATATTAGGGATGCACCGATACCACTTTTTTAAGACGGAGTACGAGTACCAATACTTTTATTTTATGTCATGTGACCGTTTTCAATAAGAACAGACCTCATACAAAAATGCCCTCACATGTATATATCCCCCCCAAGATATATATATACAGAATGCCCCCAGCTCACATGTAGCTTTCCCCCAGCTCACATGGATATGTAGCTTGCCCCCAGCTCACATGGATATGCCCCCAGCTCACATGGATATGCCCCCATCTCTCATGGACATGCCCCCAGCTCATATGGATATTGCGCCAGCTCACATGGATATTGCCCCCAGCTCACATGGATAGTGCCCCCAGCTCACATGGATTTGCCCCCAGCTCTCATGGATATGCCCCCAGCTCACATGGATATGCCCCAGCTCTCTTGGATATGCCCCCAGCTCTCATGGATATTGCCCCCAGCTCACATGGATATTGCCCCAGCTCTCATGGATATTGCCCCAGCTCTCATGGATATGCCCCCAGCTCACATGGCTATGCCCCCAGCTCACATGGATATGCCCCCAGCTCACTTGCCGATCCGAGCGTCTTCCTCCCAGCGCGCGCGGGCAAATGATGCTGCCCGGCCGTTCGTTGAAGTCCACCAGCCGCGATCTCGCGAGTGCATGGAGTCGGCTGCTGATTGCTGCCACCGCAAACCCGTGGCCTGCTGTTTTCAAAAGAACTGCTGAACGAAAATGTCTGGAATTTACATATAAGATCCTATGATTGATAATAAAAAGTTCTGTTACAGAAAAAATAAAAACCGCTATTAAAAAAAAGGGGGGGAAATTTTGCTGAAAAATGACTAAAAGGTACTAAAAAAAAATCAATAATTAAAGACTTTTTTCAGCAGATTAAAATAATAAATGGTTTATGAGATATTGCATAAAAACGGGAATATTTTTAACATTGAAACCTATGGGGTTCGCCTGAATAAACCTGCTGATTGAAACCACCGAACATCAGGGCATTTCACTGCCATTTCTCTACTGTTTGGTGTTCTCTGAATAGATTAACCATTACTTCTCTATGGGGATTTGCAATGCCTTCAAACAGCACCGTACTTGCTGGCAGTTCGCCAAACTTGTGTGTGAGCATATCACAGAGCAGTGGTGTACTTAGGGGAGTGGCGGAGGGCGGGCCACCCCAGGTACCAGTGATTATTTGGGTGTCATTAGGGGGTACTAGGAGGTGCCACGTCACTGTGTGTCAGCTTTGAGCTGTGTTCTCAAACAACGAGCAGCGGAGCAGGGAGTTTGTATACAGAATAAAATCGAATAGAATAAAAATCCCCCTCTCCTCCCTCCATAGCTCCTCCCCTGCCCCACAGCAGCTCTAGGAGAGGGGAGGACCTTTCCTTAACCAGCACTGCAGTGATAGAAATTTGTCATTAAGCTGCCTGGCTCCTGGTAAGGCTGCCTGCGTGCAGGTCATGTGGTCCGGCCAGTCAGGTGGTACTGAGTCTCAGTACCACCTGACTGGTTGAACCACGTGACACGCATGCAGCTGCCCGCCCATTCGTTGACACGGACTCTCACTCTATTCTGGACTGAACACCCACCGGGAAGGGAATCAAAGCCATGGTGCACCCTCTGGCAGTGGCACCCCACTGCTGACAAGATGGCTCCATGCACAGGCACAGCCGCGATCCTAACGTGGCCTGGAGGGACCTCCTGCTGAGTCCATACACAGTCCCTGCTGACTCTGCACACAGCCCTACCACGGACGGAGGCCAGTAAATATAGAATAAATAATTGCTGTGTGCTCATATTCACTCGGTTTGCTGGGAGTCTTATTGCAGTGGATTCTTATGCACTCATATACATCGCACATTGCATTGCTGTGAGTTTTATTGCTGTGGATTCTGATACGCTGACACACACCACACATTGCATTGCTGTGAGTTTTATTGCTGTGAATTCTGATACGCTGACACACACACCGCACATTGCATTGCTGGGAGTTTTATTGCTGTGGATTCTGATACACTCATTCACACTGCACATTGCATTGCTGGGAGTTTTATTGCTGTGGATTCTGTGATACACACTGCATATTACTATGAGTATTATTGCCCTGGAGCTCTGGGATACGCTCATACACACTGCACATTACTGTGAGTTTTATTGCTGTCTAGTTCTGATATGCTCATACACAGTGCCCATTTCTGTGGGTTTTATTGCTGTGCAGCTCTGTGATACACTCATATGCAGTGCACGTTTCTGTGGATTTTATTGTTCAACCAATTAGAGCGGCTGTGATCCAGTATACTTGACATGCTTGGCTGTTCTTTGTAAAAATGCTTGAATTTAAACATTTCATAATTTTATTTATCTCAATAGATACATTTGAAATGGTATACAAAATATACAAGTAGGCACTTGGTATCCACTTTTAATATAAAGAGAGGAAAAGACGGAGCTCTAAGAGGAAAAGGTGGAGCTTAAAGAGGAAGGGTGGGGATTAACCAGGAAGAGGTGTGCCCTTGACAGGAAGCGGTGCCTCAAATTTAAATTAGGGGGTGCACGAGTTTAGTCAGGCCTAGGGCAGCACAAAACCTAAATACACCACTGGCCTGGCTGGCAGAGGACTCGGAGGATGAGGATGGCCTGGTTAGCCAATTCTGCAAATCCTCTATATGTTGCTGCTGCTTAAGACGGCCAGCACCAGTTAGAAAGGACAAGCGTGCCCCTGCAGAGGATGCACCACGTCCACGACTACCAGGGGCACAGCCTTCCAACACAGAGGCTGCTTGCCCTCTTATCTGTGTCTGGGAGCGTCTGCCTGTCCTTTTTAGTCTTTCTGACATGGTGAGTGATATATAAATTAAAGATATACAGGACTCTGATTCAACTCTGGTATATAGATTGGAGATATGCAGAACTCTGATTCAACTCTGGTATAAAGATTGGAGATATGCAGAACTCTGATTCAACTGTGTTATCTAGATTAAAGATATTCAGAACTCTGCTATAACTCAGTGATACACCCTGTCCCTCATAGCTGGCAGTGCCAAGACACATATTAAAATTCCCAGAACTCTGGTATAAATCAGTGATACACCCTGATAGCTGGCAGTGCCAACACACAGATTAAAATTCCCAGAACTCTGGTATAAATCAGTGATACACCCTGATAGCCTGGCAGTGCCAACACACAGATTAAAATTCCCAGAACTCTGGTATAAATCAGTGATACACCCTGATAGCTGGCAGTGCCAACACACAGATTAAAATTCCCAGAACTCTGGTATAAATCAGTGATACACCCTTATAGCCTGGCAGTGCCAACACACAGATTAAAAGTACCAGAACTCTGGTATAAATCAGTGATACACCCTGATAGCTGGCAGTACCTTGCAGTGCCAACACACAGCTTAAAAATTCCCAGAACTCTGGTATAACTCAGTGATACACCCTGATAGCCTGGCAGTGCCAACACACAAATTCAAATTCCTAGAACTCTGGTATAACTCAGTGATACACCCTGATAGCCTTGCAGTACCAACACACAGATTAAAATTCCCAGAACTCTGCTATAAATCAGTGATACACCCTGATAGCTGGCAGTAGCTGGCAGTGCCAACACACAGCTTAAAAATTCCCAGAACTCTGGTATAACTCAGTGATACACCCTGATAGCCTGGCAGTGCCAACACACAGATTCAAATTCCCAGAACTCTGGTATAACTCAGTGATACACCCTGATAGCCTTGCAGTACCAACACACAGATTAAAATTCCCAGAACTCTGCTATAAATCAGTGATACACCCTGATAGCTGGCAGTAGCTGGCAGTGCCAACACACAGATTCAAATTCCCAGAACTCTGATATAACTCAGTGATACACCCTGAGAGCACCCTGATATGCAACAATCTCCTCTCCTCTCCGATTCACTCCTGCAATAAACACACGTTGGGGCTGCGGGGAAGCCTTATATAGTGTGCTGCGGGACTTAGCTCTGTGAGCCCATGATAGGGGCCTATGTGTTTTCACTAATCAGTCTCTTGGTCTCGAAACCAATTTGGCTTAAGTGGTATTCAGGATCATGTATTACCTCCTTGGCTTGGGATCCTAGGTATTATAGTCCTTGTTGCTTTGAAATTTTGTATCAGAGAAATCTGTCCATTAAGATCCTAACAACGCTTATCCAGGGTGAGTGCCATAGCACCCGTTACAAAATCAAGGGAAAACAATGTTGCCTGCAGCTGATGGTCGTGGGGGGGGGAGCAGGGCAGACACTGGACATCAGCCTCACTATGTGTGGGAGCATTGCTATATGCCAGGGAATTCACCATGGAAGTGATACAGGTGTTCATTGGACTAGGTGTTCACGACCTTTCCAATGATGCTAAACATGACCAGGTTTTGTCAAATGGAAAAATATAATTTATTATGCAGCTCATTGTCTACTTTTTGAATTATAAAGTGAGCAATGATCCTGCACTAAATCACCATCTCATTTCCCATGCCATCAACGAGTGTGGAGGTAATGGCACAATCCATTATTCCATCCAAAACCAGGGCACTGGGGGTCCTCTGGAACCCTTTGTCTCTAATATTTACACAAGGTCAAGTGAGGTGTCATTGGAAATGTCAGTCTCGCCTTTCCAACAATACAAAATATGAACATGTAACGTGTAAACAGAAAAATAAACAAAAAAATAAATACAAGATTTACGTTTGTCACTTCTATGCCAGCAGAAGTTGTTTGCTAAGGGCCTAGTTAATATTAAAGATGGCCCTGAGGTGCAGCATACCTATCACAAGATGAATACCGCATCAGTATTGTATAGGCTAACTGATCTCACCTGACAGGTAAACATTGTCAATCTTTTACTTCAGAGTTGTGTGCCAATTGTTTAACCAATATGGCGGCGTTCCATAGAAAAGTATGACAGGTCTGCTTTAACGGAGATGACTATGTACTCGAGCTACTTGACTCTACAAGGTCCAATTCTTTAAAAAAAATACACTTGACTAGAAGAGACAAGTGCTGGATAAAATGTATATTAAATTGCATTTACATATTACCAACAGATGCCGCAGAGCTTTGCAAAAAAGAATGTACAGACTAGAGACACTTCGATACGAAGAGAAGCAAAATATGCACGATTTCCTTTTCAACCCCCCAACATATAGCACATCAAAAATGTTTAAAGTTATTTATTTAGTAGCTGGGAACCACCATCTTCCTCCTCCTTTATTGAAGGTGATCTCTCATATCTGAAGTACAGCACAGGTGACATGATTTATTGGTAAGTGATTGCAGGATGCATTTTCCGCAAGGAAATCTTAAAATCTGGCCTGATATTGGGCCTTGAGGGCAGGTTTGGGGAAACTCTGCTCTAATCATTAGGCTGTACGACTCCGAATTTACTTTGTTTCTGTCCATTTTAGTCTGCATTATTTGAGTTAGAGTAGGTTTACGAATGTCCAATTCAGTAATTGTTAGTCATCCCATTACCATCATTATATAGCCAGGATCTAAATATTTTAACCTTTTATTTTATCACAGGTGTCACCACCAAATGAAAATCTCATTATCAGCAACCCTTACAGACCATGGTATGAGAGATACCAGCCCATCAGCTACAAACTCTGCACTCGATCTGGTAATGAGGAGCAGTTTAGAGACATGGTCACAAGATGTAATAATGTTGGGGTATGTAGAATGTTTCCTTTTTTTTTTCCCATCACTATCTTCAGGTGTAGTTTTGGAAAATCAGATATCGGGCATATGGAGAATTCCACAAGTGAGGTCTAACTTGATTTCGTTGGTTGGACAACTGATTAATTTTACAAGCTTGAAATCCGATCACTGCTCATTTTTTAATTGACTCGATTGTACCTGCAGAGATGTATGTGGTATAGTCTTGAGATGGTACCAGCAGTGGAAATTCCTCAAAACTCTATTAGGGCTATTCAGAGAGAGGTGAAAAGCAGGAGAATGCCTGAAGAATGGAAAATTCTAGATCAAAATAGCCGATTTGGAAAGTGAGATAAATGGGAGATGTTTTCTGGTTTGGCTATTTTGACCTAGAATTTTCCATTCTCCAGTCATTCTCCTGCTTTTCACCTCTTTCTGAATAACCCTGCTAGAGTTCTCTTAATTCAAGTACAAAGAGAAGGGGAAGTGAAGTCTACAAATACAAATCAATGAATTTGCAACTATTTCTGTGCGTCTTCTATATTTAGAAGAAATATATATTTATTCAAACATCTAATTGTTCCATGTTTATGTGAGACTGAGAATTTCCAAAGGCAGCTGAAGGCATCAAAACACCTCACGCTTCAGTCAGTGTATTGAATACAGCAAAAGAGCAAACGTAGACCTCAATAACTGAAATGGGAGACATTCTTCACCACACTTGCATGTATAGAGTCACAAATTCCCTGTGAATCCCATTATGAACATAGCATGTTTAAGAGGTATTTTGTGTTTCATTCTCCTTTGGAGAGCTCCAGCAGAGTACGAACCATAATGCCTAACGTGTAAATTAGTTAGCTTTACGTGTAGTAAAAGAATATTTCGCACAAATTCTATGCAAGCTGATTAAAATAGTTAAATAAATATTACTTTTTTGAGACTTCAAATATCAGCAAGTAGAGCTGCCTAGTAGACATGTGCCAGATAATTTAATGTGTTGTAACACATTATAGGTTAATATCTATGTTGACGCTGTCATCAACCACATGTGCGGATCTGGAGGTGGATCAGGGACACAGTCTACCTGTGGGAGCTCATACAATACAGGAACAAAAGACTTCCCAGCTGTTCCATACTCATACCTGGATTTTAATGATGGCAAAAGTGGAACTGGAAGTGGAGAGATTGAGAACTACGGTGATGCTAATCAGGTATGATAATATTTCAAGATTTAGTTGGCTCATTTTCTTCAACAGACTAAATAAATATATTTGCTAGGTCCATAATTCCTAGAATGTAATAGATTACTAGTGTTTTGGCATAGCAAAAAATGCTATAGAATATTAACTTCTAAATGCGTTTCTGTATACACAGGTTCGTAACTGCCGCCTTGTGGGTCTCTTGGATCTGGCGCTGGAGAAGGATTATGTACGAGACAAGATTGCTGACTACCTGAACAATCTGATCAGTATTGGAGTAGCCGGCTTCAGACTTGATGCTGCTAAGCACATGTGGTCAGGAGACATAAAAGCCATCACAAGTCAACTCAACAACCTGAACACTCAGTGGTTCGCCAGTGGAACAAGACCTTTCATTTTTCAGGAGGAAATAAATTTTTAAAATGATGTCTTAGTGTCAGTCAATGACACTGGAACTGTCAACCATAAACAATTAAGGGATTATTCAGAGTCTAGAGCACCGAAATGTCAGCGACAATTCAGTGCTTTCCCGTTCGGCTCACTTCGAGTTCAATATGCCGACCCTGAGGTGAATTCAGCATTCACCGCAGGGTCCCTGAAGTGCAGTGAATCGACCTGCCGAATGCATCTAACAAGTCGCTGGACAGGAATAAAACAAAAAAAATCACAACTTTTAAAACGCCTGCATGAAAATGCCTGGAAATATGCATGGTTCTATGAATAACAATAAAAAGGGTCTGGTACAGAATAAAAAAAGCGATGTAAAAATTTCACCAAAAATAAACAATTAAATAGATACTTAATAAATTTTTATATTGAAACCTAGGGGCTTTGCCTGCTTAAACCTGTCGCATGGTCGCATGAAACCACTGAGAATCAGAGCATATTGGTGCTGTTCGGTGTTCTCTGAATAGATCACCGTATCTCGCTGGAAATTCGTCAATTGCAAAGCCTCAATGGAGTCATATGGATGCCATGGAGCGGATGCTCGCGACGGCGCTTAGCATCCCGCGGCTTAGCGCCATGTTACAGTGCAGGCTGCTGATTTAGCGTCTCCATTGTAATATCACGCTAAAATGGGGAGGCTAAGGAGAAACTTGCAGACGCAGGTTTTCTTCCTTAGCGTCCCTGTTTTAGCGTGATCAATGTAATATAGACCTAACATCAACACCAGTATATTTGGAACAAGTTATACACTCTCAAACTTGTCTGTAATTGCACTGTAATTGCACCTTGAATATATGGACAGGATGTCAGTTGTCTCCTCTCCTCCTGGCAGCACCACTCAGACTTTAATCCTAGCTTATGTAGCGCTCACTCCCGGAGGAGCCGCTGAAAATTGAACCACGGGTCAGTCTCCCCGCACTAGGGAATAAATATACTCCAACACCGTTGTGAGTTTTTATAATTTAAATAGTTTACTAAAATAATAAGCAGATGTTGAGACACGGTATTCACAGGTATATTACAGTACTTTCGTATCGCGGTAAAAACGCGTAGCGGGAAAGAAACGAAACACGAGGCTTCGTATTTCGGAAAAATAATATCTTCACAACCGAACAGAAAAGAAATGCAATTGCACGAATATTCGAAAAAGGGACATGTAGCGAAACCCAAAAATACAATCTCTTCGTATTACGATAAACGCGCAGCGGAAAAGAGAAAAATATATTCGGAACGTATCTTTAACCCCTGTTCCGATTCGTAACAAATGAGTCCCGCACAGGTTAAGTCCCGGAATGTAAAGGGTGTGTACGTGTGTGTATATGGTACCCGGGTACTATTCAACTGGCCAGTGAATTACTTATAACGATGTCTTCGACTAGTCAAGTTGAGGCCCTGTGGGTTTTGGAAACAAACAGCAGCGTGCTTTCTTGATTTTATAAACCGGCCTTGGAGGCCTCTCACCCATCCGCTCGATCACCAAGGCTCCGCTGACCCAGGACGTCTCTCCGCTTAATGCCTGGCTGTGATACTGGCTACTGGATCCGTTGTCTGGCTTTCCTTGCTCCCACCCGGACTTGTCCAGCTACCGCCTGCTCTCCCATCCAATGGACTTGCGGTACTCCTCACTCGGGTCCTCTGCTTGCCTTGATCGCAGCGTGGGTATAGACAGGTCTCTGCAGGGTCACTGTCCCGATCCCCCAGCACCAGCGAGGTAGCCCCTGCGCTCTGGCCTGGTCACGATCCTCCACAGCTCGGCCTGCTTCCTTCTCCTTTCAGCTCCCAGCTCACTCTGAGCATGCTTTCCACGAGGCTGGTGATGCCTTTCCTTTCCTACACACCCACTTCCTGTCCTTACGCAAACCATCATGGAAAAGGTAGTTTAGTGCCTTGTGTTTGTCCAGCATAACTTTCCATGGTCTCTGTCTCCCTCTGGTGGCCATTGCAAGTAAATGCAGCAGAACAGTCTTTTTAAACACATCGCTACACTCCCCCCCTAAACTCTTGGGTCCTCCAAGGGCGTGTAACGGGTACATGTGTCGGTCATACATAACATAACAACAGTTGCATTACATTTCTACTTAACATTTCTAACTTTAGCCTACATATTCAGGGTTGACAACAGGCAGCAATTTTCCTCAATCTCCCCCAAACCCTTAGACACCTTGGCAATTAGAGCTGACACTTCTGGAAACCTCCGCCCAGTTGTTACAGCCTCCTCTGTGCTATGTCCTGGTGAATCAAATGTGAGTCTCTGAGGGGGTCGTACTGAACGTTTAGGTTCAAATTTTTCAAGAACCTCTTCAGTCAGGAGAGCTGACTCTACAGGCTCAATTCTCTCATCAACCATCGGAGCCAACACTTCCTCGGAATATGAGCCCTCCAGTGAAGGCATAGAACTGTAATCTATGGATATTTCCTCTAAAACTTCAGGAACTTCCCAGGTCTCAGGTACTGCAGGTGCTCGAGTCATAACTTCAGAGATATCAGACCCTAAATCACTCTCACCCCAGTCAGAAACCGGCTTGACGCTCTGGGACTCAGGTGCCCACACCCAGCTCAGACACCAGCCTTCTTCTTCACTGTCTTCTTCACTCTCTCTAACGGAACGTAACTGATGAGACCGAATAGTAGGAGTCGGACGGGATATAGGCAGACCAGGCACAGATAATTTGTCTCCAATCGGTACTTGTACAGTCTTTCCTGAATGTAGGGCCTTCTCTGTCCCTTCCGTTCTCCTCAGCCTTCTTATTTCTGTAGTGGTTCTCTGTTCCTTGACCCTCCGTGGACAGGCCGGTCGTGACATCGAGTGTGCCTTCTTAGGAGCAGGATTCTCTTCCGTGACCAGTGGGGTTAAGAGGTGTCTCAACACATCAGCGTTCATCCCCACTATCATAGAACTTCGATTAGCTCCCGAGGGACGAGGACACACAATTGCCAACGTGTCACATACTCTCGGTTGTCCAGCGATTTCCGAACTGAATTCTAGCTTCACCTGTATATATCCATCATAGGGAAACTTCTCCATTCCCATACCCCAGATTTCGAGATCCTTCAATTTCTTCAGGGGTATATGCTTCAGATATTTCTGATAGAAGTCTCGGTAAATCAGCGTTACTTGAGCACCCGAATCTAGAAGAGCCTTAGTATAGACTCCTTCCACTTGAACCGGGATGATGGGCGAAGGACCTATCAACTTGTCAGGGAACTTTTTCGTAGCAGCAGGAGAGGTAGACCCAGTCTGTTGTACTCTAACCCTTGTCCTCATACGTGGTGACTGCGGGCATCCATTTTCCTCCCGTGACATAGGATCAGACCTCCAGGGAGAGGATCTTTTAGGTCTAGCAGGCACATATAGAGACCCTCCCTGTCTCCTTTCTGGGCACTGAGCCTTGAAATGACCGAATTCTCTACAGGCAAAACATCTTCCCCACGAGGATGAGGGCACACTTTCTTCCTGTGGCTCATTTGAAAATCCTCTGTCGGAGACCACAGCAACCGCTGCTGTTCGTATATCTGAGAGAGACTTCAGTATTTCAGTCTGCATTTCTACTACTTTCAAGATTGTCCGGCATAGGTCCGTGTGTGTCTGTTCCATCTTAACTTGGGCTTCTTGTACTCTCGCGAGAGTCTTTTGTATCTCACCATACACCTGGTTTGACGACTTTTGAGTTATCTCCGGCTCATATGTCTCTTCCGGATCTTCCTCATCTGATGAACACTCGTTATACTCTATGGGTTGCGCATAGACCTTTTCTCCCCTTCTTCCAAGCTTCTCTTCCAGAAGGGCTTCTTCCTCCCGAACAACTCGAATCAGTTCTAGGTAATTTAACTCTTTATTACCTTCTCGAGTCCTCAGCTGCAACATCACAGGATCTAAAGGTAAGGCACCTTCAATATCTGACGCATTCTAACCTGATCTACTGTAGTGGGGTCTGTTCCTTTCTTCAACAGTACTTGGTACAGTATCTTATCCAGGCGCCTCATGTATTCTGTCATCTTCTCACCCCTTTTCTGGTAAGTATGCTCATATTGATACATTAGCTCAGCAGCCTTTTCCGTTCGCCCGAAGACTTCCTGTAATATGTTCAGGTAATCTAGAGCAGTACAGTCTCTCTTACTCAGCTTCAGATTCCTGACAGCCTCTGACGCAGGTCCCTTTAAGCTCTCAGTAATTCTTTGCTTCTTCTGCGCTTCAGAGACGTCCCACTCATCCAGAGCCTGCATCTCTTGTTCCACCCATTCTTCGAAGGTTTCTTCTCCCGCCGGAGTTGGCAAGTTTCCTGAAATTTTTTCCAACTTCCGATATCCGAAGCTGATGTAAGAAGGGTGAGCCCTCTGACACTTAACCACGAGGTCTCCAATAGCAGCAATGAACTCCGGCCCGATCATGGCCAGCGGGCTGGATGCAGGAATGTTCGCTGAATCACCACGTGGCTTACTTGGTTGGATCAGACGAACTTCCACGTCGTCGGTTAGCTGTATACTCACATCCTGAAAACACACAGGGACACCCTTTCTCCACTCAAAAAGAACATACGTGTGAGAAGTCTCTGGGTTCACTTTAATGTCCGCTAGAAACCCCCGCTGGTCAGGTGCCAACGCTGCCACGGCCAGGCGGATCTGCTCTTCTGCCCAGGTGCCTACAGGAATATCCATTACTACACTCAACTCTAACTGGCCACCCTGTGCTTTACACCACTCTGCTGCTTCATCTGGATCCATATTTAACCCTTTAAATGCGGTTTTTCCAGAGACTGAGATCCCGGAAACGAGCCCCCACGTGTAGCGCTCACTCCCGGAGGAGCCGCTGAAAATTGAACCACGGGTCAGTCTCCCCGCACTAGGGAATAAATATACTCCAACACCGTTGTGAGTTTTTATAATTTAAATAGTTTACTAAAATAATAAGCAGATGTTGAGACACGGTATTCACAGGTATATTACAGTACTTTCGTATCGCGGTAAAAACGCGTAGCGGGAAAGAAACGAAACACGAGGCTTCGTATTTCGGAAAAATAATATCTTCACAACCGAACAGAAAAGAAATGCAATTGCACGAATATTCGAAAAAGGGACACGTAGCGAAACCCAAAAATACAATCTCTTCGTATTACGATAAACGCGCAGCGGAAAAGAGAAAAATATATTCAGAACGTATCTTTAACCCCTGTTCCGATTCGTAACAAATGAGTCCCGCACAGGTTAAGTCCCGGAATGTAAAGGGTGTGTACGTGTGTGTATATGGTACCCGGGTACTATTCAACTGGCCAGTGAATTACTTATAACGATGTCTTCGACTAGTCAAGTTGGGGCCCTGTGGGTTTTGGAAACAAACAGCAGCGTGCTTTCTTGATTTTATAAACCGGCCTTGGAGGCCTCTCACCCATCCGCTCGATCACCAAGGCTCCGCTGACCCAGGACGTCTCTCCGCTTAATGCCTGGCTGTGATACTGGCTACTGGATCCGTTGTCTGGCTTTCCTTGCTCCCACCCGGACTTGTCCAGCTACCGCCTGCTCTCCCATCCAATGGACTTGCGGTACTCCTCACTCGGGTCCTCTGCTTGCCTTGATCGCAGCGTGGGTATAGACAGGTCTCTGCAGGGTCACTGTCCCGATCCCCCAGCACCAGCGAGGTAGCCCCTGCGCTCTGGCCTGGTCACGATCCTCCACAGCTCGGCCTGCTTCCTTCTCCTTTCAGCTCCCAGCTCACTCTGAGCATGCTTTCCACGAGGCTGGTGATGCCTTTCCTTTCCTACACACCCACTTCCTGTCCTTACGCAAAGCATCAAGGAAAAGGTAGTTTAGTGCCTTGTGTTTGTCCACATAACTTTCCATGGTCTCTGTCTCCCTCTGGTGGCCATTGCAAGTAAATGCAGCAGAACAGTCTTTTTAAACACATCGCTACACTTATATTTAGCAAATCAATTAAAAGTGCACTATGCTTGGCTGCAAACTGTCTGTCTTCAATGTGTTTTTACACCTTGCTTTTTTCCAGTGCTATAAATCTATTTTTTTTTCTTCGTTAGGTGATTGATTTGGGTGGAGAAGCCATTTCAGCCAGTGAGTATTTTGGAAATGGCCGCATAACAGAATTCAAATATGATGCAAAGCTCGGAAATGTAATTCGCAAATGGAATGGAGAGAGAATGGCATATTTAAGGTAAGTTGTCAGTAAGTTGTGAGCATTTGCTTATTTGTAACATGGAATACACGTTTTTTTCTGTCTATTTATAGGAACTGGGGAGAAGGCTGGGGATTCATGCCGAGTGATAGAGGTTTGGTATTTATAGACAACCATGACACCATGGTGCTGGTGAAGCTTCCATTCTTACCTTCTTTGATTCACGGTAGGTCTTACTATTGTCAACAACATATTAACTCATTATCAGCTAATTTCTTTTACATTCTTAACTATTTTTATTTTCCAGTCTCTACAAAATGGGAGTCGGGTTCATGCTGGCTCATCCCTATGGGCAGACATGTGTTATGTCAAGTTACTACTGGACAAGGAACTTTATAAATGGAAAGGTCGGACTGTCTTAATGAAGTCCATTTTATGATAATGGTTATCAGTGTACAGTAGGTTGTAGTAATTCCTGAAAAAATATTGAATTGCATTGCAAAATGCCAGTTTTGTGGCTGAAATGTTTTATTTTAATGATACGGATTCATAAGACTACCCACCCCACTTCAGCACAAAGGTCCATTTTGTTTTATTGACTGCTAATAATATCATTTTAAAGGATGTCAATGACTGGATTGGACCTCCAAGTTACTCAAATGGATCAACCAAGGCTGTCACAATCAATGCAGATTCTACCTGTGGCAACGACTGGGTTTGTGAGCACAGATGGCGCCAGATAAAGTAAGCATCTCTAAATCTCTATTAGTAGAGCACACAAAATTCATCACATTCATATTGATTTATTTTATTTATTTATAAAGTATTTTACCGGGAAGGATACATTGAGATTTCTCTCGTGTTCAAGTATGTCCTGGGTTCAAAATCACCACCGCGTGCTTCCTACGAGCGGCCGCCGGCTTGAAACTCTGCCGCTCACATGGGTTCCACCATCCAGCCGCGTGATCGCTAGATCGCGGCTGGCTGGTGGAACCCACGTGAGCGGCAGAGTTTCAAGTCAGCGGCCGCTCGTAGAAAGCACGCGGTGGCCGGCAATACTGGCAGAGGAGAGGTGAGCTGGGGGCAATATATATCCCTGTGTGAGCTGGGGGCAATATATATCCCTGTGTGAGCTGCTGGGGGCAATATATATCCCTGTGTGAGCTGCTGGGGGCAATATATATCCCTGTGTGAGTGGGGGGCAATATATATCCCTGTGTGAGCTGGGGGCAATATATATCCCTGTGTGAGCAGGGGCAATATAAATCCATGTGTGAGCTGGGGCAATATATATCAATGTGTGAGCTGCTGGGGCAATAATATATCTCTGTGTGAGCTGCTGGGGCAATTATATATCCCTGTGTGAGCTGCTGGGGCAATATATATCCCTGTGAGCTGGGGCAATATATATCCAGGTGTGAGCTGCTGTAGGCAATATATATCCATGTGTAAGCTGCTGGGGCAATATATATCCATGTGTGAGCTGCTGGGGGCAGTATATAACCATGTGTAAGCTGCTGGGGGCAGTATATATCCATGTGCGAGCTGCTGAGGGCAATATATTTCCATGTGTGAGCTGCTGGGGGCAATACATATATTCATGTGTGAGCTGGCTGGGGGCCATATTTATATCCATGTGTTAGCTGCTGGGGGCAATATATATTTCCATGTGTGAGCTGCTCGGGGCAATATATATCCATGTGTGAGCTGCTGGGGCAATATATTTCCATGTATGGGCTCTCGGGGGCAATATATATCCATGTGTGAGCTGCTGGGGTCAATATATATCCATGTACGAGATGCTGGGGCAATATATATCCATGTGTGAGCTACTGGAGGCAATATATATCCATGTGTGAGCTGCTGGGGGCAATATATATCCATGTGTGAGCTGCTGGAGGCAATACATATCCATGTGTAGGCTGCTGGGGCAATATATATCCATGTGTGAGCTGCTGGGGGCAATATATATCTATGTTTGCGCTGCTGGGGCAATATATATCCATGTACGAGATGCTGGGGCAATATATATCCATGTGTGAGCTACTGGAGGCAATATATATCCATGTGTGAGCTGCTGGGGGCAATATATATCCATGTGTGAGCTGCTGGAGGCAATATCTATCCATGTGTAAGCTGCTGGGGCAATAGATATCCATGTGTGAGCTGCTGGGGGCAATATATATCTATGTTTGAGCTGCTGGGGCAATATATATCCATGTGTGAGCTGCTGGGGCAATATATATCCATGTGAGCTGGGGCACTATATCCGTGTGAGCTGGGGCCAATATATCCATGTGAGCTGGGACCAATATATCCATGTGAGCTGGGGGCAATATATCCATGTGAGCTGGGGGCAATATACCCATGTGTGAGGTGGGGCAACATACCCATGTGTGAGGTGGGGGCAATATATCCATGTGAGGTGTGTATGAGTGAGTTTTATTGCTGTGGAGCTCTGATACAGTAATGTGGAGTGTGTTTGAGCGTAACAGAGCTCCACAGCAATAAAACGCACAGTAATGTGCGGTGTGTATGAGCATATCACAGAGCTCTACAGCAATACAACTCACTGTAATGTGCGCTGTGTATGAGAGTAAGTTATATTGCTGCGGAGCTCTGTGATAACGCTCATATACAAGGGCATGAGGTGCTGCACTATGGGCCTCTGGGTCATTCTTGGCCCCTGGGCCAAAAGTTGCCAGTCAGCCCCTGGGTTGAGGGAACTGCTAGGGGAAGCAGCCTATTCAGGTAGGGTGGTAGCTTCCCAGAAAAGCTCCTAAACACCAGGTTGGAAAGGTGAACGGTGCGCCTAGATTCCAGCGACGGACAGTTTAGCTCTTTTAACATGTCACAATGGTGGGTTATGTTGTTACATTGTAGCACAAAGCAGCAGAATGAGTTCTACAATGTAGTAAGTTTATGATGGTGCGTTTGCGGGGAAGCTGCATACAATACATCTCCGTATTCAATAGCCGGCATAAGCATTTGTTGTACAATCTGCTTTCTTACAGCGGGGCTCAGGCAGGATTTGTTTCTGTACAGGGCACCTAGTTTGGGGTAAAGTTTAGATGAGATTTTTTCGATGTGGGGGCCAAAGGATAGATTTGGGTCTAACCACATACCTTGATATTGAGTGAACTGACTGTGGTCAGCGTGCCATTTGATTTTGTCCTGACACATAGATGGGGAGTTTGCAATTGATGTAGTTTAGGTTCTGTTCCAAAGAGCATCGTAACAGTTTTGTCAGTATTTAGAAAAAGTTTGTTATCTGCAATCCACTTTTCTACCTGTGAATTGTTCTTGCAGCACTGCCTCCAGCTGTGGGAGATTTGGTTTGCTGGTATAGGTTACTGTGTCGCCTGCGTACATGTGTACAGTTGAGGCTTTGCAGACGTTGGGCAGATCATTTATGAATATCGTGAATAGCAGGGGGCCGAGTATCGAGCCTTGGGGTACACCGGACGTGACTGGGAGGAAAGTGCTTTTAATATGGACACATAATGTGATCGATTGCATACATACGATTGAAAACAGGTTAGTGTGCGATAACCAGTACTGGAGTTTTTAAGTTTTTGTAATAGGATGCCATGGTCTCCTGTGTCCAAGGCCTTGGCAAAATCAAGGAAGATGGCTCCAGTTAGGTTTCCTTGTTCCATGCCAGCTTGGATATCATTGCATACTTTTAAAACGCCAGTTGTAGTTGAATGATTTGGACGAATGTCTGATTCATCTGGGGTTAAATAGTTCCAATATTGATAATAATCACGTAATTGCGTGTAGACACATCTTTCCAAAATTTTTGACATTACAGGGAGCAATGATATTGGACGGTAGTTGGATACCAAAGTACTGTCACCACTTTTACAGATAGGTACCACCATCGCAGTCTTCCAGAGTTTGGGTATGTATCCAGTCGCCATTGATTAGGGTTGCGACAGGATTTGCAGTTGCCGGCGCTCTGATTTTCAGCAGCATTGCTGGGATTTGATCAGGTCCAGACTGGTATTTCATTTTTTGGTTACGGAGAAGTTTAGTAACTACACTGACAGGTCTAAAATGGAATTTCTCTGTGATACAGGGTCTTTGCACAGTTGGAGGGGCCTGACCTGCGTACTGCCTTTGAGGATGCGTGTCATTTGCTAGTTTAGCAATCAGGGTGGTGTCGCATCAAACTAAATAATTATTAAAGGTATTTGCTACATCTAGTGGGTGTTGCAGGGTTTGGTTGTTTACTTTCACAGCGGTCGGTTGGGAGTGGACTGGGGGTGATTGTATGTTACTTATGATTTTATGATTTTCCAATTTTTTTTTTTACTTTATGCTGTGTATAGAATTTGTATAAAAAACTTTATTACCAGCCATTTAATGTTAGTATTTTATTTAAGACTTGTATTCATTTCAGGAACATGGTTATTTTCCGTAATGTGGTTAATGGACAAGCCTTGGCTAACTGGTGGGATAATGGAGGAAACAGAATTGCTTTTAGCCGTGGAAAAAAAGGATTCATCATTTTCAACAATGAGCACTAGTGAGTAACATATGTTGCTAATTTTTTAAAGGATTTATTTTGCTTCTAAATGTACAATTAACATTACAGATAGTATCTGGGTTGTTCCAACGGTTTCGATTTAAAGATTTGCTTAGACAAGCTTGACTGCCTAGACCCTGCTTGGTCTGAAAATGAAGGGCTTTCGCAACCACTATCGTGCCTACCCGAATGGCCCTCCCTAACGGTCACTGACGCAGGAGACCAACAGCTCTCTTCCCCTCTTCCCCGGTATCCCACTTACAACCTTCCCGGACCAGCTTGTACAGTGAGATCGCTGACTTGTTTCTTATTCCTTTCTCTCCCACTACCCCATTCCCTTTCCCTAACCTGTCCTGCCTCCCCCCACTCTTCCCTTACCCCTCTCCCCACCCCCTGCTGTTAATCCCCCCCTTCTTTCCTTCTTACACTTAGCTGTATTAGGCTCATGCTCAAAACATCTTCTTTCCCTACCGATCCCCGGGCTTCCATAATCCGTAGCAGTGAATACATACTTTAACGTGCTCCTCGTCATGCTGGAGCCCCGAGGAGGGTAGTAGGCACTTAAGTACGATGAAATCAGCTGATATATGTATTTGCCTGTTATTCCAACCAATGTTTTTACTATGTTGTTTATGACTTCAAAATGTCTGAAACGGTTGCTTATAATAAAAAAAAATAAAAAAAAAAAAAAAAAATTAAGGGGAACACCAAAAAGAGGGTGCTTGTTGATGGAGTCCCCTGCATGGAATTAGTAGGTCTTAGCAAACCACAATCCTGTGAATGGGCCTCTTTAGCATCACCTGGCCTGTAATCTATCAAATGGCTGTCACATACTCCCATACTCCTCCCACGGTTCCCAGAGTTTGTGGAAGGCCAGTAGTGTGTGGTGAAATCGGTCAGTAAATTTGCCCATTGTTCTTGTGTGGCCTAAGAGGGGTCTTCCATTTCTCAGCCATAGAATTCCTCATGGCCAATGAGGGCTTTGAGGAGGCAATTGCCTCTTGAAGTAAGGGCTTGCTCTGGATTTGCTAGGATGAAGATTCATGAGTCAAATGGAATGTCTATATGAAAAGGATTTTGTGCTAAGAGAGTGATTCCATCTCCAGTGGCTTCCTTTGGGCAGAACCACAACATGTTGGCCCTTTGTCGCACAACCTCCAGCAGGAATCTAGGATCCGGTTTTCTCCTTTATGGTGAAACGATTGTGTCATATAGCACCTCATCATTGTTTTGAGGGCTTGTAATACAATAATTAAACTACATTTGTAATGTTAAGTGGTTCACCTAGGAAACACAATCTAGTCATATAACAATAACAGAAATGAAACTATAGTCCCAAAATATCCAAATTGGAAAAAGTCAGTTTGACTACCATACTTTTAATGTGTGAATATACATTATAGGGGTTATTCAGAGAGCACCAAAATGTTGCTGACATTTCCGTGCCCTTTCGTTCCCCGCACTTCAGGGCGATTCGGCGATTCTAGTTCGCCGACTCTGAGGTGTATTCAAGTACAACCGCAGGGTGCCCAGAGTGCAGGGAAAACCCGCCACAAACCCGACGAACATCGCCAAACACTCACCGAAAACCCCCAGAAATCGCCGCAAAAACCACTCCCAACACGCCAGAAAAAGCTGATGAGCAGCCAATAACAGCACAGGGCAGCCACCGGAAAAAGCCAACAGGCTGACGAATGAGGTAAAAAGAAAGAAAAAACCCAGTACGCTTGTAAGTCTTAAAATTGAAACGCTGTTTGGAAAAAAATTACTGAACGAAAATGTCTGGAATTCACACATAAGGTCCAATGAATGATAATACAAAGGTCTGTTAAAGAAAAATTAAAAAACGAAAAACAAATTGCCAAAGCAATCGCAAAAAATGCCTAACAGATCCTAAAAAAAAACCTATAAATAAAGAGACTTTTTAGTGCAGAATAAAATGATAAACGGTTTATTCGATATTGAATTAAAATGGGAATATTTTTAACATTGAAGCCTATGGGATTCGCCTGAATAAACCTGACGAATGAAACCACCCAACAGCAGGGCATTTCAGCAACTTGTCACTGCTGTTCGGTGTTCTCTGAACACTGCTGTTCGGTGTTCTCTTTGCTTCTCTATGGGGGGATTTCACTGCCCTCGAACAGGCACCATACGTGCAGGCAATTCGCCTAAATTTGGCTATCTGCCTCCTCTCCGAATGGCCCCGAAATGTCACCGTTTGCTGAATTCCAGTATCTGTTACATTTCGGTGACATTTCTGACCTCTCTGAATAACCCCTTAAGTATTTTATTTGTAATTTAAAGCACTTAATATCCCAGTGGTAATATTATCATTGCACCGTTGGCTGACTCTTCAACCCATCACTTTTGGTTGCTTATCTTGGTGACAATGGAATAGTTATGTTCTACAAAATAACTGCATACAATTTATATTGGCAGTTACTAAAACAGAGGTGATGCTTTAAACTGCACAAAAAATCCCTATAGATCAGTGGTTCCCAATCCTGGTCCTGAAGCACTACTGTTACCGGAATCCACTTGGTTCACTCGGGACGAGGCCGGACCGGACACGAGCAAGGATTGTCTGGACACGAGTCTCTTCAGGAAAGGCAAACTTTATTGTGACGTCACAGAATGCTCAGACAGGATTGAATCGCAAAGACTGAGCATCGATTACACAGCGTCATGAGGTTTTATACCCCAAATACATAATTAGGTACATCCCAATTAGCCCACCTCCCGGTGACACTATCCCACCCCACGTGGGTTAATACCTCCCTTTGGCTAATACAAAGACATTCCATTAATTGGCCGTAAATTGGCAAACTTTGTGTTAGTTTCAGTAAATCATGATTAGTTGCTCCTACTATTCCGGGCTGCGCCCCTTTCCCTAGCGTCTTCAATCATTTGTTACAGCTAACACCTGGTCTGATCTCTATACTCCTTCGTCTTTCTGCAGGCCTCAACGACCTTGGTGTATCTACTTATCTTTCTCTCCTCCGTGCCAAGCACAGCCTGGACCTTCTCAGATTCTAATTATTTTTTCTGCTAATCTAACACATTCCTAAATTTCTACGTACACTTCATTCTAGTTTCAGCTAAAAACCTGCCTAGTTATTTTCAAGTGAACCAATATTCTGAACAAGATGGTCGCCTGGCTTATAATGGCGGCCATCCTCCAGCCTATTTCCACTTCACTACTAACAGGCCAGATTTTAATTTTAGCTTGGGGAAATGCAGACTGAATACTGCAATCGCTGAGCAGCAAATCACATCACCTGTGATTCAGATATCTGGAAAACCTGGACTGTGAGGGTTACTTGAGAAGCAGGGATGGGAATTACTGCTATACATTGAATCTAGTTTTTAGGAAACTTCAGATTATTTTTTTTTAAAAAAAAGGCTCATCTACATTTATGGGTTTTATAATGAAATGAGTAATGTCTGTCCAAGACAAATCGATGTTGTGTGGAGTTCTTCAGTGAGTTGTGTATGCAGTGACTAACCTCATATTATTGTTTCAGTAACATGGATGTCACTCTGAGCACTGGTCTCCCGGCAGGCACATACTGTGATGTCATCTCAGGGCAGAAAGAAGGCATACGTTGTACTGGCACGCAGATCACTGTAAGCAACACTGGATCTGCAAGATTTTTGATAAGCAGCTCAGCCAAAGATCCCTTTATTGCCATACACGTGAATGCCAAATTATAATTGCAAATAAAATTACAACATCAATAAATTGGTCAGTGTCTCATTTCTAAGTTACATTATGCAATAGCATTGTAGGTAATGTTTTCATTGAGATAAAAAATAAAATATTAACCAGGCCTGGACGCGGACAAAAATACACCTACATATGTAACGGAATCTGACAGGTTCACTTTCAGGACGGCGCCGGACCGGACACAAGCAAGGATTGTCTGAACACGAGTCTCTTCAGGAAAGGCAAACTTTATTGTGTCGTCACACAAATGCTCACACAGGATTGAATCGCAAAGAGTGAGCCCCGTCTCCCCCCCGACAAGGGGTTTTATACCCCCAAATACGTAATTAGGTACATCCCAATTAGCACACCTCCCGATGACACTTTATTCCACCCCACGTGGGTTACTACCTCCCCTCGTTAGTACAAAGAAATTCCATACATTGATCATAAATTGGCAAACGTTGTGTTAGTCTGACAGTCTGTGATTTGCTCCTGCACTCAATCTGGGCCGTGCCCACCTCCCTAAAGGCTGTGTTTATTTGTTATAGATTAGAACACGGCCTGGTTTCTACACGTTCTTTGTCTTACTGCGTTACTGCGAGTCCTTGTGACCTTGCAGTATCCATTCGTCTTTCCTGTCTTTCCGTGCCAAGAGCTGGCCGGATTTTCCTCAGTTTTATTGCTTCTCTGCTAATCTACCACATTCCTAAAATTCTATGTAAGCTTCATTCTAGTGTCTAGTGAAATCTATATAGCTATTTGCAAGTGAACCAATATTCTGAACAAGATGGCCGCTTGGCTCATAATAGTGACCATCTTCCAGCCTGATTCCACTTCATTCCCCCCTTGGCTCAAGCCTCAGGTTCTTTTCCTGATGCTTGTAGCCATCACACCCCGCTATTCTAAAACTCCTCATACCTTAGGGGACCCACTTTCGTCGGGAACCTATCTTGTGGAATTATCAGTGGTATCTTTTGTGTTTGTGTGGGTGTCAGTGCTACCTTGCACAGTGGCCATAGGCATAGCCCTATGCGGTATATCAGTATCCCTATGATCAAGACCACCACTACCATCAGTATCATGGATCCAATCTGTGAGATAAATTTCAAGATGGATCCAAACCACTCTCCGACTGCTCCGAACCCACGGAGTGGATTCCAGCCCTCGGCAGCGATTCTTCTTGCTGCGCCCTGCAACTGTGCTACTTTCTCTTGGTGATCTTGAATTACCTGGTAATAGTCTGGGACTTCATGTGAGGCGTTCCTAATGAAGGTGCAACATTCATAATGCATCGTCATTTCACACAATCCATTCAGAGCCGCACTGATTTGCTCAAACGCCATATCATGTATCATCTGCAATTTTCGTATCTCACGCACCTCCAGATTCAGCAGCTGGATATCCATACTAGTTTTATTCAGGATTTCATCCATCAAATTGACATAACTATTCAGTCTCACCATCATCTCTCGTCCCCATCCAGTCCACGCTGGCAACCATGACCATATTCGATCCATCTTTGCAAACAACTCTCTTTTCGGTCTTTCAAATGTCAGTGGGTACCTGGGGTGGAGTTCCGTGTCTGTATTAGTGTCTTCTCCCCTTACTCTCTGGATTGGGACTAACTTGGCCAAATAACACATTCCCGTTATTGTTGGTGGCACCCATGTGTAACACACTTTCCCACAACACACCTGGTACCCCCTTCTATCATGAATGGTGAGAGGTGTAGTGTTCCCTTTGCTATTTCTATTGTCAGCCGCCTCATCCGTCTCGTTGTTTCCAGTGCACTCTGCCTCCCATCAGTCACTTTTGCAATCACCTCCTCTTGTTCACTTGTGAGTTTTCTGCACCGTATGTATAAGAAATTTGCCTGTTCCTTCGTGTCAATTGTGTATATGTATGATGTCCAATTGAATCTGCTCGAGTAACACCCTTCCTCTTTGTGTGTGTCCCTGTCTGGTCCTATTTGAAAACACCACTCTGGGGGGTATACATGCCCTATTATAGAGTATCCGGGACTGTATACTTCTGTTTTCTGCCTGGGTGCATCAAAAGAGTGTATTGTGACATTCCCTGATGCAAACATACTCAGATTCATTGGAACAGAAGCGAATGGGATGTGGATTGTCTCTGGGTGCATTCTGCTACACACCCAGCATGCAGTTTGCCCAGACTTTTTAGCATAGTCATATTTGAATTGCACAAGTAAATGTCCTCTTGGCAAAATCTCAGATGTCACTTCCCGTTTCTGTCTCCACATGGTACGGTTCTCCATCACTGGGTGCGTACCATTCCAGATATGGGAAATATCTACTTTCCCAACGGTGCTTGGACAATTGGGGCATGCTCCACGTGAGAGTCCATAAATCAGATTAGCAAGATACAAGATCAATACCACAAATGCCCCGAGTGTCAAAATCCCTTGGGCAATTCTTTTCACAGTCACATAAACCCAATCCCTCCCCACCGGAATTTCTAAAGTAAAAAACATTTCTGGATGATCAAGGGTGGGGGCCGGGCCCCTAAAAAGCACCCTTTGGGTATCCCCCATTGGTGGGTGGTCAGGACCTGTGCCCATCAAGACACCCACTTGTGGAACCTCTTGGTTGTCTAGGTTTGGATCATTTAGGTGCTCATGGCTGTGGTCTTTGTCAGCTTTAGCCTCAGCGGATTGGTCTCGTTGGTGATGACCTTCCATGCCGGTTCAGGACTGGCTGCAGCTGCTTTTATTCGGGAGTGATGTATCCACGGGACCACCTCGGCAACCTTTACTGCTGTACGGGTTGATAACAGGACAAGGTAAGGACCTCTCCACTTTGGACCCAGTGGATCATTTTTCCACTCTTTTACCCATACTGAATCACCTGGACAGTGCTTATGCAGTGGGGGATATAGAAAGTGAGGTATATTATCTCCCACCCAACTGTTCAATTTCTGCATTGATTTGCCCAACAGTACAACCTGATCATTTATTTTGGTTTCTCCCAATGCCCGAAGGTCCCCCCTTAGTCCATTAATTAGAGGGGTAGGCCACCCGAACATGAGTTCGTACGGACTTAGCTTCAATTGGGGGGTTGGTCTGCACCTAATGTGCAAGAGGACTATCGGCAACACATCCAAGCAGCCTAACGACGTTTCTTGGCACAATTTGGACATCAGAGTCTTCAGGGTGCGATTCATTCTTTCAACTTTTCCCGAGCTCTGGGGCCTGTAGGCAGTATGTAGCTTCCAGGTGATGCCCAACAGGCGGGCAAGCTGTTGCAAACAGTTCTGTATAAATGCAGGGCCATTGTCTGACCCTATTTCGAGAGGAAGTCCATAGCGTGGTATTATTTCCTTCATCAGACTCTTCACCACTTCCGCAGTCTTTTCAGTTCTTGTTGGGAAAGCTTCCACCCATCCTGTCAGGGTGCACACCATTACCAGTAGGTATTTATATCCTTTGCAGGGTGGTAGCACTGTAAAGTCTATTTGTAGCGATGCCATTGGGGATAGCCCGATTGGCTGTTTCCCTGGAGGTTGAGTTGGGCCTGTTCTTGGGTTGTTCTTGGCACATGTTACGTTACTGCTGGGCTATTGCTTTGCAGATTACTGACAGTCCGGATACATAAAAATGTGGCTCTAGTTGCTGTTCCATCATTTCTCTTCCTCCATGGGTACTCGCATGGAACGCTCTTACAATTTCAGGAGCCAATGTTGAGGGGAGAACTATTTGTCCATTCTTCAACTGGAACCATCCATCTTCTCCATATTCACCTGGTTCTTCTGACAGCCATTTCTTTTCTTTTTCTGAGTACACAGGTGTCCATTCACTCAGTGGCGCCGGTAGAAGTGCAGCCACCACTGGTGTTGCTTTGTATCGTGCCAGTTCTCCATGGTTTCCCCAGACGAATTCTTCCTTTGGAAAATAATATCGCCATGCAAAGAACAGCAGGTCTTGTCTGTCTTGTGAATTCCTTACTGCTGGTATAAAAAAGTTCATTGCACTTCTCTTCATGCTTGGCAGCTTGTTCTTGATGAAGATCTCCTTGAGGAAGAACCTCACCAACGGGGCTTGGTATTCTTCTGCTCCCAATTCTCCCAAATTTAGCAGTATTCGTGTAATCCGTAAATTATTATGAGGGTTGGTTGTCAAATTTTCAAAACGTGAGGCGAAATTTTCTGCTCGTTCAACTTCGGTTACTTCTGTGTCTTCTTCATCCTCCCCCATTACTTTTACGCTGAAGAATTTCAGCATCATTTTGTAAGCTCTGCGTAATCTTTGCTGAACTTCTGAGGTGTTAATCATCAGGTGTGTTTCTTGCGGATTCAGAGGAGTGGAATAGAAATTTCGGCCTTGAGTCTGAGTTGGGAAAAGCCATTGTATATAATCATGATTAAGTTCTAATAGTTCGTAATCATCTTGCCATTTGTGCAATATTATTTCAATGAACTCGCCCTTGGGTTCAAATCTTCTCCAGTTCATGTAGAATTCGTAGTTTGGCATGGGAGGTTGAGACTCTTGCTTGCAGAGTAGGACTTTGGCTTGATCAATTGTTAGCTGTGGTTTTGCAGCAGCTTTTGCGGCTTGGTCTGCGCGTCTGTTGCCTTTCGGGATTTAATCATGGCCTTTTTGGTGGCCACGGCAGTGCATGATACTGACAGCGCTTGGTTTCCATACAGCTTCTAGGAGAGCCGCGATTTCAGCTGCATACTTGATTTGTTGTCCTGAAGAAGTAAGTAGACCTCTTTCTTTGTAGAGTGCACCATGTGCATGGACAGTCATGAAGGCATACTTGGAATCCGTGTAGATATTTACTCTTTTGCCTTCGGAGATTTCTAGGGCTCTGGTTAAAGCTGTTATTTCAGCCAGTTGTATGGCCTGGTAGTGGATTTGCTTCAATAATTTCTTCTGCTGAGACTACTGCATAGCCGGAGACTTTCTTCCCATCATCCATGTAACTGCTACCATCAGTGAATAACTGTAGATCATATTTGTCTAGGGGTACGTCTTTCAAATCTGGCCTGCTACTGAACACTTCTTCCATGACTTGGAGGCATTCGTGATCTGGATCCTCTTCGCAGTCAGGCAGTAAAGTATCAGGGTTCAAGGTAGCGATGAGGTCCAAATGAACCCGTGGGTTTTCACACATCATGGCTTGGTACTTCGTCATCCGGCTGTTGCTGAACCAGTAGCTTCCTTTCACATCCAGCAGGGCCTTGACAGCATGGGGCACCTTGACATGAAGAACTTGTCCAAGGGTCAGCTTGTCTGCTTCTGCTATCAGCATTGCGGTGGCTGCCACTGCTTTCAGACATGGGGGTAGGCCACAAGCCACAGGGTCAAGTGTCTTGGAGAGGTAGGCCACAGGCCTTAGCCAAGAGCCAAAACTTTGGATCAATACTCCTGTTGCTGTTTGATTGTGTTCATGCACATACAGCTGGAAGGGCTTGCTGTGATCTGGCAATCCCAGTGCAGGAGCCTCCATTAGCAGAGTTTTTAATTTCAGGAACGCTGCTGTTTGCTCTTCTTCCCAGTGGAAGGGGTCTTGTTCTCCCCCCATTGTGGCTTGATGAAGGTGCTTGGCAATATCTTCGAAGTTGGGGATCCACAGGCGGCAGAAGCCTGCAGCTCCCAGAAACTCACGGACTTGTCTTCTGGTCTTTGGTTGGGGTATTCGGCATACCGCTTCTTTTCTTTCTGCCCCCAATGCGCGCTTGGTACCTGTTAATTGGAAACCTAAGTACTTTACACTTTGTTTGCATATTTGTGCTTTCTTTCTTGACACTCTGTATCCTGCTTGGCATAGTAGATGTAGCAGGGCTTTTGTGGCAGATAAACAGTCTTTTTCTGTGGGAGAAGCCAGTAATAAATCATCAACATATTGGAGTAACTTGTCTGTCTGAGCGTTGAAGGCGAGGAGATCTTGGCTGAGCGCGCACCCAAAAATCGTGGGCGAGTTCATGAATCCTTGAGGAAGGCGTGTCCAAGTCATTTGATGGCGCGCCCCCATGGTGGACTCCTCCCACTGAAATGCAAAAAGGGGCTGGCTTGCAGGAGCCAGACAGATGCAAAAGAAAGCGTCTTTTAAATCAAGCACTGTGTAATATTTTTTATCTCCGGGAATTAAGGCCAGCAAATTATATGGGATAGGAACCACAGGATGTAGGGTTACTGTGGCCTCGTTGACAGCCCTTAAATCTTGGACAGGGCGGTACTCTTGTGTGCCTTCTTTCAGTACTGGCAATAGGGGTGTGTTTCACGGTGACACGCAGAATTTTAATATACCATGATCTTTAAGTCTCTGTAAATGTGTCTGGATATTCTGCTTGGCTTTTTGTGGGATATGATATTGTCTTAGGGCCACAGGCGTTGCACTGGGTCTTAATTCAACGTATACCGGGGGTATATTTACAGCGAGTCCGGGCGGGTTTTCCTCCGCCCATACCCCAGGGATTTGGAGGAGTAGTGCGTGCGGGTCCGTCGCGGCCGGCAGAGTAGGTGCTGTGCACCATTCTTCCTCTCTTGGCATAATCACCGCAATTTTCACAGACTGCGGCCGCTGGCTGGCTGGGTTATGCTGCCGAGCAGAGCTGCCACTCTCAGGCAGGTCTAATTGAGCGTGGCCCCTGGGAAGAAACGTAATTTGGGCTTGCAATTTGCAAAGAATATCCCGCCCCAGGAGTTGGATGGGACAATCGGGCATATACAAAAATTCATGTTCAACATTATGCCCACCCACACTACATTTTCGAGAAGCAAGAAAAGGATATTTAGCAGACACTCCCATTGCTCCCATAATATCAACTTCATTTCCCATTGGGGGTGCAATTTGCTTTGTTACAACAGAATATTCGGCACCGGTATCAACCATAAAAATTTCACCTTTATTTCCCACTCTCATAGTGACCGTGGGCTCGTGGTTACCGAGCGGGATGGGCCCAGGTCCTTGTCAATATGCATCCTGCCCTTCAAATGATGTTCCCGCCAGTCCCACAAACCCTGCTCCGGCCCCCTCATTTCTCTCATACCTGCCGTCTGTTACCTGGCTGTTAGAGGCTTGACCTCCCGCTTCCCCAGATTCCCCTTGTCCCCCAAATTTAGCCAAAAATGCAGGACAGTCGTTTTTCCAGTGACCTTCACCCCGGCACCAGGCGCACTGGTTGGGTCCTAGGGGTTCCCTAGGGGCTCCCCTACCTCTTCCTCTAGCCCCCCTACCCCTTGCCCTCCCTCTATCTGGGCCACCTCGTCCTCCACCATTCCCCATGTATCCGACCACACCGGTATGTCCCTTTTGTTTCTTTATCTCCTCTAGATCCTGGTTATGATACACCTTATTGGCGATCTCAACTAATTCGCTAATACCTTTTCCCAAAAACCCATCTAATCTCTGTATTTTGTTCCGTATATCCCTCTGTGATTGACCAACAAATGAAGAGTTAATTAACCTCTGGTTTTCCGCTGCCTCAGGGTCAATAGGACTATACATTCTGTACGCGTCCAGCAACCTTTCCAAAAATGTGCTTGGGGATTCTTTAATTTCTTGTACCACATCCGCTATTTTCCCCATGTTTGTGGGTTTCTTCCCTCCCGCTTTGACACCCATTATCACCGCTGTTCTATACGTCTGTAGATGGGCAATACCTATAGGGGTGTTGTACGGCCACTTGGGATCTGTTTTGGGATAGTGTTCCTCTGCCCATGCTTCTGGCTGGGGCTTTGCATCTGCTACAGCTTGGACGAGTAAAATCTTTTGCGCGCTACTATTTATCCGGGCTCTTTCCTCGGTGGTAAACATTGTCAACATTAATTGCTGACAATCTGCCCATGTGGGGTTATGTGTAAGCATGACTGACTCTATCATACTGGCCACTGCTGCGGGATTTGTGGAATACAGTGGTGTGTGTGTTTTCCAGTTAAAAAGGTCCGTTGTCGTGAATGGGACATATGTGTATTGCACCGGCCCCGGTACTCCATCGGCCAGTGGAGGGCCTGGCACCTCCCGCAAGGGCATTTGCATCTTACTCTTATAGGGATCGTGTTGGTATGGATCCCGGGGTTTATGTATATTGTTCGCTGCGCGAGTGGTGGCTCCCTGTCTCTCATCCTCCCTTTCATTATCACCATCCCTGTGAGATACTAATTTATATATGCTCCCATCGGGCATCTCAATCTTTTCTGGTGGAGCCTCCCCATCCCCTCCACCCGCTGCGCCCTGCTCTTCCTCCGCAATCCCGCGTGACGGAGCCGAGGGAGCCGACTGAGAAATAGCAGCTGCCTGCCCCCTCCTCTCCGCCCGCGCAACCGCGGCACTCAAAGCTTCTCTAGCTGCCCCATAACACGATGGATAGGATGGGGGCAAAGAATCACTCTCTTCCGGTTGTTCTACCAACACCGGTCTCCCTTTCTCTTCATTACTTGGGGGTACCTGCCTCTTATTTTTCCCCGCTACCATTATGAAGTGACTCTTATCTTTTATACAATACCTCCATATATCTATATACGGGTACTGTTCAGGATTTCCGCATTGCCCGGTAACTTGGGAATGCACTTTCTGTACTAGCTCCGGGTCCATTGACCCGTGCTCTGGCCATTCTGGGACTACTAGTGGCCATACAATTGTACACATATATTCTAGGGGCGTCTCACCCTCCTTCACCTTCTTGGGCTTGGATGACCCGTTACCCATTGTTACTCTTGAAAACAGTAACCGTCTTACAACACAGATATCACTTTTTAGCAATGACAATTAGAATCTACAGTCTGGTACTTCAGCCAACAATTCTTGCGTGTCTGACCCGCTTCCTCCGTCAGTAGCCGACTGCAGTCGCCTGAGCCGGAACCGTACTTTGGGAGTCCACTTTCAAGTTTGCTTCCTCGCAATGCGAGTCGGCGCACGTTAACTCACAGCATTCGAATCAATTCACTCACAGCACATACTGTACCAGATACTTTCAGCACATAACAGAACATAAACACTCCAACTCTTTCTACTAGCCGAGGGTGCTCTGTCCCTCCTTTTGGCTCCTTGTACCCCGTAAATTGAACTCTAACTCTTGACTGCTTGTGTCTATGTACACCGCTCTATAACTATACTCCCGTCTGCAATTCCAATTTGCCTATGGATATTCTACCCACCCGGCACCACTATCTCTGCAGCTACCGCTGGCTTCAATAAGCCCTCTTCACTACACGACGTACACACTAGCACTGACTCAGGGCTCTAAGCCCAGTCACAGAAATCCCTCCTCCTTTCCTTCAATCCACGTGGCGAAGCTCTATTTACAAACACTGACTATGACTATGCAACTCCACGTGGCTACCTTCTCCCTTTTTTACAGAACTACCCTTTAGTTGGCATCCAATTCCCCCGAATCCAGACACGCGCTAGCCACTCTGGCTCCTTTGCATTGTCCGTGCTATCAGCGGCGGGCTAGGTATGTCAACGAGAACGTGGCCAGCGGGTCTCCTTATCCGACCATCAGTCAGACGTTTCCCTTTATACCGGTATCTCCTTTAGACATACAAACATGAAAGACACTTTACCTATCGCCGGCGCTGCTCGCTGTTTCCTCAGACTTGGTGGTGTCCCAGGTTCCCGGGCCGGAAGTCCGTTTGGGACGAGACGAGGTCCACTGAACAGGAAATCCTGCTTGGCGCCTGCAGATGTCAGCTCACCTTCAACGGACGCCCAACCGAGGGGATCACTTGCACCTGCAGTCAACCGCTACAGTGTTCAGCAGCCGTTGCCTATGCCGGAAAGGGCGAGTATCCCGGCTATCGAGCCCCCAAGAAATGTAACCGCAATCTGACAGTTTCACTTTCAGGACGGCGCCGGACCGGACACAAGCAAGGATTGTCTGAACACGAGTCTCTTCAGGAAAGGCAAACTTTATTGTGTCGTCACACAAATGCTCACACAGGATTGAATCGCAAAGAGTGAGCCCCGTCTCCCCCACCCAACAAGGGATCTTATACCCCCAAATACGTAATTAGGTACATCCCAATTAGCCCACCTCCCGATGACACTTTATTCCACCCCACGTGGGTTAATACCTCCCCTCGTTAGTAAAAGAAATTCCATACATTGATCATAAATTGGCAAACGTTGTGTTAGTCTGACAGTCTGTGATTTGCTGCTGCACTCAATCTGGGCCGTGCCCACCTCCCTAAAGGCTGTGTTTATTTGTTATAGATTAGAACACGGCCTGGTTTCTACACGTTCTTTGTCTTACTGCGAGTCCTTGTGACCTTGCAGTATCCATTCGTCTTTCCTGTCTTTCCGTGCCAAGAGCTGGCCGGATTTTCCTCGGTTTTATTGCTTCTCTGCTAATCTACCACATTCCTAAGATTCTATGTAAGCTTCATTCTAGTGTCTAGTGAAATCTATATAGCTATTTGCAAGTGAACCAATATTCTGAACAAGATGGCCGCTTGGCTCATAATAGCGACCATCTTCCAGCCTGATTCCACTTCACATATACACTCTGGTAATGTACCGAATCACTACAATGCATACACCTCTACACCCCCTATAGGTATACTTGCCAGATCTGATTAGGAAAGGATCAGCACTCTAGACATTATATATTGAGGCAGTGTACAGAACTATGACCAAGTGTTGCCACCTACGTGATGCAATATTTTACAGCAGGGATTTCAAACTCTGGCCCTCCAGATGCTTATTGCCTACAATTCCCAGAATTCTTTGAAGGCAATAGAGTGACAGATAATTATGGTATGTGTAGTTCAGAAACATCTGGGGGGGTCAGAGTTCGAGGTCCCTGCTTTACAGCGAGACCTGCTGCAATGTATGTTGCGCTATGCCAACTTCAAAGCAAATGGGAAATATTGAAGTCAGAGCAAACAGCATGGCATAACTTACAATGCACTGCATCATCGTGTAACATGTAGCCTCGTGCTGACAGTAATGCAGGGCTAACATGCACAGCCCATACATGGGCCGAATGCTGCCTTATGCTATGCCAACTTCGTGCTATGCCAACTTCAGAGTGACCATGAAACAAGACTGTTCGCTCTGACGTCAGCATGGCTCAACTTTCAATGCGCTGGGTCTCATGTAACACTTTGCCTCGAGCTGCAGGGTTAACATGCACAGGCCATAAATCAGCCGATTGCGGAATGCTGTGCTACTGCTGACTGGCTTCCTTTGCAAAGCCTTTGGCTGGAGGTCATCATGCGCTTTGAGGGCCATCGGCTGTCCAGGCCAACGGGCAAAAGCCCGGTATGCCTGATACCACTGGGTCTGTTATACACTAGAGAGGTGCATTTCGTTCCGAATCTCAATTCGGACAAACAGTCTGGCTGCATTCAGTGGGTGCTGTCCTTGGTGGTGAAACCCATTCAGCACCTCGGGGCTCCAGAGCCCCGCGGAGCTTCTGTCCTTGGCAACGAATAGCTTTCAGAACCAAGGATGGAGTTGCTGTCCTTGGCGCTGAATAGATTCAGCAACAAGGACGGGGGATTAAGTTTTTTCTTTTTTTACCCTAATCGAAGTAATTCATCCGTTTCACATTCTGGAATAACTAATAAAAAATGAAATACTAATTGATCCGAAATACGAATCACGGTAACATAACAGATCGACCAGAAATTTCATTGTGCACATGTCTATTAGAAAAACCACTGTAAGCAGTATACACAGTAGAATAAACGATTTGTATGTATTGAAACCTATAAATCAGGGGTCAGCAACCTTGGCCCTTGATGTTCTGGAACTACAGATAATTTGATCAGTCACGCACTAGGTTGAATGGGCATTATTGGAATCGTACCAAAACATTTGGATGTTGCTAACCACTGTTGTAAATGCTGCAGTTTTTTTTTTGTTTTTCTTTCTTTGACAAGATTTATAGAAACCAGGAACTAAAAGGCTCTGCTGCCATGAGCTTACAATTGAAGGATGAATTGCATTCACCAGTACACCGCTACCCAACAATGACATAAAAATGATGCCCTAATATAGGCATTAATAATGGGTGTGGATGCTAAATCGTTGTTCCAAAGTAGGCATTATTGAGACCGCTTTTACTCAAAACCAAGGCGCTTGCTTTTGATGTCTAAGCTTTCAAAGTAGTCTAGCTATAAGTCACCTACTGATGACCGGCCATACGCAAGGAGATAAGAAAACACGACACAAAAAGACACAAATACTTAAACTGTGGAATAATATATATTTATTATAGGCCACAGCTAAAACCCCAACAAATATAAAATACCATATAACAATAAAATAATAATAACAAATAGACAGTGCTGACAGGGAATTCCACACTTCCACCATACTTCCCCCAAACCAAGCCAGCTAAAAACTCCGTCCCCGTCTCCCATACATCCGATCCACCAAATACCACCTTAAATAAAGGGACCCTACCCCAGCACTGCCTACAAGCCCCGCCACGAGCTCCTCGCATAACCCCCTTATGCGATAGCTCCCCCACCAATGAAAAACAGGGCTTGCTCGATGCCCTCCTTAAGTCCGAGGATAAACAT
Organism: Leptobrachium leishanense; assembly: GCA_009667805.1. Taxonomy (NCBI): domain Eukaryota; kingdom Metazoa; phylum Chordata; class Amphibia; order Anura; family Megophryidae; genus Leptobrachium; species Leptobrachium leishanense. Next base: position 70,633,421 of record CM019070.1, on the reverse strand, counting down.
GTCCGTGCCCACATCGGTAAGAGCACCCCATCCTCCATATAATATCGAAAAGCATCCTCCACCTCAAAGGGGAGATGCCGCACTGCCACACTGGAAATCTGCCACGTGAACCTCGCCATCCACCTGTTCACCTTCACCCGGCAAAGCCGCACCGCCTCCTGATCCTCCGCTTGACTCCACACCAACCTCGGCAGCATCTCCAACCACACCACCATCGTATAAGGTGACAACTCCCTCAGCTGCCACAGATCCGCCCTCATCTGCTCCAGCAGCCTCCCGTGAGGGACCACTCCTAAATCATTCCCCCCCAAGTGTACCACCAACACATGGGGGACCTCACCTTGCCTGAGAGCACCCACCATCATCGGTATAAATTCCTCCCATAGGAGCCCACGAATTCCGAACAACCGGACTCGTGTCGCCGACCCAGGAAAACGCAGCTGCGCCGGTCGTCCGAGCCAATGCCCTCCTCCGGGCCCAGAACACCAGCGAATCACCCAGAATCCATACCACCCTCAATGGACCTGAAAAAATGAAAGAAATTACCACAACCATCACACCACCAACAGAAAAAAAACTCCTCACACCAAATAAATAAATAAAACCGTGTCCATACCTGTAAGGGAAAAAACATCCTAACATAACATACCCATACATAAGCCTCCCACCTACGAACCTTTCAACTTACAAATACCCCCATCCTAAAACACCCCAAACAACGGCAAAACATTATACAAATATATCCATGAATCTTAATATAAATCTTTATATATTTCTTCCTTATTTATTTATTTTTTTTCCTTTTTTTTCTTTGTTATTATTTTTGTATTATAAAATAAAAAGAAAACAAACCCTCCATACAAAAACAAATCAGAAGTACATGCAAGCCTACACCACACCTACATAACTGAAACCTCAGGACACTAGTCCCGGCCGAACGTAGGTACGAAAAGCCCGAGACCTCCACCTGCCCAACTCCTGAATTTCTTCGTCAGACAAACCTAGCCGCAAAGCCTTGGTTGCTGCTCCAATACGGAAAGAATGAGACCCGAATTCATCCGGGTTCCTCCGCAAACACAACAAACCTTTCTTAAAAATAGCTACAAACTGATATCTCGATAAGGTTGAACCGTCTGCGTGACTTAAAAAGGCCACACCGGACGACGCCTGCACCTCCAAAAAAGCCCTCACGTTACTAACCGGGCAGATATCACAGTTATCGACCCTACTCAAAACGACCCTACGACCCTTTCCCAGCTGATCCGTCCTAGACCTAGAAACTCACACAACCACCCTTTCATCGGCCAACTATATGCTATCAGCGCCCAAACCACCCCCTCCTTTCCTGGTGTCACACACCAACTCACCCAACCTAAGGGCCCCAAAAAACCCCAAACAAAACGCTTCCCTAATGAGCGACGTCTCGTAAGTAGAAACACAAAAAAAACCCTCAAATTCCCACAAACCCTGCAGTAAATGCCCAGAAACTGGATGCCATGCGTCCACCCTGCCCCTACACTTGTCATAACCCTGAACCGCACAACGGATACAAAATCCTTAGTGAAATCCCTTTTTCCTAGTACCTGGTAAAGAAACGCCAAAGCAGCCAGAGACTGCCTGACCACACCTGGAGACGCCCCCGAGTCGATCAACCCCATGAGATACGCCCTGAGCAAATGCTCCTCGTCCCATCCACCAACCTCGATGTACCTGAAACACTCGCCCAAGGCATCCCATGCCCACAAAACCTGAGAATATGACCTCCAAGTAGAACCTGACAAAGATCCCCTCAACCATCTTCCAAAAATTCCGAACCTAGCAGCCAAAGGCCCTCCGGACAAGGGAACCCTACCTCCTCTGCATTCGGAGCCAAAGACCAGAACCTGTCCCACTGCAAACGAGACAAAGCATCCGCCACGGAGTAAAGGCGCCCCGGAATGTGCTGCGCCCTGCAAAAAACATAAAATTTTAAAACAAAGAAGCGCAAACTCTTCAGCAACCGAATTACCGACACCGATGAGGCCGAGAAGGAATTAACCGCCGAGACCACAGCCATATCATCCGAACAAAACAGACTCCTCCTCCCCTCAATACTGCCACCCAAAGCTCCAAAGCCACCACCAGCGGAAACAATTCCAAAAAGGCCAAATTCCTAACTAACGCTGATGACAACCATCGATCTGGCCAACGAGATGCACACCAACGCCCCCAAAGTACACCCTGAAACCGACGCCCCCCGAGGCATCCGTAAAAAATTCCAACTTCCTGGCCAGTATTTCCACCGAATGAAACGTGGTCAACCCATTAAAAAGAGTCAAAAAAGACCTCCAGATCCTCCCTTATGGTACTGGATATCCTAACAAAATGGTGACTTTCACGAACACCAGTTGTCGCCAAAGCCTCCACCTGCCTCAAAGCCTCCTCCACCTTAGACAAAGGCAATCTACACTCACCTTTTACTGAATCGATCTCTATCCCCAAAAAAGTGATGACTGCCACCGGGCCCTCAGTCTTATCAGCCGCCAATGGAACTTTGAACCGCTGCGCAATCCATTGAAATGAACGAACAATGTGAAGACACTCCCCCATCCCTTCCCTGCCCACGCAGAGAAAATCATCCAAATAGTGCATCACGTTCTTAGACCCCACCACCATACGACCTACCCATTCAAGAAACGTGCTAAAACACTCGAAAAAGGTGCAAGAAATGGAACAACCCATGGGCAAGCATAGATCCACATAAAAAAACACCCTCAAACCAACGGCCCAAAGGATGAATGGGTAAAAGCCTAAACGACGACTCGATATCCATCAAAGCCCCCTTTCCAGCTGCCCGAACCGTATCAATTGCCGCATCGAATGAAATGTACGACACTGAGGCCAAATCCGCTGAGATGTCATCATTAACCGACCCCCCCCCCCATGGGTAAGACAAATGGTGAATGAGACGAAATTACCCTGCCGTCCGGTTCGGCACCACTCCCAAAGGAGAGATACGCAAATCCTCTAACGGCGGAGATGAAAACGGGCCCGCCAATCGACCAGCCCCAACCTCCTTGCTAAGTTTCCCACGCACCACCTCTGGATACTCCCTAGCCGACTTCAAATTCCACAGCCTACCCCCCCCTGGATTACTACAAAAGGAATCCTAAAACCACACTCAAACCCTTCCCGTAAAAGCTCAGCATCCCTACGTCTTCCGTAAAGCTCTAGCCACGGTAACATTGCGTCTAGCCTCACCGGGGAAGTCCCCAGACCCCGCAATAGGCAAACCGCCCTGTTTCGCCTTCTTGAAACATCTGGACAAGGAATGGGTCCCCCCCGCAATTTGAACATTAGTGCCAAAACTTGCACCCATTCCCAAATTTACACTGCCCCTCGTTGAACTGCCAACACTACCCCTCCTTGGAACCTGCCGGTGAAGAACCTGACCCTCCTCCACCGGCGACTCCTGGAAAGGGCAAGGCCCTCTGAGCCATCGTTAATCATAACCATAACGTGATATCCATCTGATCCCAACCCATACCCGGGTGAGCCGCCAAACGCTGCCTAAACTGCTCATTGTACTTCTACCATGCTCAACCTCCATAAATACGATAGGCCTCCCAAATCCCATCCACATAACAAAAAAGAGCCGAACAATGCTGAGGATTCTTCTCTCCCAAAACACTAGCCAGAATACAAAAAGCCCGTAACCAGTTGCCGAACAACTTAGGTATTTTGCGATACCTCTTCTTCCGTTCCTCCTCCTCCTTCAGCCCCTCCTTAGATGACTCGTCCCTAACTCCTGTCGCCTCATCCAAAGGAAGTAAAGAAAAAAGCTCTAAATACTCCCCTCGCCAAATTATCTCCTTTAACTCTTCAAATGCAGCCCAAGAGGACCTGCAAACGAAACATAGGCGTTCCTCCTAGCCACATCTGAAACCCCTGACAACTCCCCAGGAGGACACAACGCCCCCCTAACCCTACTGACGTAACCACATCCCCACTATTATCCTTCCCAACACTCCCACTGGACCCCCCAAAAACCCGCCAAGCCTGCATCAAATCCACCCCCCGGCTCCCTATATCCTTAGAACCCAACCAAGACTCAAAGACAACCTACAAAAAAAGACAAAAAAGAACCCATCTCACCCCGACCCCATTACCTGTCGCCACACTTGTCTCGGCCGGAACATCCCGAACCTCATGCTCCGTGCTCACCAATCCAGCCACCACAGTCGAATCGCCCACTCCTCCAACTCCACCAGCCTGGAAGCCAGCCGCTGGCTGAGGACTCCGGTCCCGCAGAAGAGGAACTGGACGAAAGCAGTCTGCCACGGTGAACATCAGTCCCCATGACCATCTCACCATCCCGCACCTCCGTTGAGAAACTACTCCCAGCTACTTCACCACAAACCCTCAACCCACTCTCTTCCCCCCCGAGAAACCTCCTCAACATCAGCCCCCCCAACCAACTCTTCACTCTCTGTTTCCCTCAAAACCAAGCTAGGCTTGTGCACCAATTTTTTTTTCGGTTCGATTCGGTTCGCTTTTTCGGACTTTTCAACTTTTCGATTCGGCTCGTTTCGACCGATTTCTGTTTCGATTCGGTTCGGCTCGACTCGTTTTTCGTGTACATATTTTTTTCGGAATATCGACCATTTTTCGTATTTTCGTGTCACTTTGCTCGTTTTTTGTATCGACTTTTCGTAATTTCGGAAATTTTCGTAATTGTACATGTTTTCGGAATATCGACCGTTTTTCGTATTTTCGTGTCACTTTGCTCGTTTTTTGTATCGACTTTTCGTAATTTCGGAAATTTTAGTTTTTTCGGAACGTCTGTTCTCCTCGTTTCAAAGCAATAAATTTCGATTTGACACATTTCAAGTCTATTCGAAAATTCCGAAAATATTTAGTTTCGGCTCGGAAAACTTTTCGGATCTGCCATTTTCGGATCTAAAAATTTTCGGAAATTCGGCCGCATCCGAAAACACGAATCGGGAAATTTCATGAAAATTCAGAAATTCCGAAACCCGAAACGCACATCCCTAAACCAAGCTCCAACAGCTCCAACAAACTCCAACATCCGCCTCCGCCGCTAGCGCCTCCATCACTCTCCTCCTCGCCCACTCCACACCACGATGCCTTGCCGCTGCTCGAACCTCCGACATCAAATCCTCCATCTCGCCACCTTCCGCCATCACCTCACAGAAAACTCCAAACTCCAGACAAAAAAACGGACGCTGACGCAGCTGTAGATTTCTTCACGAGTCTACCTCAGGAGAAAAAGACGCGCAGAGCCACAGAGCACGCGCCTTATGTATCCTCCTGAAACCCCGCCCCTACCAGTTCCCGCTCTAGCTCCTCACGCACTAAGCCCCTGCTAATAAAAATTCCCTCCTTGCGTCCTGGCATCGCGAGGCAAGATCCGGCTGGTCATGTGACAGCCGGTGTTTGGCTCAATGGAGTCCTATGGACTCCAGCGAGTGGATGTTCGTGGCTGCGCTCAGCGTGTCACGTGTGTGTGTAAATATGTGGATGTGTGGGTAAGTTTGTGTGTGTGTCTGTATGTGGATGTGTGGGTAAGTTTGTGTCTGTATGTGGATGTGTGTGTGTCTGTATGTGGATGTGTGTGTAAGTTTGTGTGTGTGTGTGTGTGTGTGTCTGTATGTGGATGTGTGTGTAAGTTTGTGTGTGTCTGTATGTGGATGTGTGACTGTGCCTGTGTGTATGACTGTGCCTGTATGTGGATGTTTGTGACTGTGGATGTGTGTGTGCGACTGGATGTGGATGTGTGTGTGCGACTGGATGTGGATGTGTGTGTGACAGTGGGCCTGGGATATATGGCGCTCTGTGATACTCATACACACGGCACGTTACTGTGAATTTACTATGGGCCCTAGTACATTCTTCGCGCATTTGTTTGCGCCCGCGCAAAAACGCATTAACACGAGCCTAACGTCGTATTACAATCTCAGCGCAACAAACGCACGTATACGTCTACCGCATGTGAACCTGCGCGAACGCTGCGTGAGCTTACTGTACTTTGCGCGTCCTATACTTAACATTGTGAGCGCAAATGCGTCTGTGCGCTGGTATGCGGATGGCAGTGGTGTCACTAGGGTTGGTGTCACCCGGTGCAGTAACTTATGGTGTCACCCCCCCCCCCTGATTTTTACGGATTTTTTTTAACTACTCTTACTCCTAAATCAGTACTCCCATATAACACTGAATGCTCATACACACAGCGCACATTACTGTGAGGTTTATTGCTGTGGAGCTCTCTCATATGCTCACACAAATTTTTGCCAACTGCCAGCAAGTACGGTGCCTGTTCGAAGGCAGTAAAAGCACACATGGATATATATTGCCCCCAGCAGCTCTGGATATATTTCCCCCCAGCAGCTCATCCATGGATATATATTGCCCCCAGCTCACATATGGATATATTGCCCCAGCTCCTAATTATATATTGCCCCAGCAGCTCACCCATGGATATATATTGCCCCAGCTCACATATGGATATATTGCGCCTCAGCTCACATATGGATATATTGCCCCAGACCAGCTCACACATGGATATATTGCTCCAGACCAGCTCACACATGGATATATTGCCCCAAACCAGCTCACACATGGATATATTGCCCCAGACCAGCTCACACATGGATATTGCCCCAGCAGCTCTCATGGATATTGCCCCAGCTCATGGATATGCCCCAGGAGCTCTCATGGATATTGCCCCAGCTCATGGATATGCCCCAGGAGCTCTCATGGATATGCCCCAGGAGCTCTCATGGATATGCCCCAGCTCATCTCATGGATATGCCCCAGCTCCTCTCATGGATATTGCCCCAGCTCCTCTCATGGATATACTGCCCCAGCTCCTCTCATGGATATTGCCCCAGCTCCTCTCATGGATATACTGCCCCAGCTCCTATCATGGATATACTGCCCCAGCTCCTCTCATGGATATATTGCCCCAGCTCCTCTCATGGATAATGCCCCAGCTCCTCTCATGGATATTGCCCCAGCTCCTCTCATGGATATACTGCCCCAGCTCCTCTCATGGATATTGCCCCAGCTCCTCTCATGGATATATTGCCCCAGCTCCTCTCATGGATAATGCCCCAGCTCCTCTCATGGATATGCCCCAGCTCCTCTCATGGATATTGCCCCAGCTCCTCTCATGGATAATGCCCCAGCTCCTCTCATGGATATGCCCCAGCTCCTCTCATGGATATGCCCCAGCTCCTCTCATGGATATTGCCCCAGCTCCTCTCATGGATATACTGCCCCAGCTCCTCTCATGGATATACTGCCCCAGCTCCTATCATGGATATACTGCCCCAGCTCCTATCATGGATATATTGCCCCAGCTCCTTTCATGGATAATGCCCCAGCTCCTCTCATGGATATGCCCCAGCTCCTCTCATGGATATTGCCCCAGCTCCTCTCATGGATAATGCCCCAGCTCCTCTCATGGATATGCCCCAGCTCCTCTCATGGATATGCCCCAGCTCCTCTCATGGATATGCCCCAGCTCCTCTCATGGATATACTGCCCCAGCTCCTCTCATGCATATGCCCCAGCTCCCCTCATGGATATTGCCCCAGCTCCTCCGACCACCTAAAATAAAGACTTGTTCGAATCGTCTAACTTACACACACAGTGGATGTGATGTGCGTGCCGATCCGATGATGTGTGGGAATGGATGAGGAGAGAAGAGAGCCGAGGCACTAGGCAGCACTGCAGAGCCAGAGACGACAAGCACCGTGCACGCCGCGGCCCCGCACGCTTCTGCAGAAAAGGCGCCACGCGGGAGCTGTTAGGGTGGTGGGCGGGCATCAGCCCGGCGAACAGCCGGCGTGCAGCTCCCTCTGGTGTGTGGGCGGCGTCACGTGTCAGAAGGGGGGGATCAGCGCAGCCATCTTTGGTGCATCATTATGATGGATTCATGCCCTTACTAGTCCACCGTTACGGAGAGGGTGACAGTCACGACCCGTCCTTGAATTAGATTTTTGAGCCGGCCGCCGGACCGCACTGCAGGTTACTAACTTTGGTCCAAAGTTAGTAACCCTGCAGTGCGGCCCCGCGGGCGGTTCAAAATCAAACGTCTCACAAGTTACAGCTTTGGTGACGTGACGGTATCACCCCGCCGCGGGTGTCACCTGGTGCAGGCCGCACCCCCCGCCCCCACCCAGCGACGCCACTGGCGGATGGTACTACAATCTATGCGCAGTTTGTAATGCACAGCCTTTGCGCGCATAATTTTAGCAACTCCTAAAAGCTGGTGTTAACAGAAAATTCTATCAACCTGGCCGAACCCCAAATACACCAGCCCAAAAAAAAAAATGCAGCAAAGTATAGTTACACATTCTAAACATACCAAACCAATAAATTTGAGAAGTTGTGCGTGTTTTTTTTATTGATGCAGCATATATGTGCAGATTGACTTTGACAGGCGCAAATACTTAACGTGAGACAATTGTGGTTCTTAATTCTGATTGGCTGAATCGCGTGAAAAAACAGTCTGCACACTGATTTCTGTGCGCAATGTTGCTGCGCGCGCATTTTTGCGCATCCGTTTGACGCATGTTATTTTTTGGCGGATGAAAAAATGCACAAGGATTGTAATACCAGCGTTGATTTACATGCGTTAACGAACAGCCGGCGTGCAGCTCCCTCTGGTGTGTGGGCGGCGTCACGTATCAGAGGGGGTGGGATCAGCGCGGCCATCTTTGGTGCATCATTATGATGGATTCATGCCCTTACTAGTCCACCGTTACGGAGAGGGTGACAGTCACGACCCGTCCTTGAATTAGATTTTTGAGCCGGCTGCCGGGGCCGCACTGCAGGTTACTAACTTTGGTCCAAAGTTAGTAACCCTGCAGTGCGGCCCCGCAGGCGGTTCAAAATCAAACGTCTCACAAGTTACAGCTTTGGTGACGTGACGGTGTCAACCCGCCGCGGGTGTCACCTGGAGCAGGCCGCACCCCCCGCCCCCACCCAGCGACGCCACTGGCGGATGGTACTACAATCTATGCGCAGTTTGTAATGTACAGCCTTTGCACGCATAATTTTAGCAACTCCTAAAAGCTGGTGTTAACAGCAAATTCTATCAACCTGGCCGAACCCCAAATACACCAGCCCAAAAAAAAATGCAGCAAAGTATAGTTACACATTCTAAACATACCAAACCAATAAATTTGAGAAGTTGTGCGTGTTTTTTTTATTGATGCAGCATATATGCGCAGATTGACTTTGACAGGCGCAAATACTTAACGTGAGACAATTGTGGTTCTTAATTCTGATTGTCTGAATCGCGTGAAAAAACAGTCTGCACACTGATTTCTGTGCGCAACGTTGCTGCGCGCGTGTTTTGCGCATCCGCTTGACGCACATTATTTTTTGGCGGATGAAAAAATGCACAAGGATTGTAATACCAGCGTTGATTTACATGCCTTAACGCGTAAAAATTCACGTGTTTATCGTGCGTTTTTGCGTGAAGAATGTAATAGAGCCCTATGAGTTTTATTGCTGTGGAGCTCTCTCTGATACGCTCAAACACACCGCACATTACTGTGAGTTTTATTGCTGTGGAGTTCTGTGATTCGCTCATACACACCGCACATTACTGTGACTTTTATTGCAGTGGAGCTCTGATACGCTCATACATGTCACGTGTTTTTTTTGGGGGGGCAGCATTTCATCCTTCGCCCCAGGCAACACAGTGGCATAGGCCGGCCCTGATCCTAATGCTGATTAACACTTTGTGCTCCCCATGTTAAGTATAGGGAGCGCAAAGTACAGTAACCTCGCGCTGAAAAGCGCAATATTCCAAACGCTAACAGGTTTCATAACCCATTAGCATTCGGATTGTAATATACAGTGACTACCAGGGCTAACGCTAACGGTCACTCAGGTGAACGCTAACGTTAGCACCAACAATGTAATGTAGCGCTATAATGGTTCTGGTAAGTTTACAACCGCTCTGGTTAAGTTAGCACCATCTTTGTAATACTGTCCCTAGAGGGCCAAGGTTGCTGACTGTTGCTTTTTGGTAAGTAGAAAAGTAATCTTTGATTTAGTCTCAAGGTTCAAAGCTGCAATTTGCTGAGTCACTGGTGGTGATATTGCAGCAACGCTTAGAGACACAGGTTCGAATCCCGGCAAGAGCACCTCTTCAGTAAGTGTCCTTGAGAAGACATCTAACGATACATATTCGCCACCCAGGACACTTACTTCCTGCTAAAATCCTTTCTAAAGAAAAAATAATTTGTTTTGGTGGTTTCTGCTGCTCAGGGAATATGGAATACATATCTATGGTGCCATATTGAGCCCCACCCTCTCTGTACGCAGTACAAAAAGACCTTTTGGAAAAACAAGCTTCACAGGAACACAAGATGCAGCTCTCACTGCTCTTTCTGTTTATTGGGGTATGCTCTGCTCACTATAATCCCAATGTAGAAGCAGGCCGCACGTCTATTGTCCACCTCTTTGAATGGCGCTGGGAAGACATTGCGGCAGAATGTGAACGTTACTTGGGACCCAATGGTTTTGGAGGAGTACAGGTAAGCAATTAGTCACCAATACCTGCGAAACCTACTTGTTAGAATTTCCCTAACTTTGTACTATTGTACTATTCCAAACAGGGTCTCAAGTAGGAGCTCAGATTATACCAAGACATTGTTCGAAACACACAAAAGCATGATTAATGTTGGTAATTACTATATTTGTCTACAATTTAGCTGAGTCAAGTCAGATGCATGAGAGGGGAGACGGATATGCAAATACAATAATCGTAAGGATAAAGATCATTTGAAATCCACTACCTCTTTAGAAATTTCATTTCACCTGATGTGGCTTGGTTCACTTATCCGAGTTGACTCATCCGACCTCTCTGGGTTATCATTTATTTCATCATTTATATCAGAATGTGTTTTCTACAGTAAATGAAGGTTTGCATTAGAAATTGTTGTGCCAAAACAGCAGTACCCCTTGACATCGACGAGTGACATCGCAGCCATGTAATGCATGAAATGTTATGTGACCCCAGCTGTAAGGCTGGGCTGATCTTGGCTTTTAAGGTTGGAATCCTCCACTGTGGAGACGCGGATCTTGCTGCATGATTATACAGTATAATAAAACTCATCAGTGGGATTTATATTAAACATTTAATGCACAGAGGGGTTAGGCTCAACAGTAAAACTCCCCAGCGGTGTTTATGTTAACAGTGAAACACACAGCCACATTTTTGTGTGGATTAATCGCACAATACAGTTGAAAACACCAGAAGGATTTCACATTGATGTGCTCCACAATATTGTCCAGTAAAATCAGGAGTCAAGTCAAGGGGAAAAGCGTGGGAACGCAGTTTCACCACTATTTTTGCTGAGGGAACAGAGTTCCTATTAGACCCACACACTATAAAGTTTGTATGTAGGTGATCAATCGTATCTTTCCCTGGTACATCACAATAAATATAGGAACTATCATGTATTTTTGCTAAAATCCATATATATACATAAATATATCAGATTTGAGAGTTTGTTGGGGCCAAAATTGTGGTGAGTTCCCACACTTCTTTTTTTAGGACTCGACCCCTAAGTAAAATCATATTGGTGGGTTTTAATGTATGATAGAATTTCTTGTGGGTTTACAATGGACAGTAGGCACACCACTGTCCTGTCATTCAAACTTCGAGAAGGTAGAGAATTGGGCAAGATGGGTATCAAAACTTAAAATGTAATCTTTACTAATGGCTAAAGAATGTACTTTAAAAGGGTGAAGCTAAGGCCTGGTTCGAAATAGAGTCCAAAAAGTCCTAGCATTATGGACAGACAAGCTAGTTGAAAACGAAACTTTAACACAAATCACAAAGGGCCATATTCCATAGTTGTCGATAAGCGAACTACAGGAAACGTTACATTTGTCACTGTAAATTAAGATCTCCTGTATTTATTATGGGAGACGTTCATTTTATCTTACCCATGGAAGCACTGGCTATTACATAGTAGCCTTCATTTCTACCCAGGAGCTGTAATTTCACTGTGAAATAGGGTCTCCTGAGAACTGGTGTTAAGTGATTTTGCACTGCAAAATCACATAACACGATACCTAACTAACCCACCCATTAAATCCCATACTGTCCTCTCATCCCACGGGGAAAAGGGTGGCACGATCTGCTGCTTCTTCGTGCTGGGAGCAGAGGGAGAATGGGTACTAACAGTTCCTACTCTCCATCCATGATGCTCAGCAATCTGACCGAGCACTCGCAGAGCTTGTGGCTGGGACGCTGCCAGTATCGGCCAGATTTGCTCTTCATTCCAGGGCTGTGTGCTAGTAAAGTGTCTACCATGGAATAAGTTGGTAAAATGGAGGCGGAAAGGAAAATCTGCAGGCGCAGATTCTCTTGCTTACCGTACCTATTTTACCGACAACTACATATTAGGGCCCAAAACCAAGAAAAATGGGATAGACATAGGGCCCTATTCCAAGGTTGGTGTTAACTTATCCAGAGCTGTTGTAAACATATCAGAACCAGTAAAGTATATAGCGTTGCTAAATTTACAACATATCTGGTTACATTTACACAATGGTTGGAATACGGCCCATACACTAGTATGGGACAAAGAGCACCGGTGAATGAGACAAACCTGTGGGCTGAATATCAGCGTACATGATCCCAAATTTCCTTAATTCTGTAAGGTCTGTAAGATAGAAATGAAAAATGAAACAACTTTGCTATTTACCATTTTAAATCAACTTTTTTTATTGACAGATTCGGGGTACAGTACCGAAAACATAACACAACAAAGAAAACGTGCATAATCACTCACAGTCCCATAGCTATTTATTATTTTAATCATTTTACTGAAATCGTGATGGACAAAACAAATCGCTATTTTCATCTGCATTAAGTGTTAAATAAATTTTACAACCTGGTGGCCACCACATTTTTAAAGAATACATTTTATTCCTAAGGTTAGGGTCAGACAAGCGCATTCTGTGCGGGCTGTGCGTCCGTGCACAATGGACGTACTTTCTGACTGACGACAAGGTAGTTGTCCGTTTTTGTGCCGGCCTTTTTTTTTGACTGATGTAGAAGAGAAAATAAATTAATATGAAAAACATTTTGTCCGTCAAAAATGCTGGACGTCAAAAATGCAGTCCCTCTGACTTCGTTCCATCACTCACACACAAAGCTATGCGGATGTTGCGGACGCAGCGCACTTTGTGCGTCCGTTCTAGTGGATTTACGTTCTTGCCTAACTTGCGTCCGTTTGCCGCGTCCGTTGTGCGTCCGCACTTCTGTGCAGACGTACTTCGTGTGTGGGTCTCTATTGATCATAATTGTATGCTACCACAGACGTTAAAATGTGCAGCAACACGGACGTGAACACTGCGCTCGTCTGACCCGAGCCTTAATGTGCATAAAAACAAATTATGAAACAAAAAGCAGCATGTTTCACCAATTGCTGATATATTTTACAGATATCTCCAGCGAGTGAAAACCTGATCATGACAAACAGACCTTGGGAAGAAAGATATCAACCTGTGAGCTACAAAATCTGTACGCGTTCTGGTAATGAGGAGGAGTTCAGCGACATGGTCAACAGATGCAACAATGTTGGGGTATGGCACAATGCACACTTTATTTCATACCTAAAATTAAGAAAATTTGCCACTTTTAATCAATTTCAGATCTGTTAGTTTAATATAGTTTATTTAGAATAACCTGCGGAGAGAACGGTGGCCCGCTCCGCTTCTTCTGGCCGCCGGGAGCAGAGTGAGACTGGGAATAAAGAGTCCCCAGTCTGCGTCCGCAATTACTTTGCGACGCTGTGTGATCTTGCGAGAGTGAGATCGGCAGTGCGACCCTCCATGAAATCCTATGAATTCCAGGAGGTGATACTCGCCATGGCGCAGAAGCTCTATCGCGAGTATCACCGAGGGTAGCGCTGCATTCTGGGGCAAGCTGCTGAAGTAGTGCCCGCCCCGGAATATGGTGCTATAATGGGGACGCTATGGGGAAACCTGCAGATGCATGTTTTCCTCGTTAGCATACCCATTTTAGCGCCAACAAGGGAACAGGGCCTGATTTATTGGGGGGGTTTAAGCTGGTGCCAACTAATTCATTCTGCGGAAAAATAATCAGTTAGCACCAGGTTTTGGGTGACAGTAAAAAATCTGTTTAACCCATCAGTGTGTTAATTAGCATTAACACTTTATAGTTCTTCAACCCAGGACATACTTGAAAACGAGAGAAATCTCAATGTATCCTACCTGGTAAAATCCTTTATAAATAAAATAAATAAATAAATAAATAGTAGCACTTTGTAATTAGCGGTACAACGTGCTAATACAGTGCTAATTACTGATTGTGCTCCCCATGTTAAGTATAGGATGCACAAAGTACAGTAAGCTTGTGCAAGATAGCACAATCACCGATGCGCTAATGGATTTTTTCTATGTTTAACGTTAGGACGTTAAAATGGGGGCATGCGTTAAAGTCACTTATCCTGACGTTAACGCTTACTCGCCCGAACGCTACAAATAGCGTTTACTAGGGAATAGGGCCCTAAGTGTTCTTAATGTTTTTTAAGAAAAATGTAAAATTTCTCAAATTGTGGACAATTTGGCAGTTATTAAAAGATAATTATATTATATTTTAATAATTGTCATATTGTTAAAAATTTTAGAGAAATCTTACATTTTTGTACAAAAAAAAAAAGCTACAGCATCATTACTTATAATAACAATAAACTCTGTTGTTTACTTTTAGGTGCACATTTATGTGGATGTTGTGATGAACCACATGACCGGATATGGAGCAGGAGTTGGAACAAGTTCCACATGTGGTAGCTATTTCAATTCTGGGGCAAGAGAGTTTAAAGGTGTCCCATACTCCTTCCTAGATTTCAACGAATACAAATGTAAATCTTCCAGTGGGGGAATAGATCATTACAGTGATGCCTATCAGGTAATGTACAGCTCTGACTGCTATTTCTTGAGTTGACACACTGAGGCTAGGGTCAAACGAAACCATTTTTACACGCGAACGTAAAAAAGTGCGTCCGAACGCATTGACGTATTTTTTCATGGAATTCGCGAAAACGGTCATACGATGCGCATTTTCGTGCGTGATTTTTTACGGATCCAAACCAGGAAACTTTGGGTGTCTGGACGTTATGTTGGCCGGACACGAGCAGGGTCTGACGTCTCCAAATCACACACACACACCGCTAGCGGACGCAGCGCACTCTGTACGTCAGTACTAGCGGTTCTGCGTTCTCAAAAAAATGCGTTCATTTTCCACTTGCGTTGCGCGGCCGGACTTTCGTGCGACCGTACTTTGTATATTGGCCGTCATTGCCCGTCATTTGCTGCTAGTGCGGCCGTAATAAAGTGCGACAGAACGCACGTTAAAAGTGCGCTGGTCTGACCCCAGCCTTAAAGCTGCAGGTTGCACTCAAACCGCAGCTGTCATCAGACAAACGGGAGGCTGGTCACTGCATCTGGCCAAATCAATGGCTCCCAATGCAAATGGCAGGAAATCAAACGCTGCTCATTCTCGGGCTTTTTCCCTAAAGCCTGACCTCTGCTTTCTGGGCAGGCTTAGTTCCCCTTTCACTCTATTGAATGAATGGCCTGGAGTGCAATGGTCCCCATGTTATTCCTGCCATGGCTACATATTTGCAATCACTTGTTAATTCTTCTCAAATCCTAGGATATTAATTACACAACATACATAAAGATAATATACCGGCCTTATGAGCTCTGTGAAAGTCCACGTGACACGTGTCCTATGGAGTTTTGAAGTAAGCTCCCAAAAAGAAAATCAAAGTGTAAAATCAGACAGTGCCACTAAAATTCCAAAATATGTCCATTTATTCTACACCAAAAATAAAAAACAAAATATAGCTATCACAGCTACCTGCCTTAGATCTGTGACTAAAGGCAAGATAAAAGCTGCTGTGACAGCTGCAATGTTGTTTGTCCAAAAAATTGTGAAGTTATGGAATCTGAGTGTCTGATCGTTCTGTTTTTTTGATTTTCTATATGGGGAGCTTGGTTGCTATGGACCATTAAGCACCTTTTCCTGCCTCATTAGTGTGTGTATTCTTATTGCAATTTTTCACTAAAATCCTTAAAGCAAATATGGAAAAAATAAATGTAAAAGGTCACGGACTGAACAGTTAAATGCTACTACATCATAATGTAAACAATAATTTGTGAAAGTGCGTTATTACCATAGAATTATTCTTTTTTAACCCTGAAAAAGTGTTTATAACTGTTGAAAGATGGTTGTTTTTCTACAGCTTTGATTTCCTAGAGTTTTTGGTCTGCACGAAAATTTCTGTGGAACTTTGTCTCACAACATAAATATGATTATACCACAAATTCTCTTATCCCTAGTCAATCCTATGACAACTCTGTGATTCCTATTCTATTACACAGGTCAGAGACTGCCAACTTTTGGGTCTCCTGGATTTAGCTCTAGAGAAGGATTATGTACGCTGCAAGATTGCTGACTACCTGAACCATCTGATTAGTATTGGAGTAGCTGGCTTTAGACTTGATGCTTCTAAACATATGTGGCCAGGAGACATTAAAGCTGTAATAAGCCGACTCGACAACCTGAACACAACGTGGTTTCCTAATGACACAAGACCTTTCATCTATCAGGAGGTAACTGCTTTGAGGGATACACCTGCTGTTAGGTATACTTGTTTTACCAGCTGAAATTATAGAGTCTAAGGCAAACCCGTTTTCTTCATGAGATGGGTTTTTCCTTCTACCTGAGAGAGTTTTCCTTCTACCTGACCTAAAGGGTGTGAAGGTCGCAATTCTAGTAACATAAGCATTGTAAATAGCCAGAAGTTGAAAAAATAATATTTTTGAATTTGAGGTCTTACCCAGTTTCCTTCTTAGGTGATTGATCTCGGTGGAGGGACCATATCAGCTAGTGAGTATTTTGGAAATGGACGTGTTACAGAATTCAAGTACGGTGCTAAGCTTGGAAATGTCATTCGCAAATGGAATGGCGAAAAGATGGCTTACCTTAAGTAAGTTTTCAAGAGTTACTAGGTGATGTACGTGTGAACACACTTAAGTTTTTTTCTGATGAAGATGTTTTTTTACAGAAATTGGGGTGAAGACTGGGCATTCATGCCTAGTGACCGAGCCTTGGTTTTCATTGATAATCATGATAACCAGAGAGGACATGGTGCAGGTGGTGCTTCAATCCTCACCTTCTTTGATTCACAGTAAGAAAACGTTATGCTAGGCAATGGTACCTGGGGAAAAAAATATGGGAACTCACCAAAATCACATCACATTCCACCACCCTATACCCCACAAAAGAAAAAAAAAAAGCCTGGGCAATCAAAAGACAGACTCATTCATTCACACAAATCACAAATGCTCTTAGATACATCCAAACAGTTATACATTTTTGGCACTCGACAGGAACCCACAGGCAGATGCTGATACATACAGGCAGTCATAGGTATACACATACACAGATGCTCATAGGTATGCAGTTATATAGACACACATCTTACACTTCCATCCTTTATATCCTAAATCGGCCCCTTTTCAATTCTAGATCCCCCAAATCAGCTCCTTCATTCCTAAACCATATCTTTTCAACCTCCCATACTCCAAAGCACCCAAAATCTCTCATTATCCTCGTACCAAAAATGGTTCCCTTTCATCTCCAAAACCCCAAATCCTCCCCTTTCACCCACATACTCCTAAAGCAGACCTCTTCCAGACCTTAACAGCACATACCAGAATCTTCTAACCAGCCTAATACCATGTTAAAAGTCAACCCCCATTCTGAACATCAGTGCACGTCATCCAACATGCCCAGGGCACATGAGTCCATTAGCTAGACCCCATATTAATTTACTGCACCCCCTTGTCTGTGCCTACCTTTTCTATAGGTGCATTGTCAGACGGCCACTGTGAATGGCAGGCATGGCTCTGTGCTGGTTATTACATGAATACTGCCTCCAGAAAGGCCCAGTGCCCCCGCAAGACCTGTTTCTACCATTTCTCTAGTGTGGCCAGCAGTTTGAGGCAGCTTCCTATGACTGCATTCTTTAGTCTTGTTCCACTGATGGGTCTCTTGTGCAGGAAGTTGCCAGCATCCAATGAGAACTAGTGGTTCACCTTCCTTGTCACTGGTCAACCAGAAATTATCTTTATATGTGCTCCCCATCCATCTGAGGTTTCATAGAGGTAGAATGATGGGCAGCATAATATTACATTAGCACAACGGGACAGCAATTTTCCCACAATAGCGTAGCAAAAGCATCAGCACAAAACTCTCCACCTAACTAGACCCGACCCTCTTAGTTCTGTGTATGCACATCAGTTAAATGTTTTTCAATATCTTTTTATATCGTTTTTAGATTATACAAAATGGGAGTTGGTTTCATGCTCGCTCATCCTTATGGTTTCACCCGTGTCATGTCAAGTTACCAATGGCCAAGATACTTTGTAAATGGAAAGGTAAAACTTTTTGGTACTGAAGAAAATGCTTTATAATGGTGTTTCAGGAGGATTTAGGCTAGGGTCAGACGAACGCATTTTTCACGTGCGTTTAGCCGCACGAAATCACGGCCGTGCTAGCAGCAAATGACGTCCAATGCCGGGGAACATACGACGAACGGCCGCACGAACGTTCGTCCGTGCAACGCAAGTGGCCAACGAACGCATTTTTTCGAGAACGTCAAACCGCTACTACTGACGTACAGAGTGCGCTGCGGCCGCATAGCGGCGTGTTTGCGTGATTGGGAGACGTCAGACGCTGCACACGTCCGACCAACATAACGTCCAGACGCAAAAGGGTTTTATTGATGATCCGTACAAAATCACGGACGAAAATGCGCATCGTATGACCGCTATCGCGTATTCCGTGAAAAAATACGTCCATTCATTCGTACGCACTTTTTCACGGACAACGTGAAAAATGCGTTCGTCTGACCCTAGCCTTAGACAGCTGAACTAATGTTCAGTCATACAACTTTCCAGTTGTTGATTGGCTATATTCTAGTTGCGCACATGCCAATCATACTTGGTAAGTATCCAGCTTCTTCCAGTAGATAGTTACCTGCAAAAGGAAGCAGAGGAAAAGACACCAGGATATGATGATATGACAAGTAGCTAAAGTGTTTTTATTCTTTTTCTATAACCACATTAAACTGCTTGTGTTACTTTTTTTTCGAGAAAGGATTTTACCAAGAAGGATACATTGAGATTTCTCTCATTTTCAAGTATGTCCTGGGTGGCGAGTATGTACCGTTAGGTGTCTTGCCCAAGGACACTTACTGGAGAGGTGCTCGTCAGGATCGAACCCATGACTCCACAGACTCTCTCCACGCAGAGCAGTGATGTTACCTCTACTCCACCCAGCCAGTACTTAAAGTAATACTGGGAAATTTACCTGAAGAGTTCCACAATTGTTGGGTCTTTGGAGCTTGCATCGCCTGTGGGAGATGATTGCCCCCTCCTAGACATGCCATCCCACTCAACAGGGAGCCCCTACTAGGAAAAGGACTACAGCTTGGAGCATTTCCAGAGTATCTGGAATGTGCCAACTTCATGGACAGCTCGTCTGCAAACACAAACCAGAGTGAAAACACGGCACAGACCCTTATGGAGGAACAATCACCTCTGTCCAGGCTGCACAAACCACCCGGCTCCACTGTTGGAAAAAGACAGCAGTGCAGAACAAAGTAATGGCTTAGAACTCTTATAATCCTCTGTTATTCTGTTTATTTAACCTAACGTGTAACAGAAAGGCAACATTTTGGTCAACCCAGGGACCTTTTTTAAGACTTGAAAACGTCCTAAATTGGACCAAAACATTGCCTGTAGGTCACATGTTCGGTTAAATAAATAGAATAACCGAGGATTATAAGACTGCTGAGTCATTACGTTTTTGTACTGCATTCACAAACCGGCCAACAGTGGCCTGGCCCTTCCACTATCACTTGAGAAGTATTCATTGTCATACCATCTATTCGAAGTTAGACCTATATACCAAAGTCTACAACCATGTTGCATTGCCCCTTTAGGTATGGTCCAATTAAACCAATCTGTTAAACCAATATCACAAAGCAGAAATTATTTAAGTGTATTTTGATCAATGGTATCCTTGTAATAATGCAAATGGTATAAGCAGTGATTTAGTGCTACAGGATGTTTTTACATACACATATTGCTAAGGGTGTCTTTTGCATCTCCACTACAGGAGGTTTTTACTCTGTCTAAAAGATTTTGCACACAATTGCAATAAGTTGTGTAACATTAGAGTGAGGATGATACTTCACAATTCCTTGACAATTTAATTGTTGCTTTGGTTGGCAAGGATACAAACAACTGGATGGGACCTCCAAGTAATGCTAATGGATCTATTAAGGCAGTGACCATTAATGCAGACACAACCTGTGGGAATGACTGGGTATGTGAGCACCGATGGCGCCAAATAAAGTGAGTTTACTTCATCTGAAAATGCAAATTTTATAGTTGTGTGAAAATTAACGAGATTCACGAGATTCTGTTCTCTCGTCAGAAATATGATTATTTTCCGAAATGTGGTTGATGGTCAGTCTTTTGCCAACTGGTGGGACAATGGCAGTAATCAAATTGCATTCGGACGTGGAAACAAAGGCTTCATTATTTTTAACAATGATGACTGGTGAGCGCAATGCAGTATCTCTAGGTTTAAGTGGGTGTTATTCACGCAATGGTAGTTATTTTTTGATTTTTGTTATAGTTTGTTTTAATCTATAATTCTAAACAAAATAAGTTTTCAATGGTGAAAAAATAAGTGGTTACTGGTTTCCCTATTTAACCAACATCTCAGCCAGGTTCATTTGCCCTGTTGGGGTTGTTTCTAGCCTCAGGACTGCCATCAGAAATCTAGGGGCCCCTTTTTAGTAGTCTCATTAAATATAAAACATTTTGCCATTTCTTATACTTACCTGATTTTACAGGGAGTGGGCGAAATCCCTGGTGGGTCAGCAAGGGAATGAAAAGTCTCCACCAGTGGAGAAAGTTCGGTCTGCACCACTACCTGGTGCAGTCCATACTAATCACTCACTCAGTGATGACTCACAGTGCTCTTACTGGCCCCAGATGCTGCAGCCCACCTGAATATATCATGGGCTGTTACCCCTCTTATAGAGGCCCTGCCTAGACCAATGGCACATTGTACCTTTTTGTCTGTTTATCTCTATGTACCAACTCAGCTCTGTTTGGCCATAATTTCTGTGTCCTCCCTCAATGCCAACCCGGTCTAGTTCTAACTCCGATTGCTCTGTCTGGCTACTGACCTTGCTCTCTCCTTCATCAAACCTCTGAATTTCCCTTTGCTTCTGCATAAGCCTAACCACCCTAAGGAATGGAACATACAATTTGAGTAGGTTTTTGTATTATATCTTAGGTTTTAACCGCACTCCATCATTTCACAGTAGCAAGACAAGAACCACATACCCTTCTGGCCTAACAGTTTAGTTAATTTAGTCCAACAGAAAACAGTGGTTTTCTGTTGGACTAAATTTAAACATGTAATATAGACAAAGAGAATGAGATTTACACACCTTCCCTCCAGTAAATGGCAAAATACCCTCCCATTTTGTAGTATTTCAGGTAGCTCCTCACTTAGGGCCCTATTACATTCTTCACGCGAACATTTGCACCGGCGCAAAAACGCATTAACGTGAGGGGCAAAGCCCTTTGCGCTGAACGTTGTATTACAATGTCAGCACAACAAACGCGCGTATACGTCTACCGCGGGTGAACCTGCGCGAGCTTACTGTACGTCGCGCATCCTATACTTAACATTGTGAGCGCAAATGCGTTTGTGTGCTGCTACGCGGATGGTATTACAATCTATGCGCAGGAAACTGCACCTGCAGTTTTCCCCCTAGCGCCCTCATTTTAGCGCTAGATTACAATGCAAGGCGCTAAAAAACCTGCCTGCATTCTTTGCGGGTGCTAAGCCCTGGGATGCGTGCGGCAGCATTAAGCGCAGCCGCGCGCATCCTCTCAATGGAGTCCATGGGACTCCATTGAAGCAGACGCCGGCGGTCACATGACCAGCCGGATCTCGCCTTGCGAGATGCGGCCGGTCAGCGTAGTGATACACAGGGGGGACTTTTTCCCCCAGTCTCTCCCTGCTTCTGCCAGACTGAGGAGGCGGACAGAGCCGCAGTCCTCACCGCGGGACAGGAGGTGAGTATATGATTCTTTTTTTTTGTTTTTTGGCTGGTGTTAACAGATTCTGCAGAAGCGGAATTCGTTAGCACCAAGTCCAGGCTCTGGTTAACTTTTTGTTAACCGCGGCCGGACGTTAATCAGCGTTAGGACTTTGGAATCCTAACCATGATTAACACTTTGCGCTCCCCATGTTACGTATAGGGAGCGCAAAGTACAGTAACCTTGCGCTGCAAAGTGCAAGATACCAAACGCTAACGGGTTACTTACCCGTTAGAGTTTGGATTGAAATATTCGGTAAATACTTTGGCCAACGTCAACGCTCCCGCAGGTGAGCACTAACGTTAGCGCCAATTATGTAATTTGGCCCATAGGGTTCTTGCAGATCACAGGTTAATAACAAAATCCTCTTACCATCTTATGTCTGATTCGGATCACAGGTGCAATACAGGCCTCACATCAAAGCTAACACAACAGGACGCAAGACATTAATCAAATAGTACTCATTAAATATAGCCAGACTATTTACTTGCTTCGCCTCATGCGCCATGTATTTATGGACTGCTGGATGGTGGATAAAACTGAAATCTATCAATGATCGCCAGTAAGGGTAAGGGCTTGGAAGATTTACAGTACAGTTTATAGTACCTTGGAGGAACCATAAAGATGTTCAGTTACAGAAAGCCTTTATCCAACTAAACAAGGTTTGCACTCAAGTATTGGAAAACATTGAATCTTTAATAATCCAGGTGCTCTTGGCATCAGAGTGGCCAATACAGTTCAATCCTTGAAAAGCAAAACCAGACGCTCCAGTGAAGTTCAAAGAGAGAATGTTGAAAAACCTAAGCAACGTTCCGGTCTAGAGCAGACCGTTCTCAATTGCTTGAGAAAGGTCTGCTCAAGACTGAAACATTGAGTGGGTTTCTCTGCAATAAAGCTCCCTGCATTTCATAGGGGTACCTGGTGCTCAGGAAGGCAGTCCATAACATCTGGAATTTTTTATTTATCCTAAAGGATAAAGATTTTGTGTACAGTGCTTCATTTCGATACTTATTTTAATTTCATACTTTCCAGGAACATGGATATCAAATTAAATACTGGTCTCCCCGCTGGCTTATACTGTGATGTCATCTCAGGGCAAAAAGAAGGGACAGACTGCACGGGCAAACAGATTACAGTGAGCATCGAAGGCTTTGCTCGCTTCCAGATCAGCAACACAGCTGAAGATCCGTTTGTTGCAATCCATGTGAATGCCAAGTTGTAGATCATGTATTACCATTTATTCCTTTATAATGAATAAGGATTTGAATTGAAAAAGATTATAATCACGCACGGACATGCACAAGCACACACACCCTAACTCGTGATCTTGCTTTTAAAAAGCACTTTCCTATGTAGATTATAGCTTAGTTTATACCTCTTGCTATCGATGCTACCAGTTCTTCTCTCAATGCTGGAGATAGATATGGAAAGGCAAAGATGCATAAACACATCCAATTTCACGGGAGAAAGGATCACTTTTAAAATATATTCATATATATTTGATAGTAGTTATCGCACATTTGTTGTTTTTTCATTTATATTATAATACACCCACACCTACGGTACTGAGAGGGACGATATGGCTCCTGGAATGTCACTAAGGAGACAGAGAAAGAAATACTTGTAGTTTACAGTTCAACATCATTGTTGTCATGATTCATTTGCCTAGCCACTAACACCCAATAAGTAATAAATTGTATAATTGTTGGATTATTTTTTTTTGATGGTAATAAACACTATAATCACTTTAACAGCATTCTTGTTATTTTTCCCTTTGAGTGTCAAGAAGTGTTTATTTTTTTGCAATACAAAACTCAAAAAATAATCAAAATTGATACTTTTTTAAAAAAAAATGCATTGATATATCAGCATTCTGAATATACTATTTATTTATACGCAGATACAAAGCAATAGTATTTAGCTACACTCAAAAGCACTATAATCTAAAGCCCTGTCTTAGAAAATTACAGCTCCATGTAACCCACAACAGCTAGAAGGAAAATTTATAGTTAGGTAAAGTACAGACACCTACTACAGGGTGCACCTTGCTCTGTAAAAGAAAATACATATTTATTTTATTTTACCTTGGAAAGTGGACTTCTGTGTTGGACATTTTGACTCTAAAAGAATTTTTTTTTAATAGTAACTAAACAAGTAAAACAAAATTGAAAAATAAAAAGAAATAGAAAAGAAAGATTTACAGGGTAATTCAAAGAGAATCGAAAAGTCACCGCACGTTTGGTGACTTTTCGTTCTCTTCAATTCGGTTCCTTTTGCCGATCCCATTTCGGCGAGCCTGTGGTGTATTCAGCAAGCACCACAGGGTCCCCGAATTGCAGGGAAAGGCCCGACGAAAACTAACCGCAAAACCCGGCGAATGCATGCCGAAAACCCGTAAAAACATCTGTATTAAAACGCCAAAAATGCCAGAAAAACCCGAGCAGGAGCCGCCGGAAAAAGCCGACACCGCAGACGAATGCAGTGAATAAATTAGAAAAACAGTTTGCTTGAATGTTTCAAAAGTGAAAAGCTGTTTGCAAAAGAAACTACTGAGCGAAAATGTCTGAAATTTACACATTAGGTCCAAGAAATGATAATAAAAAGGGCTGTTACAGAAAAAAATAAGTAAACTTAAAAAAATAACAAGAAATCAGAATTTAAAAAAAAAAAAAAAAAAAAATCCAGAAAAATGCTTAAAATATCCTAAAAAAATCTATAACTAAAGAGACTCTTTACTGCAGAATTTTATAATGAATGGTTTATTAGATATTGAATTAAAACGGGGATATTTTTAACATTGAAGCCTATGGGATTCTCCTGAATAAACCTGCCGAATTAAACTACCGAATGGCAGAGCATTCCGGGAACCTTTCTCTGCTGGTTTGTGTTCTCAGAATAGCTGAAGCATTGCTTCTCTATGGGGATTTCACTGCCCTCGAACAGGCACCGAACAGGCACCATATGTGCAGGCAATTCGTCAGGATTTGGCGAATTGCCTGCTCTCTGGATAGCCGAATGACCAAGAAAGGTAACCGAACGCTGATTTTCAGCGTTCGGTTACCCTTCTCCAGCAATTTGGATCTCTTTGGATAACGCTGATAACTTTTCCTTTTTTTCCACACAATTTTTTTATTTATTGCAAGAAAGGCACTCCTCTATGGTGATTAACTTTCTCTTTAAAACTAAATTAAATATTTGTAAAAAAAAATTTAAAAAAACCCCCAATTTAACGTTCATTTTTTTCTTCTAAATATTAGTTAAAATAAAATGTAAAAAAAACCCTACTATCAGAATCCTGATCCGTGTCCGCATGTGAGGGCAACAACCTGCCCATCTCCAGAACCTGGTATTGGCTGAGCTTAACCTCTGTCAGCACTCTTCATGCACTGCTCATCCTCAGCACTGGAATTCCTGTACATACACAGTTAAACACAGACCACATGACTCACCTGAATAAAGGGCTATGCCCCCTGATTACCATTGCTTCAGCATTGTAGCTCAAACCTTGACAGAGTGCAGACCCCTGATCTGTAACCTGCCCTGAGAACCAAACCCGCTGTCTTACCGTGATCCCCTATCCATCTATCCGTTCGTGTGTTTCCAGTATCCTATCTACCCATCGTATCTCCAGATTCCTTTACCAGCAACTTAATCTCCTAGCATCCTCAGTTAATGGTAAACCCTTCTCCACCCATACCCGTGTGTGTGTTTGTGTGCAGATCACTGCATCTTGGGCCATTTTCATAATCCTCTGCCATCCCCGAACCAACACCTGACAACTACATTTCTGGGTTTGGTAGTCCCTGAACTGAAGAGGAGGTTCGGCAGCACCAATTGACTAAAGATGAGTAAATTCACCCACACAAAAATATATTTTTTTAAAAAATGGGCAGGGGTGTCACCAGCATCTGCCAGATTATTTTTTAACCCCTTGGCTACAGATGAGGTGTGTGGGACGTCCTAGAGTTTCCCCGCAGCATGCGGAGGACCTCCCTCACACATCATTACTTACCCGCAGCCTCAGGGGAGATCACTGATGGTCCAGGGGAAATCCTGCGGTGATCTGACTTCCTGGAATTCAGACCACACCTGCCCCCAGCCGGCAGGGAATTCCCTATAGAGAAGTTGCAGGTGTACATTTTAACAACTGAACGAAAATGTCTGGTCACATAAACATAATTTAAGGTCTCCTGATTAACTGGAATTGTATTCGATGCTAAAAGTTTCAGGAGATTGTGAAGGAACTAAATATTAATGTTCTCCAGAACAGTATAATATTAAACAACTACTTTATTATTTTCACAGCTTTCTATCATCCATTGCACTGAATTTTTTAACCATAGTCTATAGCCATGTTAATTTTATCTATAGGGACACTCTAGTCAATTTAAATGTCACAGTGTCATATTTTTCCATGTCTTATCCCCTCTGTCGCTGGCCATTGTGACTCAAATCAGAGGTTTTCCTTCTTCTTTGAAGTCAGTCAGCTGCTGCTTTACAGCTTTCTGGGGTTTGAGGAGACTGGGTCCAAAAATAATGTCACATTGCAGATACACATTGATGTTATTTAAGGAGGATGCTTCACAGTAGTGAGTGCCCGCTATTCAAACCTGTGCATAATCAGGGAGATGGTCAGGCTCATAAATGAATCCCTCTGGTCCACCTTTTTTTTTTTGGAAATCAAGTCCGGGAATCTAAGAAAACCTATTATTAAAGGCAGATAGTCTTAAACAGAATAAAGGGTTACACACAAAGTGCTGGTTTTACTATGAAGCATCTCCTGCCACTCTTTGGATCTTTTGTGAATTGCCAGTGTATGTCGGTCCTGCAATACAGGTGCTTTGTGAATAACCCCTATAGTATTTTTCCACTCTTTTTCTACAAAGTCTTAATAATGAATATGATTGCCCACATTATAGGAAAACACATGAAAAGCAATCCCGTTTTTTTGATGGGATCAATATTTTCATTTATTGCACCGTAGTATGAGCAAACTATTTGCATCCAGCTGAAGAAAATAAGAGGCCGCCACTGGACCCTACTCTTCCCATTTTGCTGGTTCACACAGCACTGCAACACATGAACAGGGTTAGCCTGTATGATATTATGCAACTTTTACTATAACTAGACCATTATTTATGGGCTGCTCTAAAGTGTGGTCAAATTATTTGGATAATGTTATCTCAAGAGGAAAAGGGATAACACATTCTCATCTGTTACAAATATTTAGAAAGCACCAACATATTCTGCAGATCTGTACAATGGGTGGAACAAAAGAAAATGAAAATTAACAAATAGGTTTGAGACACTGACAACAATAGGGAAAAAAGGACCCTGTTCTAGTGAGCTT
Source organism: Leptobrachium leishanense (assembly GCA_009667805.1). Lineage (NCBI taxonomy): Eukaryota > Metazoa > Chordata > Amphibia > Anura > Megophryidae > Leptobrachium > Leptobrachium leishanense. The sequence goes on along the minus strand of CM019070.1, from coordinate 70,605,811 downwards.
AAAGTAAACAGGACTACAAGAGTGGGGTGACATGCAGAGGTGAAAGCAAATGTTTTGTTTCATGAAGTACTCACCTGTTTGATTCTGAATGGGAGAATAAAAAAGTTAAGGCACATGGGATACCTCCATCACAGTGTCATCACTAGGGGGTGTGAGGGATGCGGGCTGCACCAGGTGACACCAGTGCTGGATTAAGTCGTTCATGGGCATGGAGCAGATGAGTTGGGTGTTGGATGGAATTTGTGGTGCTATATAAATAAAGGATAATAATAATAATAATATTTGACAATGGACAGGGCCCCTGGAACCACTGGGCCTCTGAACATGTCACCCCTCTGATGGCGGCCCAGAATACAATGATGTGTATATAAATATCAATAATGTTGTATATCATTATTTAACTATCATTTATTAAATGCTAATTAATTCTAAGGCTTAATGTCTGCTAAAGCCATGGCAACCAATAACGGTATCTAGAAATGTAGACAGGATGGACACCGGTTACATTCTATAAAGAATCACAGTAATGTAAGATGGAACAAACAAGTATGTTTTTTGGTTAAGAATTTTATTTTATATATTTTTATTTATAAAGGATTCTACCAGGAAGGATACATTGAGATTTCTCTAGTTTTCAAGTATATTAAAATAAGTTGCTTCTGATTTATGACTGTTTTGACATTTTAAGAGGAAAACTGAATACATTTTACTGTGGTACTATGTCTCCCTCTGCTGGTGATTATACATGTATACTTCATAATTTCTTAATCCATGATATGTTTTTAAAACACTTGCTATGGACTCAATCTCCTCTGAATTGACTGTTTTTGTAATAAAATCAAATCCTTGAGGATATAAAATTTTAATGTTTCTTTTTCGTTTGTGCAAAAACAGATTTTTTCGTAAAGTAGAAGGTTTAAAGAATGCCTTTATTGAATAACAAAAAAATTGCGGTTTATTGTAATTTAAGGACAATTATGTAATTTTCAGAATGACCAGGTTGGGGGAAAAACTATCTGAAAAAACACTTGGATGCTGATATAATGTGGTGAGGGCCAGTAGAAGGTGAGTATCAGGGAGGGTGATAGTTTTCTCACTGCCCAATTATCCATTGTTTCTCTTTAGGTATTACCTAACCCAAGGTACAAGTGAAAATTTTCTATAACGGACAAAATGCACTACTTGGTGTCCTTCTATGTGTTTTTGGGAGCCTGGCACTTTGAAGTTGGGAGATTGCCTAATGGAGATGATAAGGAGGAATAAACAGATGCAGGAGTTATTGATTAGGAGCACTATTAAGATCGTTACGCTAAAACGGGGCCGCAAAGGAGAAAAACCTGCGCCTGCAGGTTACTCCTTTTGTCCCTGTTTTAGCGAGATTTTACGATGCAGGTGCTAAAAAAGCTGCCTGCATCGTAATCCGGTGCTAAGCCCTGGGATGCGTGTGGCAGCGCTAAGCGTCGCCACGGGCATCCCCTCCATGGAGTCCATAGGACTCCATTGAGGCAGACGCTGCTGGTCACATGACCTGCCGGATCTTGCCTCGCGAGATCCAGCAGGTCGGCGTAGTGACCTGCAGAGAGAGACTGGGGGAATTTATCCCCCCAGTCTCTCCCTGTTCCCGGCGGACAAAGGAGGCGGTTGGAGCCGCAGTGCTCGCCGTGGGATGGAAGGGGATTAATTTGGGGGCATTTTTGGTTGGTGCTGATGAATTCAGCAGCGGAATCCATTAGCACCAGGTCCAGGCTGTGGTTAACTTTCAGGTTAACCACAGCCGGACATTAATTAGCGTTAGTATATTGTAATAATAACGCTAATTAACTCTTTGCGCTCCCCGTGTTATGCATAGGGAGCACAAAGTAAAGTAACCTCGCGCTGAAAAGAGCAAGATCCCAATCGCTAATGGGTTTTTTAACCTGTGTGCCACGTCCACCACGTCCGCGTAGTGTTCTGTGTGCTTGATGAGACGTCAGACGCAACGCATTTGAAATGTCCAGCACCTTGACGCACAAAATGCCTTTTCATATCCTTTTTCATATTAATTTTGTTTCCCTTATTTCCCTTTTTTCTACGTCCGTCATAAAAAACGGACTGTGTGGTGTCTACAGTATCTTCTGCCAGAACGTCCATCCGTTGTGCATGCACGGAGAGTGCGCACAGAGCGTTCGTCTGACATTAGCCTTAGATAAATAATTGTTGATAAGTGAAGGTTCTAAGGTTTGAATAGGATTTTCTAAGCCATTCCTGAATAGCAGTGGTGAGTGACTCTAGGAACAAAATTTAGGGGGGGGGTGGGCACCGTTAAGATAGCACAGTCAAAACTGGGGGCCACTAATAATTTTCGCCACTATATCGTACCACTGGAAAATACTAAATAAGTATAAATATTCCAAAATCCCAGAATAATGTGATGCAATGATACCTTTTTGTTGCACTAACCTGATACTTGAATTCAATATTTTATTTGCCGCAGTTCGGTGGTTTTCGCCAACATCCGTTAACTGGATCAGGGACTTCAGATTTTGCAAATTACGGTGACCATTGGCTAAATAAGGAATTCACCATATTTTTGGTGATATGGATTCCCCAAAAGGTGATGAAAAGCAAAGAAACTAAAAGATGAATAGACCCTTTAGAGTCTAACTTCCAACCCCTAAAATGCCATAAAACCAGGGAAATACAATAAAAATAATAGACAGTGTGGCATGTAGCCTACCCACTGAACCCTAAAATGCCATTAATCAAGGGAAACCATGAAATTAATAACCGTGCAAACATGTAGCTTACCCATTAACCCCTAAAATGCCAGTTGTCAAGAGAAAAACTTATATACACTATATACAAAAATTAACGTGGTATTACGATTAGAGCGCATTTTTTTCTTCCTTCAAGATTTTTCGTGCGCAAATCCGACGCGCAAAGCCATTCGCAAATGAATGTTGCATGCAGGAATCGGTGGGCAGACTGTTTTGTCACGGAATTTGTCACGGGAATCAGCCAACATCAATCACCCATTTCCAATATAAATATTTACAAACTAAAAAAGAGGGAAAAAAAAAATTAACAACCACCAGCCAAAAAAAGAAAAAATTTACAATAATGCAATTTATAAATTTAACTGTGCTGTATTTTTTTTTTCGTGCTGGTGCACGAACGATCACATTTACAGTTACCACCTGCTTTTCAAAGACGTTACGAAAATGCGCGCAAACTTTCGTTGCGCGAAGATTGTAATACCATCCGCATACCAACGCACTAATGCATTGGCACTCACAATGTTAAGTATGGGATGCGCGCACGAACTTACGCTCGCGCTGGGTTCACGCAGGGTCACTCGCATTGGACGTTAACGCGCATCCTTTGCACGAACAATACGACGTACTGCGCAAATGGCTTTGTCCTTGCGCAAATGCGCCTTTGCGTGCGTGCAAAACCGATGCACAAGGAATGTAATAGAGCCCAAAGCCTATAATGCCATTAATCAAGGAAAAAATAAAATGTATACTATGAGGGATGACGTCTCCATATTAACCCTTAATATACAACTAAGTCAAGGGAAAAAAGAAAGTAACACACAACGTGATATATAGTATGACTGTTTACCCCTTCACTGCTGAGCCATTTCAGTCCTGTCAAAAAAAGAAAAGATTACGTTTTTATTTTATTATTTATAATTTTGTTTTTACACTGAATATGGTCATATTGGGTATCATTGAAAATGCCAGGCTCAGCCCTTTCCAATGTCACCTCGATTTCTCCCATGTACAATGTATAGAGAAAGAGATACAGCGGTCCGCAAAAGTGGGGGAAGCTGGATACTGTGCTGGGGGCACACAGGAGACAAGAATAACCTGGGGGGGGGCAATTGCTCCCACTTTCCCCCTCTAGTGATGCCTATGCTGAATAGAATGTAAGACTCCTAATTGACTTAGGGGCCTATGACCTCCTTCAAGCTAACACTAGCACTCACGATAGTGCTAGTTTAAAAAAGGTGATAGTGCTCCTCACAGAAATCTCTGATTCGCTAACGGGTTAGAAATCCCGTTAGTGAATCGGTATTAGCGCTTTTTAGCGATTGCTTACTCTACTTTGTGCTCCCTATACTTAATATGGGGAGCGGAAAGTGCAAGCAGAGATTAACTAATGTTAGGATCACAAGGTCCTAAAGCTAGTTACTTAGAGCTGTTGCTAACTAAAAAGTTAACACCACCAGGGGGGCGTGGCCAAGCATCATCCAAGATGGCCGCATAGTTTCTGGGCTCCGCACCATCCACCCTGTAAACCGCTGATTCTCCCCCTTTCCGGGACCTAAACGTTTGCCTTTGGAGCTGTGATCGCTTCAGGAGCATGCCAGGCGCCCCCAAATCACCGCGGTGAGCAAAATCGAGGGAACCCCCGGTCGCCCCGCTGTTTGAAGGCCGGAAGACCCCTGACAGTCAAGATGGCGGCCGCTCGATATCGCGGCCTAGCCCGGCTGCGGAATCGGATTCAGACGGACAGGAGACTGCAGCTTCAAACTTATGTGTATCTGAGGTCTCTACAATCCTGGGCAGTATGGCTGATATGAAGGTATTTCTGGCGGGGGAGATGGAGAAAAATACCAAGGCCTTGCAGGCTGACATACAGGCTTTAGGACAGCGCACGGCTGATTTGGAGCACCTTACAGAAACTATCTCTGAGGCTCATAATCTTCTAGTGGGCCATTTTAACGCTATGTCCCATAAGATCGACGATTTAGAATCACAGCTGGAAGACTTAGCCAACAGATCCTTCAGGAACAATGTTCGGATTCGAGGGCTGCCTGAGGGTGCTGAGGATGACCCGCTGGCACCGGAGCTTCCCGATCATGCCTGGGAGCTTGACCGGGAGCACAGAGCCCTGCGTACCCGAGGCACAAAGGATGATCGACCCAGAGATGTTATTGTGCGCTTTCTTCATTTTTCCACAAAGGAATTGATTCTACGTAAAAACCGCACTACCCCTGTGTTATATGATGGCGTACCCCTACAATTGTATCAGGATATTTCTCCGAACACGCTTCGTCGCAGACGGCAATGGAAACATGTTGCGGACCTTCTTCGTGTACATAAAATTGCATTCGCATGGGGACACCCTTTTAAAATCCTAGCCTTCCGAAACAGAAGAACGCATGTCCTCTTGCCACAAGCTGATCCTACCAGATTTTTCCAGTCCTTGGATATACAACTTCCTGGCGGCTTTGTGTCTGCAGAGGGCCCGATTCCTCCACTGCTTGGCCTGCCCATGGAGCGGGTGCAGGTGAAGTCACCGCGACGCGGCCCTCCTCCTTCGGGCCCAGGATGAGTTCTGATGATCATCTTCTCTTCTGCCTCTGTTGGAGCTATTGCCTTCGCGTGGCGACCCTCATCTCTTCATCCTCTCAGAATCTGTATTTTTTGAAGGTTCATGGGGAGGGGGGGGTTTAAACTCTTCCACTCTCGGGTGGATGGTGGTGGCCCTGGGCTGAGTTGGCCTGCTGAACCCTGTTTTTGGTTCTGGGTCTTTACGGCTCTGAGGTGTTTTGCCCTCGCTTCCGGCCAAATGTAAGACTGGGAATTTTTCTTTTTGTTTTTTTTAAAATTTGATTATGTGTCTTTTTCCTTTCTTTTTTGTTGTTGTTGTTGTGATGTTTTTCCGTCCATCTGGTGGTGCGGTACGTCCGCTTATTTGCGAGGTGATGCGGCTCATGGGCCTTTGTATCGCACAAAAGATGACCCAGGCGTTCATACTCTGGGTGCGGTCCGACCGCGAGTTTTTCTTATTTTTACTATGGCTTTGAAACTCACATCACTAAATGTGAAGGGACTGAATTCATCTAACAAATGTCGACTCCTTTTACGCACTGTGAAGTCTGATAAAGTGGACATTACTTTTATTCAAGAGACACATTTGGTTAAACATGCGAAAGCGGTGCTCACTGATCATGTTTTCACTAGGGAATTTTCCTCCAGAGCATTAAGCAAACGTAATGGTGTCTCAATTTTGATCTACAAATGATGTCCCTTTCAAGTGGTATCGTATAAGTGTGATGTTGACGGCTGCTATGTTTTACTTTCTGGTTCCTCATACTCAAAAACCTATAATTTTTTAAATGTGCATGCACCCAATGCTTCCGCTACAGATTTCTGGAGCTCTATTTGTGACGTCCTGGATACGCTACCTCATGGAGCGATTGTATTGGGAGGGGACATGAATGCGACGGCTTGCCCTGCCGTTCACAGAAGTGATCGCCCTGTTTTGTCAGGCCTCCCCTCTGTGAGCATGCAGGATAAGACATTCGCTCGATTCCTGCACCGGGTGGGCTTGATTGATGTTTGGCGCGTTACTAACCCGAGTGTGAGGGATTACACTTTTTATTCAACCCCACATGGCTCCTATTCCCGCATCAACCTTTTCCTTCTTAACGGAACGGCCATGTCTCATGTGATTCGAGCAGAAATTTATTCTATCTCGTGGTCTGATCACACGGACATAGCTCTATATCTCCATACCCCACGGGTGGTGGCACCCTGGACATGGCGCCTTAATTCCTCCCTGCTGAAAGATCCTGTAGTTGTTCAACAATTGCGCGACCTGTTAATACAGTATTTTGCGGAGAATCCTGCAGAGGATGTATCACTGTCCACAGTGTGGGCCGCACATAAGGCGGTGTTAAGGGGTCACTTAATTAAGATCGCTACTCATCGTAAACGTCTTAAGCTTCAACAACTACTCTCCCTCCAGTCCTCTCTCCGCAGTCTGGAACAGAAACATAAAGCCTCCGCTTCGTCACAAATTTTAGAAGAGCTAGTACGCACTCGGACCTCTATTAAGAAATTGTTATTAGATGATGTCACTAAACAACTACTCTGGTCCAGGCGCCTCTTCTATGAAAAGGCTAATAAAATGGATACACTACTGGCTCGCTCTCTAAAACCTAAAGGGAGGCATCCCCCTATATCGACCATACGCTCTGCTAATGGGACGTTGGTGACCTCACCTGCAGACATCAGCTCAGCTTTTACCGCCTATTTCTCGGCACTTTACCAACATTCCCCCAACCATGTCCCTACCGATACAACTTATGTGTCCGCTATTGATTCCTTTTTGAACTCTGTTCCCCTGCGGAGACTGGATTTGGATCAGATTAGTGACTTACAAAACAGTATTACTGAGGATGAAGTTCACTGTGCTATTTTAGTATTAGGGGGTAATAAAGCCCCGGGCCCTGATAAGTTCTCAGGCGGTTATTTTAAGACTTTTCGCAAGGAATTGGTTCCCACTCTCACAAAACTGGTTAATGATTGCGCTGACGGAGAGGTTCTCCACCTGGACATGATATTGCTTTAATCCCTAAAGAAGGGAAGGACTTGACGGACGTGGGGAACTATCGTCCAATATCGCTTTTGAATTTTGACATTAAAATATTGGCCAAGGTTTTGGCAAATAGGCTGGGTCCCCTCCTGCAGCATTTGATACACCCGGATCAGGTGGGCTTTGTCTCCGGCTGACAGCTTTATGGTAATACCAGAAGAGGCGCTGATTTGCTTTGGTGGATGTCGGAACATGAGGATCCTTCTCTTGTGCTGTCTCTTGACGCCGAGAAGGCTTTTGACAGGGTGGAATGGCCGTACCTCTTTGCTACTCTGGAGCGGGCGGGTCTTCCTGACAGATTTCTTCATTCGGTGCGCGCACTTTATACTAATGTGTCTGCTCAGGTCCGGATACCGGGCTGTTATCCTACACGGTTTCCCATCCTGAACGGTACGCGCCAGGGCTGTCCCTCTCCCCGTTATTATTTCTACTCTCCCTAGAATCTCTCTTAGCTACACTTAGGAGTCACCCAGATGTTAAGGGAGTTAAGGTGGGTACAGAGTTTTTCACTGTATCGGCCTATGCAGATGACATCCTGCTGACATTGGCTGAACCCCTGTCTTCGCTTGCTTGTTTGCGGGATGTATTGGGGGAGTATGGTGCATTGACTGGCTTTAGAGTTAACTATGATAAATCTTGTGCCGTGCCTTTCCACATGTCGCATACGGCGATAGCTGAGGTGGAAACAAACTATAAATTCTGAATAACACACACTGACCTCCCCTATCTGGGAATTTCTCTAACTAGGGACCCCGCGGATTTGTTCTCCCGTAACCTCTCCTCTCTGATCCAACGACTTAAAGGCGATTTAGAAAGCTGGGGAGATAAACCTATATCGTGGTTGGGAAGAATCCACAGTGTCAAAATGAATGTGCTTCCTCGCATTCTATTCGTTTTTCAAGCTCTCACTCTCTTGATCTCACGTAGAAATCTAGCAGGACTTCAACAGGCAATAGATTCTTTTGTATGGCAACATAAGAGACATAGAGTGGCCAGGCGGTTGCTTTATCGCCCTAAGATCAGAGGGGGATTGGGACTCCCAAACCTTTACCTTTACTACTGCGCTGCACAGCTGGCCCAGATAGTAGCGTGGCATTCCCCGCCAGACTCTAGGAGATGGGTTGCATTGGAGTCTGCTTTTATGTCACCTAACTCTCCGGCCCTTTATATTTGGATCCCTAAAAGTTTTAGACCCCTTTGTGGACGATATGTCCATCCATACTTACTTCCTTGCGCTTGTTTGATGCTGCCAGGAAGAAATTTCGCTCTTACGGGCGATTCTTCCCCTCTTACACCATACTTACGTAACCGCGCTTTTCCTCCAGGGCTTCGTGAGAAAGACTTTGCCGGCTTGTCCAGAGTTGGGTTGCATCGTTACTTACTGTTTGTTTGTACAGGGCCAACTGATCACGTTTCAAATGCTGCAGGAGCGGGCGAGTCTGACCCCGTTTGACTTTTTTAGATATATGCAACTTCGACACTATGCTTTATCTACGGAACTAAAGACTGTCTAGACTGCCCCCTCACGATTTTTGAACGTCTTTGTGATGTAGGTGGCTCTCCTTAAGGCCTTATCTCAAAACTTTACTTTTTACTCTGCTCTAGACCTGGGGAATGGGGACCTCTTAACTATTGTAGTAAATGGGAAACAGACTTACATGACCCCCTACCGGGTGACGAATGGGAGGATATCTGGGAACACACGGCCCGGTCATCCATTTGTGTGACACACCAAGAACAGGCATACAAAATATTAATGTGATGGTACGTAACCCCAGTGTCTTTGCATCTTATTGGGAGTATCCCCCAGTGATTTTTGCTGGCGTGACTGTGATGAGAAAGGTACATACATACACATGTGGTGGGAATGCCCGGTTGTGAAAAGTTTTTGGAGGTTGGTCCATGGTAAATTTCAGGATGTTTTTCAGCGCTCCCTACCCTGGGATCCTTGGGCTCTTCTCCTATCTCGACAACTCCCTAATATGTCCTCCGCAGAGCAACGATTGTTTAATAGAATGGCTTTACCAGCCAGGAGAGCCTTGGCGGCTGTATGGCGCCAGAGCTCTTTGCCATCTTGGGATGTTGTGGCTGACAAAATTGACCATGCCTATCTCATGGACGACCTTACAGCCAAGGTTAGGGACACGGCGCACTCCTTTTCTAAGACATGGTCGTTATGGACTGAGTACAGACCTTCTTGATTTCACTGTGGTTTTGGTTATACCCGCTCTCTAGGGTGGCCCCTATCTCGCCGATTGACCTCGCTTTAACGCTCCAACACCTCACCCCAGTATTGGATGGTTTTATGTGTTTTTTATTTTTATGTTTTTGTTTTTTGTTTTTATTTTTTTGTTTTTCTTTAGTAGTTATGTTTTTTTTTACTTTTTTATGTTTTTTGTGTCTTCTTATTTTTATCTTTAATTTTTTCTCCCGATATCGTTGGGTTATTGTTAATATTCTGAAAAAGTACGGAGTTGCACCTTCGTGATTTATATACGCTACTGTGTGTAATCTGCATATGTCTTTCTCTGATTGTGCAATTCTTAAAATAAAGAATTAAAAAAAAAAAAGTTAACACCAGCTCTGAGCTGCTGCTAACTGATTCCGCTGCTGCAGCTAAAAAGCCCCCAAAAAACAAATACTCACCTCTCATCTCGCGAAAGAACGGCAGCCCTATCCACCGCTTCTGACCGCCGGGAGCAGAGGGAGACGGGGAGAAAAAAGTTCCCAGGCTCCCTCTGCGATCACTCCACTGACCAGCAGAATCTCGTGAGAATCGAGATCCTGACGGTCATGTGATCAGTCAGGAGAAGCCTCCATGGAGTCATTTTGTCACAAACTGGCGAGGTTTAGCCTTCAGGCTGTGTTTCTGCATTTTCCCTCTGCATATCAAGTTCGCTTGATAGTGAGAATATTTGAAGTAACATAACACTTGATCACATTGTGGGAAATTATATCTTATCATCACCTGGCTTTTTTGTTCATATAAACAAGTCACAGGTGGCATTTGCCTTGGAATCACAGAATGTTATCTAATGTTCACTATTTAAGGGCAGAAAAATACTGTGTTGCTGGTCACATAGGTGGACAGGATGAAGTGCCTTATCCTCCTATTGTTTATTGGGCTAAGCTCAGCCCAATTTAACTCCAACACTAGAGCTGGACGGACAACTATAGTTCACCTATTTGAATGGAGATGGGATGACATTGCTGCAGAGTGTGAGAGATACTTGGGACCCAATGGCTTTGGAGGAGTCCAGGTTAGCATGTTATATGCCATTTATAAGCATGGTACCATAATGAACAAACTTTCATTCAAATTAAAACTGTATAACTAGATATTCTCCTCTATTAACTCTTATTTTTCCTGTACATTCCTTAAAAGGACCTCAGGAAAGCTCAAAGGCACATTGATTTGACATGCTGAAATGAGTGTTTTCATAGACTACAGACATTATTTGTTTCCAAATGAGTTCTTCCATTATAGCATCGTACAGCAGAAAAAAGATGACACTCATACTAGGTTAAGGTTGAAAGGAGCCACAGACTTTTCTTTTAGATTGGAATAATTTGCTACTGTTAGAAAATAATAATGGATTTCATTTGGGAAAATGCTTGGATTTTGAAAGGACCTTGGTAACGTTCATTATCTAGAGCAGTGTTTCCTAACCCTTTACTCATGGCTAGATTTAAGGATTATCTTGGGAAATTGCAGACTGAATCCTGTAATCACTGACCAGCAAATCATATCAACTGAATTGTACTTCAAATATCTTGCAAACCTTAGTACTACCTGAGGACAGGGTTGGGAAACAGTGAACTAGAGTATTTGAGGTAGATCTGGGATTGCCAGCCTCTAGATGATTAAACTTTCAGGGTTATTCAGAGAGCGTGAAAAGCAGGAGAATGACTGGAGAATGAAAAATTCTAGGTCAAAATAGCCGATTTGGAAAGTGAGATGAAAGGGAGAATTTTTCTGGTCTGGCTATTTTGACCTAGAATTTTTCATTCTCCAGTCATTCTCCTGCTTTTCACGCTCTCTGAATAACCCTGTAAATCAATAGAATGCTCTACTGTATAAAGGTTTTGGCCACCCTGGGATCCATGAGCACCCAGTAGTATACAATTTTGGTCTGCACCTCCTACTTTGCTGTAACTTCTTGATCGAGGGATCTTAAACTCTGGCTTCCAATATGTTTATTGCCTACCATACCCATAATTCTTTTGAATGCAAAAAATAATGTCCAGCAAATCATGGGAGGTCTGGGGGAGGGCAGAGTTTGAGATCCCTGTTCTAGATGAGCACACTAAAAACATAATGAAGTAGGTGTATATATGTTATTGTTTTTTTTAATTTCTTGGACAACAGGTACTATACATGGAAAACGCAAAACTAAAAACTATAGAATCAATTTATACTTTTTATGAAAAATATAAACTGGACTTGGGTGCTCATTTTTGTGCGACGTACCATGTCCCGATCTGGGATAAGAGAGCGGAAATATGCCTCTGAAGTCGTAGGTGTACTTTGCCTCTTACTGTAATTCCATGAAGTCAGCTTCCTACTAGACAGGAAGGTGGTGAATCAAAGGTAAAAATTAAAACCAAAATGAGAGAATAACCCATTCGGGTATTTATTATTAATACTAAATCCACTAAAGTCCTATATTCTACAGGAGTACTTTGTGTTCATTAAGGCCGGGTGCACACTAGCGTTTTCTTCTGCGCACTAGCGTGCGTTATGACGCTCTTTATGATGTCCGTTGTAGCATATAATTACACGGATATAGACGAACACACATAGTACGCGCGCAAAGCATAACGCGCGCTGAAGACGTCCGTCATGGAAACACCAAGGCTTTTGCGCTAGGATTGACGCCGTATAGACGGCGTTGGCCGCGTGCTTTAACGTCAATTGAGCGCACCTGCGCAGTTGAACGGCCGCGTGCTGAACGTCAAAATTAACGCATCGTCTGGCATCTACCAATCTCTTCCGTCATAAAGTGCGTCCTTTTTAACGCACGTACTGTACGTAGTAGAAAACGCTTGTGTGCACCCAGCCTAATGTGTACATCCTATCAAAAATAATGAGCTCCAGGACCATAAAGTCCTCAAACCAATACAGCATGTGTCATCGAGGAGCTTGTAAATTTTGATAAGATGTACTCCTAAACATTAATACATACAAACTACTCATGTAAAAAATTTTAAAATTTTTTTAAAGAAAATTATCTTTATATCCAGAATATATTGCTTCTTCGACAGAAATTTAGCCTTTTTCGATTCAGAGATTTAAAGAGTGGCATACTGACATTTTGACTGTTAAAATTTCAATTCAATTATTGACACTCATGCCTATGCTTGCTAATGGAAATCAGCTTTAGCTATATAATTCGTTTTTTTTCTGTAACGCAAAGTTTTAAAAACGATCAAGGCTAGAAGGTTTGATAAATGGCTCTTCTGTCAGGGAAACTGGAAAAATCATACTGAATCTCTCATTTTTATTGTTGGTGTTGGTTTAGCATTTCTCAGTTCAAAGAATAAAGACTTGTTTAACTATCCAGTGGTCCAGGGAACGCATCAACATGTCTCGTCCCTCAGCTATCCCCCCATCTGTGTCAAATTGCTCTGGCCTCCAAAAGTTGGAGACAACAATCTGGTGAGTGGTACCCGAGGGGTGAGACATGTTGTTTGCTGCCCTAGGTCCAATTATATTTAACCACTTGGCTGCAGACGAGGCATTGAGCGCGTCCTCAGCTTTCCTGCTATGGCGTACCAACAGCGGTGTTCTCCTGGTGCGAGCTAATATTATGGATGTCAGTCCTGCCTCTGGGACCCCCCCCCCCGATGTGGGGACCCCAAAGCTCTCCCTCACCCGGAGCTTCCTATGGTGGAGATACAAGGGTCATTTGCACTCCCATATCTCCTGAACCTTAAAAAAAATAGAGGGCCATGCTTGGTATCATTGGAAAGGCCAGAGCATGGTCTTTCCAATGTTGCCAAACATGACCATGTTGTATGTAAAAATGAAAAATAAATATTTCCTTTTTTTTACCCTAGTGCAGCACTTTTGTTCACTTCTCAATTATAACGAGAACAATGATGCTGCAGTAACTCACCTCATGTCCCATGATTCCAGCAAGTTTGAAGCCGATGACACAATGTGTTATTACACATTGGTTCATGGAAAACCTAAGATGCACTGCTGCGATGGATTAGGGGCGCTTTGGAACCCTGTGTCTGATTTGTCACTGCACAAAGTCAAATGATGTGTCATTGCGAAGGTGAGTCTGGCATTTCCAATGATTCCAAACATGACCATATAATTGTAATTTTTTTATTCTAAGGCGGTGGCATTGTGTGCTCTTAATTGTAAAGCAAACAATGCCACTGGACGAACTCACCTTCATTTCCCACACCAGGATCAAATGTGGAGGTGATGGCACAAAGCGCTATCACACATTTATTCCATCTATAATACACTTCTTCACTGTGAGGAGAGCAGGGGTACTTTGGACTACTGTATTTCCATTAGTTACACCCCAAAACGTCATGTTAGGTGTCATTGGACAGGTCAGAGACTGGCCTTTATAATGATTCCAAACCTGACCTTGTTAATTGTCAGATCAAAACCAAACTAAATATTTTTTTTATTTTTTTTGTTCCAAAGCAATGGCATTGTCCATTGCTCACATATAAGAAGAGCAATACAACTGCCGTTACTCACCCTCTCGTTTTCGACACCACGAGCAAAATCAGTGTTTTATACATAGTAATATTATTCGTAAAATACAATGCACCAAAATACTAGCAAAAAAATTAATTTCCTTTTCAGTTTTAGTTAAAATTGCGTATTTTCTCAGAAAAATGCAGTAACAGGTACCTATTTCTATTTTTTTTTTAACAAGAGTGCCCCATAGAATATATAACCACAAATGTTTGTTTGATAAAATGTGAGACAATTATTTTAGAAGCTTTAAATGATTGAAATCTGGATGGAAATTCACTCTGCTCTTGGCGACGAGGATCGACCACTGTTCTTGCCATGACATGGGAGTATCGGATTTATGGGGGGTGCTACATGATTTCACAAAAGCGGAATCAGTTAGCACCAGCATTTAGGTGTCGCTAAAATTTTGTTTAGCCCACCAGTGCGGTAATTAGTGCAAGGACTTTTTAATACCTTGCATATCCTAATGCTAATGATTGTGCTCCCCATTTTTCACGGGTTTAGTGTCAGGAATGTAATATGGGGGGCATGCCTTAAAGTCACTTTTCCTAGCGTTAACAACTCATCCGAACTCTACAGTTAGCGTTCTTTATGTAATTTAGCCCATTATGTCAGAGGTGTAAGTGCATGAAAGATCCGTGTAACAAGTGTGTCAATATTACGTATGGAATGGTGTTTGTAGCTCCCCCATTTTTGATGTGTTCAGTGTTTCTAGACACACATAGGACTTGTATGCTCTGTAAGGGCAGGGATCTCAAATTCGGGCACCCTAGATGTTGATTACCTTCAAATTCCAGAATTTCTTAGATGCAGTAGATGGAGAGAAATTCATGGAAGTGGTAGTTCAGGAACATCTGGGGGGCCAGCGTTTGAGATCCCAGTTGCAGGGCATAGAAAATCGCAAATTGTCCAAAGAATTTTAGATCCAACAAGCACTATAAAAGACAAAAAGGAAGAAAGAAGCCACTAAAACGCATGATATATATTGTATACAGAAAGGTGAACATGGTAATAATTCTAATGTTCTCAACAAATCTTATGTACCTGTATATATATTGCTTTTTGAGATGCATCCCACTTATATCCTAATCATATCTTTTTAGGTTTCTCCAGTCAATGACCACATCGTTCTCCAAAACCCTTGGAGGCCATGGTACGAGAGGTACCAGCCAATCAGTTACAAGCTCTGCAGCCGCTCTGGTAACGAACAGCAGTTCAGAAACATGGTGACCCGTTGTAACAACGTTGGGGTATGTAAAACGTGCAGATAATCCATTATTTAGAGAATAACAATTAAGGATTTATGTCAGTTATTGTTCCTGTGCTTAATTTGAATAGGAAATGATGTAGCACATAAGAAATAATCACAGTGGTGTTGTCTTATCATATCTCTTTGATCACTCTAGGTGTATATCTATGTGGATGCTATCATCAACCACATGTGTGGCGGAGGAGGAGGAACAGGGACTCATTCATCTTGCGGGAGCTATTTTAATGCAAATGCAAAAGATTTCCCATCTGTCCCTTATTCTGAGTGGGATTTTAATGATGCTAAATGCCGAACTGGCAGTGGTGAGATTGAAAACTACAATGATGCATACCAGGTGAGGACTTGTATATGGCATTCAACAAGAATATATACATCTTTTCCTGTTTCATCTCTCCACTGGATCTCAGTCCTTTGCAAGATTGTATATCTAGTAGACATGTGCATTCTTCATCTGAATTCAATTTCAAGCAAAATATATCCTTGATTTGGGCGTTTTACTTTATCGAAATAGGCTGTATATTCCCATTGAATCATCTGTCATTGTGTAAGACCTCTTAATCATAGGTCTTAATCAGCAACCTATTTTTCTTGGAATTGTTTGGGAAATTAGCCTTTACTACTTTAGTTAAGGAGGAATAAGGTTTTAATTTCTACTGAATTTAAATTCAAGGAACACTCTTTTCATCCTGGCAAATTAACATTTATAAAATGGCCATGATGTGAAGAGTGCCACTCCTTCTTCCAGCCCCCCTTTGTTGTTAAAATGCTTGGTGAAGTGGAGGAGTGTCCTCCACCACCCCAGGAATCTGAATTCCCTGGATACTAGTGACATTGGCATGCAGGGAGCCTGCCAACATCATGATCTGTCAAGTGATGGTGTGCCTGAGGGCCGAAGGTATGAACCCAGGATGTGGTGACACACAGGGTCAGTTGTATGGTCCAAAACAGGGTTTGTTGAGTTAAGCCAGGTAAGACAGCAGACTGGTATGGCTATAGGAGGGAGGTCTGAGTAAAGGAGAAAAACAAGGCAGGAAAAGGGCTGGTGGGCACACCAAATGCAACTGAATGCAGAAGCATTGACTAGAGCAGTGGTTCCCAACCACGGTCCTCAAGTCCCCCTAACAGACCAGATTTTAAGGATTACCTTGGAGAAAAGCAGACTGCATCCTGCAATCACTGAGCAGAAAATCATATCACCTGTGCTGTGCTTCAGATATCTAGAAAACCTGACCTGTTAGGGGTACTTGAGGACCGCGGTTGGGAACCACTGGACTAGAGGGTGGAGCACTCCTATGAAGGAAACCCATCAGGGCTGTTGACCACACCTGTGGTAGCCAGAGAGGATCAGGGCAAACCTGCAATGGATCTTGGATGGGTTGCACCTGAGAAGCAGGGGAAAACAGGAGCAGGACATGGAATGGATTCAGCCAGCCAGGGTGACCGCAGTGTGGGACGAGTCAGTTTGTGGCTGGATTCCTGACACACTGAGACTGCAATGGATTAGAGCTGAGCAAATGCGCAGTTACGATCCATCATTCTGCACAATTGCTGAGGAACTTGCGTGCGTAAAGTTTGCAAGTCCTGTTGTGGTGTGCACTTTGCATTTCCTACGTTACACAAGTAGCACAAGGAGTGCATATTGCACTGAAAGGCTTCGGGGACTTCCAGATTCAGGAGTCCCTGAGCCGAAGAGCTGTATGCAGCGAGGGAGAAAAGGTAAAGTAAATTAGGGCAAAATAAAAAAATAATTGAGCAGAGACTGTCAGCAGCCTCTGTCCAATTATTTTAGGGCAAAAAAAGGGACCTCCACTTTTTAGTGGAGTGTCCCTTTAAAGAACAAGAGTGTATAAATATATGTATGTGTGTGTGGGGATTTATGAGCTGCGGTATTACAATTGTGAATTTTTTTGCATATAAAAATAACTTGCAATTAGGAGAACTTGTGAAATCTTTTCATCACTTTTTTACCCACAGGTGAGAGACTGTCGCCTTGTTGGCCTTCTGGATCTGGCACTGGAAAAGGAATATGTCCGTGGGAGGATCGTTGATTTCATGAACAATCTCATCAGCATTGGAGTGGCTGGCTTCAGAATTGATGCTGCTAAGCATATGTGGCCCGGAGACATGAAGGCGATCCTTGACAGACTCAACAACCTTAATACAAGTTGGTTCGCTGGTGGCACACGTCCTTTCATTTTCCAAGAGGTAAATCTCTGATGCAACCAAGTCTCAAAACAAAAACTGTCACCAATATCCTTTGTGTATAATATTTTTCCTTTAAGAAACATCCTAGCCACCTTTAGTTTAATTAGGTGGTCATGGAGAGAGGATTAAGGCCCTCTCCACGTCTCTATGTGCTTTGGCAGCTGTGCAAAGATGGATGGGTTTTCTTCATCTTCTCAACTATAATGAACGGTTTATTAGATATTGAATTAAAATGGGAATATTTTTAACATTGAAGCCTATGGGATTCTCCTGAATAAACTTGCCGAATTAAACCACCGAATGGAATGGCAGGGCATTTCGGGAACCTTTCACTGCTGGTTTTTGTTCTCTGAATAGCCGAAGCAGTGCTTTTTTATGGGGATTTCACTGCCCTTGAACAGGCACCGAATGGCAGGGCAATTCGCCAGGATTTGGCGCATTGCCTGCTCTCTGGATAGCCGAATGGCCAAGAAAGGTAACCGAACGCTGAAAATCAGCTTTCGGTTACCTTTCTCCAGCCATTCGGATCTCTTTGAATAACCCTGTGTATTAAAACAAGTAATTTTTTCTACAGTCCCCTCACTAATATGCTGCCATCGTGTGAATATTTGTTTTTTTTTTCTTAGGTAATTGATCTTGGAGGTGAAGGTATTTCAGTCAATGAATATACTGGACTTGGAAGAGTAACTGAATTTAAGTATGGTGCTAAATTGGGACATGTCATTCGCAAGTGGGATGGAGAGAGGTTGTCTTATCTGAGGTGAGTCTCAAGAGACGGACAGAAAGCTTCATAAATTTAATATTGCTATTTTCTATTCTATAGGAGATCAAACATGAGAAGCTAATTTACCAATAACAAATAAAAATGCAGCTAACAAATTATTATTTTTTATTATTCAGAAGGATCATCACAAAATATATTAAAAATTATTTCGGACTGTAAATCATGAGATTTGTATGTTGCTTTCACTTACTTTTCTGTTATTGGCAATGTTTAAAATATTCTCTCTTTATAGAAACTGGGGAGAAGGCTGGGGATTCATGGCCAGCAACAGAGCTTTGGTCTTTGTAGACAACCATGATAACCAAAGAGGTCATGGTGCTGGTGGAGCCTCCATTCTTACATTCTTCGATGCCCGGTAATGGAAAACTCTTGCTTTTTATGTTCGACAAGAGGGTGACAGGAAATAACACAATATTGATGTGTATGAATTGGTGAATACACTAATAAATCTTAATGGATATATTTCTTGCCGAATCATAAGTCAAAGCCTTTTGAGGGAAAAATGGGATTTTACCCTAGAACCTGAATTTATTTATTTGTAAAGTATTTTACCAGGAAGGATACATTGAGATTTCTCTCGTTTTCAAGTATGTCCTGGGTTCAGGAACATTGAACTTTTACAGTCGTTACAGAAATACAAAGTAATAAATGCAAGATATTAAAACAAACACAAACATATAGATTAACACAGAAAAGAAATATGTTAGTAATATAGTCACTATGTTACATATTCACAGGTGCATTCCGTATTGAGGTATGTTAATAGGGAGCTCTTGAGTGACTTAAGACTGGGGTAAGATTCAATGGCATCTGGGAGGTTATTCCATAATTGCGGTGCTCTGTAGGAAAATGAGGATCGAGCCACTTTCTTTTTGTATTGTGGTACTGCAAATAAGGTGGTGGTCCTGGATCTGAGGTTATAGGATGAGGGAACTGCTAGGGGAAGCAGCCTATTCAGGTAGGGTGGTAGCTTCCCAGAAAACCTCTTAAACACTGGGTTGGAAAGGTGAAGAGTGCGTCTAGATTCCAGCGACGGCCAGTTTAGCTCTTTTAACATGTCACAATGGTGGGTCATGTAGTTACATTGTAGCACAAAGCAGCAGAATGAGTTATACAATGTAGTAAGTTTCTGAAGGTGTGTTTGCGGGGCCGCTGCATACACTACATCTCCGTATTCAATAGCCGGCATAAGCAATTGTTGTACAATCTGCTTTCTTACCCCGGGGCTCAGGCAGGATTTGTTTCTGTACAGGCCCCTAATTTGGGGTAAAGTTTAGATGAGAGTTTTTCGATGTGGGGCCAAAAGGATAGATTTGGGTCTAACCACTTACCTAGATATTTGAGAGAAGTGACTGGTCAGCGTGCCATTTGATTTTGTCCTGACACATAGATGGGGATTTTGCAATTTATGTAGTTTAGGTGCTGTTCCAAAGAGCATTGTTACAATTTTGTCAGTATTTAAAAAAGTTGGTTATCTGCAATCCACGTTTCTACCTCTGTGAATTGTGAATAACAAGAATGTGTTTCAAACTGTCATTTTGGGGGGTTATTCAAAGAGTGCCAGTGTAAGGCTTCGTATCGCTGCCACAAGAAGGGCAAGTCCAGTGTTGCTGCATCCTAAGTATAACCCTGGCAGCACTTTTCATGTATGTTCCAGTCTACCTTGCTGCTATACATATCAAGCCTTTTTGCAAAGACAGCTTTCCCACACCATATGCCTAATTAGCGCTGGCTGGTCTCACATAAAAGGCCACATCTACAGCCAGCCAACGCTCTTTCATTGTGGCCCTTGTCTTTAGAAAAAGAAGACATACCTGGAGCTACTCCTGAAACCTACAACCAGTCTGTTCCACCACCAAACCCCCTCAACCCATTACTGTTATAAAGACCTCCATCTCCACAAGCCACCCTTACCTACCAAGACCCTCCCCACTTTATGGACTCTCTTTGATCTACAGAATCTCCTGGATATATAAAACCTCCTAATCACCAAGACCCTTCAAGTTTCTCTGTATAGTCAAGGTTATTCTTCATTAATTCTACTTCCCAAGACTATGTATATTTTTCTTCATTTAAGTGACTGTATATTCCAATATCCCCCATTGCTCTTCGAGGACTGGTTATTTTTTATACATATTCTGCCCCTTTGTATTCAGTTATTTAATATATTTGTCCTTCTATTCCACCTCCATTTTTGTCTTGTGTTTTATTTACTGCAATTGGATTCTCACTGTAGTCACCACAGCCAAACCTTACAGGGAGTGTTTTCCAAAGTTGCAAACACTGGTGACTATTGCCATTGTTACAAAACAAAACAAACAAAAAAGAACAGTGGCAAGAGAAACTTCACAGTGAAGACAACATTTGTGGCTGTTGAAACAACATTCAATTTTTGCCGATGTCTGTAACACCGGCAATCTTTAAACAACCTCTTTGGTTTCAACAGGTCATTGTTTAAAATATCGAAGCCCAACATATACCATTTTATACTTAACAAAAGGAAATTCGATCTAATGCTTTAAACTAACTTTTGATAAATATTACATTGCAGGATCTACAAAATGGGAGTTGGATTCATGCTTGCCCATCCTTACGGTTTTGCACGTATTATGTCCAGCTACAGGTGGACCAGGAATTTCGTAAATGGAAAGGTAGTATTTCTTTTGTTCTCCCTTGATTTGCATAAATTTTAAGTAAAAAAAAAAGCTTTGGGATATTTCTTAATGTTAACTTATCAAACTACTGATTGAAATTTAAACCAACTCTTGGTCAGGATGTCAATGACTGGATTGGACCTCCAGCCCATGCTGATGGTACTACAAAGAATGTGCCTATCAATGCTGACTCAACCTGCGGTGACGGCTGGGTCTGTGAGCACAGATGGCGCCAGATCAAGTGAGTATATCAAATATTGTGTTTGGGCAGTAAATTTATTTTAGTTGAAATTGGTTATTGATTTAATTGCAATGGCCATGAATTCATAGGGCATCTCCTAACAATAAGCCAGCTCTACGAATACCCATTCCTAACCCTACATTACTAAAAATCCCCAAAATTTCAGTCTTAATTTTAAAGGGCCTATTCGCACAGTACCAAAATTTCAGTGCTTTCCACTTCGGCGATTACATTTCAGTGAAATTTACTATTCACTGAAAGGTCACTGTAGTGCGCCGAAGATGCTACGAAGACCCACGAAAACGTTGGAGAACATCTGAGTGCCGAAGTCCTTGGCGAATTCCACCGACCTGGAAAAACAGAAAAAAAAAAACTCTCCTATTCTCAGGATAGGTGTTTAAACCAATAAAAAATTATTAAAATTGATTTAAATAATAAAAAGGTCCTTTAAAAAATAATTATAAAGGTCTGTTACAGAATAATAAACCTTTTTAAAAAATTGGGAAACAGAAATTTCATTAAAACGGTGTTCTAAAAAAAGGACTTTTGCTGAAAATGAAAAAAATTAAATGGTCTTTTAAAAAAAATAAATAAAATCAAAGCGTTTACGTTTTTACACTGAATTCTATGGGATTCACCTTTTTTAACCTGTCGAACAGAAAATCAGGTCATTTCAGTGCAGTTCGAAGTTTTGTGAATAGACTATTACTTCTCTATGGGACAATTTCGGTACTGCCAAACTGTGGACCGTATTTCACCATCAACTCTACTGTATTTGGCGAATTGACAGCTTAGTGAATAGGCTAACTGACCTGAAATTGTAGTGAACGGTGAAATTCACCATTCGGTGCTTGGTGAATAGACCCTTTGGAGTTTCCACCTCTATCCCTAAACCTGATCCTTTGTCCTTTTATGACTTGCATCCCTCAGAATAAGGCTAATGTCAGACGAACGCAGTCTGAGCGCACTCTGCGTTCGTTCACAAAGGACGGACGTACTGGCGGAAGATACTGTAGACACCACACAGTCCGTTTTTGTTGACGGACATAAAAAAAAAAAAAGAAGGGAATTATGGAAAACAAAATTAATATGAAAAATGATAAAAATTTGAAAAGGATATAAAAAGTCATTTTGTGCGTCAAGGTGCTGGACGTCGCAAATGCGCTGCGTCTGACATCTCATCACTCACACAGAATGCTACCCAGACGTGGCGCACTCTGCGCGTCCGTCTAGCGGTTTTACGTTCTTGCCTAACTTGTGTGTTTGCCATGTGCGTTGTGCGTGTGCAGTTCGGTGCGGACGCACTTCGTGTGTGGGTCTCTATTGATCATGATTCTATGCCACGACGGACGTTAAACTGTGCGGCAACACGGACGTGATCACTGCGTTCGTCTGACGCGGGCCTTAGGTGGATGCTACAGACTCTTAAGCTTGGTACTAACTTTAATTTATGGTCATCGCTGAAAACAGAACTGTCTCAGTAGTGACATTAAGCTCTTCTGAAGGGTTTGTGGTGTTACTTATTTGCATTTTATTAATCAGCTTCCATTTTTAGTTCTGTAAATGAACACAAATTCAGTTAAGGAGTCTAGTAAATGGGGGGAGGGGACTTAAATCATATTTGGCATATTGATGATCAGTTGACACTTACTGTGTTTTGCTTTAAATCTTTCTCCCAGGAACATGGCTATCTTTCGTAATGTGGTAGATGGACAAGCTTTTAGCAACTGGTGGGACAATGGCAGTAACCAGGTTGCATTTGGTCGTGGGAACAGAGGATTCATCGTCTTTAACAATGATGACTGGTCAGTATATCAGTTTGTCATTTCATTATATAAGATTCAGCATAACAACAGAGGTGCTAAAACTGTCTGGAATTACTTTTTTCCTTCAAGGAAAAATGGAGCCCAAACTGTATAACTAAGATGTAGTAGTGCTTTTTGACCAGGAGATGGTGCCATCTGCTTGTCAAATAGTGCATACAGTATGAAAATGTGCACTTGGAATTTCTGAGCAGGTTTTCACTGCATGGCTACTGCAGAGTGATTTTTTTCCATAAAGCCACTTGTTCCTGATGTTGGTTTTATGGAAAAATCACTTAGCAGTGAAGGGGTTAAGAACATGTGGCAATATCAGATTATAAAAGCATGTATTTCTTAAAGTTAAATCATATTCCATGTATATGTAATTCTTTCAGGCAACTGGACGTCACCTTGAGCACTGGTCTTCCAGCTGGTACCTACTGTGATGTGATCTCTGGACAGAAGGAAGGATCCAGGTGCACTGGTAGACAAATAAGTGTTGCCAGCAATGGCACCGCTCGCTTCCAAATCAGCAACAATGATGAAGATCCATTTGCTGCTATCCATGTTGATGCCAGACTATAAGCAATGACGAAAAACTCTGTACATAGGCTTCTTAAAATGTAGTAATGTAACCTCCCTGATCTGTGTAAGAGATGACTCAAATTATAAATCCATGTAATTGATCTTTTCTCCAGGCCAGTGATGTGCATTTACCACTAATTGAGCCGGAAGCAGAACATTCTATCCTCGCTCTTCCTGTTCATATAAAGACATCTTCTAAATAAACTGCTCATCTGTCTATGCATTGCCTTTTTATTTGGAAGGGGGAATTAAAATGCATATATTTTGGGTACTATATATACACATCTATACACAGACGCTGTGTATGTGTCTTTTGCTTTAACACTTAACCTTTTCACTAAAAAAATGTTTGATTTTTGCACTGAAATGCAAAAATTACCATTTAAAACCAATTCACTTACCATTTTAATGCAAGATTACTATTCCAGGGGGAAAAAAGTGAAATTCTATGATGTCAGACGAACGCATTCTGAGCATACTGTACGTCAGTGCATAACTGACGTACTTTCTGACTGATGATACTGTAGACATCACACGGTCCGTTTTTTTGACTGATGTAGATGGGAAATAAAATTAATATGTAAAATGAAAAAAATTGATACATGATGTGAAAACCATTTTGTCCGTCAAAAATGCTGGACGTCAAAAATGTAGTCCGTCTGACTACGTTCCATCACTCACACACAAAGCTACGCGTACGTGGCGCACTCTGTGCATCCGTCCTAGCGGTTTGACGTTCTTGCCTAAATTGCGTCCAGTGCCACATGTGTTGTGCGTTCGCACTTCTGTGCGGACGTACTTCGTGTGTGGGTCTCTATTGATCATAATTTTATGCTACGACGGATGTTAAACTGTGTGGCAACATGGACGTGAACACTGCACTCATCTGACACGGGCCTAAATCCTTTCACCCTGTATTAGTGTAATGATTCTACAGGGACTAGGAGCAGCCACCACCCTCACTGTAACAATCCATTTAGCAAACTTTACTGCTGGTTACAAGAGGGAAATATATGGGGCACCATTACACACATCGCGCTAAAACGGGGACGCTAGGGAGGAAAAACCTGCGCCTGCAGGTGTCTCTTTTGCGCCCCAGTTTTAGCGCGACATTACATTGCAGGAGCTAAAAAAGCTTCCTGCATCTTTATCGGGTGCTAAGCCCCAGGATGCGCTAAGCGCCACCGCACGCATCTCCTCCATGGAGTACACAGGACTCCATTGAGGCAGATGGCGCCGGTCACATGACCTGACGGATCTCGCCTCGCGAGATCCGGCATGTCGGCATAGTGATCCGCAGGGGGAGACTGGGGGACTTTTTCCCCCAGTCTCTCCCTGCTCCCGGAGGAGACGGTTGGAGCCGCGGTCCTTGCCGTGGGATTAGAGGTGAGTATATGATTAAATTGGGGGGGGGGGGTTTCTGGCTGGTGCTGACGGATTCTGCAGCAGCGGAATTCATTAGCACCAGGTCCAGGCTGTGGTTAACTGTCGGGTTAACCGCAGCCGGTCAGGAATTAACGTTAGTATATTGTAATACTAACGCTAATTAACACTTTGCGCTCCCCATGTTACGTATAGGGGCGCAAAGTACAGTAACCTCATGCTGAAAAGTGCAAGATACCAATCGCCAATGGGTTTTTTAACCCGTTAGTGTTTGGATTGTAATATGGTGCACCCACGCTAGTACCACAAGGCTAACGTTAACGCTCAGGTGAGCGCTAACGTTAGCACCAAGAATGTAATGGTGCCCATGGTGTGAGCACTGGGATCATTCCCTACTGCACTGAAATGAAATTCAGGGGGGTATAATGACTGGAAATCCCTGTACAGCACACATACAAGGTGTTAATCTAATTTCCATATGCCAGTATAATGCCACATACAGTTCTTTTATATCCTATTCATTTTGTTTGTGGAAGCTGCATTGTTAATAATCTCATGATCCCTATAAGAATTATATCTGACCATTTCTGTTATAGTAAGTGTGATAAACATTGTGCCCATTGTACAGTGCTGCAGAATATGCTGGCGCTATATAAATAAAGAATAATAATAATTGATATTTGACATAAAGGCCTTTATGTCAAATAGCAATCTTTATCACATTTACTATAACAAATATGGTCAGATATCCTGCTTATGCCTGTTTGCACAGACTGCAGACACTTTCGTCCCAGCAATATTCTTGCAAAGCCTAAAATAATTTAAATGTATATTATCTTAATATTGCAAAAACAATGTTAACATTTTTTCCCCAACATAAAGCCCTTGGTAGTGAAATCAAATATATAAATGTGTTTGTAATGCGTCCGTCGCCTGCTGCGCGCACACCCATCAAGCCGCCGGACGGGTAAAAAACCCAAAAACGATTGAAAGTATCAAAATTGAAACGCGGTTTGCAGAAAAATACTGAACGAAAATGTCTGGAATTAACATATAAGGTCCTATGAATGATAATAAAAAGGTCTGCTACAGAAAACTGAAAAACTGCTATTCAAAAAAAAAAACAATTTGAAGAAAAAGGCCTAAAAAAAAGAATCAATAAAGAGACTTTTTACTGCAGATTAAAAGAATAAATGGTTTATTAGATGTTGAATAAAAAACAGATTTTTTTTAACCATGAAACCTATGGGATTCGTCTGAATAAACCTGATGAATGAAACCATCGAACAGCAGGGCATTTCACTGACATTTCACTGCGGTTCGGTGTTCTGTGAATAGATTAACCATTACTTCTTTATTGGGACTTTCACTGCCGTCAAACATGCGCACCGTACTTGCTTGCAATTCTCCAAACTTTGGCGAACTGCCTGCTTTCTGAATACCCGAATGGCCACGAAATCACACAGTATGGGGAAATTCACTGTTTGGTGCCATTTCTGGGTCAGATCGGGGCTCTGTAAATAACCCTGAAAATGTCTTTATTCCTCAAATAGACTTAGCCCCAAGTAATACAGAACATCCCTTTATATTACAAAGAAGACAGTTTCCTGTGAAATTGGCCTTTGCTATGAACACTGCCGTCGCTAGGTGGGGGCGGGGGGTGCGGTCTGCACCAGATGACACCCACCCTTAGGGTGACACCAAAGACTTTGATTTTTGGTGCGGCCGGCGTCCGGTTCAAAAATCAAAGTCTTTAGTCAGGTGTCACCCTAAGGCAGTGATGGCAAACCCATGGCACGCTGGGCCAACAGTGTCTGCACGCGAGCCATAGGCTTGCCTCACTGCCGAGTGTGCTTTTTCCTCCAAGTGCGCGCTGCCAAATGATTCTGCCTGGCCGCTCGTTGAGGTCCACAAGCTGCGATCTCATGAGATCGCGGCTGGTAGATCACAACGAGGGGCCGGGCAGCATCATTTGGCAGCACATGCTGGGAGGAAGCAGACGGGAGGACCAAGTGAGCTGGGCAATATCTATCCACGGGTGAGCTGCTGTGGGTAATATATATCCATGGGTGTGCTGGGTAATATATATCCATGGGTGAGCTGCTGGAGGCCATATATATCCATGGGTGAGCTGCTGGGGGCAATATATAATTGTGAGCTGGGGCAATATATCCATATGTGAGCTGGGCAATATATATCCATGGGTGAGCTGCTGGGGGCAATATATAATTGTGAGCTGGGGCAATATATCCATATGTGAGCTGGGCAATATATATCCATGGGTGAGCTGCTGGGGGCAATATATATCCATGGGTGCTGCTGGGGGAAATATATATCCATGGGTGAGCTGCTGGGGGCAATATATATCCATGGGTGCTGCTGGGGGCAATATATATCCATGGGTGAGCTGCTGGGGGCAATATATATCCATGGGTGAGCTGCTGGGGCAATATATAATTGTGAGCTGTGGCAATATATCCATGTGAGCTGGGCAATATGTATCCATGGGTGAGCTGCTGGGGGCAATATATAATTGTGAGCTGGGGCAATATATCCATATGTGAGCTGGGCAATATATATCCATGGGTGAGCTGCTGGGGGCAATATATATCAATGGGTGAGCTGCTGGGGGCAATATATATATATCCATGTGTGAGCTGCTGGGGGCAATAAATAAATGTGAGCTGGGCAATATATATCCATGTGTGAGCTGCTGTGGGCAATATATATCCATGGGTGAGCTGCTGGGGGCAATATATAATTGTGAGCTGAGCAATATATCCATATGTGAGCTGTTGGGGGGCAATATATATCCATGTGTGTTAAATGTTTTAAATTCAAATTCCTTTGCAATCATATGATCTGGTACTATTATGGTGTAATTTTGCTAGGAATTAATGTCTCTATTATTTTTTTTAATTTCAAATCTTTTATTTGGATAAAGCATCAGCAACAAGACAGCTAGTATATACACATTCGGTAGAAGTACATCAGGGGAGACTCAATAAACATCCCCGAATAGGGGGGTCTCATCTAAATAGAAATCAAAAATGATTGCGTCATCAAGAAACATTGCATCATTAAAACAAGAAAATATAGGTCTACCTCAAAGTAGTACATCTGATAACAGAAAAACAATAAACTGTGGGAAAGGGGAGGTGGACTACACCGACCACCCACCAGCAATGGCGCGAGGGGGGAAAGAAAAAGAAACGGGGGGGAAAAAAAATGTAATAGTAGGGTGGGGGAGAGGGGCAAAGGGACGGCAAAGGCCAAGACCGTGACTTTCCCGGCTCACTCCCGGAGGAGGCCGTGGAAGGATATTGTCACAAGGCCCAGGGGCCCGAGGGCCAAGTATGGCAACCAGAGCCATGGTAGGTGCCATAGTGGCACACCTCGGGGAAACCTGAAAATGCCCAAAAAAAAAAAAAAGTGGGGGAAGGGGAGGAAGGGTACACCATCACTGGTGGGCTAGTGTCGGTTAAAGTAGAAAAAGAAAAAAAAAAAGTCTCATATGTCATCCGTATCGGGGTGGTGGGGGGGTCTCCGCCTAATTCAGAGGGAAGAGGTGCAAGGGAGACATAACAGGATGTGGGGGGCAGGGAAAACGCAGCATTAAGGGGGGCAGCAGTGTGGACTAAAGCGGTTGAGCGAATCCCCATCGGCAGAAAATTGAATATCTACAGGTGGGGGAATGCTCAAAAGACAAAGGGGTGTCCGCAGGGGGGGTGTAAGTCTCAGAGGTAAGACATCGGGGTTCAGATCAGGGGGGGGGAATACGCAGCCCCAGGCACATTCACTTGCCAAGCCCGGAGAACGAAGAGCTCCGGAGAGCATGCTAAAGTGGATAGGGGGCTCAGCCGGCATCTAAGAATATGGAGATGGGTAGAGTCATCCGAGCAGCCAACTTGGGGAGGCTCAGCAGGGGACCTGCTCCATCCTCATGGCGGGCTGTCACAGCGGGGGAAGGCTCCTCTTCGCGTAGTATGGCAGACAGCATCATCTCAGGGGCCAAGGAAGGATACAAGACCACCACTGCAGACCATTGTGGGCAGGTGAGGACCGCCGCAGTCCCGCCGTCCAGCGACTCAGCCAACGCATCTCCCACTTCAGGCAGGAACTTTGGGTGCACCAGGACATCACCCGCCAGCATCTGAGATCCCCGCAGCACCACGGCACCACGGTCACCGCTCCCAGGGTTCCACTCTCCATCCTCTTCTGCAGCGGAGCGACTAGCCGGCATGGGCAGAGGCAGCACAGCCCCAGCCACACCATCATACCGGCCCACTGCATCAACCGGAGCCTCCTCCGCCCGGCACACCCGCTCCTCTTCAGCCTGGTCTGTCGGGACCCGTACCTTCTCCACTACACATCCCATCTCAGCAGCCACTCCTCGCACAGCTCGAAACTCCGCTGTCCAGAGCGCACGGAACTCCTCCATCAGGTGCCTGACGTCACCCCTCGTGAGTGGGCCAGAATCATCCTGTCGCTTTCCGCCTTCAAAAGACGCTCCGATGTCCCCGGCAGGGGCCCTTCGCCGAGCAGGATTTCCGCCGCCTCTTCTCACCGTCATACCACTCCACAAAGCAGGTAAGAGTCAGAGCACGCAGGGGAAACGTCTGCAACCTCCGAGCAGGCTCCAAAGATGGCCGCCGCCAGCTAGGCCGCGTGAACCAGCACAGTGTCCAAGCACCACCGTGAGCGGCAGAAGACAGATGCCGCGTGCAACTAATACCCTCCTCAGCACAGCAGGAACTCAAATCGTCAGGGCAGCATTCAGTTTGGACGGTGGGACACGCAAAACAACATAGAAAAGTCCAGGTCATCAGGGAGCTCTGCAAGAACGTGTCCACACTCGTCGACAGTCAGCTCCGCCCCCTAATGTCTCTATTATTGTCTTACATTTAGCGTTATATGGGAGTGCTGCATATGAGTAACAATAGTTTAAATAATTTTGTGTAAAACTCGGGGGGGGGCTCCAGAGGGTGACACCATGAGTTACCGCACCGGGTGACACCAACCCTAGTGACGCCACTGGCTATGAGTACCGTATTAACAAATCACAAGGTCACACTTTTGATAGAGTTGTAATCTACAGTCAGGTCCAGAAATATTGGGACATCGCCACAATTCTAACATCTTTGGCTCTATACACCACCACAATGGAGTTGTAATGAAACAAACACATTGTTCTTTAACTGCAGACTGTCAGCTTTAATTTGAGGGTATTTACATCCAATGCAGGTGAACGGTGTAGCATTTACATCAGTTTGCAGATGTGCCTCCCACTTGTTAAGGGACCAAAGGTAATGGGACAATTGGCTTCTCAGCTGTTCCATGGCCAGGTGTGTGATATTCCCTCATTACCCCAATTACAATGTGCAGATAAAAGGTCCAGAGTTCATTCAAGTGTGCTATTTGCATTTGGAATCTGTTGCTGTCAACTCTCAAGATGAGATCCAAAGAGCTATCACTATCAGTGAAGCAAGCCATCATTAGGCTGAAGAAACAAAACAAAACCCATCAGAGAGATAGCAAACATTAGGTGTGGCCAAAACAACTGTTTGGAACATTCTCAAAAAGAAGGAACGCACCGGTGAGCTCAGCAACACCAAAAGACCCGGGAGACCACGGAAAACAACTGTGGTGGATGACCGAAGAATTCTTTCCCTGGTGGAGAAAACACCCTTCACAACAGTTGGCCAGATCAAGAACACTCTCCAGGAGGTAGGTGTATGTGTGTCAAAGTCAACAATCAAGAGAAAACTTCACCAGAGTGAATACAGAGGGTTCACCACAAGATGTAAACCATTGGTGAGCCTCCAAAACAGGAAGACCAGATTAGAGTTTGCCAAACAACACCTAACAAAGCCTTCACAGTTCTGGAACAAGAGCCTATGGACAGATGAGACCAAGATCAGCTTGTACTAGAGTGATGGGAAGAGAAGAGTATGGAGAAGGAAAGGAACTGCTCATGATCCTAAGCATACCACCTCCTCAGTGAAGCATGGTGGTGGTAGTGTCATGGCGTGGGCATGTATGGCTGCCAATGGAACTGGTTCTCTTGTATTTATTGATGATGTGACTGCTGACAAAAGCAGCAGGATGAATTCTGAAGTGTTTCGGGCAATATTATCTGCTCACATTCAGCCAAATGCTGCAGAACTCATTGGACTGTGCTTCACAGTGCAGATGGACAATGACCCAAAGCATACTGCAAAAGCAACCAAAGAGTTTTTGAAGGGACAGAAGTGGAATGTTATGCAATGGCCAAGTCAATCACCTGACCTGAATCCCATTGAGCATGCATTTCACTTGCTGAAGACAAAACTGAAGGGAAAATGCCCCAAGAACAAGCAGGAACGAAATGAGACAATTGCAGTAGAGGCCTGGCAGAGCATCACCAGGGATGAAACCCAGCGTCTGGTGATGTCCATGCGTTCCAGACTTCAGGCTGTGATTGACTGCAAAGATTTGCAACCAAGTATTAAGAAGGGAAAGTTTGATTTATGATTATTATTCTGTCCCATTACTTTTGGTCCCTTAACAAGTGGGAGGCACATCTGCAAACTGCTGTAAGTCCTACACGGTTCACCTGAGATGGATGTACATACCCTCAAATTAAAGCTGACAGTCTGCAGTTAAAGCACATTGTGTTTGTTTCATTCCAACTCCATTGTGGTGGTGTATAGAGTCAAAGATGTTAGAATTGTGTCGATGTCCCAATATTTCTGGACCTGACTGTATCTGCATCCATGTCACCATTTCAAAACCGTTTGGAAGGCAAAGGTTTTTGGCAATGACTTATTTTTGCAAAAATATACTCCTCCCTCCCACTCTGAACATTCACTATATTGACATAAGTTAAAAGAGAAATTAAAACAAGCATACCTTTCCTGTTTGAACATGCACATTTTAGAAACATGAAGTGGAGCTTCTGGCGGAAACTACAGACTCTTTTCACTGGACATCTGTTTAAATCAATCTAAATTGAGAGATATCATATGAGATAATAGGGCCAGCCTAATCAATTTAAAATATCTTTTTGGGCTCCTAAAAGCAAACATATGCAACACAAAATACAATTCGATTTAAAGTTGCTTACATTCATCGACAACTTGGATGCGGCTGATTGTCAGAAGGAGAATCTTTGTTTCAATGAGGTCGCAACTAGCAAAGGAGTTCGATCAATGATACTGACCTGCAAATTAAGTAATACAAAGATTGAAATCCATGTTTCATTTTCTGCAATCCTTTCAAACGATAAAAGAACAAGAATTTAAATTGTTTAGGATATTTGTTCCCTAAAACCTAGTTCTTCAAAATATCATCTGATTCAATCAAAAATAATTGGACCACATCTGAAAATCAAAATATGAAGCTTTCTGTCTCGCTTTTTCTCACTCACTTTTTCCTTCTCTGACTTTTGGTCTCTAGCTTTCTCTCTTGATCACATTTTTTCCCTCTCTTTGACTTTCTTCCTCAGGCTTTCTTTTTTTTATTCTTTCTCTTCTCTCAACTTTCTAGGGTTTCTCTTGGTTAGTTTTTCTGTTGCTTCCTCTGGTCTGCTGTCTTGTTTTCTCTTGCTTTCACTCTCACTTTTTATTTCTCTGTCTCGTATTCTTACTTTCTGTTCCTTTCTCGCTCACACGTTCTGACTTTTTCACTCTTACTTGCTTTCTCTGGTTATCTTTCTCTTTCATTGGTTTTTCTCTCTCCTTATCGTCTTTCTCACTTTCTATTTCTTTCTATTTTGCTCTTACTCTTGCTTTCTCTGTCTCTAGCCTTCTCTCTCTTTCTAAGGCTGTGTCACTTATTCTCTTTCTCTTGCTTTATTTGGGATGTTTTCTTATTTTTAACCTATCAGTCTAACAAAGTGTCTGTATTTAGCAATCTTCACATTTGTTTTAAATTATCAGTCCTCTTTAAGGGCCCATTCACACTGAGCGACAGGAAAATCGCGAGTTTTTCCGTGCGATTTTCATACACGCGACATTGAGCGATAATATCATGCAATTTCGCACAATCAATCCCAGGGGAGGATACCTTTATTCAAGCTAACAACTCTCGGAACTGCGCCACAGAAACAAGTTTTAAAACAAATAACAACAACATGGCAATGTCTAATTGCTCCATGGATAGTCCTTGTCATAATCACCCATAGTCTGTGGGCATGAGACTGGTTTCTGCTTCTCTCCAAAGGACACAAAGTCCATATGTAGTGCAGCCAATGCTGCAAATGCCCGCGCCAGCCAGTGTCTGACACCTAGATTTTTCAAACAGATTTTCTGGTATCGCCAAGACACACTGTCTCTTTCCCTTTATTATTACCACTCCGGGTTACCCACACCTTTACTGTTGAAGACAGTTTCTTTACTTTTTTTTTTATCACGATTACAAACGTCTGACTGATAGCATACATTTCTTTTACTTATAAGTAAATCTTGTTTAAAATAACTCTAAAAGTAACCCTAACATATTACAGCTTCCGAAAAACACTTGTAGCGCTGTGTTTAAACTCTTACTGTGGCAGTACCTATTTTTGGCCACCGGAGGGAGACAAGCGCGATGAGAGACACTGAACATTGGGACTACGTTTCCCGGCATGCTTTGCAAACAGACAGGAAGTGGGTGGGACACAGACGCTGTACATACTGAGCCTCGTGGAGAATGCGGCAGAGCGCGCCAGGGAGTGCATGAGAGAGGACACAGTGTTGCCGAGCGGAACCGTGACTAGGCCGGAGCGCAAATGTGGCCTATCAGGATTCTAGTGGGGTTATCCTGCCTTGCCAGAAGGAGCCTTACTTATCGACAGACATCACCCAAGCTGCTATCCAGACAAGCTGAGGACCTCGAGTAAGAGTACCGCGAGTCCATTGGATGGAGAGGCAGGCGGTAGCTGGACAAGTCCGGCCCGGAGCACAGAAAGCCTGACCACCGATCCAGTAGCCGGTATCCCAGCGAGGAAACAAGCGGAGAGACGTCCTGGTTAGCGGAGCCTTGGTGAATCGAACGGATGGGTGAGAGGCCTCCAAGGCCGGTTTTACAAAGCTCAAGAAAGCACGCTGTTGTTTATTTCTGAAACCCACAGGGCCCCAACTTGACTAGTCGAAGACATCGTTTAAAAGATTCACTGGCCAGATTGAATAGTACCCGTACCATAACACACACATACACTCACAGTTCGGGACTTAACCTGTTCGGGACTCACTCCCTAGTATCCGAAAAAGGGCAAAGATTCGCATCTTATTTTGTTTTCCGCTGCGCGTTTCTCGTAATTACGAAACATTGTACTTTTCTGTTCGGTCGCGCAATTTTCAGAAATACGAAGTCTCGCATTTTTTTTTCCGCTGCGCGTTTACCGCGATACGAAATACTGTAAATATATCTACGAACACCGTGTCTCATTATATGCCTTTTACTTTAGTAAACTATATAATTTATAAAATCCACAACGGTGCTGGAGTATATTTATTCCCTAGTGCGGGGAGACTGACCCGTGGTTCATTTTCAGCGGCTCCTCCGGGAGTGAGCGCTACACACTATTACATTAGAAAATGTTATTCTCCAAAAAAGGACATGAGGCATCAAATACAGGCACCGTATGTGCAGGCAATTCGCCAACATTTAGCAAACTGCCTGCTCTCTGGATAGCTGAATGGCCAGGAAAGGTAACCGAACGCTGAATTTCAGCGTTCGGTTACCTTTCGCCAGTAATACGGATCTCTTTGAATTACCCTGTTTGTCTTGGTGAGCAATTAAGGGATATTTTTCTATTGGGAAGGATGGCACGCGCCAAGCATGTGCTCCCTTATCTAGTAGAGTCGTTACGGCATTCCACAGGAGTAATGCAATGGAATTTTGTTTATTGCAAACAAATCTACTTGCATATGGATTGCTATACGCTTTTTAACCACTTCAATGCGGTGGATGCGCTCAGCGCGTCCAACCGCATTGGTACTTCACTGCGGAGGACGCGCCGAGCGCGTCCTCCCTTTGCAGCCGCGATCAGCCGGTATTCCGGCTGATTGCTCGGCCCCCCGGTGCGGACTGACATCATCGATGTCAGCCCAGCCTCCGGGACCCCGGCGGACCTCTCCCCCTCCCCTTCCCCGCGGGCCAGCAATTAAAGGCAGGCACCGCCTGGAAGGGCACAGCCTGCCCTTCCAAGCGGCGGCTGTCTTTAACCCCTAGGGGTCTGGATCGCGATATGGCGCCAACATGCGCCGTATCGCGGTCCCCTCCCGGAGCAGGCCGACATCTTGGATGTCGGCCAAGCTTCCGGGATATCCCCCTAATGACTGGCGTCATCACGCAGAGCGCGATGGCGCCAGTTTTGAAATTAACCCCTTGCTGCCACCTATAGTGGAGATAGGGGGTTCCAATGAACCCCCTATCTCCCGATCCGTGACAGCTAGGGGTTAATGTCTGCTATCATTGGAACGGCCAGAGCGTGGCCTTTCCAATGATACCAAACATGACCATGCAAAAAACATTTTTTTTTTTATATTTATTAGTGCAACAATATTGTTCCCATTTCAATTATAATGTGAACAATGATGCTGCACTAACGATTTTTTCTATGGGGGGCGTTTGCTAAAAAACACGTAATTTTCCCCAAAAAAAGTAACGATTCCCCATTTCTAATTTTTTTAACAAGCGCACCCCATAGAAAATATAACCGCAAACGATCGCATTTTAAAATGTGAAAAAAAACCACTTTACACATTGTAAATTATTGAAAATTCTAATTTTATTGCATTTTTTTGTTATAATATACAGACATGACATAACGTATACATATAATAATGACATATTATGAATCTGCACAGTCTTCCGGAAAGAACGATATATGATATGTCTGGGTCATATATTAAAATAAGGCTTCAAAACGCGGTTAAACATGATGAGCTGATGAGCGAAACCGGTTAAAATGATCTCAGCACAGAGGTGGGAAAAGGCTCAGCAGCGAAAGGGTTAAAACCATTTGGGAATGCGTCCTAATGTCATTTCCCCAGCTGATCCTGCATGGAGACCAGAATTGCAGTACCTTCTATTGGCCAGCAGGCTGCAACATCTGCCTGCCAGACAGGCAATTACAGTAAGGATTACACTGGAATATTCCCAAATATTCCTTAGTGTACAGTTAAAAATTATTTTCCAAATAATCACTGGTTCTGGACAGTGGTTTCTTGGAAAATCCCTCAGCAATGAAGGGGTTAAGTACATTGAAGGCTTCTGTTTTTGTTTATTGTGTATGTATGGGAGTCAAAGGACAGATAGGCATTTTTTTGTTAGGTTTTATACATGACATGGGGCTGAATATTGCCAGTTTACACTAATGCCCAGAGTTCAGTGGGGACAGAGCGCAAGACTGATTTTTATGTTTTATGTGTATTGCCTGTGAGCAATGACTGCAATGTGCTCACAGCTTTCTTTTTAATGTACACAAAATAGAGAAGGAAAAGAGTAAAATTTTATAGACTAGGATAAAATAGGATAAATAAAGCATAATATTGATAATTTTATTTTGACAGTATTTTAGAAGTCGAGCTATATGCAACGTACATTGCTAGTAAGGAAGGCCATGGGAATGCAATGGGTATGTGACTAATGAATCAAAAAATGACATAAATCCTCACTATACACTTATTGCGGCTACGAAATCCAAAATATGTAATTGAGACAAATTGGTTTACTTTATTTACCCAAGGACAATAGAAAAATTGAGAAATGCATTTTTTTTACAGTAACTATTATTTGGCATTTTCAAACACACAGGCGGTGCGTGGATCCACCAATGAAAACACATATTGGAGCTTGTTTCGGCTGTTCATCGATTTGTCACCAATGTATATTTTTGATATGCAGAGTTTTGCAAGTGATATCTTCTTAGGTGTGTGCAGGGAGTGTGCCATAGGTGCAGAGACACACCCCGATGTTGGGTGAAGAGGTCCTCTTTTACCTCCTGCACTGACATTTTAGATGTCCCTTATTTGGTTCATGGTGAAAAAGCATAAAAACTGACTATCTCTGATTACAGGCTTATTATTGTTAATGAAAAATGTGTATTTTGAGCAAAGTCTTCTAAATATAAGTTTAAATTTAACCACTTGGCTGCTATGGACGCGCTCAGCGCGTCCAGCCAAGTGGTTGTTCGCGGTGGCACGATGACATCTAATTCAGGCGCCCCACCGCCTGTGCGGAGGAGGCGCCTGAAAGGGGGGGGGGAGTCCTTCGTACCTCTCTCCCTCCCAATCGCGGGGGTGTACAGGGTTAATCCAGGGACCGTTTGGAAGGGCACAGCCTGCTCTTCCAAATAGTGTCTGTAATTAACCCCTGGGGAGCCGGATCACGATTCGGCACTGAAAAGAGCCAGATCATGATCCTCTCCTGGAGCTGGCCGACATTTTGGATGTCAGCCAAGCCTCCAGGAACTCCCCCTGAGGACTGGCATCATCGTGCATAGCACGATGACACCAGTCCTGGAGTTAAACCCTAGCTGCCAGCAATGGTGGAGATAGGGGGTTTCAATGAACCCCTATCTCCCGATCCGTGGCAGCTAGGGGTTAATGATTGATATCGTTGGATCGGCCAGAGCATGGCCTTTCCAACGATACCAAACTTGACCATGTAAAACGTTTTTAAAGAGATATTTTTAAAAAAATGAACAAGTTTTTTTGGGTTTTGTTAATGCAGTAATATTGTTCCCATTTCAATTATAATGTGAACAATGATGCTGCATTAACGATTTTTGTATGCGGTGCATTTGTTAAAAATAGCTAAATTTTCCCCAAAAAAATGTAACGAGACCCCATTTCTAATTTTTAACAAGCGCACCCTGTAGAAAATATAACCGCAAACGATCGCATGTTAAAATTGAAAAAAAAACACTTTACACATTGTAAATTATTGAAAATTCTAATTTTATTGCATTTTTTGTTATAATATACAGACAGGACATGACGTATACATATAATTATGACATATTATGAATCTGCCGAGTCTGCTGGAAAGAACGATATATAATATGTCTGGGTCATATATTAAAATAAGGAAAAAGAGTGTCATCTGCGCTCGTTTCTATGTGTTCCATGTACAACAAAAATGAGGTTTTTGTTTGTTTCAATGGCCATTGCAACGTAAGCCCACTCGCCACTTCAAGGCACCTCTTTAGAGTGGGTACCTAACAATTGTAACCAAAAGGCCGCTCTACTGAGCAGCTCCAAGCCCCTCCAGCTGCTTTTCAGCGAAGGAGAGGCAAAGATGGTGGCTTTTATTTATACACGCACCAAACACTTCCCATTTGGGATCAAAAACAAAAACATGGAAAGAGGAACAGCTGCAGAACGATGGACTGGTGTTACAAGCATGATATACATAAATACAGAAAAAATGGCGTTGCGCCCATACTCACTTATTTTCGGAGGGGCAGCAACTGCCAGGAGTAACAGCCCAGTCAATGTATAAAACATAACAAGGAAAAAGAGTGTCATCTGCGCTCGTTTCTATGTGTTCCATGTACAACAAAAATGAGGTTTTTGTTTGTTTCAATGGCCATTGCAACGTAAGCCCACTCGCCACTTCAAGGCACCTCTTTAGAGTGGGTACCTAACAATTGTAACCAAAAGGCCGCTCTACTGAGCAGCTCCAAGCCCCTCCAGCTGCTTTTCAGCGAAGGAGAGGCAAAGATGGTGGCTTTTATTTATACACGCACCAACACTTCCCATTTGTTTTTTGATCCCAAATGGGAAGTGTTTGGTGCGTGTATAAATAAAAGCCACCATCTTTGCCTCTCCTTCGCTGAAAAGCAGCTGGAGGGGCTTGGAGCTGCTCAGTAGAGCGGCCTTTTGGTTACAATTGTTATTTACCCACTCTAAAGAGGTGCCTTGAAGTGGCGAGTGGGCTTACGTTGCAATGGCCATTGAAACAAACAAAAACCTCATATATTAAAATAAGGCTTCAAAACGCGGTTAAACATGATGAGCGAAACCGGTAAAAATGACCTCACAGAGGTGTGAAATGGCTCAGCAGCGAAAGGGTTAATAAATGTTCTATTGGTGCATACACTAAGAGGTAACAGGCTGCGCACGCCAGTGATTGGTTCTTGTCAAACAGTGAGGTGATGCTCTTTGAGTTCTGAGCGAATTCCAAGCATTGTGATGAAACAATCAGGCCAGTGATGCCAAAGGCATCTACCTGTGATCAAAGCAAAATGTGTCTGGAGTGTCAGCAGGTTATGGCAGGTGGTCTAGGAGTTAAAAATGACTTTTTTTGCAAAAAAGGAATCAATTTATGGAGGAGAAGCTAATGAACCAGTGGTGGAAACAGCTGCTGGCAGGTAGGGATGGCTGGAGCTGTATCTAGAACATCAACCGCCCCATTGGATCGTGTTAAAATTATGATGCAGGACAAGGCCGGCCCAAGCCACTGTGCTGCCTGGAGCCGAGGATGAATTGCTGCCCCCCCCAAAAAAAGCATGCAGCGTGTATGAGTGTATCACAGAGCACC
Organism: Leptobrachium leishanense; assembly: GCA_009667805.1. Classification (NCBI taxonomy): domain Eukaryota; kingdom Metazoa; phylum Chordata; class Amphibia; order Anura; family Megophryidae; genus Leptobrachium; species Leptobrachium leishanense. The sequence continues at coordinate 70,566,275 of CM019070.1, read as the reverse complement.
ACAGCAATAAAACTCCCAGTAATGTGCACTGTATATGACCGTATCACAGAGATCCACAGCAAAAAACTCACAGCAATGTGCGGTGTGTATGAGCGTATCACAGAGCTCCACAGCAATTAAACTAACAGTGATGTGCAGTGTGTATGAGCATATCACAGAGCTCCACAGCAATTAAACTAACAGTGATGTGCAGTGTGTATGAGCGTATCAGAGCTCCACAGCAATAAAACTAACAGTGATGTGCAGTGTGTATGAGCATGTCACAAACCCCACAGCAATAAAACTCACAATGTGCAGTGTGCACTAGCGTATCACAGAGTTCCACAGCAATGTGTAGGACTCCATGGAGCCAAGTGGGACCCTCTGCAAGGGTAAGTTTGGAATTTTTATATTTATTTAAAGTCTTAAATCACTTAACACCAAGGACTTCCAAACGGTATTCATTTCTGAGTACTGGCCCATGCAGAGAAGAACAAACTACGTTGAAAGAGCTGATGCTTCAGCTGCAGATTAACAGTTCCTGTATAAAGTACATAAAGTATAACCGCCATTAATTCATAGTAAGCAGCGACAACTTCCGAGATGCAAGCAAAGTGTGTAGCCCATTTGGAATAGTGTCTCGAGCCAGTAAGCGAACAGCTTGCTTGGAATTGGGCCCATAGTTTTCAATGGCAAAAAGGCCAGTTAGTGTAAAACATATTGGGCCCTAAAACATTCTTCGTGCAATTTGTAACGAGTGCGCAAAAACGCATTAACGCGAGGGGCAAAACCATTTGCGTACAATGTCGTATTACAATCTATGCGTGGGTTAAGCTGCGCGAGCGTGCAATACTTTGCGCGTCCTATATTTAACATTGTGAGCGCAAATGCGTTTGTGCACAGAAACGCGGATGGTATTACAATCGATGCGCAAATTTTGACGGCCAACGTTTGCTCGCATAATTTTAACGTTTCGGAAAAGCTGGTGTTAATGTCAAATCCAAACTTCCTGGTCGAAACGAAATACACCAGCACAAAAAAAAAAATACAGCAGAGTATAGTTACACATTCTACACATACCCAAACCATAAAATTTAGAATTTGTACGTGTTTTTTTTTTATTGCTGCAGCATGTATACTCAGATTTACTTTTGACAGGCGTAAAAACTTAAGTGAGTCAATTAAGGTCAATTAAGGTGAATTGATGTCAATTAAGGTTGTACGTCTGATTGTCTGAATCCCGTGAAAAACCTTTCCGCACACTGATTTTCATGTTCTACGTTAATGCACGCGTATTTCTCTTCGTTTTGCGTGTCGGGTTTACGAACGTTATTTTTTAACGGATGAAAAAATGCGTTGGGATCAAAATACCACCGTTAATATTTGCGCGATAACGCTTGACGCTGCGCGCAAAAAAAAATACGGTGCGCGATCGAAATTGCGTGCAGAATGTAATAGGGCCCATAATACGTCTAATAATTGGTCACAGAGCCTTGCAAATCCCAATTTAGGATCCTAGTAGAACTTACAAAGCATAGTAAATTGGGGAAATACTTCTACAGTTCATTACATAAAATTATAACCCAAAGTATAACCTATTTATTTATTAGGTAATGAACCCAAGCTAGCAGTGGCAAAGTCCAGACAATACCATGGCAACTACAATGGTGCCAAGAAGATCTTGATGAAGGAAGGTCTGCGGGCGTTCTACAAGGCATCATCCCTTTTGCTGCCTTTGACCTGTGCATGTATGAGGTCAGTTTTTTTTCTCTTAGTGATGATGTGCATGTATGAGGTCAGCTTGTAAATAATTTTTTCTAGACAATTTAAAAAAAAATTCTACAAGAGAATAGCCTGCAGATTTCTCCCCCCTGATCCCAACCTATGCACTTTACTTACAAAGCAACATCCCTGCACAGACAAGTAAAGTGCATGTCTTAAGGTCAGGAAGGAGATTTCTGCAGAATTTTCTTTTAAGTCACTTAATGTAAGAAATGAACAATGCACTTAAAGGGCCACTACCACCAAAAATCAAAATGTCCTTACTGTGTTTATTTTATGTTGCTGATATGTTAACCCTTTAACGCCGCAGGACGTTCCATGACGTACTGGCGGCGGGCGGGCTTTCTAGATGCGAGGCGTACAGGTACGCCCCGCTGTCTTCAATGGGGCCGCCTCGGCCCCTCCCTGCAGCCTGCGTGCGCTGACTCGCGGTGCGCGTCATTGGCTGCACAGGGACGGCCTGAAATCAAGCCGTCCCCTGCAGCCAATGACACGCACTGCATGCCGGCTGCGGGGAGGGCCCGAAATTAGTGCTGCGTGACGGCACCTGTACGCCTCGCCGGCAAATTTAAACACCTTAAGGGCGCCACCCTTGCGTCCTTAAGGGGTTAAATGTGCCTTAATTTTCTTTTGTTTGTGTAGTTAGGAAAATATTTTACTCTATATGTGATGCTGGGTGTCTATATTTTGTATTTTAAACTCCCCCCCCAGTATCTTTATCTCACTTGTTCTTCACTAGGGATGCACCAATACCACTTTTTTAAGACCGAGTACAAGTACCGATACTTTTTTCAGGTACTTACCGATACCGAGTACCGATACTTTTATTTAATGTCTTGTGACCACTTTCCAATAAATAATTTAGGATTTTTGCTGAAAGGCTGTCCAGTTTATGTTACTATTGAAATGTGTGGCCAGAAACACCATTTACCTGTTGCACAGCCTGCACACACCCTGGTCACACACCAGACCACACCTCAGACACATGTATCCCCCTCACAGACCTCAGATACATGTATACCCCACACAGACCTCACTGCAAGTAGAATGCATTAAGAGTATTCCACTAGCATTCCCCATTCAGCTGGCCGCATGGTCAGAGTGCCGGCTGGCCGCATCACGTGGTCTTCAGAGCAGTCGCCGGGCTACGCTGTGCGATCCCCAAGAGATCATGGCTGGCTGGAGGCCACATCGCAGCCCGGCAGCCGTTTAGAGAACCCATGACGCGGCCAGCCAGCACTAGGACCACTCAGCCAGCTGGATGGGGATTGCTCTTAATGCATTCCCCTAGCAGCCCCAGCGCCTCCGATTCCAGCAAGTCAGTCCAGCGCTGGCTTCCGGGTATCAGGGGCGGTATTGGGCCATTTGCACAAGTACAAAATGCCAGTATCAGTGCATCCCTAGTCCTCACTATGTGAGTTGGCCATAGAATGGAGTCTATAGGTCGATCACTAACTCAAATCATTATATTGTGTGGGATGTATTCAAAGGACATCACCCGGGGTAGATTAGGAGTCTTTTAAACTCTGTCTTATCTCATTCAACTGTCATCTTTTATCTCAATTAACTTTTAGAACCATACCCTCCTGCTACCTTATCTAAACATTCCCTCCTCCACCTCATTAACTGTTAAATATTGTAGATTATATAAACTAGAGCCACAAAGCAAATGTTTTTGTAAATGTTTTTGTAAATTTTGCATCATGGCAAGAAAACACGAAATGGAAACAGGAAATCAAAACCTTACTTTATTTTTCCTTTTTACATACAATTTCTTCAAACAAAGAAAAAATACAGCAGCATATGTTTTATAAAGTGGTTTTATTCATAATGCAAAAATCTAGTTACAATTTATGTAAGCGGTAGTGTCCCTTTAATTTAGGATATGGCTTGTTTTTACCAGGCTAAATTACCTTAACCCTTCAGTTTAGGTGTAAAGTTGAAAAGTAAACATCAATTTAAAGCAGACATGTTTTCTACTTTTTTTTTGCCAATACTGTGCTATATTCCTCAGTAATAGGCAGATTAATGTATGTTTAAAGGGATCCTACCACTAACATAAACTGTGACTGTATTACTTTTGGCTATATGCCTGGGCACCTCTCCCTTTATGTGGGGCACCATTTTTTCACTGCCATATTTCATATAAAAAATTGAGATTTTCCATTTTGAACACCCCTGAGCCATGTTGCCAGGAAGAGGGGCTGCTGCGAGCAGAGACTCTTACAGGCCTGTTCAGTTCCTCAGCAGCTGCTGAATTGCTACATTGCAGCAGTTCAGTTTGTTGCAGAAGTCTCACTGAACGTTTTGGCTGAGAACCAGGAACAAGGAGCAAAGCAAGGCACGAGGAGCAAAGAGCAACACAGGGCATAAGGGGCACGGAGCAAAGCAAGGAATTAGGAGCAACGCAAGGCATAAGGAGCAACGTAAGGTATGAGGAGCAGGAAGCATGGTAAGTCATGACTAACAAAAAGCAAAGCAAGGCACGAGGAGCAAAGAGTAACACAAGGCATAAGGAGCACAGAGCAAAGCAAGGAATGAGGAGCAATGCAGGGCATATGGAGTATCGTAAAGTATGTGTAGCAGAGTACATGGGAAGGAGCAAAGCAAGGCACAAGGAGCAAAGATCAATGAATGAGGAGCAAGGTGCAACGCAAGGGATAAGGAGCAATTTAAGGTATGTGCAGCAGAGAGCAAGGTAAGTCACGTGGAGCAAGGTACAAGGAGCAAAGAGCAACACAAGGCATAAGAAGCATGGTGCAAAGCAAGAAATGAGGAGCAAGGCAAAGGAGCAACGGAATTTTCGAGGAGCAATGAGCAAGGTAAATCACAAGGAGCAACACCTGAAATGAGAAGCAAGGAGCAACGCAAGGGATAAGGAGCAACGTAAGGTATGTGCAGCAGAGAGCAAGTTAAGTCACAAGGAGCAAGGCACGAGGAGCAAAGAGGAACACAAGGCATAAGGAATACGGAGCAAAGCAAGGAATGAGGAGCAAGGAGCAACGCAAGGAATAAGGAGCAATGCAAGGCATAAGGAGCAATGAACAACGTGAGATATGTGCAGCAGAGAGCAAGGTAAGCCACGAGCAAGGAGCAAAGCAAGACACGAGGAGTAAAGAGCAATACATGGCATAAGAAGCAAAGCAAGTAGTGAGAAGCACGTAACAGCGCAAGAAAAAGAAATCAAGCAGCGATGCATGGAGCAACCCAAGGCATATGTAGCATGGATCAACACATGGCATAAGGAGCAACATAAGGTATGAGAAGCAGAGAGCAAGGTAAGTCACGAGGAGCAAGGAGCAAAGCAAGGCATGAGAAGCGAAGAGCAACACAAGGTATAAGGAGCAGGGAGCAAAGCAAAGAATAAAGAGCAACGCAAGGCATAGGAAGCAATGAGCAATGTAAGGTATGTGCAGCAAAGTAAGGTATGTGCAGCAAAGCAAGGCACGAGGACCAAACCAAGGCACGAAGAGCAAATAACAACACAAGGCATAAGGACCATGGAGCAAAGCAAAGAATGAGGAGCAAGCAGCAATGCAAGGCATAAAGAGCCATGTAAGGTAAGTCACGAGGAGGAAGGAGCAAAAAAAGGCATAACGAGCATGGAGCAAAAGCCAGGTATAAAGAGCAATGCAAGGCATAGGAAGCAATGAGCAATGTAAGGTATGTGCAGCAAAGCAATCCTCGAGGACCAAACCAAGGCACGAAGTGCAAATAGCAACACAAGGCATAAGGACCATGGTGCAAAGCAAAGAATGAGGAGCAAGCAGCAACGCAAGGCATAAGGAGCAACGTAAGGTATGAGGAGCAGAAAGAAAGGTAAGTCACAAGGAGCAGCAGAGAGCGAGTTAAGTCATAAGAAGCAGGGCATGGGGAGCAAAGAGAAAAGATAGGTATGTGCAGCAGAGAGCAAAGTAAATCACAAGAAGCAAGGAGCAAAGCATGGCACGAGGAGCAAAGAGCAATACAAGTCATAAGGAGCATGGAGCAAAGCAATGAAGAGCAAGGAGCAGCGCAAGACATAAGGAGCATGGAGCAAAGCAAGGAATGAGGATCAATGCATAAGGAGCAAGCAGTAATGTAAGGTATGTGCAGCAGAGAGCAAAGTAAGTCACGAGGAGCAAGGAGCAAAGCAAGGTACAAGGAGCAAAGAGCAACACAAAGTATAAGGAGCACGGTTCAAAGCAAGTAATGAGGAACAAGGAGCAACACAAGGCATAAGGAGCACGGAGCAAAGCAAGGAATATGGAGCAAGGAGCAACACAATGCATAAGGAGCAAGCAGCAATGTAAGGTATGTGCAGCAGAGAGCGAGGTAAGTCACGAGGAGCAAAGACCAACACAAGGCATATGGAGAACGGAGCAAAACAAGGAATGAGAAGCAAGTAGCAACACAACGCATTTTTTGTATCGACTTTTCGGGATTTCGGAAATTTTCGTTTTTCGGAATTGTACATGTTTTCGGAATATCGACCATTTTTCGTGTCACTTTGCTCGTTTTTTGTATCGACTTTTCGTAATTTCGGAAATTTTCGTTTTTTCGGAACGTCTGTTCTCCTCGTTTCAAAGCAATAAATTTCGATTTGACACATTTCAAGTCCATTCGAAAATTCCGAAAATATTTCGTTTCGGCTCGGAAAACTTTTCGGATCTGCCATTTTCAGATCTAAAAATTTTCGGAAATTCGGCCGCATCCGAAAACACGAATCGGAAAATTTCATGAAAATTCCGAAATTCCGAAACGCACATCCCTAGTATAAGGAGCAACGCAAGAATTGAAAAGCAAAGAGCAACACAAGGCATAAGGAGCACAGAACAAAGCAATGAATGATGAGCAACGCAATGCATAAGGAGCAAGCAGTAAGGTATGTGCAGCAGAGAGCAAGGTAAGTGACGAGGAGCAAAGGAAGGCACAAGTAGCAAAGAGTAATACCAGTCATAAGGAGCATGGAGCAAAGCAACGAATGAAGAGCAAGGAGCAACGCAAGATATAAGGAGCAACATAAGGTATGAGGAGCAGGGAGCAAGGTAAGTTACGTGGAGCATGGAGCAAAGGAAGACACGAGGAGCAAAGAGCAACAACAAAGCATAAGGAGCACGGAATGTAAGGTATGAGAAGCAAGGAGCAGCGCAAGAAATTGAAAACAAGGAGCGATGCATGGAATGAGAAGCAAGGAGCAACCCAAGGCATAGGGATCAAGGAGCAATGTAAGGTATAAGGAGCAGAGCGCAAGGTAAGTAACGAGGAGCAAGGCACGAGGAGCAAGGAGCAACACAAGTCACAAAGAGCAACGTAAGGTATGAGGAGCTAGGAGCAAAGTAAGTCACAAGGAGCAGCACAAGGCATAAGAAGCAAGAAGCAGAGCACAGAATGAGAAGCAAAGAGCAGCACAAGAAATAGAAAACAAGGAGCGATGTATGGAGCAACCCAAGGAGCAAGGACCAACACAACACATAAGGAGCAATGTAAGGTATTAGGAGCAGGAAGCAAGGTAAGTCACGAGGAGCAAGGATTCAAGCAAGGCACAAGGAGCAAAGACCAACACAAGGCATAAGGGCACAGAGCAAAGCAAGGAATGAGAAGCAAGCATCAACATACGGAATAAAGAGCAAGGAGCAACGTTAGGTACGAGGAGCAGGGAGCAAGGTAAGTCACAAGGAGCAATGCAAGGAATGCGAAGCAAGGAGCAACGCAAGGCATAAAAAGCAATGTAAACTAAGTCATGAGGAGCAAGGAGCAACATAAGGCATAAGAAACATGGAGCAAAAGCAAGGAATAAGGAGCAACGCAAAGCATACGGAGCAATGAGCAACATAAGATATGTGTAGCAAAGAGCAAGGTAAGTCACGAGGAGCAAGACATAAGGAGCAACGTAAGGTATGTGCAGCAGAGAGCAAGGTAAGTTATGAGCAAGGAGCAAAGTAAGGCACGAGGAGCAAAGAGCAACACACGGCATAAGGAGCATGGAGTAAAGCAAGGAGCAACGCAAGGCATAAAGAGCAAGCAGCAACGTAAGGTATGTGCAGCAGAAAGTGAGGTAAGTCATGAGGAGCAAACTAATGCACAAGGAGCAAAGACCAACACAAGGCATAAGGGCACAGAGCAGAGCAAGGAATGATAAGCAAGGCACGAGGAGCAAAGAGCAACACACAGCATAAGGAGCATGGAGTAAAGCAAGGAGCAACGCAAGGCATAAAGAGCAAGCAGCAACGTAAGGTATGTGCAGCAGAAAGTGAGGTAAGTCATGAGGAGCAAACAAATGCACAAGGAGCAAAGACCAACACAAGGCATAAGGGCACAGAGCAGAGCAAGGAATAATAAGCAAGGCAAAGCATAGGCAGCAATGAACAACATAAGGTATGTGCAGCAAAGAGCAAGGTAAGTCACGAGGAGCAAGACATGAGCAACGTAAAGTATGTGCAGCAGAGAGCAAGGTAAGTCATGAGCAAGGAGCAAAGTAAGGCACAAGGAGCAAAGCAAGGCATGAGGAGCAAAGAGCAACACACGGCATAAGGAGCAACGTAAGGTATCATGTCAGACCTTTTCAGATATGAAATTTCTATATTTCGCAGCAATTGCTTCACACAGACAACTCGTCTGCGTGGTTAATATATAACAAGAATATGCGTTCTAAAGACAATGTAACAAGCGAGACTCGTTATCTATCAGCAAATATCCATTGTCCTTAATTCTGGTTGTAAGAAAAATAACCAGATGTTAGATCAAATGGTTTAAAAGTAAGGGAACACAATGACAACTGATCTTACCCTAGGATAGGTATCTCAGTATTGTGTTTATTTTGTCAGATCGAAACTCTGAAAGCCACGTAAACATTGAACAATGGGTTGCCCAATAAAGAAAAAACCCCAGAGAAGGTTAAATGGCTTGGATAAACCAGCCTGAAATGCTATGCTATTCGGCGATATGATCTAACACTATATGGTATTTGAATATTTAATTTATGTCGTCAGTTAGAATAGATAATCTTGGCGTCTTATAAAAAAACAGAGGCCCTACCACATTCAGTTGATTATGTGTAGAATGTGTGGAAGAGATAGTCTACCTATCGAGTGTGTTATGTATCTCCCTGAAGGAAGTTGCATTTAGTGAATAGGCCCCCACAATAATAAATTGTGCTGCAGGTGATGCCCAGTAACTGAGTGTTTATTTGAGCCAGGTGGAGGATTGGTTTATAATGGGAAAGGTTTAAGTGAATAGAATAGAGCCTGGGGTTTAAGAGCTGAGGCGTGTATATCTGTGGTGCGGTCTATAAACCTAAAATATTTGTCCATTAGATTATTGCGTGCCGCAGTATCGCTACTAATCACGATCTATAATCACTTGTAAATTGTATTTTGCTAATCCATTGATAACATATGATTGTATGAAACTTGACGTGTGAATAAATTTTGGTTTGAATTGTTTTACCGTTACGCAGTCTCATATCATCTTTATTGATTTTATTGTGTTTAAAAATATCTAGATAGCATCAAAAGAACTCGGGATAATGCACCATATATTTGTTAAGACGTATATTCATTGATTGGTTATTATCTTATTTTCTTAAGGGTAAAATACCAATTTATACCACTAGTATTGGAGGCACTGTCAATAATATATATATATCTATATATATCTACAATAAGAAAAATATACGTCATAATTAATATATCCCTGACCTATTAAAGAAGTCAATAATCTCTAACAATCAGGAGCAGGGAGCAAAGTAAGTCATAAAGAGCAACACAAGAAATCAGAAGCAAGGTTCAACGTATAGTATGTGCAGCAGAGAGAAAGTTAAGTTACAAGGAGCAAGGCACGAGGAGCAAAGAGCAACGTTAGGTATGTGCAGCAGAGAGCAAGGTAAGTCACGAGGAGCAAAGCGATGCACGAGGAGCAAAGAGCAACACAAAGCATAAGGGGCACTGAGCAAAGCAAGGAATGAGGAGCAAGGAGCAACGCAAGGCATGAGCAACATAAGGTATGAGGAGCAGGGAGCCATAGTCATAAGGAGCAATGCAAGAATTGAGAAGCAAGGAGCAATGCAAGGTATGAGGAGCAAGGTAATTCACGAGGAGCAAAGAGCAACACAAGGCATAAGGAGCATGGAGAAAAGCAAGGAATGAGGAGCAAGCAACAACACAAGACATAACGAGCAAGGAGCAACGTAAGTTATGAAAAGCAGGGAGCAACGTAAGTTATGAAAAGCAGGGAGCAAGGTAAGTCACAATGAGCAGCGCAAGAAATAGGAAGCAAGGAGCGATGCATGGAATGAGATGCAAGGAGCAATGTAAGGCATAGGCAGCATCGAGCAACGTAAGGTATGTGCAGCAGAGAGCAAGGTAAGTCACGAGCAAGGAGTAAAGCAAGGTAAAAGGAGTAAAGAGCAACACAAGGTATAAGTAGCACGGAGCAAAGCAAGGAATAAGGAGCAAGCAGCAACTCAAGACATAAGGAGCAACGTAAGGTATGAAAAGCAGGGAGCAAGGTAAGTCACGAGGAGCAAAGCAATGCACAAGGAGCAAAGACCAACACGAGGCATATGGAGAATGGAGCAAAGCAAGGAATGAGGAGCAAAGCAAGGTACAAGGAGCAAAGAGCAACACAAAGTATAAGGAGCACGGTTCAAAGCAAGTAATGAGGAACAAGGAGCAACACAAGGCATAAGGAGCACGGTCAAAGCAAGGAATATGGAGCAAGGAGCAACACAATGCATAAGGAGCAAGCAGCAATGTAAGGTATGTGCAGCAGAAAGCGAGGTAAGTCACGAGGAGCAAAGCAAGGAGCAAAGACCAACACAAGGCATATGGAGAACGGAGCAAAACAAGGAATGAGGAGCAAGGAGCAACACAAGGCATAAGAAGCATCGTAATGCATGTGCAGCAGAGAGCAAGGTAAGTCACGAGGTGCATGGAGCAAAGCAAGGCACGAGGAGCAAAGAGCAGCATAAGGCAAAAGGAGTACGAAATACAGCAAGGAATGAGAAGCAAGGAGCAGCGCAAGAAATTGAAAGCAAGGAGCGATGTATGGAATGAGAAGCAAGGACTAACCCAAGGCATAAGGAGCATCAAGCAATGTAAGGTATGTGCAACAGAGAGCAAGGTAAGTCACGAGGAGCAAAGAGCAAAGCAAGGCACGAGGAGTAAAGAGCAACACAAGGAACACAGAGCAAAGCAAGTAATGAGGAGCAATGCATAAAGAGTAAGCAGTAAGGTATGTGCAGCAGAGAACAAGGTAAGTCACGAGGAGCAAAGAGCAACATAAGGTATAGGGAGCAAGGTAAGAAGCATGGAGCAAAGCAAGAAATGAGCAATGCATTAGGAGCAAGTCACGAGATGCATGGAGTAAAGCAAGGCACGAGGAGCAAAGAGCAGCACAAGTCATAAGGAGCATAGAACAAAGCAAGGAATGAGAAGCAAGGAGCAACGCAAGACATAAGGAGCGACATAAGGTATGAGGAGCAGGGAGCAAGGTAAGTCACGAGGAGAAAAGAGCAACACATGGCACAAAGTAACGTAAAGCATGAGGAGCTGGGAGCAAAGTAAGTTGCAAGGAGCAGCACAGAGAATAAGAAGCAAGAGGCAAAGCACGGAATGAGAAGCAAGGAGCAGCACAAGCAGTAGAAAATAAGGAGCGATGTATGGAGCAACCCGAAGGCATAAGGAAGGAGGGTCAACTCAAGGCATAAGGAGCAAGGGCAACGTAAGGTATGAGGAGCAAGGAGCAAAGTAAGTCACGAGGAGCACAGAGCAATGCAAGGAATGAGGAGCAAGGAGAATGCAACGGAAAGAAGCATTGAGCAACATAAGGTATGAGGAGCAGGGAGCAACGTAAGTCACAAGGTGCAAAGCAAGGTACGAGGAGCAAAGCGCAACAATGCATAAGGAGCACAGAGCAGAGCAAGGAATGAGGAGCAACGCAAGTCATAAGGAGCATCGTAAGGTATGTTCAGCAGATAGCAAGGTAAGTCACGAGGAGCAAAGCAAGGCACAAGGAGCAAAGAGCAACACAAGGCATAAAAAGCAACGTATGGTATGAGGAGCAGTGAGCAAGGTATGTCACTAGGAGCAAGGCAAGGCACGAGGAGAAAAGAGCAACACAAGGCATGAGGATCACAGAGCAAAGGAAGGCACGAGGAGCAAAGAGCAACACAAGGCATAAGGAGCACAGAGCAAAGCAGGGAATGAGGAGCAACACAAGACAAGGCGCAAGGAGCAATGTAAGGTATGAAAAGCAGGGAGCAAGGTAAGTCACAATGAGCAGCCCAAGACATGGGAAGGAGCGATGCATGGAATGAAAAGCAAGGAGCAAAGCAAGGCATAAGGAGCAAGCAGCAATGTATGGTATGTGCAGCAGAGAGCAAGGTAAGTCACGAGGAGCAAAGCAAGGCACAGCGAGCAAAGAGCAACATAAGGTATATGGAGCACGGAGCAAAGCAAGGAATGAAAAGCAAGGAGCAACGCAAGGCATGAGGAGCAAGCAGCAATGTATGGTATGTGCAGCAGAGAGCAAGGTAAGTCATGAGCAAAGCAAGGCACGACGAGCAAAGAGCAACAAGGCATAATGAGCACGGAATAAAGCAGCTAATGAGAAATAAGGAGCAGCGCAAGAAATTGAAAACAAGGAGCGATGCATGGAATGAGAAGCAAGGAGCAACACAAGGCATAAGGAGCAACGTAAGGTATGAGGAGCAGAGAGCAAGGTAAGACACGAGGAGCAATACAAGACATGGAGCGATGCATGGAATGAAAAGCAAGGAGCAAAACAAGGCATAAGGAGCAAACAGCAATGTATGGTATGTGCAGCAGAGAGCAAGGTAAGTCACGAGGAGCAAAGCAAGGCACAGCGAGCAAAGAGCAACATAAGGTATATGGAGCACGGAGCAAAGCATGGAATGAAAAGCAAAGAGCAAAGCATGGAATGAAAAGCAAGGAGCAACGCAAGGCATTAGGAGCAAGCAGCAATGTATGGTATGTGCAGCAGAGAGCAAGGTAAGTCACGAGCAAAGCAAGGCACGATGAGCAAAGAGCAACAAGGCATAAGGAGCACGGAATAAAGCAGCTAATGAGAAATAAGGAGCAGCGCAAGAAATTGAAAACAAGGAGCGATGCATGGAATGAGAAGCAAGGAGCAACACAAGGCATAAGGAGCAACGTAAGGTATGAGGAGCAGGGAGCAAGGTAAGTCACGAGGAGCAATACAAGACATGGAGCAAAGCACGAGGAGTAAGGTGCAACACAAGGCATAAGGAGCAATTAACAACGCAAGGAATGTGGAGAAACACAAGAAATGAGGAGCATGGAGCAACTCAATCCATCAGGAGCATGGAGCAACGCAATGCATGAGGAGCTAGGAGCAACGCAAAGTATTAGGAGCAGGGAGCAAGGCAAGAGGAACAAGTAGCAAAACAAGGCACAAGGAGCAACGCAGGGCACAAGGAGCAAAGCAAGGCACATGGAGCAAGGAACAACGCACGTTATGGTGAGCAAGGAGCAAGGCGAAGTATGAGGAACAAGGAGCAACTCAAGGTATGAGGAGCAAGAAGCAACGCAATGTATGAGAATCGAGGAGCAATGCAAAGCATACCGAGCAACTTGACAGGTCAAGAACAAAGCAGAGGATGAACACCATGGAGCAATGTCAGGAATTACAGCAGTGGTGCAATGTAGCTCGACTGGCTTAATTTACAGAATCAGGGCTAGGTTATGCATTTGTCTGGGCTTGTCATTCCTCTCATTGCTCCTTGGTTCTCATACTTTTCCTTGTCCAAAAGATCCTTTTCTATCGAATTCAGGGGTCAGCAACCTTGGCCCTTCAGGTGATTTGGAACTATATCTCCTGTGATGTTACATACATAGTTACATAGACATTCATTCAGTCTTTAGGTTGGCTGAGCCTCATTGGAACTTTTGCTCCAAAACATCTGGAGGGACATGTTTACTGACCCTTCAATTACGTATCTATAATTCAATACTATTTCAGTCCAGGGACAGAGAAACTGTATTGCCGGCCGCCTTAGGCTAGGGTCAGACTGAGGCAGTGCGAACGCGCGTGCAGGCGCACTTAATCACGGCCGTGCTAGCAGCAGATGCCTGGCAATGACGGCCAATATACGAAGTACGGTCGCACAAAAGTGCGGCCGCGCAACGCAAGCGGCAAACAAACGCATTTTTTCGAGAACGTGAAACCACTAGTACTGACGTACAGAGTGCGCTGCGTCCGCTAGCGGCGTGTGTGCGTGATTAGGAGACGTCAGACGCTGCTAATGTCCGGCCAACATAACGTCCAGACACAAAAAGGGTTTTATTGATGATCCGTACAAAATCACGGATGAAACTGCGCATCGTATGACCGCTATTGCGTATTCCGTGAAAAAATAAGTCCATTCGTTCGAACGCACTTTTTCACGGACAACGTGAAAAATGCGTTAGTCTGACCCTAGCCTTAATATGGGGTCAGGAAGAAATTTTTTGCTTGAGATGTACTACTAGAGATATGTCCAAATTTTTTCGCCTTCCTCTGGACTGGAAAATGAGAGAAAAACATCTTTTGGACCTTTCTTAATTTTAAATTGGTATTTATGCCAAATAAAATTTCAAAATTATTTCTAGGTAACAAATTGTTTCCGTGCCATTTATTCTGAATGACTATTGGGTTCTCATTTTTTGGATTACATATCTGAAGGCAGGTGGTTTACTCATCAAGGAACATTCAGTCCTGAACAATTAACAAAAATATTGCTGGGATGAAAGGTCCTAAATCCTAACTGGCATCCCTTATCTCACACAACCTTACAGGGCTCGGGGTCTGCATACAGTCAGAAATGGCCTTGTGTCAAATACAGTAAATATGTATAACGATCGAAAATAAAAATGGTCAGGTCTTTTGCTTATCGGTATTTGTAGTGATCAATGAGCAAGGCTGCTAAAACCATGTACTTATTTTTCATTCACTTCATTTTTCATTATGACATAGGACAGATAAGCAGTCATAAAAATCTAAAGAGAGCAGTCTGAAACCATGTGACGATACAACATGTAATGACCCACCTTAAAAAACACAGGGGCAGGAGGCAGCATATGTGTCGGTCAGCTTAATTAAGTGTAAATGGATAGCAGCTTCTCATGACAAAGGACACCGCGTCATGTGCAGGTGGGTCTTCGGGAATTTTATAAATCTACATGCGACATTATAGGGCACTACCCACCTTGTACCAGCGAACTGATGCTATTTAGGAAATTTAAAATGAATATCATGATTTCATCTTATGTGAAAAATATATTAATTATGTACAGGGCAGCCAGCATGGGGTGACAGCCCGTATATGTTCAGGGGTCCCATTTCTTAAGGGGGCCCTGGTCCTTACCTGTCACTTTTCTAGGTCCTGAAGATGTAAGGGCCCTCCATGCCAAACTGAATTGACCTTAAGGATATCATATTTCCGGACGGGCCAAGGCATCTGGGGCTGATAAAAGTACTCACTGAGAGAACGCTAAGTATGGTCTGCTCCCGGTAGAGGTGCAGAGTGAACAGTCTCCCACTAGCAAACACACTTTATCCACATGGGATTAAGCACACTCCCTGTAAAATAAAGACGAAACCTAGGCAAAATGTTTCATTTTTAATTAGTTTATGGAAGTAGCCAGCTGAGGAAAGGGGTTGCCTGACCAGTGGTTCAGTAAAGGGCCCAAAGAGTTCTGATGGGAGGCGTTTTGAGGTTGAATAACTGTGGCATCTTTCTTTTTATATTTACTATTTTATTTAGAGAATATTTTTGTGCAAAAGTGTCCAGAGAAATGGAGCTCCTAGGTGTCTAATAGACATCTATTAACTATTATTACTGTGCACTGTAACCTATTATACTGTAACTGATGTGGTGCATTACAGGTGCACCTGCACAATAATAGTTTGGCTATTCATAACGGGACACTTTCTTATGAGACTTTCAATTAATTAAATTCTGCAACAATAGCGAGCTTCAAATTGCAAATTCTATTTATTTTTGAATAGTTTTTAAAATCGTTATTACTTATGTTTCCAGTGTATGAACCTACCACATCTTCCTGTTGTCATATTTCCTATATTAATAGCATCAGTACATTGCTGATATTCATGCCTTGACTACAGGGTATTCCAATGTATTGCCTGGATACACCCACTACCATAAGACAAATACAGGTACATCGGATGTATCATAGCTGCATGACCTATAATGCTCAACCAGCCAAGGCAGCAAATCTTTCGACATGTCGTTCTTTTATTTCACAAACATGAACACACACCGCTTCATGGTTATTTATACAATGGGACACTGACAATCACACAGACACAGGCAGACGCTAACCGATACACACACATTATGAATGGTGTATCGCGAGTGTGGCCTCCCTACAAAAGGTGTATCAAAGTTGTGTGCCCCCATTTGCTTTATTGCAGCGTGGCAACTCAATTATGCGACTGCTCTAATTTAATTGAGAACCCTTCTCTGGTGTCTCAACATGTGGACACCAGAGGAGATCCCCAGTGTACTACACTGCAGAATACGTTGGCGCTTTCATAGTTGTCAACAGTCCCAGTTTTGCAAGGGATGTCTCGGGTTTGTGCTCCAAGACTCTGTCCTGAGTATGAGGCTTGTGGCAGATGGGTTGTTTAGAGTATGGGACAATTAACCCTTGGGACATTGAGCACAAACCTGTAAAACTGAGACAGTTGGAAACTGTGCTGTATAGGTAACTAGCTTTTGCCCGCGGCTTCGCTCGCGTGGATTTTAGGATTTGTTAAAATAGTTTTTTAAAAGAAACTTGAGGTTTTTTTGGTAGAACCCCCCTTTCCCCCCACTTGGGATTTTTGGAAAATTGTAAAACACGTGTTTTTTTATTTTTCAAGAAGAATGTAAGTGCCAAATTTCACACCTGTAACATCTTTGGTTTTTGAAATATAGGTATACTGATAAAAGTATTCACATCCCTTTCCCCCACCCCCCTTAACTGGATTTTCAGAAAATGGTAAACCATGTTGTTTTTTTTGCAAGAAGACTGTAAATATCGAATTACACACCTGTAACGTCATTGGTTTGTGAAATATAGGTATAGTGATAAAAGTATTCAACCTCCTTTTTTCCCCTCCCACTGGATTTTTGGGAAATGGTAAAATAGGTGTTTTTTTGTTTCTCAAGACAAATCTAAATACCATTTTTCACGTCTGTAACATCTTCTGTTTTTGAGATGTAGGTATCCTGTTAAAAAATATTCACCCACCCCTTTTTTTACCCCCCCCCACTTGGATTTTTGGAGAATGGTAAAACACCTGTTTCTTTATTTTCAAAAGATTGTAATTACCAAATTTCACACCTGTAACATCTTGGTTTTTGAAATATAGCTATACTGATAAAAGTATTCAGACCCCTTTCCCTTGACCCCCCTTGTTTGGATATGTGGAAAATGGCAAAACACATGTTTGGTTTTTCACGAACATTGTAAATACCAAATTTCACACCTGTAACATCTTGGTTTTTGAAATATAGCTATACTGATAAAAGTATTCAGACCCCTTTCCCTTGACCCCCCTTGTTTGGATATGTGGAAAATGGCAAAACACATGTTTGGTTTTTTCACGAACATTGTAAATACCAAATTTCACACCTGTAACATCTTTGGTTTTTGAAATATAGGTAAACAGATAAAAGTATTCAACCCCCCCTTTTTGCCCCCTCGCACAGAATTTTTGGAAAATGGTAAAATAGGTGTTTTTTCATTTCTCAAGATGAATCTAAATACCAATTTTCACGTATGTAACAGCTTCTGTTTTTGAGATATAGGTATCCTGTTTAAAAATATTCAGTCCCCCCTTTTTTCACCCCCACTTGGGATTTTTGGAAAATGGTAAAACACCTGTTTTTATTTTTCAAGAAGATTGTAAATACCAAATTTCACATCTGTAACATCTTTGGTTTATGAAATATAGGTATAATGATAAAAATATTCAGACCCTTTTCCCCGACCCCCCCCCCCCCATTTGGATTTGTGGAAAATGGCAAAAAAAGCATGTTTGGTTTTTTTCACGAAGATTGTAAATACCAAATTTCACACCCGTAACATCTTCGGTTTTTGAAATATAGGTATACTGATAAAAGTATTCAACCCCCCTTTTTGCCCCCCCCAAGGAATTTTCAGAACATGGTAAAATACGTGTTATTTTATTTTTCAAGACGAATCTAAATACCAATTTTCAGGTCTGTAACATCATCTGTTTTGGAGATACAGGTATCCTGTTTAAAATATTTAACCCCCTTTTTTTGCCCCCCCACTTGGATTTTTTAAAAATGGTAAAATACGTGTTTTTTTTATTTTTCAAGACGAATCTAAATACCGATTTTCACGTCTGTAACATCTTCTGATTTTGAGCTATAGGTATCCTCTTTAAAATATTCAACCCCCTTTTCACCCCCTTAGGGGCGGAATTTCCAAAAATCCTTCCTTAGTGGGTGCCCACATCATAAAAACAGTGCACCTTCAAAATTTCACGTTCCTAGGTTAAACGGTTTCAGCTGGGCGTTGAACAGTCAGTGACTCAGTAAGGACTTTCACATTTATGATAAAAGTATTCAACCCCCCCATTTTGCCCCCCCAAGGAATTTTCAGAAAATGGTAAAATACGTGTTTTTTTATTTGTCAAGATGAATCTAAATACCGATTTTCATGTCTGTACCGTCTTCTGTTTTTAAGATATAGGTATCCTGTTTAAAATATTCAACCCCTTTTTTTGCACCCCCAGTTGAATTTTTGAAACACGGTAAAATACGTGTTTTTTTATTTTTCAAGACGAATCTAAATACCGATTTTCACATCTGTAACATCTAACCTTAATGAGTGAGCCGCGTAACCAGCAGCTTGTTTGATGGTGACTGGCGCCCTCTACTGGCAAGCTGTGGTAATACTAAATACAGTGTGTGTTTCTGAGAAATTGTTTATAGCCCTAAGGAACAATCAGATTTATTTTGATGGTCACATTGTACTCCGTGCAGATCCTGCGCCCACACACAGCTCCATGTCTATTTAGCATGGATAACTCTATACAGCATGGCCGCCATTGCACGATCGGGGCATTACATTTCAATTGTCGTGGGGGAATTATTCCATCATTGGAGCTTAAAGTGCAGCTGTCATGCCTTCTTTTTAATCACGTGCCACATACGCTGGGCTCATGCGATTGGAAATTTCTTACGATATATAAGCTAGTGTTTTTATTTTTATAAAATACGTTATAGAGAAAAAACTGAGTAATTCAAAAAGTCCCCATCACTGAATTCTGGTGGCTTCCAGAGTGAGAGACAGGGCAACCATCACTCACGCCTCGCAGCAGATTGGCTAATGAGTCAGTGAGCGGATGTAGAGCAGGGGTTCAGCAACCTTGGCCCAACAGATGGTTTGGAACTTATTTTCCCATGATGCTCAGTCTTAAGAGTGGCAGAGCATCATGGGAGATGTAGGCATCATGGGGGGATGACTCCTGGATCCAGTGCCTCGGCACATTTTACAAGTTCACATTAGTCGGTGCAGGGAACTTTGGATTCTGTTTATTAATCCATTCGCATCTCTGAAACCTTCTTATTTTGGCCAAAAAATGTTAAGCCTGCCACCACGTCAAGGTAGACTCTCTGAGCAGGACCTACACTAACCTAACCTTTCCAAGCTTTCCACACTAAAAAGGAAAGCTGGAAACTAAAAAAAACAAACTTCAAATCTTTTTAATTTTTTCTAGAAATCGAGTCCTTCAGTTCCACCTTTTGGCCAAAATATAAACCGACTCATTGAAGGCCGCTAATCAGCACCTCTTTTGGAGTTGAGGAAGGCTGTCTAAGCCTTATCCTCTGACCAAGTGACAAGGTCTCCTGTGACCTTTCTCAAGAGCCAAGGAAAACTCCTATGGAACTCTTACTTACAATATAAAAGGGGGGTTCCTAATGAGCCCCCCTGTCAGTCATGGAAGTACTTCTCAGCTCTTCCTTTTGGGGCTACAACTGAGCCACTGTTTAGGAATTATAAAAGCCTCCGAATTAATCCATCTTTTAGGGTCAGGGAAGCCTTTTATAGGGGTCTACTGGGTGCCATGGGCATCTTCCAGGCCCCTCCATAACCATAAACCTTATTATTCCCCCCAGCACCCGCCCTGACACAAAGCTTTATTTATATTCTCCTGTTTAAAAGTGACGCTAATCGTTATTCTAATGCCGTATAGAGGACAGCGTGATGTGACTGCCGGAGTCCGCATGCCATTTCTATACATTGGGGTCATTCAGTTATTGCTGCTGTTTACTGTTGTAGCCACTGCGATGACCTTCAGCGATCCAGAAAAAGAGATTCAAACAACGACAGGCAAAGCCTCATTGGTGAAATGCATCGGCTGTTGTTGGAGTTTATCGTCTCTGGATCTCTGATGTTTATCCTGGTCTCAACTAGTGATGAGCTGTTCGGGTTCCCTAATTTCCCTAAAACATCCTAATATGCTGCATTTAACCCTTTCGCTGCTGAGGCTTTTCACACCTCTGTGCTGAGGTCATTTTTACCGCTTTCGCTCATCATGTTTAACCGCGTTTTGTAGCCATATTTTGATATATTGTCATGCCTGCTAGTGCTCCTGCAGTGCGGCCTTCCCAACAGAGAGGGCGCCAGTCTCTGAATCAGGCCACTTTGAATGCCGCACCTGGTCAGGGATCTAGGCCTTTAAATATCAGTCACTGACTGTGCTCTGGGCCCTGACGTGGTTATTTCTGGCCCTCAGCGCGTGTCTATAGCTCCTGCATATTGGTTTCCTGGTTTGACTTCTGGCTTGTATATTGACTGTGTTTTTTGTGATTATCCCCTGGCATATGTTTATCTCGTGTATCGACCTCTGGCTTGTTATTACTACGATATCTCTCCTGTCCCTGATCTGTACTTCTATGTATTTTAGATTAGTACCTGGCCATTCTAAGGACCAGCTTCTCAGTTTAGTGTTTTTTCTTGCCTTTCTGGGTTTTGTCTGCGTGCTGGGTGACTCTATATCCTTACATATATGACCCAGACATATTATATATCGTTATTTCCGGCAGACTTGGCAGATTCATAATATGTCATTATTATATGTATACGTTATGTCATGTCTGTATATTTTAACAAAAATGCAATAAAATTTGAATTTTCAATAATTTATTACGTGTAAAGTGTTTTTTTTTCACATTTTAACATGCGATCGTTTGCGGTTATATTTTGTATGGGTGCGCTTGTTAAAAAAATTAGAAATGGGGTCTCGTTTTTTTAACAAACGCACCGCATACAAAAATCATTAGTGCAGCATTATTGTTCACATTATAATTGAAATGGGAACAATATTGCTGCATTAACAAAACAAAAACAAAAAAAACTTGTTTATTTTTTTTTAGAATTGTTTTTTAAATATTTTTTTCATTGGAACCCCTATCTCCACCATTGGTGGCAGCTAGGGGTTAACTCCAGGACTGGCGTCATCGTGCTATGCACGATGACGCCAGTCCTCAGGGGGAGTTCCTGGAGGCTTGGCCGACATCCAAGATGTCAGCTAGCTCCTGGAGAGGATCACGATCTTGCGCTTTTCAGCGCCGTTTCGTGATCCGGCTCCCCAGGGGTTAATCACAGCCACCGTTTGGAAGGGCAGGCTGTGACCTTCCAAACGGTGCCTGGATTAACCCTCTGCCCCCCGGCGATCGGGAGGGAGAGAGGTCCGAAGGACCTCCCCCCCTCCCTTTCAGGCGCTTCCTCCGCACATGCGGGGGGGCGCCTGAATTAGATGACATCTAATTGCTCCACCGGGGTCCCGGAGGGGCACCGGGGGGGCGCAGCAATCCGCCGGAATCCAGCAGATTGCTACCTCCTGTGCATGGACGCGCTCAGCGCGTCCATAGCACAGGAGAACCACTTGGCTGGTTACGCTGAGCGCATCCATAGCAGCCAAGTGGTTAACTGGTGTTTGAAAAAAATTCAAAATAACATCTAAGGCTAGGGTCAGATGAGCGCATTTTGTACGGACTGTGCGTCCGTGCAGTACGGACGTACTTACTGACTGACAACAAGGTAGTGGCCAAACAGTCCGTTTTTTTCACTGACGTATTTTTCGACTGATGTAGCAGGGAAAATAAATTAATATGAAAAAACATTCTGTCCGTCAAAAATGCTGGACGTATAAATGCAGTCCATCTGACCTCGTTTCATCACTCACATACAAAGCTACACGGACGTTGCGGACGTGGCGCACTCCGCACGTCTGTTCTAGCAGTATTACGTTCTTGCCTAACCTGCGTCCGTTTGCTGCGTCCGCCATGCATCCGCACTTCGGTGCGGACGTACTTCATGTGTGGGGCTCCATTGGTCAGAATGCTATGCTGCCACGGATGTACAAATGTGCGGCAACACTGACGTGATAACTGCGCTCGTCTGACCCCAGCCTTAAGCAATGTTATTTTTCACCTCGGGATTAAACATTCACAGGGTTATTCAAAGAGCGGTGAAAAGCAGGAGAATAACTGGAGAAGTGAAAACTCTAGGTCAAAATAGCCAAACCAGAAAAATTCTCCCATTTCAGGCTAGGGTCAGACGAGCGTGATTTCTACGGACTGTACGTCCGTGCACACGGACGTACGTTAGTACGGAAGACGCAGTAGTGGTCAGACAATCCGTTTTTTTCACTGACGTATATATTTTGTCGGATGTAGGAGGGAAAATAAATTAGAAAGCAAAACCATTTTGTCCGTGAAAAATGCTGGACGTATAAATGCAGTCCGTCTGACCACGTTCCATCACTCACACACAAAGCTATGCGGACGTTGCGGACGCAGTGCACTTTGTGCGGCCGTTCCAGCGGTTGTACGTTCTTGCCTGCCTTGCGTCCGTGGGCCGCGGCCGTTGTGCGTCCGCAGTTCAGTGCGGACGTACTTCGTGTAACGGGCTCCGATTATCACGGATGTACTTTTAGGCGCAATCACGGACGTGAACACTACGCTCGTCTGACAGCAGCCTCACTCACTTTCCAAATTGGCTATTTGGTCTAGATTGTTCTCTTCTCCTGCCAGTTCTCCTGGCTTTCACCTCTCTCTCAGGGTTGTTCAGAGAAAGGTGAAAACCAGGAGAATGGCAGGAAAAGAGAACAATCTGGACCAAATAGCTGATTTGGAAAGTGAGATAAGGCTAGGGTCAGACTAACGCATTTTTCACAGCGACCGTCAAAAAGTGCGTCCGAACGCATTGCCTTATTTTTTCACGGAATGCGCGAAAACGGTCATACGATGCACATTTTTGTGCGTGATTTTTTACGGATCCAAACCAGGAAACTTTGGGTGTCTGGACGTTATGTTGGCATGAGCAGGGTCTGACGTCTCCAAATCACGCACACACGCCGCTAGTGGACGCAGCGCACTCTGTACGTCAGGTACTAACGGTTCTGCGTTCTCGAAAAAATGCGTTCATTTTCCACTTGCGTTGCGCAGCCGGACTTTCGTGCGACCGTACTTCGTATATTGGCCGTCATTGCCCGTCATTTGCTGCTAGTGCGGTCGTGATTAAGTGCGCCTAAGGCTGGGGTCAGACGAACGCAGTGTTAACGTCCGTGTTGCCGCACATAAGTACGTCCGTGATAGCATACAATTGTGTTAAATGGAGCCCCACACACGAAGTACGTCCGCACAGAAGTGCGGGGGCTGACGGACGCTGCAAACGGATGCAGGTTAGGCAAGAACGTAATACTGCTAGAACGGACGTGCGAGTGCGCCACGTCCACAACGTCCGTGTAGCTTTGTGTGTGAGTGATGCAACAAGGTCAGACGGACTGCATTTATATGTCCAGCATTTTTGACGGACAGAATGTTTTTTCATTGTAATTTATTTTCCCTGCTACATCAGTCAAATAATACGTCAGTGAAAAAAACCGGACTGTGTGGCCACTACCTTGTAGTCAGTCAGAAAGTACGTCCCTACTGCACGAACGCACAGTCCGTACAAAATGCGCTCATCTGACCCTAGCCTTAACGCACGTTAAAAATTCGCTAGTCTGACCCTAGCCTAAATGGGAGAATTTTTTTGGTTTGGCTATTTTGACCTAGAATTATCCATTCTCCAGTCATACTCCTGCTCTACACCGCTCTCTGAATAACCCCGACAGGGTTATTCAGAGAAAGGTGAAACTCAGGAGAATGACTGAAGAGAAAATTCTAGGTCAAAATAGCCAAACCAGAAAAATTCTCCCATTTTTCTCACTTTCCAAATCGGCTATTTGGTCTAGAATTTTCCATTCTCCAGTCATTCTCCTGCTTTTCACCGCCAAAAAATCAGTAAACTTTTTCTGCGCGTCCGAAAATGTCTCCTCTTTTCATACAGACTGCCGCCCCAAGCAGTTGTTTATGGATAGATTAAAGGAAAAGCATTTACTGTCACGGCGTCGCACTCACCGGGCTACAGTGCGGGCAGCTGCGGGTGCACGGCGCATTCTGGCGGTCCTGGCACGGGATCAGGTCCCCCTCAGGGACCCTCCTGGGGCCTGCGGTCCCCCTCGGCATCCCCCGGTGGGTACAGGTGGCCGGGAGGCTCGATCCGCTGTGCGGACTCGGCGGTCCCGCCTTCCTCTGGTGTCTCTTGCGGCTTGTCGGGGCGGGGCTTCTGGATAGGCGCGCGCGCACGCCCTAGACCCGGTCTTATGGGTACCACTACTGAACCCCTCCCAGACACAAGTGACACACCTGTTACAGAGGGCAATCCCAGAGCTCTGATATCCCTATAAATACACAGTCTGCACACTTGTCCTTTGCTGGATAGTTGAGTGTTTTCTAGCTGAGTACTTTGATTCCCTTCTCACGTGTATACTCGTTACTGACCATTGGCTTTCGTACCCGACCTTTCTACCTTCTGGCACCCCAACATTGGCTTTCGTACCCAACCATTCTACCTTCTGGCACCCCGACCATTGGCTTTCATACCCGACCATTCTACCTTCTGGAATCCTGACCATTGGCATACGCACCCGACCAAGCTACCCTCATACCTCCTACCCTACATCATCCTTTCCGCCTCGAACTCCAATCTCCGCATCCCGAGGTCCAGTCTCCAACAGTACCCCAACCGTGACAGAACTATCCAGCCAAGAAGTCATGGACCCTGCGGACGTATTGGATGCTATCGCTTCCTTGACTCGTCAGGTGACAATATTATCCCATTCAGTACAGGACTTACACACAAATGCAAGGACAAGTCCAACACCTACTCCCCGTCTCGTCGTCACCCCAAAACGATGACATGACTGGTCCAGAACCCAGAATCCCGATGCCCGATCGGTTCTCTGGACGCCGAGAATCCTATAGGGGATTCCTCATGTCATGTGAAATCCTGTTCGAACTAAACCCCCGCACCTATCAGACGGATTTTGTACGGATCCGCAGTTATTTCCCTTTTCTCGGATGAGGCTCAAGTCTGGGCACATAACCTCCTACGTACCGCAGACCCGGTGTTGCAGTCATGGAACTCCTTTTTGCTGGCCATGAATCTATTGTATGAGGACCCTCATAGATCCGAGTTTCCCCAGGCACAGATCCGGCAACTGAGACAGGGCAGAAGACCCATCGAAAACTACATAGTTGAATTCCGCCGATTGGCATCTGAGACTGGATGGAATGACACCACATTAGTTAGCCAATTCCGATGGGGTCTGTCCAAGTCCGTCAAAGATGAGTTGGCTCGAGGCGAAACACCCACCTCTTTGGAGCCCCTAATTCGTCTTGCTCTCCAAATCGACAGATGCATTCGTGAACGTGTACGAGAGAGAGCCCTGTTTTCTCCACCCTCCCGACCTCCAGCTCCTCGTATGTTGGCGCTACCACCACCTCCGAATACTTCTACTATACCATCCGCTGAAGAACCGATGCAACTCAATGTTGTTCGTGGCCGGCTAACTCCTCAAGAGAATCAACGTAGACGTGACAACGGCTTGTGCCTATACTGTGGAAAGAATACCCACCTCGTCCGGGACTGTCCTGACACACCAACCAAGGGAGGTATGGCTACCTCCGTGTCTAGTGTCCAATCCCCTCACTTATTGGTACAACTTGTTTTACAGTGGGAAGAAAAAACTACCACGGTGGAGGCCATGATTGATAGCGGAGCCAGCAATTGTTTCATAGACACTGCCTTGGTTGCTAAATTGTCCATTCCGGTATTGAATAAAAATATACCCGTACCTATACAAGTTGTCGACGGTTCTTCCCTTGGTGCTGGTCCTGTCACTAAAGAGACCATCCCTCTCTCCTCAACATTAGGACCCTCCCATAGGGAGCTATTATCCTATGATGTCATTACGTCACCTGTGTTCCCGGTAATATTGGGCCTTCCTTGGCTTCGCCTTCACGACCCAATCATAAGGTGGTCCTCGGGTCAGCTTTTGTTTCCCTCTCTCCATTGTCGTAAAATATGCCTACAGGAGGTCACTGCCACGGTATGCTCCATCCTGGATCTTCATAAAACTCCCTCCAATGTTACGCTCCCACAGGTCTATCAGTCGTTCAAAGATGTATTCGATGAACGGGGAGTGGATGCTCTACCCCCACATCGACCATATGACTGTCCAATTGACCTTCTACCGGGTGCTCCAATCCCCTACGGGCGACTATACCCGTTGTCAGAACCCGAACTGGCCATCCTTAAAGAATATATAGATGAAAACCTGGCAAAGGGGTTTATACGTCCCTCCACCTCACCTGCTGGAGCCGGTATTTTCTTTGTGGCGAAAAAAGATGAGGGGTTACGCCCCTGCGTTGATTATCGTGCCTTGAATCACATAACCGTTAAAAATCGTTATCCCTTACCGTTAATTCCAGAATTGATGGATCGCTTGAAAACGGCAACCATCTTTTCCAAACTAGATCTGAAAGGAGCTTACAATCTGATTCGTGTAAAGGAAGGGGACGAATGGAAAACGGCTTTCCGCTCCAGATACGGACACTTCGAATACACAGTGATGCCCTATGGGCTATGCAATGCCCCTGCCACATTTCAATGTTTTATCAATGTTGTTTTTCGCGATATGCTGGATCAATGTGTTGTCATATATCTGGATGACATTCTTGTGTATTCCTCTACTCTAGAAGAACACCGAAGCCAAATGCAACAGGTACTGCAACGCCTCCGCCAACATCACCTATTCGCTAAACTTGACAAATGCCTATTTGAGGTCCATACTGTGGAATTCCTGGGTTTCATCATTCGACCCGGTACCATTGCCATGGATGAAAAGAAAACACAAGCCATCAAACACTGGCCTATACCTCTCAACAGAAAACAGGTACAACGTTTTCTAGGTTTTGCCAATTTTTATCGCAAATTCATTCGCAACTTCAGTCAAATTGCCCAACCTTTAACGGCTCTTACTAAGTCTACTGTTCCTTTCCAATGGTCCACGAATGCTACCAAAGCATTTAATGATTTACGAGAACGGTTCTGTTCGGCACCCATCCTCTCTCACCCAAATCCATCTTTTGCCTATTACCTGGAAGTGGATGCCTCCAATAACGCTACCGGGGCCATCCTCTCTCAGCGTTGCCCAACAACCAATAATTTACACCCGATAGCCTTTTTTTCCAAAAAGATGAGTCCAGCGGAGTGTAACTACGATATCATTAAACAAGCACTGGAGGAATGGAGACACATCCTGGAGGGGTGTCTGCGCCCCATAACAATATATACGGATCACAAGAATCTCGAGTATTTGAAGACGGCAAAACGGCTACGTCCCAGACAGGCCAGGTGGGCCCTCTTCTTCTCTCGTTTTCAATTTCATCTCACATTCCGTCCTGGATCACGCAATGGCAAGGCTGACGCTTTATCGCAACTACATGAGTATTATTCCGGAAAAGATAAAACGGAGGAGACCATTCTCCAACCACATCAGTTTCTCTCGGTCACTTCCTGTTTACTGAACGATATTGCACAAACCGAAGCCCCATCTCCTACGTCGACCGTACCACCAAAAAACCGCATCCTAGTACCAAAGGAGAAACAACTCCAGATACTGCAGCAATGTCATGATTCCCCCCTAGCCGGTCACGCAGGAAGAACAAAAACATGGAAGTTAATATCCCGTCATTTCTGGTGGCCTTCACTATCTCGAGATGTTCGGAACTACGTCAAATCATGTGACGTTTGTGCCAGAGCAAAAACCCCTCCACAAAAACCCCTTGGGTTATTACAACCTCTCCCGGTACCTGAATCACCTTGGTCACATGTCACCATGGATTTTATTGTGGATCTCCCTCCCTCTGCAGGACATACCTGCATCATGGTTATAGTAGATCGTTTAACCAAATTAGCTCATTTTGTCCCTTCTGTGAGAATACCCACGGCCAAAGAGACCGCGTCATTGTTCATAGCTCAAGTGTTCCGTCTACATGGTATACCGTCCTCCATAGTCACCGATAGGGGTACCCAATTCATGTCACATTTTTGGAAAGCTTTTTGTTCCTCGCTTAAGATATCCGTTGATCTATCCACCTCACACCATCCCCAGTCTAACGGGCAAACAGAACGAACCAATCAAACACTTGAGACTTATTTACGCTGTTATTCATCTTATCAACAGAACAACTGGTTGGAACTACTCCCGATAGCAGAGTTTTCCTACAACTCGCATACGCACGAGTCAACCACTTTTTCTCCATTTTTTCTCACCTATGGCTACCACCCGGCCATGTTACCGGGACTACCCTCTTACATCTCTGTTCCCGATGCTACTACACGCCTCCGTCTTCTAGCAGACGGTCTAGCTAAGGCCCGAGATGCCCTACATCACTCCCAAGCCATGTACAAGCAACATGCAGATCGATCCCGTGCTGCCTCCCCGACATATCTCCCTGGCCAAAAGGTTTGGCTATCCACTCGCTTTCTCCAGCTCTCCTGTCCCTCACGAAAATTGGGACCACGTTACATCGGCCCGTTTATTGTTGTAGAGCATGTCAATGTGGTTGCTGTTCGTCTTCGTCTCCCGCCACGCTACTCGTTTCATCCTGTGGTCCACATTTCCCTCCTGAAACCGTGCCATGCCAACCCTTTCCCGGGCAGGTCCCGTACACCCCCTCCTCCTGTTCTTGTTGATGGTACCGAAGAGTACGTGGTTGGGGCTATCCTCGATTCTCGTTGGCGTCGTGGGGTGCTCGAATATCTCATCCATTGGAAGGACTTTGGGCCTGATGAGGATTCCTGGGTTCCCTCTTCGGACGTTCACGCCCCCCGCCTTGTTCGGTCGTTTCATGTTTCCTTCCCTGCCAAGCCGGGTCCTCGGCGCCCCCGGAGGTTGCGCCTTGGGGTGGGGTTCTGTCACGGCGTCGCACTCACCGGGCTACAGTGCGGGCAGCTGCGGGTGCACGGCGCGTTCTGGCGGTCCTGGCGCGGGATCAGGTCCCCCTCAGGGACCCTCCTGGGGCCTGCGGTCTCCCTCGGCGTCCCCCGGTGGGTACAGGTGGCCGGGAGGCTCGATCCGCTGTGCGGACTCGGCGGTCCCGCCTTCCTCTGGCGTCTCTTGCGGCTTGTCGGGGGCGGGGCTTCTGGATAGGTGCGCGTGCGCGCCCTAGACCCGGTCTTATGGGTACCACTACTGAACCCCTCCCAGACACAAGTGACACACCTGTTACAGAGGGCAATCCCAGAGCTCTGATATCCCTATAAATACACAGTCTGCACACTTGTCCTTTGCTGGATAGTTGAGTGTTTTCTAGCTGAGTACTTTGATTCCCTTCTCACGTGTATACTCGTTACTGACCATTGGCTTTCGTACCCGACCTTTCTACCTTCTGGCACCCCGACATTGGCTTTCGTACCCGACCATTCTACCTTCTGGCACCCCGACCATTGGCTTTCATACCCGACCATTCTACCTTCTGGAATCCTGACCATTGGCATACGCACCCGACCAAGCTACCCTCATACCTCCTACCCTACATCATCCTTTCCGCCTCGAACTCCAATCTCCGCATCCCGAGGTCCAGTCTCCAACAGTACCCCAACCGTGACATTTACCGTCATTTGAAATGTCATTTTTTGGTTTTTACTTATTTCTATACATCCTAGAAATCCGCCAATTCACGGGCAGGTTATGGGGACCTCCTAGGCACGATATTTGAAGGAATTTTTCATTTTTATTTTTAACCCTTATTTCATTGAAAACTTACTGTCCCTTTAAAAACGTTTTTTTTTTAACTTTTTGTCCTTGTTTCCTGTCTCCCAGGGCACTACCCAGACCCCCATACACTTTTTATGGCAAATATCTAGCATATATGCCCTCTTGGAGGGCACTCTAAAAACCGAATTTTCAGCCCCATTGACTTGTATGGGGTTCGAGTTCGGGTTCGGGCTCGGGCTCGGATCCGAACATTTGGAAAGTTCGGGTTCGGCTTCGAACCGAACTCGGGGAGTGTTCGGCTCATCCCTAGTCTCAACAACAGCAAACACCGGAAATCAGTTAATAACCCCCATTGTGATGGGATTCTATAAGACGTGCCCGCCGGGCGACTGCTCAACAAAGGAGCTTCCCCAGCGTCAAAGGTGAGGATATTTATAATAATGTGAATACCTTTCCATCCTCCCAATCTTAACCACCCCATCATTAAAGTTCCCACCCGTATCTGTTTCACCCAACCTATCCGGGTTTTGAAATCTCTGTACGGGTTTGTGATGAGCCTCGCCCATGACATACATATATCCAGGGCTAGGCACATTAACCAGAAAACCAGGGCTGCAGGAGGTGTCAATCACCCGGCCCAGCAGGCCCGGCTCCTGGGTCAAGAGAGGAGTTGTGGGACAGTCCCCCACACAGTCCCCTTCTTCCTGGCCTGGCACAGAGGTGGCAAAATGCAGCTACAGAGTCTGCCTGTGTCTCCCCTTCATGCTGGCCCCGCCCCTCCAACCCAACAGCAGCAGGTCCTGATACACAAGGCAGAGCTCTAGCCCATCTCTTCTTTCCCATGTCTCTCTTCTTCCCCTTTACCCCTCGTCCTTCCCCTCTCCCCTTCCCCTTCTTCCACTCTCCCATTTTCTCCCACCTCCTTTCTGCAATATTATTCCCCCTTTTTTCCTGGTCTCCCTCCTCCTCCACCCTCTCTCCCTCTCCTTTTTTCCGTCCTGCTTCTTTTCTCCCTCCCTCTCCTATTTTCTCCCTCTCTCCTCTTGTCTCTCCTTCTTTCTCTCTCCCCTTTTATTCCCTCCATCCATGTACACTCTTTTTTACCATCCCTCTCTCCTCCCCTTTTCTCTCTCTCTCACACCCCTCTCTCCTTTTCCTTTTTTTCCCTCTCTCTCTCCTTTGTCTGTTAACAATATCCTATAAGGAATAACAGCATAAGTTAAATAACATGAATAAAAACAGACATTTGAAAGCTGAGAAATCTGTAATAAAACTAATTATTAATTAAGAAATTAGCATTAACCCTGTATCAGTGTGTAAATATTTTACCGATCTATCTGTATCTTTCTATCTATCTCTCTATCACTCTTTATCTCTACCGCTGTCCCTCTCTCTATCTCTATGAGGCTCTCTATATCTATCCATCTTTCCATTTCCATCTCAGTATCATTATCCAACGTTCCACTTCCATCTCAGTATCATTATCCAACGTTCCATTTCCATCCATTCCATCCATTTCCATCTCTATATCATTATCCAACTTTCCATTTCCAACTCAGTGTCATTATCCAACTTTCCATTTCCATCTCAGTATCATTATCCAACTTTCCATTTCCATATCTATATCATTATCCAACTTTCCATTTCTATCTCAGTATCATTATCCAACGTTCCATTTCCTTCTCAGTATCATTATCCAACATTCCATTTCTATCTATATATCATTATCCAACTTTCCATTTCCATCTCTATATCATTATCCAACTTTCCATGTCCATCTCTATATCATTATCCAACTTTCCATTTCCATCTCTATATCATTATCCCACTTTCCATGTCCATCTCAGTATCATTATCCAACTTTCCATTTCCATCTCAGTATCATTATCCCACTTTCCACGTCCATCTCAGTATCATTATCCAACTTTCCATTTCCATCTACATATCTTTATCCAACATTCCATGTCCACCTGTATATCTTTATCCAACTTTCCATGTCCATCTCTGTATCCATAGCATATATCAATCTTTTCTTAATTATGTATTATATCTGTCCCTCTCTCTCGCCTTTTCTCCCTCTCTCTCTCTCCTTTTCTCCTTCTCTCTCTCGCCTTTTCTCCTTCTCTCTCTCCTTTTCTCCCTCTCTCGCTCTCTCCTTTTCTTCCTTAGTCAGTGGGGAAAGTCAGTAATTAAATTAAAGGGTAAGTCATGGGCCAGGACTCTGGGAGTTTCTGTCAGTCAGATACAAAGTAATACAATAAAGCTGTGGTTTTAGTTCTATAGGTAGAGCTTGTAAATTCCCATCTAACTAGAAATAAGCCAATATCGTGGTCAAAATATCATGTGGGTAACCCTGGTACTAGGAAACAGCTTAGAAGCACGATATGGTGAATGTAATTAAAATGTAACTTTAAATAAATTGCCACTAAGAGAACCCGCTGCCTTAACTCAGGCACACACAAAATGACAAACAGAAAGAGGACATATGACAAATAAAAAAACAAAGTCATATATTATCACAATGCTGATATACATACAAGTCTACTAGAGTGATGGGTGATGTGTGATTTTTAAATCTCCTTTTTTGATTTTGGTCTCCTGTGGCAACAGTGTTACTTTTCAGAGAGGGCTAATCTGAATCGTTTCTAGTCACTCTCTGTTTCCTTATATATGTCCAGTTAAGTGGACTAGCTACAGGGCCGGCGCCTCCATTAAGCCAATTAGGCAGCTGCCTATGGCTCCCTTAAGAGGAGGGTGTCACACTGGGCTAATATAAGGGCAAGCATTATAGCAGATGTTATGTTTTGCTTGTGTAGAGCTGACGTGGAGCTTCCAGAAGTGCCCTAATGCCATTAGCCCAACACAGGTGATGGGTGCGAGAGCTGTTTGATGGCAAGTGCCCTCTGCTAGGGTTGAGCCAAACACCCCCCGAGTTCGGTTCGAGCCCGAACCCGAACTTCCCATTTGTTCAGGACCAGACCCGAACCCGAACTCCCATGCAAGTCAAAGGGGCTGAAAATTCGGTTTTTTAGAGTGCCCTCCAAGAGGGCATATATGCTACATATTTGCCATAAAAGGTGTATGGGGGTCCGGGTAGTGCCCTGGGGGACAGGAAACAAGGATAAAAAGTTAAAAAAAAAACGTTTTTAAAGGGACAGTGAGTTTTCCATGAAATAAGGGTTAAAAATAAAAACGAAAAATTCCTTCAAATATCGTGCCTAGGAGGTCCCCATAACCTGCCCGTGAAGTGGCGGATTTCTAGGATGTATAGAAACACTTAAAAACAAATAAATGACGTTTCATATGACGGTAAATGCTTTTCCTTTAATCTATCCATAAACAACTGCTTGGGGCAGCAGCCTGTATGAAAAGACATTTTAGGACGCGCAGAAAAAGTTTAGTGTTTTTTTGGGCTAAATTATTGTGAAACTTATGCAGGCTTTAGATGAAAGTAACAATAGGTGCTTTAAAATTGGGCTTTTAGCTTCGGCAACAGTGCCGTCACACCGTAACCCCTCTGAGGATATGAATCTGATCAAGGCGTCAATGGCAGTGCACCCAGATATTGTGCCTTTAATGACAGGCAAGCAAGTATCATCATACAGTAACCCCTCTGTAGTATTGTGGAAGAGTGCAGGGGTGGACCAAGCGGTCCTATATTAAAAAGATATGAATCTGGTAATGGGCGTCAGTGCACCCAGATATTGTGCCTTTGGTGCCAGGCCATCAAGTATCATCATACAGTAACCCCTCTGTGTTATTGTGGAAGAGTGCAGGGGTGGACCATGTGGTCCTATATTGAAAAGATATGCATCTGGTTAAGGCGTCAGTGCACCCAGATATTGTGCCTTTGGTGCCAGGCCATCAAGTATCATCATACAGTAACCCCTCTGTAGTATTGTGGAAGAGTGCAGGGGTGGACCATGTGGTCCTATATTGATTTTTTTTATCTGTTAATGGGCGTCAGTGCACCCAGATATTGTGCCTTTGGTGCCAGGCCATCAAGTATCATCATACAGTAACCCCTCTGTGGTATTGTGAAAGAGTGCAGGGGTGGACCATGTGGTCCTATATTGAAAAGATATGCATCTGGTTAAGGCGTCAGTGCACCCAGATATTGTGCCTTTAGTGCCAGGCCATCAAGTATCATCATACAGTAACCCCTCTGTGGTATTGTGGAAGAGTGCAGGGTTGGACCCTGCTGTTCAAAAAATTAAAATTATATAAAACTGGCACAGGCGTCAGTGCAGCCAAATATTGTGCCTTTCATGGCAGCAAGTGCATTCACACCGTAACCCTTTTGTGGAAGAGTTCAGTGCTGGAGGTTTTGTGCATGCAGAAGACATACCCGATCTATTCCGTTACTTCGGCTGGCAATGGGTGCCTACATTTGACGTCCCTGGGCGTCGAGGACTAAAAAAAATTAAAAATGCATCAGTCAAGCGGCCCTGGCCTTCACTGCTATTCCTCTGATTACCTGCAGCCTCAGAAGCACGTGTGTCAGCACTTGGTAATCCAACAGTGCCTGGAAAGGTGTTACACAAGTTTCGCTTTAGAGCGTCCTCAAGTTTTGTCATCCTGTGCTCCCTCTGTGTGGGCAGAATGAGCTCTGCAACTTTCCCCTTGTATCGTGGATCAAGAAGGGTTGCCAACCAGTAATGATCCCTCTCCTTGATAGCACGAATCCTGAGGTCCTTTAGCAGGCTTTGCATCATTAGGGAGCCCATGCAGCGTAGGTTGGAGGAGGCATTAGCTGCCGAGTCTTCCTGGTCAATGAGGATGACCGTATCGTGCACTTCCTCCTCCCAGCCACGCACAAGCCCTTCTGTTTCTGGGCACACAAAACCCTGCCTTGAGGAATCCCCACCTTCAATGCCCCCACTACTTAAATAGTCCTCATCCTCCTCCTGTCTGATCTGAGTAGGACCCGCCGGAATGCTGTCTGCGGAAAGACTGGGGCCTTGAGAGCTAGGGAAGGCCTCCTCTTCCTCCCGCTGCTCTGCCTCTAGAGCCACATCTATAATTCCCCGCAGAGTGTGCTCCAGTAGGAACACTAAAGGAATTGTGTCACTGATGCATGCACTGTCCCTACTCACCATCCTCGTTACCTCCTCAAATGGTGACAGTACAGTGCATGCATCCTTGATCATCAGCCACTGCGGGGGGGGGGAAACCAAGTTGACCTGAACCTGTCCTTGTGCCATACTCACACAAGTACTCGTTGATGGCCTTCTGCTGCTTGTGCAGACGCTGCAGCATTGCTAATGTTGAATTCCACCTGGTGGGCAAGTCACGGATCAGACGGTTTGTGGGAAGGTGGAATTCTCTTTGAATTTCTGCAAGGCGAACGCTTGCTGGGAATGACCGTCTGAAGTGGCTGCAGACTTTTCTGGTCTGGATGAGAAGCTCTGGCAGCCCTGGGTACTTGGTTAGGAAACGCTGTACCACCAGATTTAGGACGTGTGCTAGGCATTGGTACATGCGTCAATTTACCCTTGCATAGGGCGGAGAGAAGGTTGCTGCCATTATCGCAGACGATCATTCCCAGCTCAAGCTGGCGTGGTGTTAACCATCTCTGCACCTGCCCCTGCAGAGCTGACAAAATTTCTGACCCGGTGTGGCTCCTGTCCTCTAAACAAACCAGCTCAAGCACAGTATGGCATCTTTTTGCTTGAGCCATTGCGTACACCCTGTCAGGCATCGGTTTAACTGCCACTTCGTCAGAGACAGAGAAGAAGGAGGAGGAGGAGGAGGTGGTGGTGGTGGAGCAGACAGACCTCATACAAGCAGCTTTCTGGAGGCGTGGTGGATGAACAAGCTCCAGCACAGAGCCCCGTCTTGGATCATTCCCAGCTGCAATCAGAGTTACCCAGTGTGCCGTGAAGGAAATGTAACGACCCTGTCCATGCTTGCTGGACCACGTGTCTAAAGTGACATGCACCTTGCTGCTGACTGCCTTTCCCAATGACTGGATAACATTGTCTTCCACGTGCTGGTATAGTGCTGGAATGGCCTTGCGTGAAAAGTAATTGGTGTTTTGGAACCTGCCACAGTGGTACAACGCATTCAGCAAATTCACGGAAGGGAGCAGAGTCCACCAGCTGGAAAGGCAGCAGCTGCAATGCGAGTAATTTTGCTAAGATGGCATTTAGACGCTGTGCTTGGGGATGGTTGGGACTATATTTTTTCTTTCGCTGCAGCAGCTGCGGCAACGTACTCTGACTGCGTAAATCTTCAGCTACTGGGATGATGTCACATTGTGAGGAAGGACATGCTGGTACATCCATTACTGTAGCATCATCCCTGTCGGTGGAGGTTGTAGGCAAATGCATGGCAGGACATACAGTGTGGGTAGAGACAGATGAGGAGGAGGAGAACCTATGCAAAGTTTTGCCCCAAAGGGATGTGTGGCACTTGTTCATATGTCGCCTCAAGCACGTGGTACCCAAGTGTCCGTTGTCTTTCCCACGCTTCAGCCTCCTCTGACATAGACTACAAATAGCAACGCTGGGGTCTGATGCACAGTTCTTAAAGAACTCCCAGACAGCAGATTTCCTGCATGTGTTCTTTGAGACAACAGCACTCTGCACCAGAGCAGCTCTGACATGTGATGCCTTGGACTGGCTAGTGCTACGGTTGGTCACAGAGGATGTTGTGCCTCGTGTTTGCTGTGCCTCCTCCTCCTACTCCCCCTCCTCCTCACTTGATTCCTCAATTTGATCTGGCACCCAGGTGGAGTCAGTGACCTCATCATCATCAAAGTCATCTTCACCCCCTATCTGCTTATCACTGGAGCCAACTTGGCAGTATGCTGCAGCTGCTGGGTCAACATGAGTGCCAGTTATTTGTGTGTCATCACTGGCACCCCCTTCCTCTAGGTTGATTATACTCCCTTCATCAACCTCAGAGATTGAATCAGAGCACTGTACTTGCTGCGCATCCTCAAGCAGCATGTCACTCTCATTGTAGTCAAACAATTCAGCTGACTCCTCCGCGTGTGATAGCGAGGCTACGGCAGGATT
This sequence comes from Leptobrachium leishanense, assembly GCA_009667805.1. Lineage (NCBI taxonomy): Eukaryota > Metazoa > Chordata > Amphibia > Anura > Megophryidae > Leptobrachium > Leptobrachium leishanense. The sequence goes on along the minus strand of CM019070.1, from coordinate 70,529,331 downwards.
GCTGTGGACATGGAGGCTGCATTAGATGCTTTGGCAGCGGAGGTGGACTGTAAAGCACTAGAAGCCTGGCTGGCAGAGGACTCGGAGGATGAGGATGGCCTGGTTAGCCAATCCACCAAGTCCTCTGTATGTTGCTGCTGCTTAAGACGGCCAGCACCAGTTAGAAAGGACAAACGTGCCCCTGCAGAGGATGCACTACATCCACCACGACCAGAGACACAGCCTCCCGACACAGGGGCTGCTTGCCCTCTTATCTGTGTCTGGGAGCGTCTGCCTGTCCTTTTTGTTCTTTCAGACATGGTGAGTGATATATAGATTAATATATACAGAACTCTGATTCAACTCTGGTATAAAGATTTAAATAACTCTGTTATAACTCAGTGAGACACACTGATAGCTGGCAGCCAGTGACAAGAGACAGATCACCTTAATTCACAAATGTTTTAAATAAATTAGTGAGCCCCAAAATACAGCGTGGTACTTTTTGTATGAGGAGACACAGATCACCTTAATTCCCAAGTGTTTTAAAGAAATTAGTGAGCCCCAAAATACAGCGTGGTACTTTTTGTATGAGGAGACACAGATCACCTTAATTCCCAAGTGTTTTAAAGAAATTAGTGAGCCCCAAAATACAGCGTGGTACTTTTTGTATGACGAGACACAGATCACCTTAATTCCAAGTGTTTTAAAGAAATTAGTGAGCCCCAAAATACAGCGTGGTACTTTTTGAATGACGAGACACAGATCACCTTAATTCCCAAGTGTTTTAAAGAAATTAGTGAGCCCCAAAAATTGCTGGCTGTGTGACGAGACACAGAAGATCACCTTAATTCCCAAGTGTTTTAAAGAAATTAGTGAGCCCCAAAATACAGCGTGGTACTTTTAGTATGACGAGACACAGATCACCTTAATTCCCAAGTGTTTTAAAGAAATTAGTGAGCCCCAAAAAGATTTGCTGGCACAGTGACAAGACCTAGAAAATCACCTCAATTCACAAATGTTTTAAATAAAGTTATAAACCCCAAAAAAAAACTTGCTGGCACAGTGACAAGACACACATCACCTACATTCAATGATATTTGGTATAAATGAGACCCAAAAAGACTTGCTGGCACAGTGTGACAAGACCCAGAAAATCACCTCAATTCACAAATGTTTTAAATAAAGTTGTAAACCCCCAAAAAAACTTGCTGGCACAGTGACAAGACACACATCACCTAAATTCCCTGATATTTGGTAGAAATGAGACCCCCCAGACCCCCCCAGTAGCGTCGCAGACCGGCAGTAACAACACACACAACTATCTGCTTTGAAATCTCCTCTGAAATGCGTGCAGAATCGGCGCTTTGAAACCTTATATAGTGTGCTGCGGGACTTAGCTCTGTGAGCCCATGATTGGGCAAAATCTGAGCGGTGATTGGCATAGTGTTCAACCAGTCTTGCACCAGACCTGTGGTCAGGTGCAAGGCTGTAGCCAATTACGAGCTTCAGGCATTGGGAAAATGCATTGTGGTCCATTGTGGTCGAACATGCGGCGAACACCCGGAAATGTTCGGGGTTCGCGATCAACCCCGAACCGTCCGAACCCGAACAGCTCATCCCTACCCTCTGCCTGAAAGGTGGGGGAGAAATACATTAGAAGGTTAGGGTAAAAGGTGTGTGGGAAAGATTATCAGAGAGGCATTAGATGTTGATGAAATTGGAAAAGTAGAAATAATAAGAGTGTGAAAAGTATTAGGTCAGGGTCAGACGAGTGCAATATGTGCACCCGTACTGACGTGCCTCCCAGCGTCCATCGCAGATGGCGACGCTTCGACGGGGCCGGTCACACGCTGGTCATACGCTGTAGCGCGCTCGCGAATTGCTCGCGCTACAAGCGGACGTGCAGAAAGCATCCCCGTCAAACCGCTAGACACGTGTTGGATGGGGCTGCAAATCGCGATCCTCCATAGGGGGATCCAGACTTGCAGCGCTGGGCGCACTAACTGCGCTCAGCGAGGTGGCCAGATGGGCGTCAGAGTGGAAGGACGTCCACTCTCGCGGACGTTCTTTCCGCTCTCAAAGACGCTCGTCTGACGCCGGCCTTAGGGGACCAGGGACAGCATTTGGTGCAGAAGGAATGGAGTGTTGGGGTGGCAATCTATTTTATGCCTAGGGTGGCAAAAACACTACTTTGTATGCAAGATACGCTCACTATGCCACCGCTCTGATTATACTAGTGCAATTACTTTCCCTCCTTTCCTATTTACCGGGAACCCACGAAGCATCACATTCTTACTGTGTCAGCAATCTTTATGCTAGTTTCCGAATCGGGTTATTGAATAACATTTTGTCTCCTAGCCATAGGGGAACCTTTTGAGTTTTTTATTTGTCATATGTCCTCCATCCGTTTGTCAGTTTGTGTCTGCCTGAGTTAAGGCAGCAGGTTCTCTTAGCGGCAATTTATTCAAAGTTACGTTTTAATTACATCCACCATATCGTGCTTCTAAGCTGTTTCCATCAGTCAGTCTATAGGTGGGTGTCTGTCGATACATTACTGTCCAATATGTCCCACGTTGCGACCAGCAGGAGATAAGATGGAATTAATCGACAGCCGTGGACTGGTGGAATATGTTGGACTGCGGGTTGATGTAGGAGAAGCCGACGAATAGTTCTTTCTCTTTGTCACTGAGTGGTGCCGGATGATCCACTATCGGCCTGTTCTTCATAACCATTGATGTTAGGAATTCTAGCGGTGGCTGCAAACACTATGTAACAGTTACATGACAAGAATTGCGTTTGAAAACATTCAAAGGAAAGCACAACCCTTAGCAAACAATTATAATATTCACGTCAGGAAAGACATAGCATCTTCCTCTCTGCGCTGCTGAGGTCAGGCCTGTGAGATACTTTATAAATATGAGGCACAAGCTCAAGACTGACTCTGTTGCCTCTCTGGACCGATCCCTCCATGACAAGGCTTAGTGACCAGCATTTGAGCTGCTTCTTTTCCAAACAAACCTAAAGCTTCTTTTTGAGGAAAAATATACATGGGTATTTATACGAAGTGAGAAAGGAATGGTGTATGTGAATGGCATGTGTGGAAATCAGGCATAGGTATGGGCAGAAGAAGAAACCATAGCAATGGCATGGAGGTGCATTTAGATATGGCTTGTGAAGGAGATATAGCAATGCAGGAGATGGACGGAAACATTTACATGTTTAGGGAAGAAGCTACTTTATAGTTATTGAGAGAGATAGAGATTCATTGCCATAGACAGAAGATCATCTCATGGGTGGCTGGGCGTGGATGTGGCTGGTAATGGGTCTTAAACATATTGTCCACACACACGTTATAATGATACATGTCTGTCTTAATTTTATATGTGTAGCGCTCACTCCCGGAGGAGCCGCTGAAAATTGAACCACGGGTCAGTCTCCCCGCACTAGGGAATAAATATGCTCCAACACAGTTGTGAGTTTTTATCATTTAAATAATTTACTAAAATAATGAGCAGATATTGAGACACGGTATTCACAGATATATTACAGTATTTTCGTATCGCGGTAAAACGCGTGGCGGAAAAGAAACGAAACACGAGGCTTCGTATTTCGGAAAATAAAATATTCGTAACCGAACAGAAAATAAAAGCAGTTGCACGAATATACGGAAAAGGAACACGTAGCGGAACCCAAAAATACAATCTCTTCGTATTACGACAAACGCGCAGCGGAAAAGAGGAAAATATATATTCGGAACGTATCTTTACTCTTGTTCCGATACGCAACAAAAATGAGTCCTGCACAGGTTAAGTCCCGGAATGTGAAAAGTGTGTATGTGTGTGTATGGTACCCGGGTACTATTCAACTGGCCAGTGAATTTACTTAAAGGATCTCTTCGACTAGTCAAGTTGGGGCCCTGTGGACTTTAAGAAGGAAAACAGCAGCGGGTTCTTTATTTACAGTACAGCCTTGGAGGCCTCTCACCCATCCGACGGTTGCTTTAGGCTCCGCTGACCCAGGACGTCTCTCCGCTCGATATTGACTGGGGATACTAGCGGCCGGATCCGTTGTCTGACTTTCCAGAGCTTGTCCACGACTTGTCCAACTCACCGCCTGCTCTCCGTATTCGGTCAACTCGCGGCAACTCCTTACTCAAGGTCTTGGGTCTTTTAGATCTGCAGCAATCTCGGGAACTTGAAGCGCTCTCCTTCTCTTCAGGCTGAATGTCCAATAAATGACTCTGACAGGTCTCGGTCAGGCTCTGGCTTAGGCTCTCTTGCGATGTCTCTCACTGCGTCTAGCTCCTCTGACTCCCTGGCGCGCTCTGGAACTTTCTCCACGAGGCAGAGGATGTAAGTGTCCAGTCCCCACCCACTTCCTGGCTTCTTGCAAAGCATGTCTGTTATTGTAGTCCCAATGTCCAGTATCTTTCGCGATAGTCTCCATCTTGTGGCCAAAAATAGGTACTGCACAGCAAGACGATTTTTACCACAGCGCTACACTCTCCCCCTCCTAGAACTCTTGGGTCTCTCCAAGGAGGTACAACAATTACATTACATTTCCAACAATTTGAATGCAGTTTATACAACATGTACAGGTTCAGCAGCATACATATAGTGAGTTAATAACACTTCCTCAAGTTGACTCATATTTTGGGCTACCTCAGCTAGCATAGCAGACACTTCGGGCAACCTCCGCACCGTGGTGATGGCCTCTTCAGTGCTATGTCCGGGTGAGTCGTAGGTGAGTCGTTGGGGCGGTCGAACAGAGCGTCTTGGTTCTGGCTCAATCAGTTCCTCTTCAGGTGGAAGTACTATGGGTGTTGGCTCAATTTCTCTTTCTATCACTGGAGCAGACGTTTCTTCAGAGTATGATCCCTCCAGTGAAGGCATAGAACTGTAATCACCTGAATAAGCTTCCGGAGCTACCGGGATCCCCACAGCCTCAGGGACTTCCAACTGAAATTCAAGAGGCTCAGGGATATCAACAGTCTCAGGGACTTCCAACAAGAATTCAGGAGCTTCAGGCCTCAAATTACTCTCCCATCGTTCAGGAACTGAGGTAATCTCTTCAGGCTCCGGTGGACGTATCCAGTCCAGACAGAAACTTTCTTCCTCACTGTCCCTTTCGCTCTCTTCGACAGCCCGGGTCTGTTGAGACCGAGTAACAGGAGGCAAACATGGAACAGGCGGATTCGGCGGAGGGTCAACTACCCGAGTCTGTTGGGACCGAGTAACAGGAGGTAAACGTGGAACAGGCAGATTTGGCAGAGGCGGTTCGTCCCCAACTGGCATTCTCACAGCCTCTCTCAAAGGTAACAAATGATTCCGGTGCCAGTTCTTGAGAGGCCCAGCCTTTCCATCCGGGCGAATCTGATACACTGGTAGACCTGGTAACTGTTTGCAGACAATGAAAACCTGGGAACTCCACCTATCCGCCAACTTGTGTCTCGCAGCAGCACCCAAGTTCTTCAATAGAACCCTATCACCGGGTTGTAGATCTTGTATTCGAACTTTCAGGTCATAGTTCGTTTTGTTCCTTTGCTCCCTGTTTCCTGAAGTTAAACGGGCCTGTTCAAACGCAGAAGCCAGATTCTTTCGAAGTCTATCCACGTAGTTTCTATGGGAAGCTACTGATGTTTGGTCTAGAGATAACCCAATGTCACGGTGTGCGAGGGGTGTCGAGCCAATATGCAGCGAACACAAAAGGAGGAAAGTCAAGTAAGGGAAATGATAAGGTTTATTTAGAATAAAACAACAAGATAAAGAAATCCGGGTAATCTGAATATAATAAGAGAAGGGCACAGGAGACTGGAGGCAGAGAAGGGTACAGGAGGCAGGAGGCAGAGAAGGGCACAGGAGGCTAGAAGCAGAGAAGGGCACAGGAGGCTGGAAGCAGATAAGGGCACAGGAGGCTGGAAGCAGAGAAGGGCACAGGAGGCTGGAAGCAGAGAAGGGCACAGGAGGCTGGAAGCAGAGAAGGGCACAAGAGATAAACAAATTAATGATAGGAGTCTCTTGGCAGTAGTTGAATCTTTGGGTGGAAGGTAGGTCTTTAGTAAAAGGGTAAACTTGTTATAAAGGTGGATTCCTGAAGTTGCAGGGGTAGACTTGATATTAAAGGTGGATTCCTGAAGTTGCAGGGTAGACTTGATATTAAAAGGTGGATTCCTGAAGTTGCAGGGTAAACTTGATATTAAAGGTGGATTCCTGAAGTTGCAGGGTAAACTTGATATTAAAGGTGGATTCCTGAAGTTGCAGGGTAGACTTGATATTTAAAGGTGGATTCCTGAAGTTGCAGGGTAGACTTGATATTAAAGGTGGATTCCTGAAGTTGCAGGGTAGACTTGAGATAAGTACAGACCTGGATAAATAGGATGCCGGCCTAGCAGGAGATGAAGCCTGGCAAGTGTCACGGTCTGAGGTTCTGGTCGTAGCCGTTAGATCTGGGAGAGCTTCCTGGTACACACCTTGGCTGAAGAATGGTCTTGTAATAATGAAGCAAGGATAGATGGGAGAGTAATCATTATAAAGGAATTCAGGCTTGCTTCATTACAGGTGTGGTAGAAGTTGATTAGGATCAAGGGCAGCAAGAGAAGGGGACTCCCAGAGGCCAGAGGTGGAATTTGTAGTGATATGTATGAATACATATGTTGATGTTAGTAGGTCAATGGTTCTTACCAGCTCGGGCACGGTGTCTATGGCGCCGTTTAGGAGGGCTACGGGTTGGCACATGACAGTTCCCCCCCGCAAAGGACGCTCTCTGAGCGGACAAGACTTGTTCTTCAATTTCGGGAATTACGGCGCTATGTGACGTTTCCATGCAATCCAGAGTGGTTGAACCAGAGTCGATATTAGTCTGTAGAACATCCGATGACAGTTCAGAGTAGATTAGACAGGGACTAATGGAATCCCCATCGGAATCTGACATCGGAGGCAATATGGATGTATGTCCCGGTTTAGATTTTTGTACATTCCCACAAGGTAAGTGAAGATTGCGGATATTGACGATTGGAAAGTCTATCTTCGATATTAGGAGTCTTCTGGACGAACTCACAGTGCAGGATGACTGACCAGTGTCAATAGGGGTGATATAGATAGCAGGGTTCAAAGGAGTTGCTGTGGAGTCTTTCAGGAGAACAGATAGGTTATTTGCTTTTATCTCCAATTCTGTATGACGACTCCGGATGGTTTGAACAGCTTGGGTTAGGGTCATAACTTGTCCTAGAATGCACTGCAGGGTAGACGGAAGATCCAAGACTTGATCTTTTGGAAGGTTGGCACCTGCGAGGGTTTTTGGTAGTGGCATTTCTATAGCCTTTTCAGCTATTAGCGCCTGAGGTGTAGACTTGGCTGTGGGAGTAATACAGGAACCAGCAACCGTTTCAATGGCGGAACCGGCAAGGTTGTCAATGGTGGAACCGGCAATGTTGTCAATGGCGGAACCGGCAATGTTGTCAATGGCGGAACCGGCAATGTTGTCAATGGCGGAACCGGCAATGTTGTCAATGGCGGAACCGGCAATGTTGTCAATGGCGGAACCGGCAAGTTTTCAATGGCGGAACCGGCAAGTTGTCAATGGCGGAACCGGCAAAGTTTTCAATGGCGGAACCGGCAAAGTTTTCAATGGCGGAACCGGCAAGGTTTTCAATGGCGGAACCGGCAAAGTTTTAAATGGCGGAACCGGCAATGTTTTCAATGGAGGACTCAGCAGTCATTTCAATGGAGGACTCAGCAGTCATTTCAATAAAGGACTCAGCAGTCATTTCAATAGAGGATTCATTAGTCATTTCAATAAAGGACTCAGCAGTCATTTCAATAAAGGACTCAGCAGTCATTTCAATAGAGGATTCATTAGTCATTTCAATAAAGGACTCAGCAGTCATTTCAATAGAGGACTGAGTATTCATTTCAATAGAGGGTTCAGTAGACTGAGTAGTCATTTCAATAAAGGATTCATTAGTCATTTCAATAAAGGACTCAGCAGTCATTTCAATAGAGGACTGAGTATTCATTTCAATAGAGGGTTCAGTAGACTGAGTAGTCATTTCAATAAAGGACTCAGCAGACTCACGAGTAGGGAACCCGGCAGCAGCATCACGAGTAGGGAACCCGGCAACAGCATCACGAGTAGGGAACCCGGCAGCAGCATCACGAGTAGGGAACCGGCAGCAGCATCACGAGTAGGGAACCCGGCAGCAGCATCACGAGTAGGGAACCCGGCAGCAGCATCACGAGTAGGGAACCCGGCAGCAGCATCACGAGTAGGGAACCCGGCAGCAGCATCACGAATAGGGAACCCGGCAGCAGCATCACGAGTAGGGAACCCGGCAGCAGCTTCACGAGTAGGGAACCCGGCAGCAGCCTCACGAGTAAGGAACCCGGCAGCAGCATCACGAGTAGGGAACCCGGCAGCAGCATCACGAGTAGGGAACCCGGCAGCAGTCTCCATAGGCAGGGTAGAAGACGAGACTTCTCGCTTGCTTTGGGTATCAGAGACTTCTCGCTTGCTTTGGGTATCAGAGACTTCTCGCTTGCTTTGGGTATCAGAGACTTCTCGCTTGCTTTGGGTATCAGAGACTTCTCGCTTGCTTTGGGTATCAGAGACTTCTCGCTTGCTTTGGGTATCAGAGACTTCTCGCTTGCTTTGGGTATCAGAGACTTCTCGCTTGCTTTGGGTATCAGAGACTTCTCGGCTGGGATTAATGAGAGGTAAAGTCCAGGATTTTGCAAGTGCTGGGAGAAGTTTCCAGGAAGGAGGGTTAATGACAAGGTCTTGCAATAGAGGTGAGGGTTTCATTTTCTCAGAATTAACCTGCAGAGGGAGTATAGATGGAGTTAACCCTTGGTTGTTTTTCAGCTTCGCTCCAGTCTGTGTTTTAGCCATATAGCCACAATTTTCTTTTCGAATATCAGAAGGATCTTTGTTTCTGAGGGGTCGTATCTTACAGTCCATAGCATAATGTGAACTGGCTCCACAATAATAACATAAGTCAAAGTGTCTCCTTCTTATTCGCTCTTCAGGAGTTAAAGGTTGGCGGTAGATCTTGGGTTTAGTAGCAGGCATCTCTTTTGACTGGTCTTTCAAGCATTGTATTTCTTTAGTCACGAGGCTGATTAAGTTGGAAGAAAATGTATTGATCATACAGGTTACTTGGTTCAGAAAGGCTTGTGTTACTGCGGGCTCAGTCAATGGCTTCATTATTCTGTCACGGTGTGCGAGGGGTGTCGAGCCAATATGCAGCGAACACAAAAGGAGGAAAGTCAAGTAAGGGAAATGATAAGGTTTATTTAGAATAAAACAACAAGATAAAGAAATCCGGGTAATCTGAATATAATAAGAGAAGGGCACAGGAGACTGGAGGCAGAGAAGGGTACAGGAGGCAGGAGGCAGAGAAGGGCACAGGAGGCTGGAAGCAGAGAAGGGCACAGGAGGCTGGAAGCAGAGAAGGGCACAAGAGATAAACAAATTAATGATAGGAGTCTCTTGGCAGTAGTTGAATCTTTGGGTGGAAGGTAAGTCTTTAGTAAAAGGGTAAACTTGTTATAAAGGTGGATTCCTGAAGTTGCAGGGTAGACTTGATATTAAAGGTGGATTCCTGAAGTTGCAGGGTAGACTTGATATTAAAGGTGGATTCCTGAAGTTGCAGGGTAAACTTGATATTAAAGGTGGATTCCTGAAGTTGCAGGGTAGACTTGATATTTAAAGGTGGATTCCTGAAGTTGCAGGGTAGACTTGATATTAAAGGTGGATTCCTGAAGTTGCAGGGTAGACTTGATATTAAAGGTGGATTCCTGAAGTTGCAGGGGTAGACTTGAGATAAGTACAGACCTGGATAAATAGGATGCCGGCCTAGCAGGAGATGAAGCCTGGCAAGTGTCACGGTCTGAGGTTCTGGTCGTAGCCGTTAGATCTGGGAGAGCTTCCTGGTACACACCTTGGCTGAAGAATGGTCTTGTAATAATGAAGCAAGGATAGATGGGAGAGTAATCATTATAAAGGAATTCAGGCTTGCTTCATTACAGGTGTGGTAGAAGTTGATTAGGATCAAGGGCAGCAAGAGAAGGGGACTCCCAGAGGCCAGAGGTGGAATTTGTAGTGATATGTATGAATACATATGTTGATGTTAGTAGGTCAATGGTTCTTACCAGCTCGGGCACGGTGTCTATGGCGCCGTTTAGGAGGGCTACGGGTTGGCACATGACACCCAAATGCCAAATCAACCGGCAGTCGAGCCTCTCTTCCGAACATAAGACGGTACGGTGAGTATCCAGTTGCATCACTCTCCGTACTGTTATATGCGTGCACCAGAGTAGCTATGTGCCGACTCCAACTTTGCTTCTCCACATTCGACAAGGTCCCTAGCATGTTCAGCAGTGTGCGATTAAACCTTTCAGGCTGAGCATCACCTTGAGGGTGATATGGTGTAGTTCGGGTCTTTTGGATTCCCAACAGCTCTAACAACTGCCCCACCAGTCTGCTTTCAAAGTCTCTACCCTGATCAGAGTGTATCCTCCTTGGCAGTCCGTAATGAACAAAGAACTTTTCCATCAACACCTTGGCCACTGTCGGAGCGCGTTGATCTTTTGTGGAGAAAGCTTGGGCATAACGAGTGAAATGATCAGTCACTATTAGAATGTTCCCTTGCCCACTAGCGTCCGGCTCTAAGCACAAGAAGTCAATGCACACCAAATCCATGGGTCCCTGGCTCTGCAGATGGCTCATTGAAGCAGTTCGGGTCGGTAGAGTCTTTCTCTGAATACACCTTAAACAGGAGTGACAATAACTTTCCACTTCAGCTCTCATGCAAGGCCAATAGAACCTATCTCGCACCAACTTGAAAGTTCTTTCAGCACCCAAATGTCCATGCTCATCATGTAGTGATCGCAACACACTCTCCCTATGTTTAGTAGGGAGGAATAACTGTTGAATATCTTCAGCGTTAGTTGAGGGGCCCCTTCGGTAGACCACCCCATCCAACATCTTTAACCGCTCCCACTCTTTGTAGACCAATCTGGCTCCACTCGGGGAGTTGGTTAACAAGATCTCTCGCTGGTTTGTAGACAGGGCCTTTATGGTCAAGGCAATTAAAGGGTCTCTGGCCTGATCCGCTTTCAGGTCCTGTCTCGAAAAGGTAGGTAAACTTTCGTCCCTTAACTGCGTAGGGTTACAGTAAAACTCAGGAACAGCCGCAGCCATAACTCCTATGGCCTCCGCTTCAATCCCTCCTTTGACCCGGCGCTCTGTTCCTTGACACAAAGCTTGCACCCCGTCTGGAGTCAACTGAGTCCATTCTGTGGTGTAGGGTCTTCTCGATAACGCATCGGCATCTCGATTGTTCACCCCAGGGCGATACTTCAGGCTGAACCGAAACCCTGACAGAGCGGCCAACCACCGATGTCCCGTTGCGTCCAGTTTTGCGGTAGTAAGAATGTAGGTAAGAGGATTGTTATCCGTCTTGATCACGAACTCAGCTCCATACAGATAGTCTTTTAATTTGTCTACCACTGCCCACTTTAAGGCTAAGAACTCCAGCTTGTGAGTAGGATAGTTCTTCTCTGAAGGCGTAAGGCTCCGGCTCACGTACGCTACAGGCCTCAGTAATCCACCATACTCCTGATACAGGACTCCTCCCAGACCTTCTCGGCTGGCATCCACATGTAGTTCATACGGCTTGTGAGGGTCCGCATAGGCCAAAACAGGAGCTCGGGTTAGACTCTCTTTCAACTTCACGAAAGCTCCTTCACATTGACTGGTCCATTCACCTTGTATAGACTCTCGAGCTTTCCTTGGCCCCGGAGCTGACGGGTTTTGGTCAGAGACCTTGCAGCCTTCTTCTGTGGTTTCCTTCTGCAGGAGTTTGTTCAGTGGTTGAGCTATTTTCGCGAATCCTCCCACAAATCTTCGATAGTATGAACAGAATCCCAGGAAAGATCTAAGTTCAGTGACGTTTCGGGGTCTAGGCCAAGAAGCTACGGCCTCCAACTTCTGAGGATCTGTCGAAACACCTTCTGCTGAGACCACATGTCCTAGATACGTAACAGAGGGTAGACAGAATTGGCATTTCTCCAGAGACAGTTTCAACCCCTCTTCATGGAGCCTCTTCAAAACCTTCTCCAGACGTTGCTCATGCTCTTCCAGAGTCTTCCCAAATACAATTATGTCATCCAGGTACACTAATACTTCGATCAGATTCATGTCCCCGACTGTCTTCTCCATCAACCGTTGGAACGTGGCTGGAGCCCCCGTAAGGCCTTGAGGCATTCTGTTGAATTCAAAGAACCCCAGTGGACAGATGAACGCAGTTTTCTCCTTGTCTTCAGGATGCATGGGTATCTGGTGGTATCCGCTTCGCAGGTCCAGTACACTAAACCACTTTGCTCCAGACAAGCACTGTAGGGCATCTTCTATCCGAGGAGTGGCATATTGATCGGGGATGGTTCTCCGGTTCAACGTGCGGTAGTCTATGCATAGACGGACAGAACCATTTTTCTTCCGGACCAACACTATAGGAGATGCATATGGGCTCCTGGACTCTTGAATCACCTTGGTTCTTTGCAATTCATTCAGTTGCTCTCGCAGATCATCCAAGTCTCCTAGCGGAACTCGCCTTGATCTTTCCCGAAACGGCTTGTCTTCTTGTAACCGAATGCGGTGCTCAGTACTCTTAGCTAGGCCCACATCGAACTCATCTTTTGAGAACAATTCCTTCCACTTTAAGACTTGAGATTGGAGACGTTTCTTCCACTCAGGTGAAATGGGAGCGTCCTTGGGGTAGAATCTTTCATATGGAATCTCTTTATCCACTCCCCCTCCTAAATCAGTAGAGAGGGGTGTAGCAGACTCTACTTGCCCGATAGGCATTCGTGCTTTAAGGACTACTGGAGAATCTGTCACATTGCACACACTGACCGAGACTCTTCCTCGTGTTCTCTTCAGAGCTTTGGTGGAGATTATTTCAGGAATTACTTCGACTCCGGTTTCACTCCCATAATTCACATCGGTTCCCAGCACCACATAGGGACCCGGTTGCGATCCGTTCAACTTGACTGAAACCCGGAAGCTCGCTACTTCTCCTGCTTGCAGAACCTTCTCTGTTCCCCCCAGTCTCCACAGGCGCCCCACCTCGGCAGGTGCCTTTCGTTCTTCAACCATCCTCTGATAGACCGGACGTAACAGTGGGTGTACTCCTTGAGTCGAACCTTCTTCTAATACCATAGGTGTCAGGAGACGCCGCACTAGGTCAGTATTCGTCCCCACTATCAGGGAGCTTCTGTTCGCGCCTGGGGGTCGAGGACACACAATGGCCAATGCATCACAACCTCCAGACTGCCCGATGACTTCAGATCCGATCTCCAACTTCACTTGCAGGTACCCGTCATAAGGGAGTTTCTCAGTGCCGATACCCCATATTTCCAAATCCTTCAATTCTTGCAGAGGAATGTGCTTTAAGTGTTTCTCATAGAAGTCTTTGTAGATCAATGTCACTTGAGCCCCTGAATCTAACAGAGCTTTAGTGTAGACTCCCTCCACTCGGATTGGCACAATAGGAGAAGGACCTATCAGTTGGTCAGGAAACTTGGTGGCGGTATCTGGACGCTTAGACCCAGTTTGCTGTACCTTGGCCTTTTTCTTGGCCCGTGTAGGTTTTGGGTGTGCATTGCTTCCCCATGACGTAGGTCCGGATGCTAAAGGAATGACTCTTTCAGTCCTGGCAGGCTCAGCAGTTGGTCGGACTTTGGGCCCTCTCGCCCTCTTAGTCCTGGCTTGATTTTTGGAGCGGGTTTCAATCTTCGGGCCCCTGGTTTGCTCCCTTACCAGGACCCTCTGAAGTTTCCCGCCTGCAGGGCGGACAACAGTTTCTCCACAGCTTTTAGAAGTTCTTCGACCGGTTTCTTTTCAACCCTCCCTTGTGGGCACTGAGCCCTGAAATGGCCGATTTCCCTGCAGCCAAAACATTTCTTCCTCGGGAGTGTGGGCATATTTCCTTCTTGCAGTTCCCTTGGAGACCCCCTGTTCGAGGCTACAGCAACCCCTTCAGTTCTGGTGTCCTCAGCCAACAGTGACGTCATTAACTCCATCATTTGCAACATCTGAGTTTTTAAGGCCAGCACTTCAGTCTGTATGTTTGCTGCATCGGCTACCGAGAGAGTTCCTACTTCTGCGGTGAAAACTGTGTGCGAAGCATTTGCAACCTTTTTAGCCTGAATCAAGGCCTCTTCTTCTCGGATAGCTTTGATTAGTTTGGAATAGGTCAGCCTTGTGTTCTGGTATCTAGTCTGAAACTTCAACATTATGGGATCCAGTGGGAGTGCACCTTTGAAAATTTGATCCATCAAAGCTTTGCTTGCCTGACTCGGTTGCACGCCCCCTTTAAGAATGACCTGATGGATGATTTTATCCAGCCGCCAGACATATGCGGACAATTCTTCTCCTTCCTTTTGATAGGTGTGAGAGAACTTGAGAATAAGTTCGGCACAATCCTCCACTCCTCCGAAATTTTCCTGTAAAGCTTCTAGATACTCTACAGCAGTGCAGACGGGCTTGTCTCTTTTCAGATTTCGAATGACCTCTGAAGCAGGACCTCTTAGGCTCTCGATCAGCCTTTGTCTCTTCACGGTGTCAGCAACTTCCCATTCTTCCACTGCCTGCACTGCCTGATCTATCCAAGTCTCAAAGTCCTCTTCTCCAGTTGGCACGGGGACCTTACCAGAATAAAACCGTAACTTGCGATATCCGTAATTTGGAGACGCAGTAGAGTTTTTCGCTAGCGTTTCCACCAGTTTCCCCATAGTGGTGAAAAATGTAGCAGGAGGGAACCCTGTAGTTGGGGTAACATCGGGAACATTCTCGTGATCACCACGTGGCGTACTTGGCTGTATCAGTTGGACTTCCACCTCACCGGTCAGCTTCACGCTCGCGCCCTGAAAACATACTGGAACACCCTTTCTCCACTCAAGAAGAACATACGTGTGAGGGGTATCTGGGTTCGCTTTTATGTCCAGGATTAACCCCCGATTATCTGGTGTCAGCGTGGCTACGGCCTGGCGAATCTGATCTTCGGCCCAAGTGTCTGCAGGAATATCCATAACTATACATAATTCTATCTGACTACTGTGCTCTTCACACCATTTGGCAGCAGTGTCTGGATCCATATTTAACCCTTTAAATGCGGTTTTTCCAGAGACTGGATCCCGGAAACGAGCCCCCACGTGTAGCGCTCACTCCCGGAGGAGCCGCTGAAAATTGAACCACGGGTCAGTCTCCCCGCACTAGGGAATAAATATGCTCCAACACAGTTGTGAGTTTTTATCATTTAAATAATTTACTAAAATAATGAGCAGATATTGAGACACGGTATTCACAGATATATTACAGTATTTTCGTATCGCGGTAAAACGCGTGGCGGAAAAGAAACGAAACACGAGGCTTCGTATTTCGGAAAATAAAATATTCGTAACCGAACAGAAAATAAAAGCAGTTGCATGAATATACGGAAAAGGAACACGTAGCGGAACCCAAAAATACAATCTCTTCGTATTACGACAAACGCGCAGCGGAAAAGAGGAAAATATATATTCGGAACGTATCTTTACTCTTGTTCCGATACGCAACAAAAATGAGTCCTGCACAGGTTAAGTCCCGGAATGTGAAAAGTGTGTATGTGTGTGTATGGTACCCGGGTACTATTCAACTGGCCAGTGAATTTACTTAAAGGATCTCTTCGACTAGTCAAGTTGGGGCCCTGTGGACTTTAAGAAGGAAAACAGCAGCGGGTTCTTTATTTACAGTACAGCCTTGGAGGCCTCTCACCCATCCGACGGTTGCTTTAGGCTCCGCTGACCCAGGACGTCTCTCCGCTCGATATTGACTGGGGATACTAGCGGCCGGATCCGTTGTCTGACTTTCCGCAGCTTGTCCACGACTTGTCTAACTCACCGCCTGCTCTCCGTATTCGGTCAACTCGCGGCAACTCCTTACTCGAGGTCTTGGGTCTTTTAGATCTGCAGCAATCTCGGGAACTTGAAGCGCTCTCCTTCTCTTCAGGCTGAATGTCCAATAAATGACTCTGACAGGTCTCGGTCAGGCTCTGGCTTAGGCTCTCTTGCGATGTCTCTCACTGCGTCTAGCTCCTCTGACTCCCTGGCGCGCTCTGGAACTTTCTCCACGAGGCAGAGGATGTAAGTGTCCAGTCCCCACCCACTTCCTGGCTTCTTGCAAAGCATGTCTGTTATTGTAGTCCCAATGTCCAGTATCTTTCGCGATAGTCTCCATCTTGTGGCCAAAAATAGGTACTGCACAGCAAGACAATTTTTACCACAGCGCTACATATGCAATGAACAGCAAGTCTGTTATCTGATCTCAGTGCTTTCTGTTTTATGTTTGTCTATAATTACTCTGCTGTGGATGAAGGGGGGAACGCCTTCTCCATTCTCAATCTTGTCCCAGTCGATGCTGTGGAAAAAGGTGTGAAAGGGTATCAAGACGACGAATCCCATCCGCACGATAGGGTCATCGGCCGAGAGCTGGAAAAGCAAAACAGAGTGGCTGTAATAAAGCTGCTATTGCTTTTGTAAAATAAAGCAACAAAAAAAACCCATAACAAATAAAAACGATAAAAATAATATCATGAGTGAATTTACACACAATATCACAGAGGTAATGGGACATGATAGAGCATCCAGTGTCAACAATTGCTATGGCTTTCTTATTTTTCATTAATTCTTAATTTTTCCAGAATAGCTACTTATTAAAAAGCAAAAAATATTTAATAAAAAGCTCCACAACCTCATCTGCAATTCCCAAATAATGTGTCCAGTGGCTTTATCACATGACATTAACCTGTATGATCGCATTAACTACTAAAAGTCCAACCTTTAAATCTGTGATCCCCTCACAAACCTTTTGACAAAAATCTTTCAAAAACCAAGTTATTATATTATTATTTTAATTTTAAAAGTCATTGCTCTTTAGCATGTGACCAAACTCACATTTATGGTGACATCTTTCATTACAAGACTCTCCCACTCAGTGAACGCCGGGTCTTCTAACTGCCGCAGTCTCTTGTCCATTTCCTCGAGGATGGCTCCATAGGACCACCAGTCCACGGCCGTGGTGTATCTCCTGCCCCTGCGGATCTGCCAGAACAATCACACAAACGATTAGTGAAATTGCTTCATATACGGATACGAATAATAGTACAGTAACACGGCCAGACACAATGCTGTCTTTCTCTATTTACGATGCCCTCTATTTATTAACACATTAAGCAACAGAAAGAACCAAGAATCAATAAGAGAAATTACCTTAAACCGGCAAAACCCTTGGTACCAGTGAAGGAAATGAAAGATCACCTGGATATTTACACAAATAATGTCTCGAGGTATAGTGATCTCCATGAATCCTAAACCCTGACTGTTCCATAGTTAGGGCCTTTCTTTATATAACTTTCTGAGTTATGCTTAGTTTTAATAGTGTTTTACACCACAACCATGGTGTGATCCTCACCTCCGGAGCAATGAAGCCTTCGGTTCCGACATATTCCTCAGCGCTCATCATCCCGTCCGTCAGGTGGAAGGCCAGTCCGAAGTCGGCGATCTTGATATGGCCAACCGTGTCCAGCAGGATGTTCTGCGGCTTCAGGTCTCTGTAGGAAGAGAAAAGGTAGAGCTCAGGGTTTGCAGGTTATCAAACACATAAAGGCTCATGGTTTCTTAAATATGATGTGACAGAGCAAAGAAATACTAAAAGATATAAGAAAGGAGATTTGAGAGAAAGAGCAGAATGCAACATGCAAGGAGTGAAATGGCAGAGGACAGGACTACAAAGGGTAAAGGAGAAGAGACTTTATAAATCCAATGGGAAAAGAGATAATTACCGATGGATAATCCCCTGTTCGTGGAGGAAATTAAGTCCACACTAGACATGTGCACAGCACAAAATTTCGTTTTGAACTAATGGATTAGTCCTAAAATGCAATTTATTTAGTTGCTAAAGAAATTCGTTTTCAGTTCTTTAGTATGAAAACTAATTTCATTCATCTGAAAACCAGTGCATACAATTACTATTGTAGTGGCTCCTCAGAGGGCTGAGATCTGCTGCTTGTTATAGTATCTCTCACTCTCAGCACAATGTGTCAGGCAAAGCTGTTACAGTAACTGACTGCTGTGCATCACAGCGCTCAGAGTTTCAGCCAAACTAGTAAATAATATTTTTATATATAAGGGGTTATAACAATATTATTTCCTTGTTTTACTGAAACTCTGAGCTGTGATGAGCAGCAGTCAGTTACTGTAACAGCTGAGCCTGATACATTGTACTGAGAGATAACGTAACAAGCAGCCGATCTCAGCGCCCCACGACACTGGATTTAAAGGGGTAAAAAAATGCTCCTCTCTGTATATTGTATAGAACATCCTCCAGCATTAATCATTACTGGTCTCCTTCACTCATCAATGTAATATTACAAAAAGGACTGAAACTAAAATGTAGTGCATTTTATTTTAGTTTCTTTCGTTTTTTGTACTGAGCAGCTTCGTATCTCTTGAGTCATACGAAAACTAAATTATCCCAAAATTCTGACTAAATCGTTTTAGTACTAAAACGAATGCACATGTCTAGTCCACACACCAACTCGGCAGCGAAGAATCTTACAGACAAGAATGAAATGATTCAGCAAGAGGATTTCATATAAGGAGCTTCATTTAGTAGACGAGACCCTTCTAAATAAGCCCACCCCGAGAAACTCTACTGTACAACCTGATAACCAGAACGATCATAAGTAAAATAAAGAATAAGTGGGTCAGTGTGATAAACCATATCTGTGTCTGGATATTTTCCTTCTTCAGTCCAAAATTACCTTTTTTCCTTAGATATTATTATATATCTAAAGCACTATCTCTATTATGCCGTCTCCCCCTCCAACACTACATGTCTATTATTAGCCTCTTCCTAAAACCAATGCCCTATTCATCCTCTGATAAACCCTCTTTTTACTTGATATATCAGCCTCCTTAGTCATTTTACCATTTCATTCAACCATCATATCATTCGTACCCATAGGCGTCGCTATGGGGGGGCAATTGCCCCCCCTAGGTTATACCTTGCCCCCCCCCCGTTTGCCCCCCCGCCAGAAATCGGCAAGGCTACCAGACCGCCGCCACGCTTGCAGTGCAAAGCGGCGGCCGCCAGCGTATGAGTAAAGATGGCGGCCGGGCAACATCCGGCCCCTCACATGGCGTGCGTCACCGCCGGTGCGCCTCGTGGCTTCCTCGTCAAGACGCATGCCCTGTCCCAGCCGCACCCACCATAGGCTGCCTGGCTGACACAGAGAAGAGGAGCGCCGAGCGGATCAGGGGAGACAGAGAGAGACCCTGACAGCCCGCAGCACTAGACAGACGGTCAAAGCTGGTGGTGGTGAGTGAGAGATCAGATCACCTCATGTCATGGCCTGTTTAATAATTTTTTTTAAAAAATCAACCCTAAGAGACCCTGACAGCCCGCAGCAGCAGCACTAGACTGACTTCATTTGCAGTGTATATGAGCGTGTCACAGAGCCACAACTATAAAACTGATGGGCAGCGCAGTGTATATGAGCGTGTCAAAGAGCCACAACTATAAAACTGATGGACAGCGCAGTGCAGTGTATATGAGCGTGTCAAAGAGCCACAACTATAAAACTGATGGGCAGCGCAGTGCAGTGTATATGAGCGTGTCAAAGAGCCACAACTATAGAACTGATGGGCAGCGCAGTGCAGTGTATATGAGCGTGTCACAGAGCCACAACTATAAATCTGATGGGCAGTGCAGTGTATATGAGCGTGTCACAGAGCCACAACTATAAATCTGATGGGCATTGCAGTGTATATGAGCGTGTCAGAGCCACAACTATAAATCTGAGGGGCAGTGCAGTGTATATGAGCGTGTCACAGAGCCACAGAACTATATATCTGATGTGCAGCGCAGTGTATAGGAGTGTGTTACAGAACTATAGCTTGCTTGCGGTGTGGGAAAAGAATGTGAGTAACAGCAGCAGTGGTATTGCTCATTTTATATGTGACAAATGGCTAATGCCAATGCTTTGGGACAAAAAAGAAATAAATTAGAAATGATTTAGTCTAGAGTCAGATGAACGCAAACTGAGTGCACTGTACATCCGTGCACAACAGATGTACTTTCTGACTGACGAAAAGGTAGTGGCCACACAGTCCGTTTTTGTGACTGCCATTTTTTTTTTACTGTTGTAGATGGGAAATAAAATTAATATGAAAAAACATTTTGTCCGTCAAAAATGCTGGACGTCAAAAATGCAGTCCATCTGACGTATGCGGACGTGGCGCACTCCGCACGTCCGTTCTAGCGGTTTTACGTTCTTGCCTAACTTGCGTCTGTTTGCCGCATCCGTACTCCTGTGCAGACGTACTTCGTGTGTGGGTCTCTATTGATCATAATTGTATGCTACCACAAACATTAGAATGTGCGACAACACAGACGTACTCTGTGCGTTCGTCTGACACGGGCCATAATGATTGTGTGGTTTCTCTAACATGGTTTGTTTGGTTTCACACAGCTCTGACCTGTCCAATGACACCTAACATGACTTTGTGGGGCGTAAAGAATGGAAATGCAGGGGTCCAAAGGACCTGAGAAAGAAAGGAAAACTCTTGAAAGCTTGTCTTTGAAGTATCCAGATATTACAATGAAAAGGTATCATTGCACCACATTACTCTGGGATTTTGGAATTTTATTTATATATACTTATTTCGTTATTTTTCAGTGGTATGGATTTAGTAGCGAAAATTATTAGTGCCCCCCCCAGTTTTGACTGTGGTATCTTGTGTGCCCCCCCTATATATTATTCCTAGAGTCGCCACTGGTCAGAGGGCAGGACAGGGAGCACATCTGCAGCTCCATCAGCAGCAGAGTGGCATCTACCCCTCCAGAGGGCCAGAACCAGCCTGCGGCCACCAGAGCTCCCCAGCACTGGAGAAGAAAGCAGAGGACCAGAGAGCCCTGCCGGGCCACAGCCGCCAACAACCTGGACATCCATCGCGGTCACCATAGTTAAAACCGCCAGGGTTCCAGAGCACTCCTCCACAGATTGCTCGGGTGGGCAGGGAGCTGCATCCGCCAGATCGCCAGGGCCCAGGCCACACTCAGCCCATTCACCACGGGGCTGCACCTCTGTTAGCTTGGCAACAGGCCCAGCAACGGCTGCCGCTTCCAGGGTCACTGTGCATCTCCAGCCAACCTCCCTCCAGTCCCAGATCCACACTTCATTTAAAATACCCAGCAAGTTAATGGTAATATCAGTGATAATTAAAATAATGATACACGGCAACAATATCCAAGAGAGGTATCAGCTGTACCCACCACGATATAGTATTCTTAAATCCTGCCTTTTAATATTAATCCCTGATATTCTTTGTGACCTTTTATGATCATTTCAATATATCAGAATAAAATGTGATAAATACCCCTGTAGCGATGTGTTTAAAAAGACTGTTCTGCTGCATTTACTTGCAATGGCCACCAGAGGGAGACAGAGACCATGGAAAGTTATGCTGTACAAACACCAGGAACTAAACTACCTTTTCCATGATGCTTTGCGTAAGGACAGGAAGTGGGTGTGTAGGAAAGGAAAGGCATCACCAGCCTCGTGGAAAGCATGCTCAGAGTGAGCTGGGAGCTGAAAGGAGAAGGAAGCAGGCTGAGCAGTGGAGGATCGTGACCAGGCCAGAGCGCAGGGGCTACCTCGCTGGTGCTGGGGGATCGGGACAGTGACCCTGCAGAGACCTGTCTATACCCACGCTGCGATCAAGGCAAGCAGAGGACCCGAGTGAGGAGTACCGCAAGTCCATTGGATGGGAGAGCAGGCGGTAGCTG